>CAUDMG010002350.1:592995-1317995 GCA_958450375.1 Homarus gammarus | reverse complement strand
TACACACCTCCTAACATAACTTAAACACTACTATGGGGAACAAAGGTTATACCGGAGATTGAGATTATAAAGAAATATTAAATGCACAAAGCATACATTAGTAACTGAAAAAATAGTATGAACTGCACACAAAAATATTGTCACTATAATTTAGAACTTACTGAGTCCACCAATACCCGTGAACCATGCTTCCTAACCTAACACACACACAGATTCCACCTGCACTCCGTAGTCGTTTAAGGCACAACCAACAGGCACCCGTAGTTTAAGGCCCAAATCAGCCTTTCTCCACCTTGGAAAGTGTACCTCTACACTCCACTGACTCTTGGCCCAATGTGCGGCCTTGTATCACTCAGCTGGCTTCACTTTACCCCCAGTACATCCATGAAGCGGAAGGGAGTGAGCCAATCAGACCTTGTACAGTTGAGAGAAGCTTTAGCTTCCCGTTAGCAAAAGGGTTTCACTAAGCTGCTTGAGATATGTGGTATTGTGAGCCGAGATAGAGGAGAGCTGATGACCCCAACGATTGTCCCTTCGTTAGCTGGGCACCCAGACGGCTAGGTTCACTCAAGAGATCCCTTGCTACCCAGCTAAACAGAGACAGGCCTACACTGATCAGTCCAACGGCGACAATCGCCAATCCTCAATCATTTACGGCAGTCTCAAACGGCAGTCAATCTATCGCAGTCATCGCTCTCGCAGTCAAGTGGGTTCTGACAGAAACCATGAAATTAACTCACTGTTAGCTCTTGATAACTTTATCACTGCCCTATCTAACCCCTATCTGAGATCGAATGAGACTTACTTGTTATACTGCAATAGCGCAACACAGGCGACTAGGCCACGTGACTATTTCTGTGGACGGACGCGCAGGGACGTCTTGTTGGTACGATCGCTTTCGCGTGACTGAGGACTAGCCAGCCTCGTGTCCTCTCAAGGCGTTAGCTTAGGCCTACGTGACATATTTTCCGCCTAACTAATAACTTTCTTGGGTCACCCATAACATTATTCAGACTGATACACGATCTATCATTACTTTTGATTTAATAACTGATATTTCGTTTCATAACTCGCCTCCATATTAATTCGGTAAATCACATTTAGTATGCTATAGGCCAAGTTCCACAACCTCTCGCTACGTGTGGTTAGCGCGGTCTTCCCTCAAACGACCTTGAACTCAGCATCGCCCAAGGCGCGGCGTTTGAAATTACTCTGAATTTCTGAATATTACAATCGACCCCCTTAAAAAAGACAGCACTGTCCTCATGTGCTGAGAAAATCATGCATACGACCCCCCTAAAAAATTGTTTTAAGAAACTGCATCTCGCCCCTTTAACGTGCTAAACGCAGCATTCCCGTCTTTTCTTCTCCCCTTCTCTCTCCCGCTAACACTCGACCCCCCACCCAAAAAAGACAGCACTGTCCTCATGTGCTGAGAGAACAACTTAGAAACCACCTTCAACTCTGCCCTATTCCAACTCGCAGCCAGCAACTCCATTTCTTGCCTAGCCCAATTCAAAACCAACCAGAACATACAAGCTCCCCTTTTGCCTGGCCCTTAAGCTAGAGAATCAATGTCAAAAATAATACCAAATCCACATCCTGCATACTCTCCTTTGACCTGGCCCTTGGACTAAGAGGAACCAATGTCAAAACAATACTCAGTCCACACGAACGCTCTCACGTCTTCAACGATCGACTCAATCCACGTCTCCGAATCTCATGCCGGCAGACCAGCCCTCTGACAATGTACCAGTTCATATTAGTGAGGCCCTGGCCATTGCAACCATACACTCAATCCCGCTCATGACAGCAACCACTACTCAACGCACATCTCTGACCTAACCATCTCTCCAATCTCCTCTGCCCTAGTCACGACTCCTCCAACTCACCCTCGACAACCTGCATTTTCTCATTAACAGGAGCACCTAAACTGTAATTTGTCGGCTTCGTCTTTCAGTTGGAGGCTCGATCGACCTCTCTGAACTACTTCTCTTCATCTTGCTCAACTGGGGTGGGGGCTCCTCGTCTTCATCTTCAGATTCATCCATCGCTGGGTCTCCCGGATGCCTTAGGGGTGGAGCAGCCTTCAAGTTGCTCCTGTTTTCCACTCTCGCTTCCAGGTCTTCTCCCCCACTGGGCTCAATGCTGTATAAACCAGGCCTTGAATTTAGGACCTCAACAATGTGCCATCTCGTATCAAACCAATGGTTTTGCAGCTTACACCGACCGATTTTTACATTGTTCCTCAGCAAAACCTCCTGGCCCATTTCCCAGCTACTCTCGTGGGCTTTCTCTTCTCTTTTCCTTCTGTTTATTTCCTTACGTCTCCGCACATTGATCTCCACTGCTTCCTGCAATCTTCGTTGCCGGTCTCTAATCACCATCACCCACTCATCTACCGGCTCTGGGTCTACTTCCGGCCTTAGGTCAAACGGCAGGTTTGGTTCTCTCCCGTAAAACAACAGGAATGGGGAAAACCCTGTCGTGTCATGCGGAGTCGCGTTATATTGTGATACCACTGCCTGCAGATGCTCAGGCCACTTATTCTTTTCCTCTTCCTCGAGGGTGGCCAGCAGACCGTGCAGGGTTCGATTGAACCGTTTCACCATACCATTTCCCTGTGGGTGACATGCTGACGTCCTTATTTTCTTCACCCCAAAGGTGGCACAAGTTTGTCGGACCAATGCACTGCCAAAATTTCTTCCCTGATCGGTCAACAGTCGCTCAGGGGCACCCACTGCCAGGAAGATCCGATTCACCAGGATCTTTGAAATCGTCGAGGCTTTCTGGTCTTTGGTGAGAAAGGCCCAAGTGTAACGACTGTATATAACAACCATTATCAGGACACTCTCAAATCCTTGCCGCTTGTCCAGCAAGGTGAAATCTGCAGCCAGTGTCTCTAATGGTTTGGCAGCTTCAATCGTCCCTAAATGCAGCTGGGGTTTTGGCACTTCATCTTTTGGTACTCCACACCTCTCGCAGCTGGCTATGTAGTCTCGCACTGTTTCTCCCATGCCTGGCCAGAAACCTTGCTCCTGCACCAGCGACAGAGTGCGATCTCGCCCCTGATGCCCAAACTCGTCGTGGCAGGCTCTAGTCAAAGCCTCCTGCAAGTTTGGAGATAACACTGGCACCTCCCTCCATAGATTCTTTCCTTCTGGTCTTCTATGTCAGACAACCTCTTCTCTTACGATCAGGGATTTCCTCGCTCGGTACATCTTGCGGAAGTCATCATTTTGGAGCTCTACCTGTATCTCGTCCTCCGGCAGCTCTCCCGCCAACCATCTTCGCAGTTTTGTCATATAGTACGTGCCTTCTTGCTCCTTATGCAGCCCATCCATCGTCCACAGTTCCTTCCTTCCTGCCCCGTTCTCCTCTACTACATGCATAGCTGTATACTCTTCTTCGCTATCTTCCTCCTGTTCCGTCGGGATTCTAGATAGAGTATCTGCCACAATGTTGTTTTTCCCCGGCTTGTACTCTATAGTAAAGTTAAACTGCTCGAGATCCGCATTCCACCTACTTTCCACGGCACCTAGCTTAGCCTTCTCTCGGTGACCGAGTGGGTTGTTATCTGTATAGACTGGGAAATGTTTCCCTGCCAAATAATCCCTGAATTTATCCACTACTGCCCATTTGAGTGCTAACATCTCTAACTTACGAGAACTATAGTTGTTCATGTTACGTTCTGATTTCCTCAGGCCTCGACTTGCATAGCACACCGGATGCAACCTGCCATCCTTCCGCTGGTACAGCACCGCACCTAGCCCACTAAATCTTGCATCTGTCTCTAATATAATCTCCTGAGTGAAATCTGGGCAAGCCAACACCGGTGTCTGCGTCACCCTGTCTTTCAGTTTCTCAGACGCCTGCTGCTGTTCCTCTCCCCACTCACTATCTACCCGATCCTTAGATTTCCCATGCATCAACGCATGCAGTGGAGCAGCTATTTGGGCAAACCCTTTAACAAATTTCCTATAAAATGATGTGAACCCTACAAAAGACCGCACATCTATCACCGTCTGAGGGACTGGCCAACCTATTACCACCCTAATCTTCTCAGGATCAGCTGTGATGCCTTCAGCTGACACCTGATATCCTAAATAACTTACTTTGTTAGCCATTATTTCACACTTTTCTGGTTTAAATCTTAAGTTATTCTCCCTCATCCTGCAAAACAATTCCCTCAATCTGACTATATGCTGATCTATTGTACTTGAAAACACCATCACATCATCAAGGTATACAAGCAACGAGGAGAAAATCTTATCCCCTAAAATCCGCTCCATGTATCTCTGAAAGGTTCCCGGACTATTTGACAATCCCATAGGCAGTCACCTGTACTCAAAGTGTCCGAAGCTTGTGCTGAAGGCAATCTTTGGACTGTCTGAAGGTTTTACTTCTATCTGGTGATATCCCGCCGCCAAATCAAACGTTGAGAAAAACTGGGCCCCTGTCAGAGATTCTAGAGTTTCATTTATCCTTGGCAGAGGAAACGCATCGCGTACCGTGACCTTATTTAAGTCATGATAGTCAATGCACAACCTCAGCGTCCCGTCCTTTTTCCTCACTACTACAATGGCGGCAGAGTACGGACTCTCACTATGCTGAATTACTCCCTGATCTAACAGATGGCTAATGTGCTGCTTCACCTCTGGTACCTGGTTTGGAGGGATCCTCCGGTATGGCACCCTAACTGGCCTGTCTGTAGTCACTGGGATCTCATGCTGAACCCCAATAGCCGTTCCTATGGGTTGGCCCTCCCCTTCAAAAATATGACTAAACTCTTCTATTAAACCCCTATCTGCACGCTCTTGTTCCTCATTCATTTTCTCCGTGTGCACTTTGACCTCCGTACGGGCATCCGGTTGAACTGTCCTCACATACACCTCCTCACTGATGTCTGCCTCGACTTCCGTCCCAGAAGCCACTTTCCCAGATCTCCGCAACCTCCCCCAGCACATTCATCCCCAACAACCCAACATGCGATTGCCCCTTACCCTGGGTCTCAATCCCAGGACAAACCAACAGCCCCACATCAGTGACTTCCACCCCACATACGACCATAGTGACCCGAATACACCCCACACACGGCACTGGAAGCCCTGACGCCCCTTTTACCCTTATTCGAGTGGGCTGCAACACCACACCTGCAGGCTCCAGCTCCCGACGGTAGAAGTGTTCATCAATTAACGACGCTTCTGCCCCAGTATCTGCTAAACCCCACATTTCACGACCCGCTACCAGCACCGAAACCTTATGACACTCTGCTTTCAGCCTTAAGGTACCTTCTGTCGTGATTAAATTTGTCATGCGGACCACGCTTGATCACGGGTCCGCTCTCTCTTGGTTCATAACATCGCCGGTGGAATCTATTGGTGAGGCCAGGAACGGTTGGCGGGGACTGCCTGGCCTTGATCATTTCCTGACCGACAGTTCCGTTTGTTATTTCCAACTCGATACTGGCCATTGGCCACGTATCCTCTTGGGACACTCTCTACTGGTCCGGACCTGTTCGTGCAATTGAAACTGAGGTGGCCCTCTTGTCCACACGCATAGCACATCGGGAGAATCGAGCCCCCAGCCTGCGGTTCGTTCTCTCTTCCCTTAGTCAGCGTTACCTCCCTCAAAGCCTCTCGTTTTTGTTCCGCCTCTCTCAGCCCCGTGATCCACTCATCTAGACTCCGGTGAGGATACTTCTGGATCTCCTCCAATAACCACATACGGCTTTTTTCCTTCTTGAGCCCCCGATTGATTGCATCTCCCAACAGGGCCTTATCATATTTATGTCCATGGTGGTTCAACTCATCGTTTAAATCGAACATAGCATCATAATACTCAAGAAGCGTTTCGTTGCTCCGTTGTTTCCGATTCATCACCTTCTGAATGGCGTCGTACGTGGCCGTCTACCCGCCGTATTGCTGCTTCAAATAACAAGTTAATTCATCTACGGTTTCCCAGTCTCTGCGTGCATTGTATACGCGATCTGCCGCAGGCCCTGCAAGATGCCTTATTATGAATTGGATTCGACTGACTTCGTCTCCGTCTAGCAGCTTGAGGGTTCGGTCAATCTCTCTTAACCACTTCCCTACCTCTACTCCTGGCCTACCTTCAAACTTAGACATGGTCAACCCAGCCCCGAGACTAGTTCCCTCTCTACTATTGTGTCTCCTCATCTCCCACATTGTCTCATCGTGCTGTATTTGATACTGTGTCTTTACCCTATCTAGTGCATCCCTCAACTGAGCTAGGTGTTGTTGATGTTCCTTCTCTAACTGTTGCAATTGTGTGTGGTGCTCCCCGCTTAACTCCATACTCCCCCCTGATTTGGTTCGCCCATGCCTGACATTCCCCATTGATCTTCCCTTCTAACTGTTCCAATCGTTCCTGGTACTCTCCCTGGATTTTCCCCTCTAGCTTCCCAATATTTTCCACGAACTCTTCTCTCAACTGTACCAACCCCGGGCTGTCTCTCCTTTTCTCCGAGTAACCCCGCACCATCAACCACAACAAACCCATTCCCACGGCGAGCATGAGTAGAGCTGGGGTCACACACTCTACCGTTTCCATCCACTCCATGATTACGCCCATTATCCCAACCACAGAACTATCAGTCACGAAAAAAAAATAACTACGCTCTGCTACCATTTGTAACCGGTCTGAATTACTGGACTTTAATTTTTCACTAGACTTGGGGTTTATTAAAGATTATTAGATGGTAATTGCAGTGGAAGCGCCCCTTTGAGAGAAATCCCGAACCAGCACAAGAACACTTAAAATTTACTAAACAAAATTAATTGTCCGTGACCCGTGGAAGGATAGCGTCTGTGACTGGGATGAATGAGACACACTGTAAAATTTACACTTATATTCCCTCCAACACTACAAACACAATCAAATAATGGTACACCAATATGCCCACTTCTTAACCTGAACTTAAAATACTACACTGGGGAATAAAAGTTATACATGACGTTGAAATTATTAGAAACTCAGGCAATGCGTCATTAGAGGACAATAAGTTTAAAGTATTAAGAAATGTTGCTTGCACACATGAAACAGGCCTTAAGGGCTTTCAACAAAATAATATCAATCACTGAGAAGATTTTATAAAAAAGTAGGAAATCAATAACTCTACAATGAATAGGCCTTAAGGGCACTCAACAAAATGATATCCAGTACTGAGAAAATGGTATAAAAAAATAGAACTTATTAACTCCACCCTGAGTAGGCCTTCAGGGCACTCAGCAAAATTATATTACCCCAACAGCTACACACCTCCTAACCTAACCTAAACACTACTCTGGGGAACATGGGTTATACCTGAGATTGAAATTATAAGGAAATATTAAATGCACACAGCATACATTAGTAACTGAAAAAACAGTATTAAGTACACACAAAAATTATTATCACTATTATTAAGACGTTACTGAGTCCACCAATACCCGTGAAACATGCTTCCTAACCTAACACACATATTCCACCTGCACTCCGTAGTTTCTTAAGGCACAACCAACTGGCACCCGTAGCTTAAGGCCCAAACCAGCCTTTCTCAACCTTGGAAATATACCTCTAAGGTCCACTGGACTCTTGGTCCCAGTGTGTGACCCTGTATCACTCAGCTGGCTTCACTTTACCCCCAGTACATCCATGAAACGGAAGGGAGTGAGCCACTCAGACCTTGTACAGTTGAGAGAAGCTTTAGCTTCCCATTAGTGAAAGGTTTTCACTAAGCTGCTTGAAGATATGTGGTATTGTGAGCCAAGGTAGAGGAGAGTTGATGACCCCAAACGATCGTCACGTCGTTAGTTGGGCACCTAGACAGCTGGGTTCACTCCAACTGTCATCATACTCAACAGGTGGCTCAAACCCAGGTCAATGGATGGTCATACAGCTCGCTTCACCACTCCTGTATCATACCGCCAGTGGACGTTATCATACAGCGTGGGGTCTACAGAACCCTGAAAATCCCGGGCTGTTAGCTATTGTCTCACATCACCGTTTGTTCTTACCTCCCTATCAAGCTTTGTTCTGAGATTGAATAAAACTTACTTGTTAATACTGTTGTTAAATAAACAAAGGAACCAGGTCACGCAATCCGTCTCTCCTGGGTACAGTACAGAGGTGGTCCTTGACCTCTCTCACAGCTCCCCAGCCACGTTTCCTCACTGGTTCACGCTTTCCAGGGGTGACTTATTTACCAGACGGTTAACAGCTTAAATAGGTCGTACCCAACATTTTCAGACTGGGAAACGATCTATAATTATTTTCAATTTAATAACTGATATTTAATTTCATGATTCGCGGCCCTATTAACTCAGTAAATTACATTTAATATCGTATAGGCCTAGTTCCACAACCTCTCGCTACGTGTGGGAAGCGCGGTCTCACCTCAGATGACCTTGAACTCAGCATCGCCAATGGCGCGGCGTTTGAAATTACACTGAAATTTCTGAATATTACATATATATATATATATATATATATATATATATATATATATATATATATATATATATATATATATATATGGATATATATTAGGGTGTGTCATACGGAGGCGAATTTTTTTTTTTTTGAGTTTGAAAAGTCGGCCCATGGTATTAATGATGTAGTTCTATGTGCAGAATCATGTGATATCTTCAGTATTCCCACCCTTTTACCAACACCACTAAATCGCTTATTTAAAGTAAAGTAAATGTATCAGGTTAATTTATTAGGATGAAAATGATCCAGAATAGTGAAACGAATGATCTTGACACATTTATTAAATTTAATATTCCTTTAGAAAACAAAATCATCAAATACAAAAACCGGTTTTACTACTACGACCCGGTGTTGCTGCACGCCATAGAGAACATGTCTTTCTTGCTTCTGTTTCTACTCATCACCTCCCTGCTGACCACCTGAGCTCGGATGTAGCCTTCCCTCCTCTCCTGGCTGTACACGTGACTGCTGGCCTCGCTCACTTGCTGTACACAACGCTCTATACTCTGGGTGTGTGAGGGCCAGGCAGGGACATGCATGGGGTTGTCCAGGAAAGCTCTGACTTGAACATTGGTGAGGCTGCAGGTAAGAGGGGGCTCACTGCCAGCCTGGATGTTATCCAGATCTATGAGATCAGTGAGGGTCTTGGCACCTAGATTGACTTCAGGAGTCTTCCTGACCCTGAAGGAATCGTCACCAACTGATTCGTCATGCCCAGATCCTCTCATAAGTCTCATATCCAAGATCTTTTTGACTGCCACTCTTCTCTCCTCCTCATCCTTACTGCAGAGCATTGTCTGCAGAACTGCCTCGGGATGAGCATACCAGGAAGATCTCCTCACAGTCTGCTCCACAATCTGAACAACCTTCCTTGGCTGACTCCTCAGGAGCTCAAGCTGGAAGAGAACATGCCTCGGACCTTCGGAGAACGATGACTTGACCTTCGTGTTGAACCAATTTGGCAAGTAGACACTCACGATGAATTGGACAATAAGTCTCAGGTTGTGAAGCTGGTTCCCTTTCAGTTTATGATGAGCGACCCAAATTCTGCAGAACCTGAGAGCCGTTGTGAGCCACCTAGAATGTGAGACTGGACCTATCTGCAGGTAAGCAAGTCTATCAGGCATGACCCCAGTTTTGATGGCACTGCAAATCATGTAACCATAGTACTGGTCAGTACTCAGGTCGTCAATGACAGTATGTGCAAGCTCAACGAGTGGAGGGCCAACTGTGATTTTTTCAAAGCTCGGATTTATTTCTAACTCATTGGCAGAGTCCAGCATCTTGCCAAGAGAACCAGACCATCTGTTGTTTGAAAGAGTCTTGCCATCCAGCTCCTGGATCAGATGTCTGAGTGGCAACTCGTTGGTATGGAGGTCACAAACAATCCAGACCAGCTTCCTCCTAATCTTCCGCTCTATCCACTGTATGACCCCCCCTTGCCACCCTGTGTTCGTGTTGGTGCTGTCCACTCCAATGGCCTGCAGGGTCTGGTCTACGTTCCTCTCTCTGAGCCAGTTCACAATGTTATCTGCCACTATCTCAGCTGGTTTCCTGATGTCATCTTTCTCTGGAGTGAAATGCCACAAATACTTCCCTCCTGGTTCACTGCAGCAGGAGTAGTGTTCCTCCTTCACCATGGCAAGGAACAACTTGTCAGAATCTCCAACTTTCATGAACACTTTGGTGTCATCCCTTCTCCCATCAAAGAACAAACAATTGAATCCATTTTCTCTTATCCCCTTATCAAACTCCTCTTCTAGGTTACTGACAAGTTTCTCCTGAGCTCTCCTTACTTTGTTATGATCTATCACCAGGTGAACATCATCAGGTGTTATCAAACCACCGTCAATCCAGGCAGCTGTTGCTATCTCTGCAGTTTCTCTGAGACCAGTGTGGTGTCGCATGCTGGCCAGAGCTATGCTCGGGATATCTTTCCTATTTCGAATCTTATGCCTGGAAGGTTTGGGATCATTATTTTCTGGGTTTGGGACAAAGTCACCATTCTCCTGGTCAGCACTCGGATCAGCCATGGGGAAGTCATTAAACTGTGAATCAGCTTGACTCCAATCATCGGCCTTTTTTACCTCACCCTGGGCCTTCTCAAGTCTCTTTTCCTCGGCAACTCTTCTCCTCTTCTGTCTCTCTGTGGCAGCCTCCTGTCTCTTGGACTCCGGAATATCTTGGCTAGAAATCATGAGAGCCCCTATACTGCCAATCTTCTCTCTCTGTGCTTTGACAAATGCCAGTTCGATCACAGGAATCTTCAGTTCACGCTTGCAAATACAGGAGATGTGGGCCTCGGATTTACAGTCACGATCGCATCCAAACTCAGGACAGAGAACAATTGGGCACTTGCAAGTAATTATGTCAAATAACTGGTCCAGTTGCTTGGCAAAGCTGTCCTTAACTGCAAGTTTTCCTCTCCCAAGAGAGATATCTCTTGCCTTTTCCCAACTGGCTAGCAGTCTCTCACTAATCTTCTTCTGACTTGTTATGACTGGAGGCTTGAACTGAGCGTTAGCCAGAGTGTACTGTGCCAAGACAGCTTTAGTCATATCACTGGCAATGTCTTTGTTTGTGTAAGTTCTTTGGTTCTTTTCACTGATTTGCCTGATTAAAACACCGTATCTCAAAGCATCTCTCAATGTAGGCAACTCCGACTTCAGGAGCTCTCTCCCAGACCCAAGATAGTGACTAAGATGGCTGGATTTTTGGTTCCTCGTCCTGACACAAGCAACCATCGCAAATATTATCAACTTATAAATGCATCAGAATCTGAAACAGAAAAAAATATTGTTAGTTGGGTTGTTAAAGAATGAAGTCAGAAAGCAATGTTCACTATTTAATTGTAATGCACTAATGCAGCTGTACGTTAGATTTTCGATAAATGTCACGCTAAAATTTACCTAGCAAAAGGTTGCAAAATATTGAAACTGAAATTATTTTCTGTTTATATACACTAAAATCTACCAAAAAAGTGATGGGCCATTAGTTTTAGCTGATCTTCCCTCCAATGACACACCCTATTTTATATATATATATATATATATATATATATATATATATATATATATATATATATATATATATATATATGCATATATATATATATATATTAATATTAGTTCTTGAATTGATAAGTGGCAGGGCTGAAGTGAACACTTTGTTGGTTTTGCTTTATTGTAGAAAAATATAGTTTCACAAGTACTGAGTTCAGTTGAGAGTATATTGTACCTTCTCTGCTCAGGGAAGTGTCTTAGTGCACTTGTATAGGAGAACACTTAGGTGAGGTGTTCACTGGGTAACAGGTGATATGATAGTCTCTCTCTCACACCAGGGAGAGAGAGTTGTCAAGAGGGTCTTATAGGAAACTCGTCAGATTGTTTGTTCCTGAGCTGCGCTGACGCAGCTTGACCTCGCCCACTCCCCAGAGGAAATGTCAACTCACTAATTGATTCATACTCATGGATGAATGACTTGGTGAATATATGGGTAATATACATTTGGGTAAAAATTTATATAATACAAATGGTGCTGTTACATACTATCTTCAAGTATAATAGATACCAATAAAAATTTGTTGCTTATTGTAATAGCTGGATATTATTCTGGATAAGAGAACAATGACGTAATAAATAGGTACATGATTTAGATATCAGAAATTTCAACTCCATGTAGAGTATTGCTTTTTAAATTGAAATTTATGTGTTTTGGCGACATTTGGAAAGCTATAAACAAATAATTATATCAAGAATGGAAAAAAGTCACAGCTTACTAGGTAAAGAAATAGAATAAAATAATTTCAACCTCATAAATTTTACCAACTGAAGCAACTGTTCCAAAACCTTTCATTTTCATATCTTTTTTTTTTATCCCAGAGAGAAAAATTGTGTTCTCTTATTTTACGTAATAATATCTTAACTTTGGTGTTTACTGCTTTCCTCCTCTTCGCAGTGGATCCCCTGGACAAGCCTGAAGGAGATGAAGGATGGCAGCTACAAGATCGGTGGACCTATGGGTAATTTGCTGGATATATTTGCTGAACGAATGAATTTTGAGTAAGTATAATGCCTGCTCTCAGTGTGTGTTTCTTCATAAATTTATATATAATTAACTCGCATGATCTTTCTCTCTCCATGATCCAGGATGGAGTATATCAATATATCAACACCAATCATTTACTAATTTTGTATTTGTTGTTATCTATATTATCTCCAAGTTTCGTAATATATGCGTTGTGGTTAGGTTAGGTTAGGTTCCCCTTCCACATTAATGCCTCAGAACTTTCATCTGGTTTTACTACAGTTCCTTCACACAACTGCTGATCACTCACCAACACAAACACTCTAATAAACGTCAAAAATATATGTACTGTACAAGAATAGTGTGTGTGAAGTTTTAAATCTTAATAAATTTGTTTGCACATAATGTAGAAATAAGCTGTGGTTGGAGAATATAAATGGCCAATCTGATAACGTTATAATACAATTTGATGCTGCACACAATTTTAGTTTAAATGAAAGACAATGAAGGAAGAGATTATATATATAAATATATATATATATATATATATATATATATATATATATATATATATGCTGATAACCACAAGGAAAGAAGAAAACACGAAGTTTGAATTTGAGTAATGGCATGTACAAACTGGACAATTTTGTAATTAAGAAGATTTGTAATCAGGTGGGGTCACCTTACCCTCTGACCTGACTACCGACCATTGCCGTGCTATTTAAAGATTAGTAGGGTCATTACCTAATACCTGACCATTGTGAACCTGGTCTCACCCTCCTCTGTATATATACGCCTTGTTTTGTACTTCTCTTTAGTCTGTACTCACCCCTGAAGATGTGAATTACACGAAAGTGCTTGGGAACTTCGTGTTTTCTTCTGTCCTTGTGGTTATCAGCATATACCTAGATCACCCGGACTTCTACATACAATCAACACCTCAACCCACCAGGATTCGAACCCACGGCACACCAGCCTATGACTGTGACCGGGGAACGCTAACCGCTGGACCACCAGGATACTAAAAGCAGTCCTAGACTTTGTTATATTTCACACAAAGCCTGTTCAACGAGCTTATGGTCCCCATTAGAGGTTCACGGCGCCATAAGCTCGTTGAACAGGCTTTGTGTGAAATATAACAAAGTCTAGGACTGCTTTTAGTATCCTGGTGGTCCAGCGGTTAGCGTTCCCCGGTCACAGTCATAGGCTTGTGTGCCGTGGGTTCGAATCCTGGTGGGTTGAGGTGTTGATTGTATGTAGAAGTCCGCGTGCTTTATTGGGCTAATGAAATATATATGGATCCTCATGTTTCGAAGCCGGATTTGGTGAAACGTTACTCTGACCACCTAAGTGATACGGGTGGTCCCCATTAGAGGTTCACGGCGCCATAAGCTCGTTGAACAGGCTTTGTGTGAAATATAACAAAGTCTAGGACTGCTTTTAGTATCCTGGTGGTCCAGCGGTTAGCGTTCCCTGGTCACAGTCATAGGCTTGTGTGCCGTGGGTTCGAATCCTGGTGGGTTGAGGTGTTGATTATATATATATATATATATATATATATAAGATTCATATATTTAGAACGTTTTTTTTTTTACCTTTATGCAGATACGAGACAGTTCGTCCACCAGACTCCTACTGGGGCATCAAGCTGCCAAACGGAACTTGGAATGGCATGGTAGGGATGGTGCACCGGAATGTGAGTCCTGACACATGGTATTACTCTTGAGTCACCACCATGAGTTGCCACACAGATCTCTTACACAATGGTTTTTATTTTATTCATCATAAGTAAAATTTATGCGTTAATTTGCGCATAATACACAACAGATACGGCATTCAATTGAAATTATATCGTTATTACTACGATTCAACCACGACGGTCTTTAAGCGCATATCAATGTTAGTAATTACACTAGTCCATCAAAATTTAAATTTACGAGACGTACTATTCTCTGCGCAAGGCATTTCTTCCACTCAAACATACAACATTGTTACCTGTATCATAATACTCAACAGATATTTCTTCCACAAAAAATATATAATATTTATAACTGTGTCGTGTTGGTCCAGTTCACCGAA
Source organism: Homarus gammarus (assembly GCA_958450375.1). Classification (NCBI taxonomy): domain Eukaryota; kingdom Metazoa; phylum Arthropoda; class Malacostraca; order Decapoda; family Nephropidae; genus Homarus; species Homarus gammarus. The sequence continues at coordinate 1,303,397 of CAUDMG010002350.1, read as the reverse complement.
AGTTACTAAGAAGGTCCTTCTAAACACAGAGTACTAACTGGTGGTGGTCTGTTTTTCTAAACATACAAGGTTGTTTGTGTAGGCAGATGTGAAACTTCCTTGGATGTAGTACTATTATCATAAGAGAATTATTATGCTGGTCCAAATGGAACACCAGCCACTGTTGACGGTTCCAGCTGGCCATAGTTTTACAAAAAAGGTTCCATAGCTCGGATCTCACCTGGCTCGGTCTTCAAGGAGGTTCTCGTGATATTAAACAAGGGATTAGATAATTAGAAGATGAATGACGATTGGAAACTTTAAAATCACTCCCTTAAAATAACATGCGTTTCATTGTCTATTCACAATATTTCTCCCGCAATACTAATGAATTCAGTCTATAAAATCTCCCGTGTAAACAAAACGTAAACCTCTGCATTACCTTGTACTATTTAAGTATTATTCGTGATTCGTGATCAGATTCTGCTTAAAAGGTTCCTAACTAATAATATGAACAACAATAACTTAATTACATAGTCTTGCCAAACTTATAAGTATGTAGACAGATGGTAATTATAAACACTAGATTTCGTTGATGACCCGACAGGAGGTGGAGTTCGCCCTGGGCCCCTTCACCGTGACGCCTCAAAGGGAAGGAGCGATCGACTTCACTTTGGCGGTGCACAGCGACAACCAGGCTATCTTCATGGTCAGGCCGGGCCTACAGAACGATATCACAGGGTTCCTCAAGCCCTTCACGCTAGAGGTGAAACTCAGAGTGGTAGAGAAAAGGAGGGTGAGGTAGAAAGAGAAGGGAGAAAGGGAGGGTAAGGTAGAAAGAGGGATAGGATTGGAGATTATAGGTTGAAAATAGGAATGGAGGAGGGTGGTGGAGAAGATGAGATAAGTAGATGTACAACAAATTAGGTGATCAATACAAAACGAACTAGATAGTCTACGAGGGGATCGAACCTAAATCTCCCTGTGAGAAGAGAGTATTGATGCTGCCAATCCAACATTCACCCTATAATGAAAATGGATAGAAAAACAAGGAGCTGAAAATACAGACAAATACAGAGAAAGATTTTTGGTTTAATTAAATTAAACTGGGTAATAGATATGGGAAGAAATACTCATAAACAGGTAGGTAGTAGGTAGCCACCAAACAGAGAGGTACTAGCTCCTGGGTAGATATTGGAAGCTCTTATGGTAGAATCTACTGCCATATGGCATCACGAAAATTGCGACCAAGTCCCAGGTTGCTGATCTGACATTCTACCTCATTTTCACACAACTGCAGGGTCTCAATTGTCTATCTTACTTTGACAACACAACATACATATATTGTTTCTCACTCTAGATTTTTTTTCATTTTTGTATTTATTTATGGTTATTATTATTACTATCTATTATTATTTTTTTTTTGGGGGGGGGAGGGGGGTAGGGGGGTAGGGGGGGTATCTTTATTATAATTTTTGTTTTTATTATTACCATTATTATACTTTCGCCCCCCACCCTTCCCGAGACCCGAATGTGGGTCAGTGACTTGTGCCTGGGTGGGCTAATGCCCGTAAAAAAAATTAAAAAATGATAAATAAATCATCAATATTCAACGTTCCCTCAGGTGTGGATGATGGTATTGTTGAGTGTTGCGATCATCATGGGCGCCATGGTGGTAGTGGCTGGGGCTGAGGCGCGGATCTTTTCCCTCACCACCAACAATATCCCTGCTAAGACCTTCCTCTGGATGCTGCAGACCCTGACTCAGGAGAGTAAGATCTGTGTGGTGATGAGTTTCTTAGTCTAGCTGTTAGAGGACAACTTTATTCCTCTAGATACCAAAGGTGTTGTCTTGTCTTTCTGTTATTTGCATTCCTTCGCCTTTCAGTCAATTGTGTGTTTTTTTCTTCCGTTAACTATGCTGAAACTCATTCATAGATACTTTAGCATTTTAGGCAATTGGTAATTCACTATAGTCATTCGTTACCTTTGATGTTTTAAAGGCAAAAGATAATAAAATAAATACTATTCAGTAATATATAAGATTTACCACCAAATTCTTCACAGGCTCTGAGTGGCTGCCCAAGAAGGACGGAGGACGCCTCATAGTGACCACGTGGCTCCTGGCCTCCTTAGTGTTCATGACCTCCTACGCCGGGATCCTTACGGCCATGTTGACAGTGCCTCGGGTCACCATTCCTATAGACTCCCTGAATGACCTGGTATCCCAGACTGACCTGCCCTGGCGACTCGAATCTGGGTCTATGATGCTACCTTACCTGGGGGTATAAATAAAAGAGAATAAAGTTCATACTCAATTGAGATGTTCATTAGTAGGCGGCTGCATTTATGAAAAAAACCCACCTTACCCTAAAAAAGTTCCTACAAAAGGTTTCTCAACTGTTTATTGTAGTATCAGGTGTGCTTAATAACATATCAAACGTCTACCACGGTCTGACCACGAGAAAGGTGTAATTTTCAAGATGGTGTCGAATAGCCACCAAATCCAAAAAATGCCTGTTACTCCTTCATTATTCATCCTAGAAAAGTAATTTTGATGTCTAACCCCATGTTTTGGTGGCCTAGGAATCTGTTTGGCTTGTTAAAAAAGCGACATGATTACATAATTGTGAAATCTGAGATACAATTTGCTTTGTGTGACTGTTTATTTACATTATTTATTTACTGACTTCATTTACTAATGACCAACGCATTATGGACCATGTCCAATTGTCCATACCCATCACATTTGAGCACAACAATGCCATGCAGGAATTCAATGACCTCACCTACACGATCAGCGAGCAACACCGAGAATGAACAGAAGGAAGGATGAAACGAGTTCACTCTGACCTGGAAAAGATCAAGGAAAAACTGTCCACATGCATGCCATTTTCTCCAGACCCATCTCTGAGAAACATCATTACTGGTTTAGTTGCCAAAGAGGATGTGAATGTCCATGAGTATGAGACTGTTGGGAATGAGATTATTGAAAAAATGGTTGGAAAACCTATTTTTTGGGATCTCATTCAAACGGAAAGACCGGGCAAAAACCCTCGCACGGGAGTCCACCATCAAATTTGCCCAAGGAAGAACCATTGATCCTGCTCTGCTGTTCCAAAGATTTCTGGTTCTGTCAAAAACCCGAGACCTTTCACTGGAAGATGTAATGAGCTAGGAGCTCAGCCCATTCCCTACAGCCCTGTTTGAAGCCAAGGAAATCTTTCGTAAAGCTGACAAGCCCCAACTACACTGTTAGAAAATTCAGTATTTTTTTACATGTTTCTTCTGTATTTCCGACCAGGAAAACGTAGTAATTTGAATTACTTTTTTTGTTCTGTAAAATATTTCAGACCCTCTTTCTCTGTTTCAATTTGTTTAATTATCAATATAAACTGATATTTTATCATACTATATACACTTCATGATGCAAAGAACATTTAAAATTGCATGTTAATGCTGTTATTTCTATATGTAACTACTAAATATGCAGTTGGCGGTTGCTTGTGCTTCACATTTGTCGTATGTCCGTGTTTGTTTACATTATTTCAAAGAGCGCCACATCATCACATGGGGGTGGGCTCTGGTGGAGTGGTACCGGTCTTGCCTCGCAAGCAAGATGTCACGGGTTCGATTCCCGGGCCGGCGGAAGTTGTTTGGACACTCTTCTTAGTCCCCTTGGTCTCTGTTCACCTAGCAGCAAAGTAAGGTACCTGCTGTAAATTCGAAAGTTGCGAATTCGTATTCAGGGACATCTTGTTGGAGCTTCCAATAACTTCCAACAATCTGTTAATTCAACAGATATTTTATGTAAAATATATACAGAATCTCTGTAAATTATACAGAAAATGTTTGGCAATAATATAACCAGTGAATTTTCTGTACATTTTACAAGACTTTTTTTAACAATGTAGCACATGCAGTTGCTGAGTATTCAAGCAAGAAATCAAAAGAAGATATCATGGATTCTATCCCACTAACTGAACATTATGTCCTTGATGGTGGTTCCCTGGTTCATCGCTTTCCATGGAAAAAGGGTGACAGTTATGGTGCCATTGCACGGATGTATGCTGACTTTACCATACGCCATTATGGAAAAGCAACCGTAGTTTTTGATGGCTTTAGTGAAGGTCCTTCCATCAAAGACAATACGCATCAGCGACGTGGGCAAAACACCCGCCCGATCATCAGCTTCAATGCAAAAATTGAGTTTGTTGGAAGAAAGGAAGATTTCCTTCCAGATCTTGCAACAAACAAGGACTTATTGATCTTGTAACTGAGGAATTACAGAAGAAGGGCTGCACTGTTATCAATGCATTAGGGGATGCAGACATGGACAATGTCAAGGCTGCAATCAAGGCGTCACAACATCAGCTCACGACCTTGATAGGGGAGGATACAGACCTGCTCATCCTTCTCCTCTACTATGCTGAAGCAAACAATAGGGGCCTCTATTTTCGTTCGGACAAGTCCACAGTTCCTAAGGTGTACAACATCAGTGAGGTGAAACAAGTCCTGGGTAGTGACATGTGTTCTCAGTTGCTGTTTATCCACCCTTTCACAGGATGTGACACAACTTCCCGCATTTTCAGTGTTGGCAAAAAGTCAGCGTTCCAGAAACTTGTGAATGGCGAATTGACCATTCAGACCTGTGCGAATGCGTTTCTGCTCCCAAATCAAGCAAACAGTGTCATAGAGGACCTTGGGAGCAAGGCGATGGCAGTTCTGTTTGGTGGCAAGAGTACCGATTCACTTGCCTCTTTGCGCTACAACCTTTTGATCAAGAAAATTGTCTCCGCCAAGTCATTTGTTACCCCAGAATGTCTCCCTCCTACCAAGTCCTCGACTAAATATCATAGCTTTAGAGTGTATTACCAGATCATGGTGTGGACTGGAAAGGAGAGTGACATGAATGCAGTGGATTGGGGATGGAAACTGGAGGACAATCAGTTTGTGCCAGTTATGACCAAGGAAACTGCTGTGCCAGAAAGCCTCCTGCAGATGGTCCACTGTAATTGCACAACTGCCTGCCGAACACGTTGTAGTTGCAGAGGATACGGACTACCATGCACACCCGCGTGTGGACCATGTCAAATTGAAAACTGTGAGAATACACATAATCAACTTTACAGGAGGAAGAGTGTGACTATGACTATTTGTAAACCTGGTTCAGATCAAAGGCATTTTTCAGAAATATATATTATGGGATTTGTTATAATTTTTACCAGTAATCACTACACTATGTTAAATATGCTAATTGGTTTCCTAAATGCCCAAAACAAGGGGTCAGGCACCATATTTACCTGTCTAGGATGAATAATGATGGAGTCATTGGCATTTTCATTGTTTGATGGCCATATTTGTCCGCCATCTTGGATTTTGTAATTCTGTAATCACTTCATTATTATTTTAAATATGCTAACTAGATTCCTAGATCCCCAAAACATGGGGTTAGACAACGAAATTACTTGTCTAAGATAAATTAGAAAGAGTAATGGGCATTTTCATAGTTTGGTGGCCATATTGGTCCTCCATCTCAAATTATGTAATTATGTAATGACTTCACTATAATTTAGATATGCTAATTGGATTCCTAGATCCCCAAAACATGGGGTTAGGCACCAAAATTACTTGTATAGGATGAATAATGAAGGAATAACGGGCATTTTAAGGATCTGGTTACAAACTTCAACGCCATCTTGAAAATTAGACCTTTCTAGTGGTCAGACTGTGGTAGACTTTCGATATGTTATTAAGCATACCTGATACTACAATAAACAGTTGAGAAAACTTTTGTAGGAAATTTTTTGGGGTCAAACCATATTTTCGGCAGATTATAGGTATTTTAATTGATTACCAATTTTCAGTATTTATGTGCAGATTTTTTTTCAGGTATGCTATAATAGATACTTTTCAATGACCTTAAAACATAATTACACGTTAATATATATATATATACTTCATATTTAGTCCATATAACACGCGGACTTTGAACATATAATCAACGACCTCACCAGCAAGGAATCGAACCCTCGACCAACTGGGTGTGACTAGGGAACGCTTACCGGCTAGGCCACAAGGACACTAAAAGCAGTTCTAGACTCTGTTATATTTCACACAAAGCCTGTTCATCGAGCTGATGGCGCCGTGAACCTCATTGGGAAACTGCCCATGCCTCTTATGTGGTGTCAGTAGCATTTTACCGAATCCAGCTAGTATGAAACGCGAGGTACATATATATACTTCATATTTAGTCCATATAACACGCGGACTTTGAACATATAATCAACGACCTCACCAGCAAGGAATCGAACCCTCGACCTACTGGGTGTGACTAGGGAACGCTTACCGGCTAGGCCACAAGGACACTAAAAGCAGTTCTAGACTCTGTTATATTTCACACAAAGCCTGTTCATCGAGCTGATGGCGCCGTGAACCTCATTGGGAAACTGCCCGTGCCTCTTATGTGGTGTCAGTAGCATTTTACCGAATCCAGCTGGTATGAAACGCGAGGTACATATATATACTTCATATTTAGTCCATATAACACGCGGACTTTGAACATATAATCAACGACCTCACCAGCAAGGAATCGAACCCTCGACCTACTGGGTGTGACTAGGGAACGCTTACCGGCTAGGCCACAAGGACACTAAAAGCAGTTCTAGACTCTGTTATATTTCACACAAAGTCTGTTCATCGAGCTGATGGCGCCGTGAGCCTCATTGGGAAACTGCCCGTGCCTCTTATGTGTTGTCAGTAGCATTTTACCGAATCCAGCTGGTATGAAACGCGAGGTACATATATATACTTCATATTTAGTCCATATAACACTTGGACTTTGAACATATAATCAACGACCTCACCAGCAAGGAATCGAACCCTCGACCTACTGGGTGTGACTAGGGAACGCTTACCGGCTAGGCCACAAGGACACTAAAAGCAGTTCTAGACTCTGTTATATTTCACACAAAGCCTGTTCATCGAGCTGATGGCGCCGTGAACCTCATTGGGAAACTGCCCGTGCCTCTTATGTGGTGTCAGTAGCATTTTACCGAATCCAGCTAGTATGAAACGCGAGGTACATATATATACTTCATATTTAGTCCATATAACACGCGGACTTTGAACATATAATCAACGACCTCACCAGCAAGGAATCGAACCCTCGACCTACTGGGTGTGACTGGGGAACGCTTACCGGCTAGGCCACAAGGACACTAAAAGCAGTTCTAGACTCTGTTATATTTCACACAAAGCCTGTTCATCGAGCTGATGGCGCCGTGAACCTCATTGGGAAACTGCCCGTGCCTCTTATGTGGTGTCAGTAGCATTTTACCGAATCCAGCTGGTATGAAACGCGAGGTACATATATATACTTCATATTTAGTCCATATAACACGCGGACTTTGAACATATAATCAACGACCTCACCAGCAAGGAATCGAACCCTCGACCTACTGGGTGTGACTAGGGAACGCTTACCGGCTAGGCCACAAGGACACTAAAAGCAGTTCTAGACTCTGTTATATTTCACACAAAGCCTGTTCATCGAGCTGATGGCGCCGTGAACCTCATTGGGAAACTGCCCGTGCCTCTTATGTGGTGTCAGTAGCATTTTACCGAATCCAACTGGTATGAAACGCGAGTTACATATATATACTTCATATTTAGTCCATATAACACGCCGACTTTGAACATATAATCAACGACCTCACCAGCAAGGAATCGAACCCTCGACCAACTGGGTGTGACTAGGGAACGCTTACCGGCTAGGCCACAAGGACACTAAAAGCAGTTCTAGACTCTGTTATATTTCACACAAAGCCTGTTCATCGAGCTGATGGCGCCCTGAACCTCATTGGGAAACTGCCCGTGCCTCTTATGTGGTGTCAGTAGCATTTTACCGAATCCAGCTGAATGAAACGCGAGGTACATATATATACTTCATATTTAGTCCATATAACATGCGGACTTTGAACATATAATCAACGACCTCACCAGCAAGGAATCGAACCCTCGACCTACTGGGTGTGACTAGGGAACGCTTACCGGCTAGGCCACAAGGACACTAAAAGCAGTTCTAGACTCTGATATATTTCACACAAATCCTGTTTATCGAGCTGATGGCGCCGTGAACCTCATTGGGAAACTGCCCGTGCCTCTTATGTGGTGTCAGTAGCATTTTACCGAATCCAGCTGGTATGAAACGCGAGGTACATATATATACTTCATATTTAGTCCATATAACATGCCGACTTTGAACATATAATCAACGACCTCACCAGCAAGGAATCGAACCCTCGACCTACTGGGTGTGACTAGGAAACGCTTACCGGCTAGGCCACAAGGACACTAAAAGCAGTTCTAGACTCTGTTATATTTCACACAAAGCCTGTTCATCGAGCTGATGGCGCCGTGAACCTCATTGGGAAACTGCCCGTGCCTCTTATGTGGTGTCAGTAGCATTTTACCGAATCCAGCTGGTATTAAACGCGAGGTACATATATATACTTCATATTTAGTCTATCTCCCTTCTTGAAAATCGGTATTACATTCGCTATCCTCCAGGATTCTGGTACTACACTCGTTTTTGTTGACAGGTTAAACTAATTTGCTAAGGACATACTAAGCTCTTCCTTACATTCCTTTAATACTCTGGCAAATATCTCATCGGGACCTGGCGAATTATTGGGCTTTAGTTTGTCTATTTGCTTACTAACATCGTTACTAGTCACTACTAGCTCGCTTAACCTATTTTCTTCGCTATGTCTGTATAGAGTCGGTGCCTTGGGTATCATGTTTAAATTTTAGGTTATGAAAACTGTTGAAAAATATTTATTCAGATTATTGCTCATTTCTCCGTAGTTATCAGTTAGCTCGCCGGTATCTGACTGTATTGGTCCAATCTTTTCTTGTGTTTTAGTATGATACATTTGAAAGAATCCCTTGGGGTTTGACTTCGCCTCCCTTGCTACCTTTAGTTCATTAAACCTCTTTGCTTTTCCTTTCTTCCGTCTTAACCCTACTGGCCAACACCTTTTAATAATATCGGAGGTAAACTTCACCACGATTTATTTCTTCTACCTATAGCCCTCCTTTGTTCAATAACATTATTTAATTATTATTTATCCATTTAAGGTCAATGTTGTTTGATCTGAATTTTTTGTATGTTATGTTCTGCCTGTGTGCTTTAAGTAACTCATTATTTAAATTGTTGTGGAACTCGTCAACCTCAGATCTCGTGATCAGGTCATCCTCAACCGCCATATTTTGTGAGGATATCTTTGTCAGGTCTCCAGGTAAAGTGAGGTCGCCTTCTGTGGGTACATTGTGTGAGGTCACGTTACGCGAGGTCATGTAATCCATCCCAAAACGTAATACCCCATGTCTCAGCTGCCTTTTCAACCTATCAAATATTGCCTTTCTGAAATCTGGGACTTTAATGGAATTTTCCTTGCGACTGCCATTAAATTTTAACTGAAATCTTATTTCTTTGTGATCGCTGTTGGCAAGTTCGTTCCCTACCTCGACATTACTAATGAGGTTTTCTCTGTTTGACAGAACTAAATCGAGTATATTATTACCCCGGGTGGGTTCGGTTATATGTTGACTTAGGAAACGGTCTGAGCTCTTTCAAGAAAATCATATGATTCAGAGTTACCTGTAAGGTCGATCCAATCTATTTGGCTAAAGTTAAAGTCGCCTACTATACAGACATTGCTATGCCTGGAAGCCCTGCGCATTTCATCCCAAATACGTCGTTCATTAACTCTATCATGATTAGGAGGTCTATATTTTACTCCTGCGATTAATTTTTCCCTACCATCGATTAATTCTATCTAAATTGTTTCTGTATTCAGTTCAGTTTTTATTTCCTTATTTGTTTCACACTTCAGATTATCCCTGACATATATTGCGACTCATCCTCCTTTCCTAAACTGCCTATCGGTATGGAATAATTTGTAACCTGCAATTTAGTATTTGGCAGGTAAATCTCTCTTGAGTCTAAGTTTATCCATGTTTCAGTGAATGGTATTATATCTATGTTTCGGTGAATACTATTATATCGATGTTTCGGTGAATGGTATTATGTTGATTCATAGTGAGAATCCTCCAAACTACAATTCTATTTACAACTGTTTATTAGTTACCTGAATGACATGGACACATTAATAAATATATCGACATTACAAGACAATGATTCCCAGACACAAACAAAAAATGGATACACTTTCCACCATAAGTAACTCACACTATGGATCGCTATGGCACTGACTCACGTGTGACCTGAAGGAGGCCCAGCGGCTGGGGAATTTATGCAGATGCTGCTGAAGAGAGTGGTCTCGGCGGCTGCTGGACTCTGTCTCCTGTGGGAGACTCTGCTATCTGGGGCCTCGGTGCTGGGAAGGGAAGTCCCCTTCCCGACCTCGACTTGTGAGGATTGTAACTCCATCTTCCTCTGAGTTCTGTCATTCCCTGTCTGTCTGGGAAGGAGCTGTCGGCCTCTTATATTGGCTGTGTCAGGCCGGCAAATGTCGTCACTAATTAACAATGATCTGGGTGTGTCGAGACAGCTGTGTTTGATCAGGTGCGTGGTGCGGGCTGGAGGGTAGTTTCTTGAGTTAACATGGTCATGACGCCGGTTTGACTAATCACACGGTGGTGAGAACTCTGCTTCATTGTGACCATGACCTCTGCTGGGTCAGGTCTTAATCTCACTTTAATTACAAAAGGTCGGTCAACTTACGTGAGTGTATTGCGCTTCCGGTTATTGGTATATGTGTTGTGTTTCTCTGGTCTGTAAGCTATGGTGTGATAAGCAATCATTACACCTCCCGCCAAGACCAAAGCTTCCATACCAGAGAACTGATGACACATATAGACAGTGATCATGGAAATATCATGTGCAGTATCTAGAATAGCCCCTGAGGCGAAAATGCAACTTCACATTTTACAAACAATAACCGCTACCTATCGGTAGCACTTCCCTCATAGTTAGTGATATGTATGTTTTTCTACTGGCTTGGTTTGGTGTGACAAAACTCACTATACCTCCCGTCAAGATCAAAGATTCTCTGCCAGGAGAAAAGACACAAACACAGTGAATGACAATTGTATGAGCTCAACTAGAATAGTTATTGAGCTAAAGATCCTACAGATCTAGAATAGTGTCTAAGAAAAAAAATGCAAATCACATTTTATAAGCGATAACAGGTGTTACATGGCCTTGCCTGCCCATGTTAAAATAATGATTAGACCAATCAGCAGTATGGTTGCGACATTCCATTAGGTAATACAAAACATTGATCAAATAAACCCATAGAAAATTACTTACATCTTTAAAAAAAAAAATATCTGTAGTAAACGTTATCACATGTAAGAATGAGATACTTCAAAATACACAAAAAGGTGCGCCTTCTTTCACTTATAAGGTTGGGTTTTTTTTAATCATTAAACATATAAAACCGCAATGCAGTAATGTGGCCCAGCATGGCTCACATTCTCCACCAACTGGTATCAGGGATATTGGCAGTACAGCAGCGGTGGAAGGTTGATCCTTCCAATGATCCACCGACTTTTCTTTTGATGTCAGCACAGCACGTCTTACGTCTTCTCTCTTCACATGGCACGTTTTTCTTTCTTCAATTGCCGCACCTTGTAGGTCATGTCTCCACACTTAACTTCTTCTCACTTCCTCCTGGTTTATAATGCAAATTTCCTCTTGCATCAATTACTATCACATTCCAGATGGTTTTTTCCAACCCCATCAGAGTTTCTTTTGTACAGCATCATTTTCATATTCCAGATGAGTTTTTCTAGTTCCATCTGAGTTTCCTTTGTACAGCATTATTTTCTGACATATTCCTGATGTTTTTTTTCAGTTCCATCTGAGTTTCCTTTATACAGCAACATTTTCCGACGTATACCAGATGGTTTTTTTCTAGTTCCATCTGAGTTTCCTCTATACAGCATTATTTTCTGACATATTCCTGATGTTTTTTTTCAGTTCCATCTGAGTTTCCTTTGTACAGCAACATTTTCCGACGTATACCAGATGGTTTTTTTCTAGTTCCATCTGAGTTTCCTCTATGTGTAAAGCATCATTTTCCGCCAATCCGGCCGGGGGTGGCCGGTCACACTGGGGTGGTTGCCATCACTCTGGACGACGTGTGGGGCAGGTTCAGCATCCCGGTACCCGAACTCGGTACCAGAGCTACACAGGCACCGGTCCGCCCTGCCCCACGCATCCGCAGCGGAAACCCCCACCGGGTTCAGCCGGCTAGGGTTTAATGTGTGGTGCTGCAGGGTCTCCCTCGTCACGGCCTCATTCCACAAGTCTTAACTGCCTAAAGTAAAAAAAATATAAAATCTCTTTAATCCTAGACCAAGGGAGGACTTGAAAGAAGTGAATTGGTGTGTGGTGGGTATAGGTGAAGTGCTGCATTCATCACGCTGCTTCTCTCCTCTGCTCGTATGTGCTGTTCCAGTTCCTTGTGGCTGGAGTCGATGTTTGTTCCATCGTCACCTTCACCTCTTGATTGCTGTTGTCCACTGCCGGACACTGAAAAATTATATTAAGCACCGAACATATTCTGGGGAGTTATACTAGTAGCAATTCGTACATACCACTATGAGAAACATTTACTTGAACTGCTCAGATGACACACTAGGACACTTTTTCAAACTGTACTACTCGGGGTTCCATACCGCACACGGTTAAACAATACTCAAACTGAATTAAATAAATAGGGAAGACGTGCCAGGTGTAATGGCTAAGCGAGGGAGAGCTTGGGTTTACGTTAAGTAAGAATTGATTAGTTGTAGGATTGTAAAGTGAAGAAGGTTGGTAGCGTGGCCGATTAGTTATTTAACTTGGTATTATATTCTTAGGGGGAATCTTCCAACAGACACATTAATAAATATATCGATGTTACTAAACAATGGCTCTCAGACACAAAGATGAAATGGATACACTTCCCACCGTAAGTAACTCACCCTATGGATCGGTCTGACAATGACTCACGAGTGACCTAAAGGAGGCCCAGTTGCTGTGGAATGTCTGCAGGTGATGCTGAAGAGAGTGGTGCAGGCGGGTGCTGGGTTCTGTCTCCTGTGGGAGACTGCTAGCTGGGGCCTCGGTGCTCGGGAGGGAAGTTCCCCTCCTGATCTCGACTTGTGACGATTGTGACTCCATCTGCCTCCAGTTCTGTCTCTCCCTGTCTGTCTGGGAAGGAGCTGTCGGCCCCTTACATTGGCGGTGTCAGGCCGGCAGATGTCGTCACTAATTAACACTAATCTGGGTGTGTCGAGACAGCTGTGTTTGATCAGGTGCGTGGTGCGGGCTGGAGGGTACTTTCTTGAGTTAACACGGTCATGACGCCGGTTTGACTAATCAGGCGGCGGTGAGAACTCTGTTTCATCCTGACCGTGACCTCTGCTAGGTCAGGTCTTAATCTAACTTTAATTATGAAGGGTGGGTTAACTTACGTGGGTATACACCTGCGCCTCTGGTTACTGCTGTATGTGTTGTTCTTATTTGAAATGTAAGCTGTGGTCTCATAAGCAATCATTATTGTTCGATTTCGTACCTACTCCCTCCAACAAAAATAAAAATCATCTGTAAATCTAAAACTTGCAGGACTCAGAGGACAAGGTGAGACAGAAAGCGTTCAAAGAGATGTCTGGGACCATCCCGGACTGCTGGTCGGCACGTCAAGGTATCGCCAGTGGGGCCTTCGCTGCCATCTGTGATGAGACTACCATGAAGAAGGTCATGTCCTGGGACTTCAGGTAATCAAAGATCCAGCTATTGTTAATTATACTTAAGCTCGTGAGTCATTTTTGGCTGATTAGTGTTAATATTAATGAAATGTGAGCATCATTGAAAGTGGTAAAGACGAATGTCACAAAAAACAAGGGCGTCATAGTAGAATCGCTAAGTGGTATATCGCATATTAAAATGTAGTGCTTGTGACAGCACCAGCGGTCAGTGTCACCTGTACATCGGCCGGGAGCGTGTCTACTCCAACACCATGATGGCTCTCGCCTTCCAGATCAAGTCTTCTTACCTCGAGAAGGCAAATGTTATGTGAGCAGTTATTTAGTTTTTCCTCTTCGGTTTGACTTGTAAATATTTAATGATCCATGCGAGTACAGTACATTAGTAGCTTACAGTATATCTTTAAAAATAGAATATAAACAAAATATCTCCATTCACTGTTACATGTTGCTTCACCATTTTCACTGCCATTTTCATTCAAGTATTCAAAGGTTACGTGAGACAGGGATTATGGCCAAGTGGCTGGCTACTGAGATCACCAACACCACCCAGTGCCTCCGTCCGCCCACCTCCGACCGCAGACACGGAGGGGTACAGCCCCTCAACTTAGAGTCCTTCCTCGGACCTGTCCTCATCGTGTTAACAGGTGAGCACTTCTGATGTATGGGAGTTCCTCGGGTACTGTCTTATCAGGGAATCTCGAAAATTGTGGTGAATTCTAGAGTGTGTGTGTAATAATAATAATAATAATAATAATAATAATAATAATAATTAACGGTTTATTGAAAGAGCATGGCAGCCGGAAGGCTGAAAATATACAGTTACATAATTGGGGAATGGGTCTCTTTATTTACAAATAATATACAAGTAAAATAAGTAATAAAAATATGATATATAATAACTAGGTGGGGAGAAGCTCAAACTACAGGGCATTTCATCTTAGTGACAGTGCAAAAAGTAAGATTGACTGGTTGATTACAAGTTATTTATAATTTTTACAATGATGGGACTGGGCTGTTCTAATAGCGATCAGTTCGTGCTTGTATGGGCTGGATGCGGTTGTGGTTCCTAACAGCAATTCTCGGACGAGGGATCTCGGGTGATAGTAAGAGCCGGTGTCGAGGATGGTGCAGAACCTGCTCACCAAATTTGCAGATGAGGTCGTGGTGATGGTCAGAGAGAGCCGAGAGGGTCCGTGTGTTGAGCGCTTCTTGATATGTGTAGTAGGAAGGGGAGAGAATAATCATGCATGCCCTCTCTTGCACTTTTTCTAGGTGTTTACATTGTGTGGCATTTAGGGAGGAAGACCAGGTAAGGGAGGCATAGGTGAGCTTGGGATGGATGAATGTTGAGTAAACACAGAGGAGGTCGGGCACAGGAACTCTGAGGGACTTGAGTCGGCGGAGGAGGTGGAGACGGAAACTGGAGGATTTGACAACTTCACTGACGTGTGGTTTCCAATTTAGTTTGTTGTCTATAGTGACGCCGAGGAGCTTAGTGGAATCTAAAACCTGGAATGTGTTGGGTCCTATGGTAATAGAAGGGGGGTGGGACAACGTCGGAGGAGAGTGTGATGTCTGTAACTATGGTCTTGGTATGGTTGATGGTGACTTGGTTGTTGGTGGCCCAGTTTTGGAGACTGTTCAATAAATCCTGAAGAATGGTATAGTCAGGAGCATAATTGTTGACACTGATCCCAATGGTGGAGTTGTTCACATATTTCCGGCGAGAGGGGGGTTTTCTTCGGGCATCATTGATAAGCATAAGGAAGCGTAGCGGTCCCATCTTGGTGCCTTGGGGGACGCCACAGGTGAGTGACTGAAAGGTGGAGACAGCCCCTCGGAAGCGTATAGCTTGGCGTCGGTTACTGAGGAAGTGTGTAAGCCATGGTATAAGAAACCTGAGGTCGATAGCTTTTGTTGATGATTAAATTGTGGTCGACTAGGTCAAATGCCTTACTGAAGTCAATGAAGGCCACAGCTACAGACGTTTTTTGTTTTTCCAGATGGCGGTATATGTAGTCGAGAAGGCTGAAAAGACAATGAGGGGTGGAGGAAGTTTTCATATTACCAAATTGATGAGGATCTACGGCGCCTGCAATATCAGCATAAGCCCAGTCAAACACAAAACTTTCACAGCTTAAGCTGGGTATTGGGGTGATTGCAATGGGTCGTAGCTGATTTAAGGATTGTTGGCTGCTTGACTTGGGCACCGGTGACACATATGAAGTCTTCCAGTCAGCTGGGCGTCTGGCTTGACTGAGGGAAGCTTGATGATGGAACAGAGGGGTTTAGTTAGCTCCGGGAAAAACTCCTTGAAGAGTTCATTGGTAAGTCAATGGGGGTGGTGGAGCATTTTAACTTCAGTTTGTCCAGACGTTTTGCTACTTCAAATTCTTCTACTAAGTCAGTGGGAAAGGGGGCTGGTAGGTAAGCAGGGAGATTGGTTGTGTCAAGCCGGGGGAGCATCTGGCATATATTAACGAAATGGTTATTTGATTGCTCAGCTGCGTCAACATTAGTGAGATAGCTAAGGAAGGGAAAGGGGTGTGTCTTATTGTTTAGTCCCCAGAGTTCTTTAAGCTTACCATACCACTGAATGATGTTGGTCTGCTTCAGGTGTTGCAGTTTGGTTGGGTAGTGAGACTTCTTTGCAGTGAGTATTTCGCGGATGACTCGGTTGCGAAGGGACCTGTAGCGGTTGTGGTCATTGAGATATGAGGCTCTGTCTCTCTGTAGCATTTGTCTTTTGATCCGAGGTGTGATCCAGGGCAAGTCAGCTGGGTGAGATCTGACGGAATTCTCGGGGAAGAAGTGGTGGGAAGCTTCCATGGTGGTGCTGGTATAATTTTTCCATTTGGTGTCAACGTCATCCTCACTAAGTACTTCAGTCCAGGGATGGTAAACTATCCACTGCCCGAAGAGATGCACTGCAGAGTCAGTAATCGGCCTGTAGGTCTTGATGTAGGGTCTCTGTACTTGAGTGGGAGTGGCAGCTGGGGACCAGAGCACTGATAGGTGTGTGCTACACCCGATAGGAGGAATTGGTTGAGGTGGCTGGTACTCGTCTGCTAAGTCAGTTAAGATAAGGTCAAGGTTATTTTGACCGTGTGTGAGGATGTTCACAACTTGTGACAGTGACAGCTGGTCCTGGATATGAGTGGTGTCAATTTCATTATAATCCCCGCATAATACTAACTTGGCATATGGGTACCTAACTCTGAGGTGGTAATGAGATAATAGATAAGAGTGTCTCTGGTGGGTGAGCGAGGCGGATGGTATAACATGAAGATTATGATAGAAGTAGTGTGGCACGGGTGGGCCCGTGACACAACACGTACCCATAATGCCTCCACATCTGCTGGGACTTGAACATCCAGGCGTGACGGGCATAGGTCATTTTGACAGAAGAGGGCAACGCCCCCTCCTTCCCCCCCCCCCCTCCCCGAGTCCATGTGAACGAAGGTGATGAAAGAGTTGATATCCCTCAATATGACACGTTTCAGGCACAATTTGCCAAGCCTTACATATGGCAACGACGTTGGGCGCAACTGACCTGACTGTGGTTGCCAGCTCCTCAAACTTATTAGCTAGGGAAGTGACGTTGGAGAGCAGTAAAGAAGGGAGATCATACCATATCCGTGGAACTTCAATTTAATGGTACGGTCTGTCAGGGGTGAGTTTCTCTGGTTTCCTAGTGGAGGTTATGGTCCTAATGGGGTTTTGTTTATGACGCCCCTGTCTTCGGCTGTGCGCATGGAATATGTTCAGTGACTTGAGTCGCGCGATAACACTGCCATCAGGATAACCGTTCCCACGCTTTAGAAGGTACAGAAAGCGTCGAGGGTTGATATCTGTTGTTGTGGACAGGACGGAAGTGTTTGTCCCCGGTGGCCATAAACTCACTGGCGGCACTTTGAGGGCCACTGACACTGGTAGACATCTGTTAATATTTGTCAGTCGTAAACACCGTCAGTCCTTGTCTCTGGCGCTTAGGGTTGGCGACACAGTATCCACTATATATGTAAACACCGCGGTGGTCCTTGTTACTGGCACTTTGAAGGAGACCGACAAAGTGCCCATTATCTGGTATTACACTGCTGTGTTTTTGTGCTTTTCCTTGGAATGCACTATCAGAACACTGTTTGGTAATGAATCATTGCACTGATCACTTAAATGTTTTGCTGAATAAATTCCGGTGTAGTAAGGCTGGTTGGACGTTGGAATATAGCAGGGGGAGGGGGGCAGGGCCAAACAGACTCGGCCTGGCTGACAAAACTGGGAACGCCTTCAGGGCATGTCTTGTCTCACTGATTGTTGACAAGTGTGTATGTGTGTGTGTGTGTAATAATAATAATAATAATAATAATTAACGGTTTATTAAGATAATATGGCAGCCCGAAAGCTGAAAATATACAATGAGCAGGGTTGATAAGTTACATATGGTGAAATCGGTTAGTGGGTTACTTGATTGAGGAAAGGTTTCAATACAAAAAAATATAAGAAACATAGTCAACATATAGATTAACTCTAGACCTGGTACTGTGGAAGCTGGTCTTGTAAACATTCTTGTGACTTGATGTTGGCGCCAACAAAGTCCTTCACACTGTTTGGATGGCCGTTGTACCTGAGTTGCTAAGCCTCTCCCTCACTACTTAAGCTGACGTTTACCACATCCACCACATGGTCCGGGTAGGTCCTTCAGCTCACACAAGGTGTTGGAAGTGGCTCTTGTTCCTCATGTGATATACAATAGTTGGGAAATCATAAATCCTCACCTACGTGAAGTAGGGAGCCCTCATTTCTCTCCTGATGTAGTTTGGAGTCTTTCTTGGTTCCTCATCCAGTGTTGGTGGTGGTGGTGGGTGTATGGGGACCCTGGGGTTAGGTCAGCGTCAGGTGTTGACCGCTAAGCACCGATTGTCGCTGTAACAGTTGTTTCTTTTTTTCGAGTTGAAATAGTCACTTTTGTAGATCTCTTGTAGGTTGATCGTCAATCTTTGCACTGTACTGTTGGTGGGAGGATGTTGATAAATCCAGATGGGGAAGGGGAAGGCCCGATATACCAGGCTGGCAGCTGTCTTCATGACCAAAAAGACCACGACCGCCTCAGCGGGCAGCGCCTACCACAGACGTCCTCACCCCATGAAGGCTGAAGACGGTGTGTGTGTGTGTGTGTGAGTGACGGGTTTTAGTAAAGTCTGATGACTTCTAATGAACTTACTTGGGTCCAGGTGAGATTTACTGAAGTGTGGTAGAAATGGAAACCCAACTATGAATTGCTATTTTATTCCTTCCTGACGTTTCGTCACAAGACTTAGAAGGAATGAATACACATACATACATAAATCCCAATTGACAGGGGAGAAAAAAGGTTCAGAGAAGGGAAAACAAGTTGATGGAAGTGAGCTTAACACAGCAAGCCTGATTGTTAAAGGATTGTAGTACAGACCACTGATAAGATTTTTTTAGTCCTTGTTACAGACCACCGGCATCACGACCGACGCGACAAGACTCACACTGCTGCATGCTCGAACCAACAACCCCGGGAGGCTCCGACCAGTGGAAAGGGAAGAAGTAATCGTTTGGAGACAGATGAGCTTATGCCAAATATGGAACGGAGCTAGCTGGAGACGAAGAGTTTTGAATCGTTGATCTTAAAATATCAGAATATTCGTTGCATGGAAGATTGAGGGTATTGTTGCAGTTTTTAAGAAGAAAGTTGTTGAATAGTTCTCTGATTTGCTTAGGAATAATCGCACCTCTGACAAATCTCATTTGTTACGATATTTGCTATTGCACCATCAGAGTTTGAGTGGAATGGTGAGAAGAGAATATCTCAACTCAGAACCGCCTGATATGGTGTACCTGGATTGTTCTCAGTCCACCCAGGTGCAGATATAGGAGTGTTATTGTTGCTGATTGCGTGTTTTAGTATAGAGGGGGTGGGTATGGAGTATTGGTCCAGTTTAGTATGGAGGGGTTCCTGTTTCTGTATCTGCGGTGAAGTATGATGTCGTCAAAGTATTTATACTACGGTGGGTGTATGGTTAGGGGTTTTTCTATCTATTTGTCACCTAATAGTCTCTGGTAGATGTTGAGTGGTGAAATGTTGCTCTGTTCGTGTAGGTGTTCGTTTGTGATGAATGATGTCCAGTGTGAGTTGTGTATGAACCTCAGGGCTTTATTCTGCTTGACTTGTAGTTTCTTGATGTTGGTGGTGCCGCTAACTGGAGTGCGTATGTTAACAGTACGTTGTATAAATGTGTTTTAGTTTTCGTTGTTGCACTTCTGAATCTTTGTATGACTGTGAGTGCTTTTTGTGCTATTGCTCTTTTCATGGCAATGTGATGTTCCATGGTGAAGGTGTGATTGAATGCTATACCTAGTACTCTGTTTGTCTGTTTTATACTGTAGGTATGGGTGTTGGGTTGTTGGCGCATACGTTTAGGCATATCTGGCGAGGTTGATGTCTTTTTTTTGCCAAAGTAAGTGATCTGTGATTTGTTGGAGTTTGTTTGTATACCTCATTTTAGTTCCCACTTTGTGACCTGTTCAAGTTCCCTACGTGTTTGTTTTTTCTGTGGGGTAGTCTCGTGCTGTTCCGTATCTGACTAGTCGTGTTATGTCCTCGGCGTATTTTATGGTCAGTGAGTAAGTATGTATGGGGTCAGGCAGGTCATTAGTGCAAAGTATATATAGTGTTGGGGAAAGGACTGAACCTTGTGGAACTCCTGCGTTCAGCTGGAAGTAGTCTGAATTGAATTGAATTGAATTGAAACAGTTTATTTAGCCAGAAAAACACTGATACAGAGTGGATAATATTAACAATTTTAACATGGCTCAGCCAGTTGAGAACCTGAGCTCTCTTTTAGGCACCTGATATATACTATACATTTACCTCAAGGAAGTATTATGTAACATTTAGTATCATCTGGAATAGTACAAGAGCATGGTGGTAATAAGAACATCTCATACTGTTACCACGGCTATCACTTCAATATTTATTAATTTTATTTATTTATTTATTTTTGCTTTAGTTTATTTTTGTATTTATTTATATGTATATATGCATAAATTGCAGTGGAATTGAAAAACATAAGTATAATGGGGGAGCAGTACAACATGGATTGTACAGTAATAAGGTTGAACAAGAGGACAGAGCTGTCAGGATTATGTCTAGTTGGCAATTATGTTTATTGCAATGGTAATTACGTATCTATTTACATGATAATTTCCGATAAAACGGTTTTGATGGTATAATAAAAGCAGGTACTGTAAATATAGTAGGTATTCCAAGTAATATTAGGAAGTTGCGTAAGTGGTGTTGTGATTTTGGGGGAGAATGAAGTTTCTGCATATTTAGTATTTTAGTCCGTATTGCCAGACTGTTTCGAAAGCTTTTTGTACCTCTTTGGTGATGAGTGCTGTTTTGTATACTCCCTCGTTCAAGCGCAGGTAGTTTGTGATTATGTTTAGTGCATCCTATGTGGAATGTTATGCTCTGAATCCAAACTGTTTATGTGAATGTAGTTCTTCATCTTCAAGGTTGTTTTTCAAATATCTTGCCTAAGACTTGTAGGAGATTGATGGGTCTGTAGTTTTGTGGGTTTGTGTGGTTTTTGCCTGGTTTTGGGATTATCATGGCTGTGGCTGCCAAAGAGTTTGAGGAAGTATCCTGTAGCAAATTGAGTGTTGTAAAGGTATGTGATGGCTGTGACTATTTCTGGGGGTAATTTGTTTAAGGATTTGGTGTCCTATCTTGCTGTCGCTTGGTGTGGTGTTTTCTTCGTTGTTATGTCGAGTGCTTGTTTGACTTCTGCTGGGGTGAATGGTGCAGTGAGGATGTGTTCTTGTGTGAGAGTGATGGTGACGATAATAGTTTTGGTGTGGTTCTGTCGTGCAGTGTAGGGATGTTGTTTATGTCGTTTAGGGTGGGTCTGTGTTGGGTTGGGGGTGTGTTGGTGGAAGATGTGTTCCCAGTGTTGTTTTAATGTCTGTGCTACTTCAGCTGGCTCTCTGATTCATCTCCCGTTTACTAACAGAAAATCGAACGGGGACCGGGCCATCCCCCTGAGTTTAACAATTCTTTGTCGGATTCCTGGAGGTTGTGTGTCCTGTGCTCCTTGGCGGCTGCTACGAAACCTGCCCAGTGCACGTTGTGGTCGTGGGGGAGGTGTTTGATGATGTGTCTTCTTAGTCTGGTGATGTCTCTTTGTACTGATGCAAGGTTGTGTTGGTTTTTTGTGATTCGTCGACTGTAGTAGTGTAGCAATCGTTGTGTTCTGATAAAAGGTTTGAAAGGTAATCTTTTCTTCTGAGAACGTTTTGGTATGTGTATGTATGCTGAGTTGGCCATTGTGTTAAAGAGTTGTGTGCACGTTTTCTATACTTTCCTGTTGGTTGGTGCTCGAGAGTGAGTGTGTATTGTTGTTCTTGTTCGGCAAGTGTAGATTTTAAAGTGACCCAGTCTGCGTCAAAGTTTTGATATTTTAGTGCAGGTGTTGGGATCAGGATGGGGTTGGTGGAGAGTTGTAGTGTAATGGGTATGTGATCTGAGCCTGACAAGGGGCCTGGTGAAACGTAATGTTGAAATTGAAGGGCTAATGTGCTTGTGATGACTATGTTTGGGTATTTCTGCCATGTCCAGGGCAACACGTAGGGAAGCAATGTCCAATGTGATAAAGGTTTTTGTGTGTGAACAAGATGTGTAGTTGTTGTCCATGGCGGTTGTTGTGTTGTGTTAGAATGCTGAGTGTCTTGCGTTGAGATGAGCCATTAGGATTACTGATAGGTGTGTGTTGTTGAAGATAGAATTCATATCTGTGAAAGGGATGCGAGTGGTTGGCCTTGTGTATGTTGTGCACATCAGTATCTGTCCGTGTTCAGTGTCGATCTTGGTGGCCATAAGTGTTTAAAGGTGAAATTGGTGATGAATTCGTATTTGATGGAGGACCTCCTGAGGAATGTTACACCCTCGTGATTTTATTGTGATGATTGCCTGCGTGTGTACCCAAGGTGCTTGATTTTTGTGTTGCATATGTTGAGTTGAGCGGGAGGATGTCTGGCTTGTGTTCTTTTACTGTAGAAGGATAGAGATGATGTGTCTGCTTGTAAAGTATGCTCTACAGTTGCATTGTATTATGGTGATCATGTTTGCATGGCTTTTACTGTCTTTGTTGGTCAAGTTGGTTTTTGTCTTGTTTTCGTTTTAAAAGGAGTGTTTCCTGTATCTGAGTGTTTCTCAACTAAGTTCGGATTGTGTCTTCAGAGTGGCCGAATCAGATCGTGATCTGTTCTGGGATGTGGTGGTTGGTGCAGGTGTGCAGGGGATGTGCTTGTAGGTGGATGATGAGATGGTGGGATATGGGCTGTGGTTAATGGGATTATGGGCTGTGGTTAATGGGATTATGGGCTGTGGTTAGGGAGCTTGTCAGGTGATTTCAAGTAATTTGTGGCGGCGTATTGTCTTTTCTTGTCTGGGTGTGGTGTAGGCGAGGTGTGATTGTTTGTTTTGAGGTTTATCTGGTAATGTTAGCGGTATGGGTGTTGGTGGCTGCCTGGGTGAGGTCAGGTGTGGGTGCAGCAAAATTGGTGGAGGTTGTTGTAGGTTTATTAATGACGTGGCTGGTGGTGGTGGCGGTTGTCTTGATGGAGTCAGGTGTGAGTGTGGCTAAGATGGTGGAGGGGTATGTAGGTTCAGTATTCTGGGGAGGTATGTTAGCTGTGAGGTGGCTAAGGAGTTGTTGGGGGGTGTAGGGAGTTTGTCGGGGTTTCTGCTTCTTTTATGTGGTGCATTTTTTTGTCTTGGTGTGTGGGTTGGTAGTTTGGTTGTTTTGGGTGGTCTTGTTGGTGAGGGCTGTCTGGGTGATGTACATTGTGGGTGGGATAAGTGTGGTGGAGGAGGTTATGGGTTCAGTAGTCCTGGCGAGTGTAGGTGGGGTGTTGGTTTTGGTGGTGGGTGGGAGGTGATGGTGCAACTCCGTGTTTGTAAGTCTCCCGTATTTTATTCACTGGTAACATGTTGGCTTTGAGGCCTTCCTCCACATATTTGAGGAAGGTTCCCCTATCCCCATTGCAGAGAGTATGGGAAACTCTCACAATTGTGTTTATTTTGGTGTGATGTCTGTCGGTGGTGGTGGGAGTATTAGGGTGGTTGAAATGTTGATGGTTGGGGGTCTTGTCCAGGCAGAGTCGTGAATGTGGGAAGGAGTGGATGAGGCATTTGTGACTAACAGTTGTTTATTTTCCTCCACTGTTGCAACATTTAATTGTTGTGGATGTGCAGAAGTGATGGGAGTGGTTTTTGTTAGCGCATTTTGAGCAGATCTGTGTTTCGTTGCACTGCTTAGAGTTGTGGCCAAATTTATACCATGTGTAACATTGTCTTGTGTTTAGTATTTGCTCGAATTCAATTTCTTTGCAGGGAATACTGTAATCATTGAGGTTTATGCTGTTGATCTGTAGGGATACGACATTAGTGTGTGTGTCTGTTGTTATTTTCAGCGTGGGGTACTTGCCTATTCGTTATGAGGTAATGCTAGCGTGTTTTTGTTCCAGGTGTTCCAGCAGTTCAGTCTGTTTGTTTTAGTCGACACATCCATCATTCCCCATATTACCCAATATGGGTTACTACCACTTGTACACAGAATTTTGACAGCGGTGGTGGGCAGAACTATATCACGTCTCTCCATTGGTCATTTGGTGTCACTGTTGTCCTTTTTTTCCTCCAATCACGTGACGCTGTCTGGGCGGCGGTGTGTCACAATGTCACCCAAACTACTTTGGTGTTGATGTTCAGTTGCAGCGTAATGTAAGCTGCTGTCAGGCCTTTCCTGGTCGTCTTGTTCACGCCCTTGCGTAAGACATGGACGCCTTCCCATCTGGGCAGAAATCCCATTTTACCTTTTGTGCAGCGAGATTTATAATATTCCACTGCTGTTATCAGTGCATAGCGGTATAACCTGGTATTCAACCCGCCATTGTAGTGACAAGACCGATATTACCACCAACTTGTTATGTCAGTTTTGTATAACTATGAATATCGCGCCAGCAGCTATAAGTATAGTGACTTATAAACTATTAGATTATTTGAGGATACCACTTTATTCTTTGTTATTCAGATAAGTTAATGCAGATAATACTTGATCGATAGACAATTGGTAAGTTTCTAGTAGCAACAGTAAAACAAGGTTTAAATTTCTAGTTACCTTACCTGAACTCAACTAATCGAAGAGTTTATAAATTTAGACAATTCCTTGCCAGTAAGGAATCAATTATACAAAGAATACGTGTAAAAGTTTTTATCAATAGCACAAATCATAATACAAGTGATAACTCCTCACTTGGCATCACTTGTTCACATAAATCACAGAGGTTTTAATTACAATTTCACCCCTTCTCAGGTAAAATTATATCACTCTATGCATAATCATACTAATGTATTAAACTTAGCTGGTACATAAGTCCTGTTCCAAGTGGTGTCATCTTGTTTTCTTCCGCTTAGATGCAACCTTTAAACTCCTGAAAATGGCATTATTTTCAGTACCTATTCTAGATAAATAATAATTCACTTTCAATCACAAATGTTCACTTTACACACGAATCATTGACGTAATTAAGTAATCCACAGAAGTAAACAATTTAAATAAATCATATTAAATAATAAAGTAATAAATTAGTCCTTCACTGTTCATTTAAAATAAAAAAGTATAAAATTTTCTTCATACGTTAGCTCGTCTGCTGAAAAAAAATGCATATTTACTGTTATGTTGTATAAATAAAGTCAAGTAACATTTAACAATTCAATTAATACTTTATAATGTCCCCTTTGTTCTTCAGGCAGTCCTTTAGCAAGGTTTTGCAACAGGTCAGGTGGGAAATTAGCCCAAATATCCTTGATAGTTGCCTCTAGCTTCGGGATTGATGATGCGTCAGTGTCGTGCAGACGACGCTTAACAATGGACCACAGATTTTCTATTGGGTTGAGATCTGAGCTACTGCCAGGCCAGTCATTAAAGGAAGGTACCTCACAGTCTTTTAGCAACTGAATGACACTTTTAGCAGTGTGGCATGGGGCACCTTCCTGCATGAAAGGGCTTGACTTAGCCTTATCAAATGATTCAGGCAAGAAATCACTGAGCAGCTCAAGACAGTTGTACTGATTCATCATCTGGTTCTTAGCGAGGATTACTAGTTCACCAACACCATAATGCATAAAGCAAGCCCAAACCATAAGCGAGACAGGGTGATTAACAGTCTTCACTACTGTAGGAGATATGCATCCGAGTGAGGAGGGCGGTACATCTTCCCTCCACCACTGCCAGTCACAAAAATCGTACCCTTGTCAAACCAAAAAACACTCCTCCATTACTCTAAACCCCACACTGCATATTTCTTGCAAAATTTCACTCTATTTTTCTTCTGTCTCTTCGTCAGTAGAGATTTACGACGGTGCACGGAAGCTCTTAAATCCCAGGGCATCATGTAAGGATTGCTGAACACAGCTTAAGGAGACGTGGCTGAGAAGACGGGGGTTTCTCTCTGTGAGGGCGGGATTGGACTTAACTTGGTGTGAAATATCCTGAAGTATACGTGGAAACAATAATTTAGGCCTACCAGACTTGGGTAGAGGAGCTGACAACATGTCCTCTCCAACCTCACGGTAACGCTTCACAAGTTTCTGCACAACATGCAATCCCACACCAGTCTGAGCAGAAATATTTCTCAGTTCGTGGTTTGCTTTGTACAATGCAATCACTGCTGCAATGTCGACCCTTGTAGTAACCCTCCTGGACATCTCTGATGGCCACTATGTCGGGGTAATGCACCGTAAACGAGGCAAAAAATGGCCATGGGGCGCGCAAACCCGCAGAGTTAATCTTCCCCTCACGATTCCCAGAGGCGCACTGAGAGCAAGCCGTGACGTGTGCTCAGTTGTCAAGTGTCACCACTTGCCAGCCAACCAAGGGTACTAACATCTCGCGTCCCGGGACAGCCTTCACAAAACATGAACTTATTTACGTAAGAAGTTTGTTCGTCGGCCCTATTGCTACCTAACTTTCCGCGCAGACTATTACTTCCTGTATAATCAGTATATTAATTTTTAAAAGAATCATAATATTAACAAAGAATATTTTTGCCTATCAAAGATTATCATAAAAAATTCCAATGTTTTACTTATATTATTACTTATTTACTATATCACTGATAAATAATTAACAAATATTATTGATCTTACCATCTCCTGGAGTATTTCTAATACACACATTTATAAATTTATATACATCCAGGGACAGACCTAACACGTCTGTCCTGTAAGGACCCAGATCAGAAAATGGCTGTCTTAACCTATCTCTATTTTGTGTTCATTTATTAGTTAAAGTTCCAGCTCAAATATAATTTTAATTTACACAGTATCAGTTCACTTAGGTTAAATATTTAGCTTAATTTCTACACATTATGATTTTACACAACTTATCCCAATGTATAACAATATCTTACAAACATTCCATAAAATATTTACTTACTTCAATCAATTTATATTGAGTTACAGCACTTTAAGACTTACAAATCATTCCAAAGTGATCATCTGCTTCATACAATGTTTTTTTTTAACTTAATAATCATTATTAACATGAATATTAAAAGATTTCTGTAAACTTTTACATATTTGTTGATCTCAACAGTTTTCACATTCTCTTTCCTTGTCCCATTCTTTTACATTTCAGAAGGATACCTAAATTAATTTTGAATATCATTCTATATTCCATAATATCATATATTTTGGAACAACAGAAAATTTAGTTTTGAAATTAAATTAAGTAAAAATATTTAAGGTTTGCTATACTATTAAGGCGTTGGTTATCCTGTGGTGTCTGGCGTCTGCTCGGTGTACTCAGTCTCGTCTGTAGATCTCTGCTTGTCTCTCCGTAGTATGTCTTGTCGCAGGAGCCGCAGGGTATACAGTACTGCGGACAATGCTGTCGGTGTTTGTTTGGTCTTTCTGTTTATTTCTGACTATGTCTCCGATCTTGGTTCCTGACGTGATGGCTGTTTTGAAGGTGAAATGTTGTAGTTAGTCTGTAATGAGAGTAACGAAGGGGTGGGGGGGGGGTAGGTATTACTTTGTATCTCTGCTTTGTGTTCCTTGTGTTGCGTCCTTCTTGTGTCGTGTTAGGTCTTGTTCTGTAACTGTATCAATAATCCTTTTGGAAACCCAGTTTTTCGGAGGCTTTAAAGATGTATGCCAGCTCATCCTCCAGATATTCGGTGTCACATATTCTGTGAGCTCACAGGATGAATCCTTTGACCACGCCTGTCTTTGTTTTAATGCTGTGGGCTAACAGGTAGTGGATACTGTCATCTCTATTGGTAGGCTTGTGGTATACCTTGACTTTGGGCCCCCTCATTAGTGCTTATGATGATTGTGTCTAGGAAGGGGAGCTGGCCATCTATCTCTTCCTCCATGGTGAACTGGATCTTTGGGTGAATCTCGTTGAGTCTCTTCTTAGTGCCTTTTTAAAGTCCACCCTTCCAGGTGAAATGATAACGACCTATGCCACGTGTATCTAGTACCCACGATGTTCTTATAGTAGTCCGTCTCCAGAATCTCATTGAATAGGTAGGCAATTACTACACTCAGGGGGACCCCATTGAGAGCCCGCTGTGCTAGGTGTGTTAGGTTCTGGTGAGGCTTAGTGAGATACAGTATGGTGTCTCATGTACTTGTGAAGTTTGGTGGGTCTTTGAGAACTGAGGTGTGTCCTGATAAGTTGTGATTTGCTATTGTGATGTGTAATGCATCTTTCAGAAATGTGAAAGCTCTTTACTGAAGTGCTGTAGGCCTTTTTTGAAGTGTGATTAGTTTGTTGAAGGGTATGATAGGTCTTCGAGAAATGGGGAGACTCCCCGTTAAGCATGGTTGACCTTTGTGAAGCATGGTAAATCTCTCTGTATTGATATGGGTCTTTATGAAGTGTGATGGACCTTTATGAAATGTGTTGAGCATTTATGAAGTGTGATGAGTCATTATGAAATGTGGTGCATCTTTATGAGGTGTGATGGGTCTCTATGAAGTGTAGTGAGTCTTTATTAAGTGTGGTGAGTCTCTCTCTGAAGTGTGGTGGGTCCTTTTGAATTGTAATTACGTAAAAAAACAAAACCAATGTGTGTGTCTTTCTCTCGCCAGGATTGTCGGTTAGTATGGTGGTCTTTCTGGGTGAACACCTCGTACACCGCCGCTCCGCCACAACAGGATGCGACAA
Organism: Homarus gammarus; assembly: GCA_958450375.1. NCBI lineage: Eukaryota > Metazoa > Arthropoda > Malacostraca > Decapoda > Nephropidae > Homarus > Homarus gammarus. The sequence continues at coordinate 1,274,370 of CAUDMG010002350.1, read as the reverse complement.
CTGAATCTCTGTCCACCTTCTGCTGTACAAGTTTCCTCGAGAGTCAGTGTCAAATGGATTAATGGATTGTAACTTATAGCTTGAAATTATTATTACATTTTCGCCCCCTAGGCCCCGATGTGGGTCAGTGACCCGTGCCCTGGTGGGCTAATCCCCGTAAATAAAAGAATGTTTTAAGTTTACTGTCCTCTCTTGTCTTGTCTATGAGCGTAATTATTTTTGTTTTGTTTAATATTACCAGTAAACACACACACACACACACACCGCTACTTCATCTGCAAATTTGGCGAAAAGTTTCTGCACTATCCTCGACACCGGCTCCTACTTCCACCAGAGTTCCTTCGTCCGCGAATTGTTGTTCAACACCACAACCGTATTTAGCCCATACGAGCACGCACTGATCTCAATAAGAACAGCCCAGTCCCAACCATTGTAAAAATTATCAACAACTCATAATCAACCAGCGCGTTCACTCCTAACCAATCTTACCTATTTGCACTGTTACTATGTTGAAATGCCCTGTAGTTTAAGTTTCTCCCCACCTTGTTATTATATATAATTTTTATTTCGTTTTTATGTAACTTGTATAGTATTTGTCAATCAAGAGACCCATTCCCCAATTATGTAACTGTTTATTTTCAGCCTTCCGGCTACCATGTTTGTTTCAATAAATCGTTAATTATTATTATTATAATTATTATTATTATTATTATTATTTATTAGTATTAAAATGGTTGCCCCTCGTATAACGAGGGTGGCCGACCGAAGGGCCACCAAGGCGTGAATTTGTTTAAGGTGTAGAAGCTGTCGCCACCACAACAACCACACCCTAAGTTAACGAGTTGCAGAAACCAGTGTCAAGGAAGACCGGACAACTCGCCAACAGTGCTGGCTAACCACTACTCCGGAATACGATCCGCAAAGCGATTAACATCCAGGTACCCAATTACACACACATTCACACACACACACACTTCAGTTTCAGTTTAGAGCCATAAGTCTAGCCAGTACACGAGTGAATTCACACTTTGGCTTAATGACCTCACCACCTCAGTCGAGTAACTAAGGTTAACGTAACACATAATGCTGATTGTTAAAGTCACTTCAAGGAACTCCTGAGCTTGACGCAGAATTATGTTTCCTCCTGATACACATGCATTCAAATATCTTAAAATTTATTACAAAAATTATCATGAAAACATATGGAAACTCAGCTTATTTCACGAGATAATTAATCAAACTAACCTATAAATCTAACCTCACCTAACTTAACGTAGCCTAACCTAACATAGCATAATATAATCGAAACTAACCTAACCTAACGTAACCTAACATAATATACCCGAAACTAACATAACATAACATAACGTAACGTAACGTAACCTAACCTAACTCAACCTATACTGTAATCTAGCCTAACATAAAATAATCTAACCTTAGTTGACAAAACCTAATCTAACCTAACTTAAACTAACCTAATATGACATAACCTAACCAAAAAACATACATAGCCTACCATAAGAGAATCTAGCCTAACTATCGTAACTTAACCTAACTTAACGTTACATAATTATTAACTATCCTAACCTTCCATAACATAACCTAACCTAACCAAATCTAACCATACCTATTGATCACGTGACCCAAAACATACCATATTTTCACTTAATCTTCCACATAAATAGAGACCTATTTAAATCGTATTTTAATTTCTTCTTGTCTGAAAATACCATTTATCAGTAATAGTGTATAATGTTTATAACTCAAAATAAAAGTACGAAGCATTACAAGTATGGTAAAAATTCAAATCATTATTATCTTAAACACATAAGAATGAGTTTGATTAGTGGCGTATGTACTGAGTTCACAGACGCTTGATATCCTATAAACCTGAGATTGATTATATTCATAACTGTGAGGTGATTACGCAAGTTAGATGTGTAACCGAGGATTGATTTTGATTTTGCCGCTTACAGCGGCTACTTTATTGTGCACCCCACACTCAACCTGTGAGCGGTAGCGCAAAGGGATCACAGAGTAGAGTTTACAACGAGGAAGAGTGTGTGTGTGTGTGTGTGTGTGTGTGTGTGTGTATGTGTGGCGGGTGATCATGTGTTAAATATTTCGACATTTGTGCTCATATGTACATATCTAAGGAAACATTAACATCACGTGACATAATTCTTCCAATGAGTCAGTATTACATAACCCATTAGGTGACGGCGGGTCAACTCCGTGTGATGCGTGACTGTGAAAGTGATGTCGTTGGTGAAGTGAGCTGGTAAACTTGCGGCTCCGTAGCATACACACACACACACATGCACTGTTATCACTGCACTGTTATCAACAACGCTATTGCACTAGGGCTGCCCACCAACCTGGTCTCATGGCTCACTGATTTCCTGATTGAGCGTCGTCAAGCAGTGAGGTACAAGGGTTCTATCTCCACATTTCAACACCTCACCTACTAATGCAGCAGTACTACCTACACCAGAACGAGGAACTCTTCTGAAACAAATCCTTCGTACATCCTACATCACTTAGTGGCACATAAAACATTAAAATAATATTTCTTGCACCAATGAACATGCCTAAAGGGCGTCCGACAAAATTATAGCAATCACTGAGGAATAGAAATCCTGATTTAATCATACTACACAAGAACATGGATCACTCATAGCCTGTCTGGGATTGCCCACAAAATACTATAATCCTAAATGTCCTAACTACCCAGAACCCGAAGGTTGTTAATACTAACCTGCCAAGGGACAGGCATTTACAAGAAACCGAGAAAATCACTCATGACCCGTCAGGCAGGCGGCGGGTGCTCAACTGTTTTTTTTTTCATTACTCTCTCTAGATTTCAGGAGTCATGAATGTTTTTCTCCACCAACACCCTTAACATGCTTCACATATAGGCTCCGAATGCACCCTTACTTTTAAGGTACTAACAGCCTTTCACAAACTTTTGAAGAGGAACTCTTACGTCCCACGTGTGCAATCAACCATGAGGAACGTTGATCTCACACCTGGACTTGGCTATTCTAATCACCCTTTACCACCATCACCCGTAACATGCTTCACACATATCCTCAGAACACACCCATGCTTTAAGGTGTTACAGCCATTCACCAACTTTGAAGAGGAACCCCTACATCCCATGTGTGCAATCAACCATGAGGAGCGTTGATTACACACCTGGTCTTGGTTAATTCGATCACATACACCCAATACTGGGGAGATAAATGTCTCTATGTACCACTAGACTCCTGGTCTCAGTGTGTAACTTTTCATCCACTCAGCCTGCACTCAGTTTACTCTCAGTACTTCATGGACAGGAAGAGAGTGATTGTCAGCAGGTGAACCATGTCCAGCTGAGGGAGGGGTTCTATTTTGCCGTTTGTAAGATTTTTCACTCACTGACTGAAGAGATGTGGTGTTGTATGAACCAAGGTGGGGAGATTTGTTGACTCAGAACGACCACCGACCAAAAGTGCGGACGCTGGTCCCACATAGTTAGTCGTCACGAACACCTGTTCACCTCGTGCTTTCCAGCTATACGACGGCTAACCAGTGACCAATCACACGCTGACCGAGTGGGTTCTCAAAACCCTGCCAGAGAAGACTCTTTTAGCTACTGTTAACTTCTTCTCCACCCTATCTAAACACTGTCTGAGATCGAATAGCACTTACTTGCAACATTGATGAAACGTGCGTGGGAAGGGACGAGGCCACGTGGTCGTTTTCCTTGGCAGATGCGTGGACTCCCTCCGCCTGGGCCAAACCAAACGCTTGAGCGCTACTGAGACTGGGTCTGCGTCAGTATGCCTCAAGGCGGCCGCCTAGCCTTCACCCAATGACGTCATCTTTCGCGTATTACTAATAGTTTCTTTGGGACACACGTAACATATTTAGACTGAGAAACTATCCACAATAACTTTAAATTTTATAATTGTCCCTTAGCTTCACGATTCGTGTCAACATTAATTCGATAAAGTACTTTTAGTTTTATATAGGCCTAGTTCAAAATGCTTCCACTGGGCTTGATGGCATTGCCTGAAACTTTGTTTTACTCGCCCTGAGGCGTGGGTGTTTCAGCCTGGCCTACTTATGTTTCCCTGATTGGCAGATCGGTTATTTTCGTTCTAACGTCTCTAAATATCATAAATATCATACCGAAATTTCTGAATAATATATATATATATATATATATATATATATATATATATATATATATATATATATATATATATATATATGTATGTAACGGGTCGGAATTACTGGACTTTAATTTCTCACTTGACTTGGGGTTTATTAAAGATTATTAGATGGTAATTGCAGTGGAAGCGCCCCTTTGAGAGAAATCCCAAACCAGCACAAGAACACTTAAATTTACTAAACAAAATGAATTGTCAGTGACCCGTGGAAGGATAGCGTCTGTGACTGGGATGAATGAGACACACTGTAAAATTTAGACACTTATATTCCCTCCAACACTACAGACAGAGTCAAATAATGGTACACCAATATGTGCACTTCTTAACCTGAACTTAAAACACTACTCTGGGGAATAAAAGTTATACATGATGTTGAAATTATTAGAAACTCAGACAATGCCTCATTAGACAGCAACAAATTTACAGTATTAAGAAATTTTGCTTGCACACATGAACCAGGCCTTAAGGGCTTTCAACAAAATATCAATCACTGAGAAAATGGTATAAAAAATAAGAAATTATTAATTCCACCCTGAATAGGCCTAAAGGGCACTCAATAGAATTATGTTACACCAACAGATGCACACTTCCTAACCTAACTTAAACACTACTCTGGGGAACAAAGGTTATATCTGAGATCGGAATTATAAAGAAAAATTAATTGCATTAAAGGAACTAAATCACAGTATCACTCTGGTTTCAATCAGTGACACAACATTTAAAAAAACAATACGATCAAAATTATTTAAGAAATATTAAACTACACACGTCAAGATAATATTAGTAACTCAAAAAATGGTATTAACTACCCACAAAAATATTATCACTATTATTGAGATGTTACTGGGTCCACCAATACCAGTGAATCATGCTTCGCCCAACTCAGCATACACCTGTAATAAGGGAGATAAAATGTTTCTCTAGGTATCCCCTAGACTCCTGGTCTCAGTGTGTGACCATTAATTTACTCAGATAGCCTTAGTGTACTCTCAGTGCGTCCATGGGCGGGAAGAGAGAGTGCCAGCAGGTGACTATGGCCAGTAGGTAATACTTCTAGCTGACTGAGGACACGTGGTGTTGTGCACCCACGTGGTAAGAACTGATCACCCAATGCTGATGCTGGTCCCGTGTCGTTTTAGTTGTCGGGAGCACTCGTTCACTCAAGAGATCCTTTGCTCTCCCGCTAACCAGTGACAAGCCTACCCTGATCGTTCCGACGGCGACAATCGCCAAGCCTCAATCATCAACGGCAGGCAGTCAATCTCTCGCAGTCATCACTCTCGCAGTCAAGTGGGTTCTGACGGAAACCCTGAAATTAACTCACAGTTAGCTCTTGATAACTTTATCACTGCCCTATCTAACCCATACCTGAGATAGAATGAGACTTACTTGTTATACTGCAATAGCGCAACACAGGTGACTAGGCCACCTGACTATTTCTGTGGACGGACGCGCAGGGACGTCTTGTAGGTCCAATCGCTTTTGCGGGACTGAGGACCAGCCAGCCTCTCATCTCCCCAAGGCGTTAGCTTAGGCCTACGTGACATATTTTCCGCCTAACTAATAACTTTCTTGGGACACCCGTAACATTATTCAGACTGCTAAACGATCTATCATTACTTTTAATTTAATAACTGATATTTAGTTTCATAATTCGCCTCCATATTAATTCGGTAAATTATATTTAGTATCGTATAGGCCTAGTTCCACAACCTCTCTCTATGTGCGGGGGAGCGCAGTCTTCCTTCAGACGACCTTGAACTCAGCATCGCCCAAGGCTCGGCGTTTGAAATTACATTGAATTTCTGAATATTACTTATATATATATTTATATATATATATATATATATATATATATATATACATATATATATAAATATATATATGTAACCGGTCGGAATTTACTGGACTTTAATTTCTCACTTGACTTGGGGTTTATTTAAAATTAATAGATGGTAATGGCAGTGGAAGCGCCCCTTTGAGAAAAATCCCGAACCAGCACAAGAACACTTAAAACTACTAAACAAAATAAATTGTCCGTGACCCGTGGAAGGATAGCATCTGTGACTGGGATGAATGAGACACACTGTTACATTTAGACACTTATATTCCCTCCAACACTACAAACACAATCCAATAATGGTACACCAGTATGCGCACCTCTTAACTTGAACTTAAAACACTACTCTGGGGAATAAAAGTTATACATGATATAAAAATTATTAGAACCTCAGGCAACAATAAATTTGAAGTAATAAGAACTGTTCCATGCACACATGAAACAGGCCTTAAAGGCTTTCACACAATAATATCAGTCACTTAGGTACCAAAAAAAGATATTAACTACTCTACAATGAATAGGCCTTAAGGGCACTCAACAAAATTATATGTCACTGAGGAATGGTAATAAAAATGAGAAATTAAATACTCTACAATGAATAGGCCTTAAGGGCACTCAACAAAATTATATCAGTCACTGAGGAAATGGTAATAAAGCATGAAATTAAATACTCTACAATGAATAGGCCTTAAGGGCACTCAACAAAATTATATCAGTCACTAAGGAAATGGTAATAAAATATGAAATTAAATACTCTACAATGAATAGGCCTTAAGGGCACTCAACAAAATTATATCAGTCACTAAGGAAATGGTAATAAAATATGAAATTAAATACTCTACAATGAATAGGCCTTAAGGGCACTCAACCAAATTTATAGCACCCCAACAGATGCACACTTCCTAACCTAACCTAACCACTACTCTGGGGAACAAGGTTATACCTGAGATCAGAATTATGAAGAACAATCAGAGGCATTAAAAGAATCAAATCACAGTATCACTCTGGTTCCACTTGATGGCACAAACATTCAAAACAATATTATCAAAATTATCTAGAAACTATTAAACTACACCCGTAATAAAGGAGGGAAAATGTTCCTCCTGGTATCTCCTAGAGACCTAGACTCACGGTCTCAGTGTGTGACCATTAGTCTACTCAGATAGCCTCAGTGTACTCCCAGTGCGTCCATAAAGCGGACGGGAGTGAGCCAATCAGACCTTGTACAGTTGAGAGAAGCTTTAGCGTCCCGTCGTTTAGTTGTCGGGAGCACTCGTTCACTCAAGAGATCCTTTGCTACCCCGCTAAACAGTGACAGGCCTACTTTGATCGGTCCAATGGCGACAATCGCCACCCTCAATCCTCAACGGCAGTCTCAAACGGCAGTCAATCTCAGGTCAACTCCAGTCAACTTCAGTCAAGTGGGTTCTCACGGAAACCCTGAAATGAACTCACTGTTAGCTCTAGTTTACTTTATCACTGCCCTATCTAACCCTGTCTGAGATCGAATGAGACTTACTTGTTATACTGCAATATTTCAGCGCAGGTGACTAGGCCACGTGACTATTTCTGGGACAGACGCGCAGGGACGTCTTGTTCGTGTGAGTGCTATCCGGGACTGAGAGAGAGCCCGCTTCGTGTCCTCTCAAGGCGTTAGCTTAGGCCTACGTGACCTATTTTCCGCCTAACTAATAACTCCTTGGGACACCCTTTAACATTATTCAGACTGCTAAACGATCTATAATAATTTCAAATTCAATAATAGTCCCTTAACTTCATGAATCGCATCATTATTAATCCGGTAAATTACATTTAATATCATATAGGCCTAGTTCCGCAATCTCCCACTATGTGCGGGGAGCGCTCTCTTCCCTCAGACGACCTTGAACGCTCAGTACCGCTAATGGCGGGGCATTCGAAATTACTCTGAAATTTCTGAATATTACAATCGACCCCCCTAAAAAAAGACAGCACTGTCCTCGTGTGCTGAGAAGACCATTCATACGACCCCCCTAAAATTTGTTCTAAGAAACTGCATCTTACCCCTTTTGCTAAACGCAGCATTCCCGTCTTCTCTTCTCTCCTGCTAACACTCGACCCCCCTAAAAGAAAAACAGCACTGCCCTCATGTGCTGAGAGAACAACTTAGACCCCCACCTTCAACTCTGTACTATTCCACTCACAGCTAACAACTCCATTTCTTCCCCATTTCTTCCTAGCCCAACTCATAACCAACCAGAACATCACGCTCCCCTTTTGCCTGGCCCTTAACTAGAGAACCAATGTCAAAATTAATACCAGCCCAAACAAACATGCTCTCCTTTGCCTGGCCCTTGAACTAAGAGGAACCAGTGTCAAACCAATACTCAGTCCAAAGCAAACATGCTCTCCTTTTGCCTGGTCCTTGAACTAAGAGGAACCAGTGTCAAACAATACACAGTCCAAAACAAACATTCTCTCCTTTTGCCTGGCCCTTGAGCTAAGAGGAACCAGTGTCAAAAAAATACTCAGTCCACGTCTCCGAACCTCATGCCGGCAGACCAACCCTCTGACAATGTACCAGTCCATGTTAGTGAGGCCCTGGACATTACAACTGTACTCTCAATCCCGCTCATGACAGCAACCACTACTCAACGCACATCTCTGACCTAACCATCTCTCCAATCCCCCCTGCCCTACTCACAACTCCTCCAACTCACCCTCGACAACCTGCCCCTTCTCATTACCCTGCAACCTAAACTGTAATTTGTCGGCTTCGTCTTTCAGTTGCAGGCTCGATCGACCTCTCTGAACTACTTCTCCATCTCGCTCATCTGGAGTGGGGGCTCCTCGTCTTCCTCCTCAGATTCATCCATCGCTGGGTCTCCCGGATGCCTTAGGGTTGGAGCAGCCTTCAAGTTGCTTCGGTTTTCCACTCTCGCTTCCAGGTCTTCTTCCCCACTGGGCGCAATGCGATATAAACCAGGCCTTGGATTTAGGACCTCAACAATGTGCCATCTCGTATCAAACCAATGGTTTTGCAGCTTACACCGGCCTATTTTTACATTGTTCCTCAGCAAAACCTCCTGGCCCACTTCCCAGCTACTCTCGTGGGCTTTCTCTTCTCTTTTTCTTCTATTTATTTCCTTACGTCTCCGAACATTGATCTCCACTGCTTCCTGCAATCGTCGTTGCCGGTCTCTAATCACCATCACCCACTCATCTACCGGCTCTGGGTCTAGTTCCGGCCTAAGGTCAAACGGCAGGTTTGGTTCTCTCCCGTAAAACAACAGGAATGGGGAAAACCCTGTCGTGGCATGCGGAGTCGCGTTGTATTGTGACACCACTGCCGGCAGATGCTCTGGCCACCTATTCTTTTCCTCTGCCTCGAGGGTGGCCAGCAGACCGTGCAGGGTTCGATTGAACCGTTCCACCATGCCATTTCCCTGTGGGTGATATGCTGACGTCCTTATTTTCTTCACCCCAAAGGTGGCACAAGTTTGTCGGACCAATGCACTGCCAAAATTCCTCCCCTGATCGGTCAACAGTCGCTCAGGTGCACCCACTGCCAGGAAGATTCGATTCACCAGGATCTTTGCAATCGTCGCGGCTTTCTGGTCTTTGGTGGGAAAGGCCCAAGTGTAACGACTGTATATGTCAACCATTATCAGGACATTCTCCAATCCTTGCCGCTTGTCCAGCAAGGTGAAATCTGCGGCCAGTGTCTCTAATGGTTTGGCAGCTTCAATCGTCCCTACATGCAGTTGGGGTTTCGGCACTTCATCTTTTGCTACTCCACACCTCTCGCAGCTGGCTATGTAGTCTCGCACTGTTTCTCCCATGCCTGACCAGAACCCTCGCTCCTGCACCAGCGACAGGGTGCGATCTCGCCCCTGGTGGCCAAACTCGTCGTGGCAGGCTCTAGTCAAAGCCTCCTGCAAGTTTGGAGTTAACACTGGCACCTCCCTCCATAGATTCTTCCCTTCGGGTCTTCTATGCCAGACAACGTCTTCTCTTACGATCAGGGATTTCCTAGCTCGGTACATCTTGCGGAAATCATCATTTTGGAGCTCTACCTGTACCTCATCCTCCGGCAGCTCTCCCACCAACCATCTTCGCAGTTTTGTCATATAGTCCATGCCTTCTTGCTCCTTACGCAGCCCATCCATCGTCCACAGTTCCTTCCTTCCTGCCCCGTTCTCCTCTAGTACATGCATCGCTGTATACTCTTCTTCACTATCTTCCTCCTGTTCCGCCGGGATTCTAGATAGAGTATCCGCCACAATGTTGTTCTTCCCCGGCTTGTACTCTATAGTAAAGTTAAACTGCTCGAGATCCGCATTCCACCTACTTTCCACGGCACCTAGTTTAGTTGTCGGGAGCACTCGTTCACTCAAGAGATCCTTTGCTACCCCGCTAAACAGTGACAGGCCTACTTTGATCGGTCCAATGGCGACAATCGCCACCCTCAATCCTCAACGGCAGTCTCAAACGGCAGTCAATCTCAGGTCAACTCCAGTCAACTTCAGTCAAGTGGGTTCTCACGGAAACCCTGAAATGAACTCACTGTTAGCTCTAGTTTACTTTATCACTGCCCTATCTAACCCTGTCTGAGATCGAATGAGACTTACTTGTTATACTGCAATATTTCAGCGCAGGTGACTAGGCCACGTGACTATTTCTGGGACAGACGCGCAGGGACGTCTTGTTCGTGTGAGTGCTATCCGGGACTGAGAGAGAGCCCGCTTCGTGTCCTCTCAAGGCGTTAGCTTAGGCCTACGTGACCTATTTTCCGCCTAACTAATAACTCCTTGGGACACCCTTTAACATTATTCAGACTGCTAAACGATCTATAATAATTTCAAATTCAATAATAGTCCCTTAACTTCATGAATCGCATCATTATTAATCCGGTAAATTACATTTAATATCATATAGGCCTAGTTCCGCAATCTCCCACTATGTGCGGGGAGCGCTCTCTTCCCTCAGACGACCTTGAACGCTCAGTACCGCTAATGGCGGGGCATTCGAAATTACTCTGAAATTTCTGAATATTACATATATATATTTATATATATATATATTATATATATATAAATATATATATATATATATATATATATATATATATATATATATATATATATATATATATATATATATATATATATATGCTGATAACCACCAGGAAAGAAGAAAACACGAAGTTCCCAAGCGCTTTCGTGAATTACACGAAAGCGCTTGGGAACTTCGTGTTTTCTTCTTTCCTGGTGGTTATCAGCATATACCTAGATCACGCGCACCTACAGTGATTTACTTGCATATATATATATATATATATATATATATATATATATATATATATATATATATATATATATATATATATATATATATATATATGTGTGTGTGTGTGTGTGTTTGTGTGTAGAGACGTTAGAGCAAAAATGACAGATCTGCCGAACATGGAAACATAAGTAGGCCATACTGAAACGCTCATGACTCGTGGCGTGTTAAAACAAAGCCTCCAAGCAACGCCCTCAGTCAGGGGCTGGTAGCATTTTGAACTAGGCCTATTGAAATTTAAATGTACTTTATCGAATTAATGTCGACACGATTTATGAAATTAGGGGACAATTATAAAATTTAAAGTTATTGTGGATAGTTTCCCAGTTCTAAATATGTTCCGTGTGTCCCAAAGAAACTATCAGAAATGCGCGAAAGATGACGTCATGGGGGGGGGGGGAGGTCAGGCGAGCGCCCTGAGTTATGCAGGCGTTGACCAGGCCTCAATAAGTCACCGTTAGTGACTCAGCCGTACGTCTGTGTACGGGCGCTGTGAGCTAGCAACCACGTGGCCTCGTCCCTTCCCGGGCGTTCATCCGTTTTGCAAGTAAGTCCTTATTCGATCTCAGGCAGTGTTTAGATAGTTCGGAGGGGAATTTAAAAGTAGTTAACAATGTACTTCTTTTGCAGATCACAAGACTCCATTTGGTTTATGGTTGGTGGTTGATGGTGATAGTTTGGAAGACATAGCTGGCTATTCACGGGGTGGATACCCACCCGGCCGGCGAGCAAACAGGTGTCCCTAGTTACCTAACTACCGTGACTGACCGCAGAGCTTGGATTTGATCGATCTGTTCCATCGAATCTCCCCACCTAGGTTCATACAACACCACCAGAGCCACCCACACATCTCCTCAGTTAGTCACTGAAAACTCTTACTAACGGCAATGTAGAACCCCTCCCTCAGCTGGGCAGGGTTCACCTGGTTGTACTCTGAGCAAGCATAACTAGGCGGGCTGACGGTCGCTCTCTTCCTGTCCATGAAGTACTGAGAGTAAGCCAACTGAGTGCAGACTGAGTGAATGAAGGGTCAGACTCTGGGACCGGAAGCTCTAGTGGATACATAGAGACATTCATCTCCCTAGTATTGGATATATGTGATTAAAATAGCCAAGTCCAGGTGTGTAATCAAAGCTCCTCATGGTTGATTGCACACGTGTGACGTAGGAGTTCCTCTTCAAAAAATTGGTTGATGCTGTAACACCTTAAAGTATGGGTGTGTTCTGAACATATGGGTGAAGCAAGTTATGGGTGATGGTGATGAAATGTGATTAGAATAGCCAAGTCCAGGTGTGAAATCAACGCTCCTCTTGGTTGATTGCACACGTGGGACGTAGGAGTTCCTCTTAAAAAAATGGTGAAAGGCTGTTGCACCTTAAAGTACGGGTGCATTCTGAACTTATGTGTTAAGCATATTACGGGTGATGGTGGGGAAATTCACTCATGACTCCTGAACCTAGAAAGAGTAATGAAAAAACAGCGAAGCACCAGCCTGCCTGACAGTTCATGAGTGATTTTTTCGGTTTCTTGTAAATGCCTGACACTTGGCAGGTTAGTAGTTGCAACCTTTGGGTTCTGTGTAGTTAGGACAGTTCGGATTATAGTATTTTGTGGGTCATCCCAGCCAGGCTATGAGTGATCCATGTTCTTGTGTAGTATGACTAAATCAGGATTTCTATTCCTCTGGGATTGATATAATTCTGTCGGATGCAATTAAGGCATATTCATCGGTGCAAGTAATATTTTTTTAATGTTTTATGTGCCACTAAATGATGTAGGATGTATGAAGGAATTGTTTCAGATGAGTTCCTCGTTCTGGTGTCTGTTCTGGGGTATGTAGTATTCATGTATTATTAGTTTTTTTGGATGCAATTAATATACTTTAATAATTTTGTTGATATGCTAAGAAGTTCTCTAGAGCTTGTGTACAATTATTGATTCCGTCTGTAGTGTTGGAAAAAATAGAAGTGTTATCTTTCTCCACTGCGTCTCATTTACTCAAATCACAGGAACTATCTATTCCACGATCAGATAAACTAATTTTATTAATTATGTTTGTGCTGGTTCGGTATTCTATGAAGGGCGTTTCCACTGCATTACCATCCACTATAACTAAAAACCCCAATAGGTAGAATTCTTACTGGTTACAACTATATATATATAATATATATATATATATATATATATATATATATATATATATATATATATATATATATATATGTATGTATATATTAGGGTGGTCCTTATTTTGGGGCAAAAAACAAAATTTGCCATGTTTTTGTCACAGACCCTAGCAAAAGTTTTCATTTGGGGTACAAACATTGCCTGTAAAATATATTTTAAATATCTTAATAATTAGAGGTTGCTCAAGTCAAATGAAATTTAACAATATTATGCCTATGCTTAATGTTCATAACACATCATTTCTTAGCCCCCAAGCCTGCCCCCCCCCCACCCCCCCACTTAGTCTAAGTGGGTATTAGCTGCTCAAGGCAGGGGTCGCATGAGGACCAGTCTCACTCTTTGTCGCCAAGTAAGTTCTGCTTGAGGGCATTAGGGAATGATTTCCTGTGGTCAGCAACTGCCTGCAGTAGATACTGCAGTTGCTGTTCGTCCTTGGTGATGCGACCTGAGAAATCTTGGACTAAGGCTACTCCTCTTTCTGCACGATCATTGATCACAGACAAAGCTTGTACACTGGCTTTTGCATTTTGGAAGCCAGGATCATCTTTCCACTGTTCTACTGGGAGGGCCAGGAAATCTGTATTCAAGTTGAGCTTTTTGAAAAATGACTTTGTGTTCTTTGTCGTGAAATCATATAGGTTCTTCACTTGGAGTGTGTCTGGATTGATTGTTACCCGTTTGACATGCTTTTCTTCTCCAATAACGATGCTCATAGCTTCCAACATGCGGTCCTTCACTGCTGGGAGAACATCGTCATCAAAGAAGGCCAATGCAACCAACTCTTCTGACAAGTACCAGAGGTGTCTCATCATTTTGTGGAAAGTTGCCTTTGATATGGCATCGCTGATGGTACTGTAGTCTTGTAGAGCTTTAAGCAACATCAGATCTCTTTTTGGTGCCTTTGCAGCAAGTGGAGCAGTTGTCCAAGCCTTCACATATATTCGGGCAAAGAAAATGCACAAATCTCTTAGTCCTCTGTTCTCCTTTGGAGTAAGCTTAAACTGAGAACGGAATAACTACACTTTGAAGGAATAAATGGTCTTTGCCATCCATCGTGCTTGGTGCATTGCACCAGGAGCAGAAAATCGTACTCCCCGAGAAGGTGATGCGCCAAGGAAGATGGAGGCCAGCTCGAACAGCTCTCGATAATCATCTCGAAGCTGTGTCTCCAGTAGAGCCTTCTCAATGAAGTTGGTTAGATCGTCCCTAACAGCTCTCACCGATTCTTCTGCCAGATCGTCGGTGGAAGAGTCTTCAAACTTCTGCTTGTCAATTTGTTCCCATTTGGCTTGGAATCTTCGGAACAGCTGTATGTCAGGAGCAGCTGAGTGCCCCATTACAGCTTCAAAAGCAGCTCCAGCTACAAGTTTTAGTACATGGTGGCGGCAGGCTAAATATAGCAAATCACGACCCAGCAACTGCTCAATTTTGACACACGCACCCTTGTTGTGACCAGTATTTGAGCTTGTTGTATCAAAACACATGCCATGCACGATGTCTGCAATGTGCCATTGCTGCAAAGCCTTCACAACAGCTTTTGCTTGTTCATCACCGGTACCAGAGGGAAGTCTTGGAACAGCAAGAAGTTAGGAGGTGCCATTGCCTGAGACAAGAACTCGGAGTCTGTCAACATGGCCTCCATGCCCCGTCAAATCAGGCATCAATTTACCATCCTAGTGAACAATTAAAACTGACTCTGGTTTGTAGTTTGAAAGGATTTCAGCTGCCCTGCTACTGCGATGATGCTGACGTTTCCTCCTGATGCTTGATCGATTCAGAATCAATTCACTGACATCATGGCCCAGACTCCGATCAGTTTGAGTGACAATGTGCATGGCCATTCTATCTGAGGACTTAGTCCGATCTAATGCTGCAGAAAGTTCTGGAGTTAGAACTTCTTTTCGCCCACGCTTCTTGACAATAGGTGTAGTTTGAAGTGCTGACGGAACTGGATTGGATTCCTCAGAAGAAGACGTACTACTGCTGTCCAAGACAACGATGGCCTGACATTTTTTGGCTTCCTCCTCTGCACTGTCTGCAGCCAACTTCCTTTTCATTGCTTTCTTGAGAGTTTTTTCTCGTCGTTTCTGTCTTTTCAGGAATACTTTTTCAAGAGATGACATTACCCCACGACCCCCTTTTTCTCGTTGCGCTATTAAGAAATTATTATCCTCCTGAACTGTCATCGTATTCAAAGCATTCACATGTGCAATGTCAAAGAGATCTTCAAATGTATCAGTGAACTCTTTCTCTTTCTGCTTTTGAGTTTCTGTCTTTCTTGAAGGGTTCTTTTTCAAACTACTCCACGTGTCAAACATTTTGTGTACTTGATTCACACAATATGGTTAGTGGTGTGTGGGAATGTTTGCTTTTGTCCAAAATTGAAGAACTTTGTCTGTGACTTCCCCAGCTGCCACTCTGATGTTTTTTTTTGTATGCGATGCAGGCTTAAAAAATACTGTAACACTTGCCTGTTTGAAGGTAACTTAGCCCCTGTAATGTCATCACATAATGTCTTTATCAAATACACATTTTCTCGTGTTCTTACTCCTGCATTAGCCATTTTGACCTGAGGAATAAAGAAATTAACTATTAATATAAATTAATAATGAGAATACTCTGCAGAACTGTTTCTAATTTCCCCAATCATCAATCACGACCAGCAAAAACTCACCACAATCGTGCCAAATGCGACGCACTAGTGGTGGGCGTATTCGGCTACAAAGTAATTGACTACATCGATTACTTAATTTTTGACAGCTTTGAGCAACCTCTAAATATTAATATATTTAAAAATAGCTCTGCACACAATGTTTTTGTCCTAAATGGACACTTTTAGCAGCGTCTGTGGTAAAAAATTCCAAAGTTGAAAAATAAGGACCACCCTAATATACTGTATAGTATATATATATATATATATATATGTATATATATATATATATATATATATATATATATATATATATACATATATATATATATACATATATATATATATATATATATATACATATATATATATATATACATATATATGCAAGTAAATCACTGTAGGTGCGCGTGATCGAAGTATATGCTGATAACCACAAGGAAACAAGAAAACACGAAGTTCCTAAGCGCTTTCGTGTAATTCACATCTTCAGGGGTGTTTTCTTGTTTCCTTTTGGTTATCAGCATTTCAACACCTATAGACACATTGTAAGTATTCTGATAAAACCTCCCAATATTTGACGGGTTTTACTACCTCAAAGTCAGAATTAAATATAAGCCTAATTTCTTTTGGTGGCGGCGATGGTTTACGAACACTTGGTAAACTTTCATGGTGTTCATTCTCACGTTCACAGACTACCTCTCCTCTTTATTGGCATTGCTTTAATATTTTAAGCGTTATGTCTTTTATGTTTTGTTACGTCTTCCACAAGATTCACTCACTCCCTCACGTTTTGTTTACTTTCAATGTGTTTAGTCCACAATATCGGCTATTCAGATGCCAGCGTTCTGTTGGTATAGTACATACCTGTTATTTATGGCATGTGCAACGGGACCCAGTTTACACCATCTCAAAGCATGTTACACTGTTAAACAAAGACATAAATAGGTAGTGAATAAAGGGACGATAAAGAAAGTGAAGAGCCAAGAAAATTAACAAAAATAAATTGGGCAACAAACAATATAGACAGCAAATAACATTGGGCGAGAAACAAAATGAGCAGCAAAATAAACGAACAACAAAGGAAAGTGAGCAACAACCAAAAATATAACAAGGATAAAAGTACTCAACATGGAATGGTACACTACACCTCGTCTTGAAAACTGCTTACTATTCCACCCAAACAATGTGTCTCGTAACTTATAAGTGAAGGTAAATATGGCAGCGACACTTACATATACTATTTAATTCTCATTTCCTTTTTATTCTTTATGAGATACAGCACACGACCTCGACTCCACATCAGGGACCACCTTATGTGTTCCTTAGGGCGGGGCATAGCGTGGGGCAATGCGTGATGTGGCACGGGGCGTGGGACGGGGCGTGGAATGGGGCGTGGGGCGAGGTGTGAGGGCGGGAGGCGAGGCGGAGAAGTAGTCAACAACTTTAAAAAAAAAAAGTTGGCCTCACAGGGAATGTATGGTTGGGAAAGTAGGCCAGGAAACACATTCTTGGCCTCAGCACGATAACGTCTCATCCTAATCTCTCACTGCAGGAAAAGACAGCATCAAGTATGGCAGAAACACCTTAATTTTCATCTATTTCTTTTAACCCCATATGTTAAAAAAGGAAAGTAAACGATTGGTGCCCTAAAGCAGAAATGATAAACGTATTTTAACTTGCATCAGGAACTAAGTGATAATGTCCTTTGAAAATTATAATTACCAATAACTCTGCCCTAGATTGAATTTAGGGGAAGGATTATTTCACGTGTGTCTAGGCAGTATAAACATATAATAGAAAAAATCATTAATTGGCAGCTGACAATGCAGAACTCTTGCAACTTTTGGTCAAAAATAACTATTACCCAAGAAGGTGCATTTAGAATTATCCAATATAATACCTGTGTTTTTAAAACGTTGAAAAGATTTGGAAATTTTAACAAATGTACATCTTTAAGAAACACGTTGATTTCATACTCTCCATCCCCCTTAACAATAAGAAGAGTATCCCGCCCCCCCCCCCCAAACTAAGTCACAGATCAATAAGAACCACCCACAAAAGCCAATAAAGACGTGGTTGTATGTTTGTGGCTAAACTTAATGGTGTAACAAACCCTTCCACTCAGCCTTTAAACCGATTTGCAACTATTCATCCTCTTCGCGTCATGTTGCATTGTTAAAACTCATTTTAAAGGTAAATCTCCGGGATCAACGCCGTCAAGTTACATTCTCTGTCGACTAACATCATCACTCCTTCGCCTGCCGCAGTCAGCTGCGGACGGAGAGGAAGAAGAGGAGAAGGAAAAACACCACGACGAAGAGTGAGTACATGGTGGCCATTATATGGGTCGTCTCCAGTAACAGGTAGATCTCTTCCCCCTTGCAGTGATAGAGAGTGATTTATATCTCACTACAGCGGAGAGATCTCATCTTGTGATGATGGCCAGAACTGTCTCTAGAGTTGAAGATTAAATTCTTCGCTGCTACGAAGAAAATTCATAACTCAAAGTGATTCTCTGAAACAGACTAACATCTTGCTGACACTTCTTTTACTCCACCAACAGAGGCATAAGTTTTTGAGTTTTTAGTCGCTGTTGCTGTTGAAATGACTTAAGGGGCGATTGTCTTCCTGCTTTTAAATTCAATTCAATAGTTAATTGTAGTTATATTTAAAAGAATCATCTGTATCCGTTTAATAATAATAATAATAATAATAATAATAATAATAATAATAATAATATTAATAATAATAATAATAATAATAATAATTAACAATTAATGGACATAATTATAAAACACAAAGAATTACAATCGGTCTAGACAACCAGCCTTCATTGCACTGCCCACAGAAGGAATGTCTTAAAAACTCACCTGAAGAGGCTAAACAGGATGATATACTGTAAGTATTGAATTAATTAACTGATTGAAGGTTCAGGTATGACTCAACACATTCCATGATTATGCGCAATTCAAATAATATATAATGCAACTTTCAATATTATTATGTATATAGAGAATGTAGATCTGTTTATTTAATTTACTTCAAAATATGAATTAGTGCGTAGAGCAACAATAACACGTGTTCTCATGTATTGAAGAACGTACATAACCACAAATACTTTGAAATAAAATATAAAATTCGCATATTATAGAGAGAGAAATTTTATGATTAATAAATAAGTTCATTATTAAGAACAAAAATTTATATATTGTTCGTAATTAAAGACAAACATCTGCAAAAGATTTTGATTACATCATCGATGAACACAAGCGATAAATTGTAGTTTTAATCATTTGTTCATATATTAGAGTTCAATTAAAGGTATAAAAAACAGGAAATTTCCCTATAAAATTATTTTTATTCACCAAGTTAGGTTTAACGGAGAGAAAATAATAAAAAAATCCCCCTTTATGTAAATTTACATTGAATTTTAATCTTATTGAGTAAAAGGTGAAATAATCATCCCAAAAATTATTACAGACTTAAAATGCTATAATGTTTAGAGTTGAGGAGATTCTTCAACATTTTACAGCATAAGTTGGCAGGCAAGGGACCCCGGTGGAGGCTCCCGTTGCTTGAGAATAAGACGGAGAAGAAGGTTTTGAGTGAAATACAAAAGAGCTTAGGATAGGTTGCCCTTGTAGTGCCATGGGAGTGCCCCTTGTTCACACGCAAAAGTTCTTTGTTCGATTTCTGTCCAGTGAGGTACTGTTAGTATTCATGTACGCGTATATATGGACTGTGATTTTATCAAGATTTATCTTATCCACGTCTTCATTGTGGATCTACATGAAAATATATATATATATATATATATATATATATATATATATATATATATATATATATATATATATATATATATATATTGATGAAATCACACTGGGAAAAGGGAAACAATGGAGCACCTTAGCTTTCGTCTTTATATATATATATATATATATATATATATATATATATATATATATATATATATATATATATATATATATGTTTGTGTGTGTGTGTGGAGGGGGGGTGGGCGCATAACCACGTGCTCTATTATTAGACAGCAGGTGTAAACGTGAACGCCCACCAGTGGTACAGGTGTTTCACAAGGAATCCGCCCATCCCACCTAATCTCAGTGTGGCAGACACACCCTGCGGCGTTTTAAAGTAAAATATATAACAGGTTTAAGTAAATTTATATCAGGTGTAATTAGAATATATATATATATATATATATATATATATATATATATATATATATATATATATATATATATATATATATATATATATATTGGACAAATTATATTTACTTTACCATTATATGAAATAGCTGGTCGTCCACAGTACTGCGTGAAATATATAGTAAAAGAAATGGATGCTACACTCAGCAGCTTCGCTCTTACTTGCAGCCTACTATTCTTGCGCAAATTATAAAAGAATCTCAGATATTTAAATTATTGTAAGAAAAGGTTTCGATGACATAATTTGTGGGAGATAATCCTGTTAACCTTAATGAATGTAAACTCTCGTTTAATACTATTATATATCACTATACCAGCAGTGTTCCGGGAGCAAGACACATCGCAAGTTCTGTACATGACATCGCCTGAACATGACAGGAAATAAATCCTTCTTCAAGATAGCTGCAGGGGAGGTCAGTAGTGCTGTTGTTAGCTATTAAACTCCAATGCTGCCAGTAGCTGTTAAACTCTACAGCTAGTAAGAGCTGTTAAGCTTTACTGTTATCTGTAGCTATTAGGCTTTATTACTGTCATTAGCTGTACAATAATAGTGCAGTCAGTAGCTTTATATGGGAGCGCTATACTACAGCTTTATAAGGTAGTGTTGTCTGTAGCTTTATAAGGTAGTTGTCAGTAGCTTTATAAGGTAGTGTTGTCAGTAGCTTTATAAGGTAATGTTCTCTGTAGCTTTATAAGGTAGAGTTGTCAGTAGCTTTATAAGGTAAAGTTGTCAGTAGCTTTAAAAGGTAATGTTGTAAGTAGCTTTATAAGGTAGTGTTGTCAGTAGCTTTATAAGGTAATGGTGTCAGTAGCTATTAACACGACTGCTCTTAGTAGCTATTAAACTATACTGTCGTCAGTAGTTTCATCTCTATCAACTACTGCAGGAAAAACTAAAATCTATAGAAGCCGGAAGGCAAAACACCGATGACGTTGTAAGAAAGTTTGGAAACAAAATGCGTGTGGGAGAAGTGTCTTTGGCGGTCAGATCTCTCACATAGGAATCCTCCGGTGGTGTTCTACCAATAAACAGAGACATTAAAACAATTGAAGGAAAAACATCCCTCTGCAAGTGAAAAGAAAGGCATCAGGTTCCAGGGTGACTATGACCCACCAAATGCTGGTGTGGAAAAAAGCACTGAAAACTCAAGTAGAGGCCGGCCTTTCAGGTCTGGATGCAAACGGTTGGAGAGTCACCCTCAGCACTAACAAGTATGACCCCGTAGCAAGTGATCTCTGCACTGCCATTGCCGCCCTTGCAAGAAAGCTAGCAACCTCGTGCTGCCAACACCTCCATGCTCTGACGGCCTGCCGCCTCATTCCCCTGGATAAGAATCCAGGATATAGGCCTATAGGGGTGGGGGAAGTGCTGAGGCGGATCATCGGAAAATGCATAATGGAGATGGTAAAGGATGATGTCAGGGCAGCGGCAGGGAACCTGTAAGTTTGTGCTGGCCAAGAGGCTGGAGGGGAAGCTGCCATTCACCCCATGAAAACGATATTTGAGCAGCGTGATTGTGAGGCTGTTCTCCTGGTTGATGCTTCCAACGCATTCAACATACTTAACTGAAAGGCCGCACTGCACAGCATAAAGATCAAGTGTCCAAGCCATGCAATGTATGTTGAAAACACTAGGAATCCATCAGACCTCAATATAGTAAAATCAAGGCTCCAAGAGCTGATACCATCATACAGTCAACTGGGGGAACAACGCAGGGGGACTCCTGTTGCAATGGCAATGTATGAAATAGGTCTATCCGTGCTCCAACACACAATGAAATTTGAGACAACCGAGGCCAAGCAAGTGGTGTATGCTGACGACCTTACAGGAGCAGGAAAAGTGGAGGACATACAAAAGTGGTGGGACCTGATAACATCAAATGGTCCACAAATCGGGTACCACCTAAATGCCAGCAAGTCCTTCCTCATTGTGAAGCCAGAACATTATGAACAGGTAATGGAGGGGTTCGGAGGAAGTGAGGTCAAAATAACAATGGATGGCCAAAGACACCTAGGCGCAGTAAGCGGCAAGACAGACTTTAAGGCCGAATACGTAGCGGGAAAGGTAAATGAGTGGGTCAGGGAAATGCAAGCTCTATCTAATATTGCTAACACAGAGCCACATGCAGCTTTTGCAGCATTCACCCACGGAGTCAAGCATCTCTAGAACTACCTGATGTGCACTATCCCTGATATCGGACACCTCCTCCGCCCTCGGGAAGAAGCTATCAGCGCCAATTTCATTCCCAAATTAGTGAAACATCTTCACTTAATCCCAGCAGAAAGATCACTCCTTGCACTACTACCGAGATTGGGAGGAATGGGATTGTCCAATCCAGAGGAGATTGCTGCCACCGAATATCAAAACTCAGTTAAGCTCACGGCAGCCCTCATGGACTATATAATAGCTCAGAACGCAATAAGCGTGGTGGATACCAGCAAAGTAAACACGATTCGACGGTCCATTACAACAGAACGACAGTACAGCCAAAGTTGCAGCAACTGATGCTGCAAGTACCAGAGAATTTGAGAAAAATAAAGTAGCTATAGCGCAGGAGGTGGGCGCCTCGAACTGGTTAACTACGTTACCGATAAGGGCAAATTAACAAGAATTTACAGATGCCATTGCTCTAAGGTACGGTAGGCCAGTAAAAGGTTTGCCCTCCTAATGCGTGTGTGGCTCTTCCTATGACGTACATCACGCCATAGTGTACAAGAAAGGGGACTTCATATGCATGAGGCATGACGAAGTAAGGAAATATGTCATGATGTCAGGGTAGAACCGACCCTCTTTCATTGGACGGTGAGAATTTCCAACAGAGGACTTCAAACATATCCAACGAAGCCAGTGTTGATGTCAGTGCTCGAGGATTCTGGACGCGGGGACAGTGAGCCTTCTTCGACATCTGGATTTTTTATCCCATGGCCGCATGTGACCGTAACTTAGCTGTCGATGCTGCACACGGGAGGAATGAGAACGACAAGATAAGGGCACATGGGTAGAGAATTCAGAACGTTGATCAAGGCAGCTTCACTCCTCAGTTGTTCACAACCTCTGGTGGTATGGGACCAAGTGCAAGATGCTTTTACGCCAGACTCGAAGAGGTGCTATCCGAACAGAAGCAGCAGCCCAGAAGTTATGTTCCAGCCTGGATGAGATGTCGACTGTCCTTCTCTCTCCTTATGTCTGCTTTGCTCTGCCTCAGGGGAACGAGAGCATCGGCCCCAAAGCCGACAACAATTGCAGATATTGACTACGAGGCAACAGTCACTCAATGCTGCATAGATCCGTTGCTCAACTAACTCAACACAGCTAGGATTGCTACTTATGTTTTAGGATATTTAATTTCAAGGTAATAAAATGGCGGCGAAGGTGTGGCTATTGGGGGAGGCTGGAGGCTATAAAAAAAAGTAGTAGTAGCAGTAGTACTAGTAATTGTAGTGATAATAGCAAAAGGCTTCATCCATAATAAACAGGATTTCACAGATGCCATTGCTCTAAGGTACGGTAGGCCAGCAAAAGGTTTGCCCTCCCAAAGCCTGTGTGGCTCATCTTATGACAGTGACCACGCCATGGTGTGCAAGAAAAGAGGCTTTGTATATATGGGGCATGACGAAGTAAGGGATCTCACAGCAAATTTACTGAAGGAAATCTGCCACGACGTCAGGATTTAAGCGCCACCCCCTCCCTTCCATTGGACGGTGAGAACCTCCGTCACAGGACTTCAAACACATCCAAGGAAGCCCTTGTGGACGTCAGTGCTCGAGGATTCTGGACGCGGGGACACCGAGACTTTTTAACATAAGGATTTTCGATTCCATGGCCGCATGTCACCGTAACTTAGCTCTGGATGCTGCACATAGGAGGAACGAGAATGACAAGATCAGGGTATATAGGGAGAGAATTTGGAATGTTGATAAGGGCAGCTTCACTCCTGTGGTGTTCACAACCTCTGGTGGGATGGGACCAGGTGCAAAATGTTTCTTTGCCAGACTCGCGGAGGTGTTATCTGAACGGAAGCAGCAGCCTAGAAGTTACGTTACATCCTGGTTGAGTTGTCGACTGTCCTTCTCTCTGCTTAGGTCCGCATTGCTTTGCCTCAGGGGAACGAGAGCATCGGCTCCACAGCAGACAACCGTCGAATATATTGACTATGAGGCAGCAGTCACTGAATGCCTCATAGATCTGCGGCTCAACTAACTCAACACAGCTAGGATAGCTACTTATGTATTAGGATATTTAATATTAAGGTAATAAAATGGTGGCGAAGGTATGGCTATTGGGGGAGGCTGGAGGCCATTTAAAAAAAAGATGTTCTTGTAGTAGTAATAGTAGTATTGAACTTACTTCGTTTTCCTCTCCGTTATTCTTTTCTATTCCCTTTCACTAACCAAACCTACCCAAACAAAATCTAACCTAATCTTACCTAACCCAAACCAATATTAACCAAACCAAACTAAACCAAACTTAACCTTACCCAAACCAAACCAAACCAAACCTAACCTAACCTAGCCTAACCTAACCTAACCTAACCAAACCTAACCTATCCTTTCCAGTGGATGCCCTTTGGAGCGCCAAGATTACAGCTAGACGGGACCTACAAGCTGGTGGGGCCCCTGAGCAACCTGCTGGAGGTACTCGCCCGCTATATGGACTTTGAGTGAGTAACGACGCCGATAAAGACATGAAGGACGATGTAATGTTTTTAAAGTCTATTTTTAAGTCAATAAGTAAAGAAGTAAATGAAAAATTAAGTAAGAAAGTTATGTAAGTAAGTAAGTAATTAAGTAGTTTAGTAAGTAAGAATTTCTAAATGTAAAAATAAGGTAATTATTTAAGGAAGTAAGTAAGTAAGTAAATAAGAATTTATATATGTAAAAATAAACAAGTGAAAGTAAGTAAAACAATAAGCTAATTATTTTCGGAAGTAAGAAAAAATAATAAAGTAAATAAGTAATTAAGATTAACGCAAGTAAACACTCAAATTACTGTCATGTTGGAAGAAAGGAAGAAAGAAAGAAAGAAGCAAGAGGTCAGCTGTTCCCAAATTGTCAAAAACCCGAAGTTAAGCAATGAACGAGTTAACTTGAACGACGTAACTAATGTCAGAGTTATAATGTGTTAAAAGAGAGACAGACAGACAGACAGACAGACAAACTAACAAAAATCTAGATAGACAGAGGTTGTGAGAAAAGAAAGCGTCAGACAGACAGATGTCAAGGGTTCGATTCCCGGGCCGGCGGAAGTTGTTTGGACACTCTTCCTAGTCCCCTTCGTCCCTGTTCACCTAGCAGCAAAGTAGGTACCTGCTGTAAGTCGAAAGTTGCAAATTCGTATTCAGGGACAAGTTGTTGGAGCTTCCAATAACTTGCTTAGACATAAACCATTGACTCTTCAGGCTTCTACGCCCTTAACTCATGAGACATAAGGCAAGCATGAACTTAGCATGCTTCCCTGTTGGGCACTGTAAACGCTTCTGCGCTTCACCTTACACAACGATGTAGGGGGTGACCAATAAAAAAAAAAACGACAAGCAAAGAGACAGATACACAGATAGATAGATAAAAAGAAACAATGAGAGAGAAAAAGACAGAGAAAGACAGAGGGAAAGGCAAATATAAACCAGAGAGAAACAGAAACAGAGAGAAAGATAAACAGACAAAGAGAAAGACGGAAGG
Organism: Homarus gammarus; assembly: GCA_958450375.1. NCBI lineage: Eukaryota > Metazoa > Arthropoda > Malacostraca > Decapoda > Nephropidae > Homarus > Homarus gammarus. Next base: position 1,248,237 of record CAUDMG010002350.1, on the reverse strand, counting down.
GGAGAGACACCTTCTTTGAAACCTGTTCGTCTTTTTGACAGGTATGTGGTAGTGCCCCCGCCTGACGGTGTGTGGGGCGTCAAGTTACTCAATGACTCCTGGACAGGAATGATGGGCCAAATCCACAGACAGGTGAGTGAGACATCCTGCAAGCGAATTTCTCATCCCGATTTAATTCTTTCATCATTCCTTTTGTTCTGTTGCCTTAATCCCTAGCCTCAATTCATCTCTTATTACTTCCCTCTCTTCCTCTCCTATTTCCTTCCTCTCGCCCTCATTCCTTTCCTCACTTCACCTGTCTTGCCATCTCTTATTCTCTCCCTCATTGCTTCCTCTCATTATTCTCTCTCTTATTGCATACCTCACTCTCTCCTTCTTTACTTCTTGTATTCACTCAGTCGTCTATGTCATCCCTCATTCCCCCCCTCGTCCCCTAATATATATATATATATATATATATATATATATATATATATATATATATATATATATATATATATATGTATATATATATATATATATATATATATATATATATATATATATATATATATATATATATATATATATATATATATGCAAGTAAATCACTGTAGGTGCGCGTGATCTAGGTATATGCTGATAACGACCAGGAAAGAAGAAAACACGAAGTTCCCAAGCGCTTTCGTGTTTTCTTCTTTCCTGGTGGTTATCAGCATATATATATATATATATATATATATATATATATATATATATATATATATATATATATATATATATATATATATATTATAGATCACCAGTAAGTACTTTCGTGTACGACTTATAAATGCAATAAGAAAATATACACAATCCAAACCCACCAGGTGAAATAATGCTTATACCTATTTTACAGGAGGTGGATTTCGCCCTGGGTCCCTTCATTATAACTAGCCAGAGGGCGACCATCTGTGATTTTGTACCTCTTAGTCACGAGAACTGGGCCATCCTCACCCCTCGACCTGGATTACAGAGCGACGTTACAGGTGTAGTCAAGCCATTCACCACACAAGTACGTTCATGTTGCCTTAAAGAGTTATTTTACCCCAAGTGGTGATGTTTACGTAAATGTCACAGAGTCGCATTATCAAACTTATGAATGAATGGCTAATAGACTTGTAACAATGGGGCTGATTGGTGGACAAGGTCATGTGCTGGACGTCAGAAGACGGCGGTTAGGGAAGTATAGTCCCTGCTCCAGAGATAATACTTTCGTGTTAAATAAGTAACCTTTCTCAACCCTGTTTTTATATCTCATAACGGCTCTGAGCACACACCTGTTAAAACGATCCCCACCACTGCCATGACCCCAGCACCGTGCTCACACCGTACTTCACGATACAGGCCTACCACAATCAGCATTTATATGTAAAACCTCTTGCTGGTTTCCACGAATAAAATAAAAGTGGTGTCACTGTGGTCGTGCTGTGCCGCTGTGGGGTTCTTGGTCGAGGCTTGCAAGGGTGGCAATGCCGTTTTACGGAGAATGGCCCACCTGGGCACAGGTCATTCTGGAGTTAGTAGGTTATAGGATTTAATTCGGTTTTGATATAATCTTCTGTGGCTTTTTATGTATCAATAAGAACTGACATTTCAAACTTAATCAGTAAGATCTCTCTACTGATAGACATTAGGTGCACACCTAATGAAGGGCCATGGGTCACATTTACTGTAAATTTTGATACATTAATATTGCCAACATCTCTACTCTACCGGAGAAAAGAGCTGGGCACCATCAAAATTCGTCATCTACATTCATAAACGAAGAAAACGACACCTCAACCTCATACTTGTACCAGTAAAAATCCCACTGGGCGTGTTTTTCTTACTTTTGATGACAGAATATGACATGTTGGTGAGAGTTAAGCTGTTTCACCACCGATCCCCTCCCCTTCTCCACAGAGCAAGATTTGTTTTCACACCAACTCGTCATTCTTACCGTACACGGTGGATCTGATTGCAATCAGTTCGTTAGCCAATAACCTTCCTAGCTTTGACATTTACGAATGTTCCTATAAGATTTCAGTTTTCAAATTCAACGAAGGTTTGGACACATCAAGCATCATAGGTGTTACGATAAGGGTAAATCGAAATTGCAATTGCAAGCTCTTGCTGTCTGCTTGACAGTTCCCTATCCCAGTTCAAATAAGGCTTTGGAGGTGGTGGTGTCACGGGAGAAAGGGAGAAGTGTGGGTAAGGCTTAGGTCTGTCCCACCACCGTGCTATTGTGTTAAGTAAGCACTCCTTCTCAATATAAGAATACTGATATTTCCTATTTGCTCCAAGTTAACATTCAGAGTACCAAATGTAATGTTATTGCCTCCTATCTGCTGTGGTTTATATTCATTCTTTTGATATGAACTTCGTAGTTGACCTCTGACCATTTATGACCAGACCTGAGACTTAAGTAGAGATACCTAACCCATATTGTTTCTAAATTATTTCTCTTTGTAATGCAATTCACGAAGTATTCTTTGATAGAATTATTAATTATTTAATTTATATATGCCTTATCGACTTATAAGATTCTGCTCTTTGGTTAAAATTTTCTTTAAACTGGGAACTAGTTGTTTCAGGTGGGTACAAGTTGTATTGCGTAAGAGTTCTCATAAACCCAACAAATTACCATAACTAATATCAACCTGATTTAAAGATAGGCAATAAATTATACCTTCAGTAGAAGTGATAAACTGGCGTGAACTAATATTGAGGAATCGTTTTCCACAAAATACATACTACCGAACAAATATTTGCCAATACGAAGGAGTCTTGATAATAAACTATCATGCCATGAGTAATACAACATGATACTGTTTGTAATGTCTGAAGTCTTACTTCTAGGCAACAGCAATTCGAATCATTATCCAACATCTCCCGGAATATATTAGTGCAATGAGACACGACGCACCAGATATGGAGAGGTTATGAAACAGATGTGAGATGTAATGATATATCAGGAAATAAATCAATATTGGTAGCTAATTGATAGTTTGTTAGACTGAGGTAGTGGTGATTAGATAGATGTATCGTCCCCCAGGCCCCGATGTGGGTCAATGACCTGTGCCCGGGTGGGCTAATCCCTGTAAAAAAAAATGGATGTAGACAAAAAATAGACATGGGAGTAAAATAGAGAGAAAGTAAGAGAGAGAACAGAGAAGTAAGTGAAGAAGAGGGCTAAATGGATGGATAAAAAAGACAAGGAAATTTGAAAATGTCGGGATATCAAAAACGCTCAATTTTCAAAGGAAACTAAGATCAAAGGTCTCGCCGAACAGCGAATCTTGAAAATGTCTGACATGTGTCGCACGTTATATTGAATGGTGACGCAAATGTTTTGTCGCTTTTTTTCGTCCGTGAAAATATTCCGGTACTGATAAACAAGGCCCCATTCTCATGTTGTTGTGAAAATTCAAGTCTTGCCTACTGATGACGATCTTCTAACTATATTTTTTGGCGGAATCTTATGGTGAACCCCTGCTTCTTGCAGCCTGTTTCAAATTGTACCAGGCGAAACTTCCAGTTGCAATCCGTCTATCAACGCATTTGTAATTGGAGAGCATCTAACTGCCTCAAGGAGTCGTCTGTCATCAGCCCATGTTGTTTTATCTGGTTGGTCTCGAAGATTCCCCACTTCTTCTTATCTCCTGGTCCAAAGTTGGACCGTGGGCTTGGAAGCTGCAAGTTCTCTAGCTATACAGGTAATATAAAGATCGAATTGTCTCATGCCGACTATTCTTCCTCTTAATTATTCATGCTGTGGTTGTGCACAGACTGGAAGCCAGGGAATAAGGTCGATGCGTTAGACCCAACTAACATGAATTTATGTGTATGTAATGGCAATACTTTCTATGTGAATATAATTTAAATACAATAGGCAGACGGGGCACCAACTGGTTAACAGTCAAAATAGGTTATGGATCATAAATGATTGCCTGCGGGCAAGGGGACTTTTGATAGTATATTCTGGCTAATGCCAGACGATTTATTCTGGTTAATACCAGACGATTTATTTTGGTTAATGCCAGACGATTTATTCTGGTTAATGCAAGACGATTTATTCTGGTTAATGCCCTCTGCCCGGTAAAAGGTTAATTACAAATATTACGGTTTATCTATATTTATTTTATCTTAGATTTTATTATAAAAATTATGGTCATATAATAGGAGAATTTCTGCGCACTGAGTTTAAAAGTGGGTTACAAATATTAGCACACGATTTGTGTAGATTCTCGTTAATTATTTAAAACAATTTACACGGACAAAGAAACATAAATGTTCAAAGTAATAATTATACAATACTTCAAATCGGTGGGAGCAGGTGATTTAATTCCCACGAAACCTATCACCTATAAGATACCCAGCAGGTAAGTCATTTAAAGAGGTTGAAGTGAAGGGGCTGGGGGCTTACCGGATTGGGTTGACTGACCTAACTGAACTCGTTGCTATGCTTAGCCTCCTCAGACCCGTATATCCTTATTCGCATTTTTCACTGCTACACTGCTAAACTGTTCTGTATGATTATAACATGTATCATGCATGAATCAATTTCCGCATAATATGAATTCTAAGGATTACAAGTTTTTGAACCATTGTATGATCCATTGTATGATTTATCAAGGCCCGGGTGTCTCTGTGTGAAGAAGTTTCCTGGTGTATGATGATCATGAATTACTCAACTTTCCACGCATAAGTTTTAATTTTAAAGCCCTATCACTCATATTGATATTTTTTTTCTAATTAGAAATATCTATGTGTGTGTTGTTTATGTTGAGTTTATATCGCAACATCTATTTATTATTATTTCCGAGTGAAATTACTTCTGAACGTTGCCACATGTACAACACGTTAACGTTACCACAGGGGGTAAACGATCTCTTTGAGGCAGCTGTTAGATCTTCACTAAACTATTCTTGTGTGTGAATTCTGGGAAATTTTTGGATCATATGAAGATTAGCCCCCTAGCTTATCTCGCCTTATGATTAAATACTCTGGGGGGTTAGGTTAGGTTAGGTTAGGTTAGGTTACGTTACGCTACGTTACATAATATAAGGGTAGGTTAGGTTTGGTTTGGTTTAATCTCAAAGTGAAATAAATTAGGGAAAGTAATCTTCATATGGTCCAAATTCATCTATTAGTGGGGCAGCTAAATGCAATTTTTCAAGAGAATCATGCAAATGGTGATACAAACACCAAATTTAGCATGGTAATTCTCTAATGATTACTAGTCAAGTCTGCCTGATTGGCCATTTGAAAATCGAAGATGGCGGCCATTTTTCAAGATGACCGCCATATTGACCTTCAAAAGTTGATTTTTCTTATATAAATTGATGTAGTTGGTCAATCTGAGTGATCTTGGTGTCGATATGTATGTTTTCAAGCATGCTCAGATGATTTTTTTTATAGTTTGAAGTCCATTGTAACATTTTTATCCACATAAAATAACACTTTTAGTAAAAAAAAATATAACAAAAAAGAACTTACTAAAAAAAAAGTACTCACTATTAGCACTGGTTCCTGTGACTTCTCCTGACAGTACATCTTTGTGCATTTACTGCTGTTCGCATATGCAGCTGCAAAGTGCTGTGCAGGAAAGTTCAGAGCGAAAGCATTTGCATCTCTGGTTGCAGTCTTTCTTACAGGAACATTTGGTCAGCTCCTGACAGCATGTCGCAATCGGGGGAAGAATCGTCCAACGTATCTGCCATGCCTCTCCCTTCTGCAGACATCCACAGTTGACAGGACTGCATTGTTTTGTTCATGGGCTTGACCAATAGCAATGGCAGAGAACTCTCTTCCTGACTTGTGGACAACAAAGTTCCCCTTGTAGAACTCCCTCGCTACATCTGGATTTTGTTGCTCAAGGCACATCATGTCTCGAAGGTGAATTGGAAGCCATCGGGCATAATTAACATTGTTGTTCGCAAAGAAGTAGGGGATCAGCTCTGAGAGTGCTTCAAGGTAGAGTTTGAAATTGCCTTCCCTGAATGAGCGGATCAACATGAAGATGGTGAGCTCCATGTCCAGCACAAGGTTCCAGAATTGGAACTGTGAACTCTCAAGCCTCAGTTGTTTACACCAATTTTCAAAGCTCAAAGTTAACCTTTCAGACTCATCAGAGCAATAGTCCTGGTATGTCTCCTTCATCAGTTTGTACAAACTGCATGCTGTGACTTGATGTGCTAGTCTTGTCTTAGTTACACTTGACATAGAGAGAAAAGACTCTGCTGTACCAGATGAAGCCGCTTCTGCTTCAACAAGGGAACCGGTCCAACCACTGTCTTGTAGTAGCGTTCCTATTGATCTCAGTGCAGCCATCCTTATGTGAAGTCCCCCGAACATAATAACATACCTGTCTTCTCCATACTCAGGCCAATGCCATTGGATTTGTTTTGCCAGGGCATACAGTGGCTGGTCAGCAGCAATGACTGGGATCAGAAAAGCCACTGTATCACGAACCTTTTCCATGACATGCGCTGATGGTTGCCACAGAGTGTGCCTGATCTCGAAGCAGGGGAAGCAGAGACGTAATGCTCACTTCAAATGGCTGACTCCTCTTTTGTGCTGCATGGTGAGCTGCCCACGTGATGCAGGCTTTATCAGCCACATCCTCAGTGAGCAAGACTTCTTCCAACCAAGCATACTCTTCCTGCAGGTGTGATTGGATTGACTCAGGTGCTGGCAATGACTGAGGTGCTACCAAGGTCGGATTGGGATTCTTCATAATATAAGCTGGTCGCACATTGGTGAATGCCTCTGGAAGCTCAGGAAATTTCTTGACCATCGTATGTGCATTCCGTCTTTAGTGGCTCACGCTCCTCACCAGCCTGCTCAGGGCTTGGATGTTGTAAGATGGACACACTGGTCCCACGGAAGGACGTTTTGGCCGTAGTCGTAGTGGGGTTGTTGTCAATGTTGTCCACTGCTGAAGTCGTGAACAACTGCTTCCTCATGATTGGTGGACACACCACTCCATCTTCCACGTACTGGCATACAACTGCTTCTCCTAGCTGGGCTGATAATTGTAGAACTCTGTCATATGCAATGCTGACTCCAATTTCATGCAGCATTTCGATGAGCTGCCTCTTTCTTGTCTTAGCAAACACAGACATGCTGACGTAGATAGCAAAAGGTGTCTCATGGTCCTTGGAATGTTTGTGGATTTGTGTTCCTACCTTGTAGTTGGCAAAGCAGTTGTACCGTAAGAGCTGTGACATAGCAAGGTCAGACAGACTTCGATGCGCCATGCTGGAGTTGGGATTTGATATCTGCACCACGTTCGATCATGCATACAAATTGAAGCAGTGATGGTGGAACAGCCTGTTCAATGCATCCTTCATGAAATGTACTGCTAAAGTGTTACTTGTGCTGAAGCATGTCCCGTCGTATCATCTCAGCAGCCTTGGCCAGATGGATCGCGTCACCGTATTTGCTTGCTTGTGCCAGGATTGAGCCAACATCCTTCTCAAAGGCCAGTAGGATATATCTTCCTTGGTGATGAGCTTGCAGCTGGGGGATGTGAAAAAGCAGCTGGTCCTTCAGTCGAGTAGCATGAACATCGGGCGATCCAACACCCAGCTGCTCAAGTCTCTGTCTGTAGAGTGTGACCAGGTCAGCAAGTCTGAAAATGGGTGGTTCAGTACCTTCACTAGAAGCTTTCATCTGAGTGATGTAAGTGACCAGTTCAGAGAAAGCAGTTGGGTATGCGTCCTTGTTCGGATGAAGCTCTTGTGCTTCCTCTTACTCATGAGCATTTCGGTGTGTTCTTTCTCGGTTGCACAGGTCTGCCAGGCAGCGAGAGTGATACTTCACTTCTTGGGCCACAAAATCTCCTGCATTTAGTTTGGGAAGGATTTTTCCATCGCTAAGTGTCTTCGCACAATCATTCAATCTTTTATAGCGTTTCATTATCATTCCATGTCTTATGTCATCTCCCGAAGCTTTTTCCTCACATAGAAAGCATTCTGTTGCTTTGGTGTCTCTGACCATTCGTGGTATCTTGCTACTGCTGCTCTCCTCTGTAGCAACTGCAGAGGTTCGCCTTTTCTGAGCTCTAATTAACTTTGCGTTGTTGAACAGAAGTCCGCAACTCTCATGATACTGTGCCTTGTTTCTCCTTAAGGTCTCCTCTATCCCATCATCTTCAACAAGTCTTGCAGGGTCAAGCTTGATTGGCAGTGCATTGATTGAATGGAATAGATGAATATTCCTTGCCAATCTATTGTAACCGTCATCTCCTTTTTTGGCAGGATTTGCATGTGGAGACTTAAGATCTTTCTTCTTATCCTGTTGACAAAGACAACACTTTGCCCAGTCAGTGAGGAATGATTTGTTGGTAGATTTTGTGTCCATAACTATTTTTGATCTTTAGGGCCGAGGGTTTATCCTTTTATCACCCTGATGAGAATTGTCTTGTATGGGATACAGCTAGGTTCATGCCTTTTGCCCTACACCTAGTCCGATCGTTCATCCAGTGTCATTAGTTCTGTGCGATCTTTACACCATCCAGATAACTAAAACCCTGTTATCCTTGGCTCGGCTCTCCCGCGCTGGCACATCCTGTCAATTCAGGTGCGGCTGCTTAACTCATTTGGGGTTGGTTAAGCAGCATATGGGACACTAAGCTGTTGCAGTATGACATGCTTTTTCTTAGCTGACACTGAACCCCATGCTGAGTTGCACAGCAGTGAGTCACCTGTGTGCCCTGGTTGTGCCCGAAAATCACTCCCTCACATGCAGAGACCCTCTGCATGCTACCCTCACCTAGTTGGAAAAAACATAAAACCAGTACATAAAACCAGTCATAAATAACACAAATATATATGTGAGAGTATCAGAAATAAAAAAAAAATCATCTGAGCATGCTTGAAAACATACATATCGACACTAAGATCATTTAGATTGACCAACTACATCAATTTCTAAAAAAAACAATCATCTTTTGAAGGTCAATTTGGCAGCCATCTTGAAAAATGGCCGCTATCTTGGATTTCCAAATGACCAATCAGGCAGATTTGACACGTAGCTCCTAGGGTATGATGCCAAATTTCATGCTCGTATCACCATTTGCACGATTTTTCCTCTCTACTATATAAATGGATTGATATTTGATGCTGTTAATTTGTAATTTAGATTTGTTTTCCTAGTTCCACTTGTCTGTTCTCTTCTATTACCTCATTTTTACTTTCAAGTTTAGAATTTATCACCCAATCTATTTTCCGGTGGTGACTACAGACGTACAGCAGTAAAGCATCTTGTTGTTCTTAATTGTTGTCCAGGTGTGGTTACTGATGTTGGCCAGCCTCTTGAGTGTGGGCATGGCCATGACCTGTGTGGTAAGGGCTGAGGATAACATCTTCGGGATCCTCACCAACAATATCCTCCCCAAGTCTCTTATGTGGGTCATCCAGACACTCTCCCAAGAGAGTAAGTTAGCGATCTTTTTCATCTTTATATTCTTCTCAAAACATAATTTTAATGTATAATGTGACTTTTTGTGTTATTTCTGTCTGCAATGCAAGGCCACAAGCTTGAAGATAAAAAGCTGAAATTTAGCAGATAATTAATATTGTTTAGTTTTTCATTTCGTTTTATATATTTATTATTTTTTGCTTAGTCCTATGCACTTAATTTCGGCAAAGCTCTGGTTAACATCACTTCGTCAAAAATAACACGGGCAACGTCGAAACATATATGCGGTTCATGAAACTATAATAATAGTAATAGAAATAATCGTGGTAGCAATAACAATGAAAATATTAATAAATTAATAATAATAATAATAGTAATTATAATAATAATAATAATAATGATAATTATAATAATAATAATAATTATTATTATCATTATTATTATAATCAAAATTATGTAAGTTTTTACTGCTGGAGAACAAGTGCGAAATGATGTCAGTTAATTCTTCACTTGGTATCATGCCTCAGACCCTTCTACAGTGATCGATCGACTTCATTTAGTGTTAAATCAAACGTTTCACCTCTTAACTCCATCACACTTTCATCAGGTAACATTAAATCAGTGATGTATTAGGTAACATAAGAGCGTTACCATATAAAGGATCACTTTTGTATACCCACATGATTTCTTCACCATTCCTTCATTCTTCTCACAGGTTCTGAGTGGCTGCCCAAGAAGGACGGAGGCCGCCTCATAGTGACCACGTGGCTCCTGGCCTCCTTGGTGTTCATGACCTCCTACGGTGGCATCCTGACAGCCATGTTGACGGTGCCTCGGGTCACCATCCCCATAGACTCCCTGGCTGACTTGGTGACCCAGACTGACCTGACTTGGCACAATGAGGCTGGCTCTAGCTTGCTCACATACTTTAGGGTAATTTCAAAACTAAATGAAAGAAACTTATATCATAGATACAAATATAAACTACTGAAACTTAGAATATTTCCATTATCATTTACTCGAGTTTACTTTTTGTTCACCTGTGTGTAAATGAATACTGCATATATTTATTTTAATATTTTCATTAGTGTCTATCAAGCTAGGAAAATACATCATTAAAATTTTGGTTTACTTGCAACAAAATCATTCCATACTATCATTCTCCTAATTCTTCATCCCCCCTTCATTTACCTTGTCCTAAACTAATCCCCTGCCCCCCCCATCCCCCCCCCCCCAAAAAAAAACCTTATTACTTCCACCCAGTAACACAGGCAATTGCCCTTCTTCCTTAGCTGCAGACGTCAAGTCAAATATACTCAACACATTTTATTTATAAAACGCTGAGCTGAGGGTAGTAAGTTAGGTTAGGTTAGGTTTGGTTAGGTTAATTTTGTTTAGGTCAGGATAGGTTAATAATTAAGGCTGGTTTGTTAGGCAGTGTAAGATCAGTTGAGAATAACTTAGCTTAGGTTAAATTCGGTTACGGTTAGTTTTAATATCAGGTTAGGTTAGGTTAGATTAGGTTAGGTTAGGTTAGGTTAGGTTAGGTTAGGTGTATTAAATTAGATTATGCTAGGTTAGATTCTGTTCCTACCAGCGTGGCGAATACAAACAAAATATATGACAATAGTTTCTCTCTCTCTCTCTCTCTCTCTCTCTCTCTCTCTCTCTCTCTCTCTCTCTCTCTCTCTCTCTCTCTCCATATATTCCCCTGCGCATCTGTATCTTCTTCTCTTTAGCTTTTATATTATTATTATTATTATTATTATTATTATTATTATTACATTTCGCCCCCCAGACCCCGTTGTGGGTCAGTGACCTGTGCCCGGGTGGGCTAATCCCCGTAAAAAAAAATTCACTTCGTCATTCATTATTCCATTTGCTGACAAATCCTCCGCTTTTCTTCCTTCATTCTCTCTTCATTCATAGTTACATTATTTTGTCTTAATTCTTTACTTATCTATTATCATCATATATCCTTTATTGTTCTATTTCACATTCTTATCTAAATTTATATTGTTTTCTATCTGTCTCCTGTTTATACTTATTATCAATATATTTTCATTAGCGCATATTTTCATCATAGGAAATTTTCTCTTCCAAAATTATTTAAATTACCTTTACAGCATTTCTTTTGAATAAAACATCACAGCATCCATCTATTTTCAATTCTTTATTACCAATTGTTTTTCCTGTCGACCTCATCCATTCATTTCTTTACACTATATTTTCTTATTACCTTTATAATCTTGTAACAAATTTTCTTTCTCCCACTTGTCCTTTTCGTCTATTTTACATAATTTATGTTGTTGATTCTTGATTTATTCACATGGCAGGAGTCCGCGGATGAGTTGCATCAGAAGGTTCACAGAGGTCAGGGCCCGAACATTAAGGCTTGCCTGAATGAGCGACAGAATATCGCAGATGGTAAGTTGGCTGCCATCTGTGACGACACCACCATGATGAAGGCCATGGCTGATGACTTCAGGTAGGTGCTGCTGCTGGACTTATGTTATACAGGAGTCTAGACACAGTTTCCTGGTATCTTAGACATTTTCTGGATCACCTGAAGATTAGCCCCTCAGCGTATTTCAACTTAAGATAACTAACCCAACGCAAACATAACATGAAATAACATAACATAACATAACATAACATAACATAACATAACATAACATGACATAACATAATATAACCTAACATAACCCACTGGTGTTTAATCATCAAAGTGAAATACATATTTTTGGCCACTTTTTGAAGACTACCTAATTTGATAACTGGCAATAAACTGAATAAATAAGTTAATATAACTCAGCATATTACTAGATGCATGACTATATGATGTTGAGAGATATCAGCAAAGACTATGGTTACAGCGAGACAGGAGAGTGTCATCTATACATCACACGAGAGAAGGTGTTGAGTAACGCTATTATGGCCCTCGCCTTCACCAAACACTCCCTCTACCTCGCCAAGACCAACCAATTGTAAGCTTTTGAATTCAGAAAAGTTTATTTATTTTTTTTAGATTTATAAATAGAAGGATTTTATTGCGTGTAATATGATTGCCAGGTGGTGATAGTAATATAAAGGTGATGTTTGAATTGACTATCAGAAAAAAAAGTAATTAATTTCGTTTTCTCAGAAATATTTTACTTTTCTCTACTGCCCATCTTGCAGGATACTAATTATTATCTTACCCTCTTCTGTCGCTTCATCTTTTTGTAAAACTCATTTTTCTTCGGTTTTAATGTCTATGTGGATTTCTTTCTTCTTATATCTTCAATTCATCAAATCTTTTGTCCTGTCTTCTATCACTTCCACGTTCCACTATAACCTTCTTAACCTTCTTCGACCACCACTACCTTTCACTTGACCCTCTCTCTCTCTCTCTCACATAATTCCCACTCTAATGAATATCTTTAGTTTTCCCTCAGACAAGGTAATGGTGAATAAGATTAACAAAAATCCGTTTTTCTCGATATTTAAAACCCACTGAACAAAATCAATCCACATGAAATTAAAAGCAATGACAAAGATTTTCAATTCAACAATTTCTTCAACTACTTTTCCATCAGTCCAAAATTCCACCTGGTGAAATACATAAAATCCACCTAATGCAGTACAGAAAGATTTAACAATAGACCAAATCAACTAAATCCACCCAATTAACAAGAGCCTCTCTCTTACTGTGTGTAGAGTGCAGGTAGTGCTGGAGGCAGGGTTGTGGAACAAATGGCTGGGAGACCAACTGGCTAACTCTTCACGCTGCCTCCGCCACCCTCAGTTGGACCGTCGCCAGAGAGGTCTTCAACCTATCGACATGGACTCCTTCATCGGCCCTCTCCTCCTCCTACTCCTCGGTCAGTGTTATTGATTTTTTGTTGGCACTTTATTTTGAAACCATTTTTTTTCGATAACTGTATATCATAAATCCTGGGAGGTTTATTATTTGTGGTGCATACAGAATGTATAAAGTCCGTGTGTATTTTTAAACTTTAATAACCTGTGTAAAATGTGATAAAATTATCTATAAAAGGAATTGAAAAGGTAAATGTACAAAATTTTTAGCACAATTATTGCATACATTTCTAATTGTCAACATAACCACCATATCTCATGATACATGTTCATACAGGTTATAGGAGCAGTAAGTTAAATACGGCAGGAAAACAATGTAGACTTTGTCTGACATTGTCGTTACCTTATTTCTAGGTAGATATAATTGATACTTATATTTAATTTTCAACTAAAGAGAGAAAAGGAGGAAAGAAGGACCAAAAACCAATTTGGAAGGAACATTGAAAACATGAAAAAATCTTTTTTAACATGTAATGACTGCGTTTGACACCATTATAATGGGTGCCTCTGACACCATTGTAATAGATACCAATGGTACCATTATGAAAATAAAGTGAGAGATATAGTAGGAGGGATTGCAAAGTGAATAATGTTGGTACCGTGGCCCATTAATTACACTGGTCAACAAAGTTTTTGTTGCATTGCTATAAACGCTTGATTCTACCTAATTTGGGTGTGCTGATCTCATATCTGAAGTTAGTTTCTTTCTGTAAGCTCTAGTTTTTTTGCAATCAAGGTATTTTGAAATTTCAAAATTTCGTCTTCGTCTTATTGACCTCGTCGTCTATCTTGAAAAATATGTCATTAAACTGTCATTAAATTAGCTGGGTAATAAACAATAAAATATTACATATTCTAAATTTATTCAACAACACAATTTGAAACATGTTCCATCTAAAACAAAGGTTGAAATTTGTATAAAACTCATTGTTAGGTAAGAAATTTGTTACTATGAGGAGACAAAGCCCAATCACATTTTAGCCAGGTAGGAATTTGCGCTTGAAGCTCTTGCGTTTGTGAAATGTCTCAGGGCACTCTCGTTTAATGCTCCAGCAGTAGTCTGCCATCATATGTTTGTCCCATCTCCCTTGGTAGCGGTCTTCCATGGTCTTGAGATCCTGATGAAACCGCTCGCCTTGCTCGTCACTTACTGCCCCTAGGTTCTCAGGGAATCTATCAAGATGACTATATAGGAAATGGAGTTTGACACTCATATTGCATCCAAGGTCATGAAAGGCTGACAACATGGTTGCTACAAGGGTTTCATAGTTGTCAGCCTTTTTATTACCAAGAAAGTTTTCCATTACCGCCACAAATGAAAGCCATGCACCCCTTTCCTTGTCGTCCATCTTTCTGACAAAGTCTTGATCACGTACAAGTGCACGAATTTGTGGTCCATCAAACACACCTGCCTTTATCTTCTCAAATGACAAAGCAGGGTGAGCAGAGACTATGTGTTGGAAGCATTCACCATCAGTATTTAATGCTCTGACAAACTGTTTCATCAGGCCCAGCTTGATATGGAGAGGAGGAAATATGATCTTTTCTCGACTGACGATTGGATCATTGACAATGTTTGGCATACCAGCTTCCAGAGTCTCACGTAAGGGCCACTCCTTCAGGTTCCAATGCCTGTCTCTAGCTCGGCTGTCCCACATGCAAAGAAAGCAGGGATACTTTGTAAATCCTCTTTGTTGGCCAAGAAGGAAGTTCACCATTTTGAGGTCAACACAAATTGTCCAGTTGTGCTCATGGTATTTTAGCAGGTGAATCACAGTTTTAATGTCATTATACTCCTCTCGTAAGCACACAGAATGACCCACTGGAACAGCTGCATAGACATTACCATTATGTAGTAGCACACACTTCAGGCTACGCTTACAACTATCTAGAAATAATCGCCAGTCATTTGGACTATACAATGGAATCCCTAATTCCTGGAGAAGACCCGGGATATTATGACAGTAAACAAACTTATTCTCCTCTGTAAAGAATGGCACAAAATCCTGTTCCCGCTTTCTGAAGTCTGAAACTTTTGTGGTCTGGTTCAGTAGAGCCTTTTCTTGCAACCTAGAAGCTAGAACTTCTGCTGCATTTTTGGAGAGACCCAAATCACGCACAAGGTCATTCAGCTCTGGCTGACTAAACTTCTGAGGGGTTGATGACTCTGGTGTACCATCAGAAGAATCGTCGGAATCTGCAAGTATTTCTTGAGTTTCATGTTCACTCTCTTGGTCTTTGTCGCTTCCCTCCTCTTCAGCTGGAGACAACCCATTAAAAACTGGAACTGGTAGCTCATCAGAGTGCAAAGTAGGTCGAATTGCTGAAGGGATACTAGGATACGATATTTTATGTCTGTTTTTCTTGCCAACACCCTTCGTATTGATCAGACAAAAATAGCAGTCAGTTGTGTGGTCCTTCGGTTCTCGCCAGGTCATGGGAATTCCGAACGGTAAGCCCTTACGTTTTCCTTTTGTCCAGTCACGCAGCATTTCTTCGCAGTTATGACACACAGCATGTGGAGCCCATTTTTTGTCTTGGTCGCCAAGAGTAAGTCCGAAGTACGCTTTATAGCCGCGCCTCACAAACGATGCTATATTGCGCCTCTGACGAATAAGCGTGAAGTATCCACAAATATAACAGAAGGCATCAGGTTTGTTCACACATTGATTTCTCTTTGTAGCCATGACCAAATCTGAAAGAAAAAACAGACAAAATTATATCTCCCTATTGATACCATAATCGTGTAATTAATTAATTTGACCGCAAACGGCTAGAATGTAAAACCTCAAATTACATGAAAACTGGAGCATGCAGAACAAAACTGGTTTCAAATATGAAATCAGCAGATCAAAAATGGTAAGAAACAGTAAAGAAATCTCATGCAACTGGGAATTATAAAAAAATTGTTGTCCTGTGTTATCAATCATAAATATAAACTTAGGGGAAATCTTTTAAACACCAATATTAGATATGAGTTATTTATTAGTTAACTGAATGGACCTTTGACACCTAGATATAAACATGAAATGGACACACTTCCTACTAAAGTAATTCAATTTATCCTATGGATCACTCTGACAATAACTCACGTGTAACCTGTGGGAGACTCAGCACTGGGGACTCTAACTGTCGGCCCGGTACGGCTGGAGAGACAGGTCCTCCTCCCGACGTGTGACTCGGGCTGGAGTGTGGTTCCTACGGATGCTGTACTCTGTCTCCTATAGGAGTCTCTGCCAGCTGGGGACTCAGCGGTGGGGAGGGCGATCTTCCTCCCGACGTGGGACTCAGTCTGAGGGTGACTCTGACTGGTGCTGGTTTTTGTGTTTCCCTGGGAAGCTCTGCAAACTGGGACTCA
The DNA here is from genome assembly GCA_958450375.1 of Homarus gammarus. Lineage (NCBI taxonomy): Eukaryota > Metazoa > Arthropoda > Malacostraca > Decapoda > Nephropidae > Homarus > Homarus gammarus. The sequence goes on along the minus strand of CAUDMG010002350.1, from coordinate 1,231,589 downwards.
GCGCTGGGGAGAGAGGTTACCAGGCCGCTGTTGCCGTGTGCATGAGTCACGGGGAGTGGTGTGCTTATCGTGGTAGGCTCTCCGGTGGTGCTTCCTAATTATTACTAATCTGGGTGTGTTTGGTCAGGTGATGGTGTACTGGCCCGGATAACATTTCTATCTTGCGTACTTACTCTAAAAGGTTTCTTTAAAAATGAACACCGCAACTCCTGTTGTCTCGGTAGGGTTATGAAAATTCTTCGTCCGTTGTGTCATATTGTATCACACAAAATGTTAAAGATACGTTTTGGAGCGATTTTACTATACAATACATACAATTTATTAAAGTTTAAAACTCGACACCTACTATATAAAAACCTTGCATATGTAACCATATTGATTAAGAAAATATGAGTGCTTTATACCATGAAATAACAAGATTTGCAGCTTGTGAACTTCTAACTTCAAACATCTGATCCTGAAAAAAAAAATGTTGTCATTGACTTTGACCTGCTAAGTCATAACTGAGCGCGGCGGCCAAGTGGATGCAGCGCTTGACTCTTGTTCCATGGGTCGTTGGTTTGACTCCCGGTCGCTCCCAGTTCACCCAGCTGTAAATGGGTACCTAAGTTTACAACTTGGAGAAATGAAATCGGTCGAGAGCAGTACCGGCCATGCTGGCCCCTTGTGTACCGAAGGCTTAGTATCCACACTGTCACCAACAGGCAGTCATGCCTATAGGATCCACTTTCTTTCAAGTCGGTGCAGGTGAGGTTTATGAATTTATGGAGGACTGGCAGGTGATGGTCACGGCTCTGGTGTGAGTGGCGGGGCTCCTGTGTCCTGATAAACAAAAGTTTCTTATTCCTTTTATTTACAGGCTCAGGAATAGGACTGATGGTTTTTCTATGTGAACATATGATTCATCTGCCACAGCGTAACACAGCGTAATACCACGGTCAGTATCTACCATGTATAAAAATCTGAGATGAACATATATATGCATATCAACTTGTGTTTGTGTGTATGTGTGCGCATTTATGTTTGTACTTGTGGTTGTGTTTATTTTCTTTGTACATTCCTGTATACGTTTGCATATATTAATGAGTAAATGTGTGTAAGTGAAGAAGAAAGTATAACACATAACAAAAATCGCCTCCTCTCACAGGCGAGGCACAGCTTCCTCCTGAACTACTCGGCTACTGCTCACTGTACTGGCTCCCCTCACCATACCAGCCATCGCTAGTGTCAACACTTGTAACTCACCACCCAAGACAGACCTTGCGACAACATATATATATATATATATATATATATATATATATATATATATATATATATATATATATATATATATATAATCAACACCTCAACCCGCCAGGATTCGAACCCACGGCCCACAAGCCTCGTTGATCAGGCTTTGTGTGAAATATAGCAAAGTCTAGTACTGCTTTTAGCATCCTGGTGGTCCAGCGGTTAGCGTTCCCCGGTCACAGTCATAGGCTTGTGGGCCGTGGGTTCGAATCCTGGCGGGTTGAGGTGTTGATTGTATGTAGAAGTCCGCGTGGTGGTTATCAGCATATACCTAGATCACGCGCACCTACAGTCATTTACTTGCATATATATATAAATATTCATATTTGTAAATTTCTCTAAATATTTACTCTTATTCGGGGAAAATCTGAGTATATGTCATAAAAATTTGATAATAATGGCGCTCATCTGTTGATTGGGTTTAGTGTTTTCATGCAATACGTTTGTTTGTAATTGTTTTCACTTTAATGTGTAATAACAACACACATTGCAAATAAAGATATTCAGCAGCTACACTGTCTATGATTAAAGAGTTGTCTGACAGACTTGTGCATACTCTCACAAGATATGTAAAATACATTAATATTTGCACCAAAACAACACACCCATACACAACAAAAATATATACAGGTTGAACATCATAAAAAAATTAATGTTCTTTTCTTTTTCAGGTGAGGGAATTGATACAAATTAACGAAGGTGGCAGATAAATTAACACAAGATTAAGGGTTATTTTGGTACTCATTTACTTATATTCATGAGTGTTTTAATTATATATATATATATTTATATTTTTACAACTGATCGGTGTTTAGCATCTGACTATCCATGTATAAATATAAACTAACTCTTTCCCTTGGAGTTAAGTTTTCTCCCATCTTCGTAATACTCGGATGTTATGATTCCCTCACCTAAAAAAAAAAAAGACATTGTCATTATATTTTTATGGAGCGCGACTTATGAAACAACCTGTATAATATGAATGAAAAGAATTAAAATGACATGGAAAAAAATTATTAAATTCTAAGTACAAAACATAGTGTAAATTACTTGTTTTTACATTATGTGTAACCCGTATTGTCACCACCTCATGATGCGCCGGAGAAGAGGAAGATTAAAGTGTATTACATCGTTATCTGTGTAGGTCTGTGGCGATAAAACCGACATTATCCTGTTGTTTTGGTTCTCCTTTCGCAATACATAAACATAGTTTCATGCATACAGTATACGAGTATACGGTATTCTTATATATCTCGTTAAATTGTAAAGTTCTTTTCGTTTAAATGTCTTCCTGTCTTATAGTCATTTTGGCTTATGCATCCGAAAGTTCAGATTTTGCAATATTTTTCTCAATGTAAACAGCATGGTAATACTTGACTACACTTACGCGCCTGAACCAAAGGACATTTCTATTTACAATATAAAGGCTTTCATAACTTCAAGCGGTAAGAATTCTTTTATCTTCTATGGAGAAAAGTCCTTAAGTTGGTGGTCTAAGCGCCCAGCCTTCGTCGAGTATTATCAACAATTTTACACATGATACGTGAATATATATCTAACACAGATGAATTTGAGAGTACAATGATGAAGGGAGATAACAGTGTAGGAAGAGAACACTGTTTTCAGGTCACCAACAACGTTGATGATTGATGGTAAAAGCTCTCTCAGAAATATGTAATGAAAGATCTCTCCTTCTCTCTCTCTCTCTCTCTCTCTCTCACATGATGTTTAATTGTTAATATGGATTATATGCACTATGGACTTGAAATACTTCAGTTCTAGAATTACAGGGTGGCTGAAAGGTCTCTTTACCGAGAACAATTATTTATATACATATTCTCAATAATGCGACCTTTGCGCCATCGTGAATATTACGACATTAGTATTAACTTTTTGAATATAAAGTTATTTCCTTGTTAACTTTAATTACTGTTGGCCAAGGTCCATGTGTTAAGACCTTAACTGAAGTACATGGAAATACCATTTTCTCTTTTAACGACCAAAGATTTGCAGCTCATTTTTTTTTCATTCTCGTTAAATTGAGTTAGATTGAACAAAAACTGTATACTATAGATGAAAAAAAATATGCGCGTATTCATTCTGTTATACTGTATATAGCCAAAGATATATTAATAAGAAACTAGCTAAGAATACTCTTCTCTTTACGTTAGATGTACCAAGACTATTATTGCCTGTTAGACTTGTAAAAGAGTTGGAAATATCAATGAATGTACATCTTTAGCACATAATTGAATTTCATACTCTGAACCTCATCACCCCAAAAAGCAATCTTCCCTTAGAAACCATTTCAGGGATCAATATAAAAGGCCATCCAGACAAAGACAATTGTTTCCTTGTGCCTTGATTTTTCTTCTTGTTCCTCTACAAATTTCACTCAGCAATGCAACTGATATACAAATATTCATTCCGATTGACAAACCGTATTCATTGTTTTTCCTGCCAAAGTACCACTCAGCATCATGTTGCATTGTTAAAATTCATTTTAAAGGTAAATCTCCCTTGATTCACCGCCGCCAGGTAACATCCGCTGACGACCAGTATGATCACATCTTCGCCAGCCGCCGTCAGCTTCACAAGGGAAGGAAGAGCAAGACGACGTGGAAGAGTGAGTATTTTGTGGCTGCTCAGGGGTCATGCTCTCTCTCCCGACGACGATAAACACAGCTTGTTGATAGCATTGTTGAGCTGACGTTTCTCTCCTTATGGCGGACGCATTTTGAATTACAATCAGTATATCATCTAGCAGTGGCAGATATACAATTAATTACAACGGATATATGTCTAGATACAAAAGACATGTTTTTAGGTACAATGGACATATTTCTAGGTGCGACGAATATATATCTAGAAGTTGCGACAGATATATCTCGAGCTCCAACGTTCATATTTCCTATTGCGACAGATATATAGATAATAGATTGGTGTATATATATACTGTAGATTGTTAATTAACCTCAGTAATACAAAATAATCCATTACAAGACACTCATTACATATAATCATGCTAAACAACTATTACAGGCTCACATTTCGTTACATCAATCAATCACTCAGAGTACCGTTCTCATAACTTAGGGCTGGCTACCACTGTTTTTAATTTCATTCATTCATCCACCCTAGTTTCTACCTTCCCATGGTCCTCCTACCCTCAACTTTGTTCATTAGTATTTCTGTTATTATCCCCTTATCCCAAATTTGACCAAAGTATATAAATTTTCATTTTCTGTAAATTTCAAGTATTCATCTTGAAGTTTTTGCTTACCTTAGTACTTCTTTATTTGTTTTCCTATCAGAGTAACTTATCCATAATATTCGCATATAGCACCACATTTAAAAAGCTTCCAACCTCCTTCTGGTATCTGCTGAAAGTGTCCACACTTCTGACTCATACATCAGTCATGACCATACAATATATAGCCTATCAGTAGCCTTTTTTCAAATTGAAGTTAATGCTACTTTTTATTAGGCCTTATAGAGTATTAAATGCTATTTTTGTTTGACCTATTCTTGTTATGATTTCTTCCGTACATCTACCATCACAGCGCATGAATGTTACTTCCAAATATACAAAGTTTTCCATTTGTTGAAGTTCCCTATGGCCTCCCATTGGTCTTATTTTAGGAATTGTTTCCAATTTTGAAACAATAATTACATTCATTTTTACAGCATTAACTCTTAATCTATATTCTTCACCCTTGTCCACTAATTTGTTAATCAGTTTTCTTACGCCTTTTCACTGTACAAGATAAAAGCAGTATAATTTTTTTACTTCCTTTTTTACGGAGCTTAACCCACCCGGGCACAGGTCAAAGACACACATTAGGGCCTGGGGGTGAAAATATAATAATAATAATAATAATTATAATAATAATAATAATAATAATAATAATAATAATAATAATAATAATAATAATAATAATAGTAATAATAATAACAACAATATTAACAACGACACTAATAATAAAAATCATAAAAAATAATAATAATAGCAACAATAATAAAATAGCCATAATTAAATATATATATATAAAAAAAAACATCAAAAGTGAGAAACGATGTACAATATGCATGTTGTGTTGTCAAAGTAAGAGAAACAATTGAGACCCTGCAATTGTGTGTAAATGAGGAAGAAAGTCACATCAGCAACCTGGAACTTGGCCAACATTTTTGTGGTGCCATATGGGAGCAAGACCACCCATTGTATAGCGTATATTTGATATTACTTTACCATTAACTTTTATTCTTTCATTGTTACTTACAACTTCTCGCACTAAGAATTCTGAAGTTCATACATATACCTGTATACAAAATAGCTAGACTATATAACCCAAACTGTAGTTAATACAATACATTTAATTTTCTTCTGAGTGGATTGCACAGGAAGAAAACACTGGCCAAAAATCATGTCAAACAGTATACAGTAGGGAGTGACAGTTTTGCAAAAGTTTTCAAAATCTAATTGCTTGGGTTGGATTATTTGTCTATCGGCCACGCTAATTCCGAATATGTTTGAGTTTTTTACATCATTGCATTAGAAGGTTTGTGGATACTTTTGGGTTTGGCATGAAAAACGCGAAAAAACTGTAAATAATAAAGGGACTGGCAATGTGGCACAACCTGTTAAAATCAAGTTATTGAATTGGATTATTCGACTACTGTGTACACTGGTTCATAATATGCTATTGTTTTACAACTCAATGCGCTACAAATTATGCCGATATTTTTGCTGCAAGTCACCACATACGTATATTTCGAAAACCAGGGCCCAATATTACCAACGGCGTGGATAGATTCCGTGGAATGAATTCAGGACATTCCCGCTCATGGAACATTACCAAACTCCGTATATGTGCCAATGGCAGGCCAATGGCAATATTTACAGAGTTTGTTGAGGCTCCCTGGACGGGAATGCCCTGAATTTATTCCACGGAATCTATTCACGCCGTTGGTAATATTCGTCCCAGGACTGATCAACGAATTCAGCCCAAGTAGCTTGACTTGGACAGTTAAGGACAAAATCTCAGTCCGTACTTTTGAAAAAGATATTGTTCAATAGGTGGTGATATTGAAGTGCTGAAAGTTGTTTTTTCTGTGTTGTTTTGCAGTTAGTTCAAAGGGCCGCCACCAAGATGGGTCGTCCTAAGACTAGCAACACTCAGTTGCGCCAGGGTAACGATGAGGTTCGAGGCTCATCTTCAGCTTCCCGTTCTTCGTTTTCTTCCTTTTCTGTTTCTGTCCATTTCCCTTCATCATCATCGTCTCCCTCCGCATCCTCCACATGTCGTGGGCTCTCATTTTCACCCTGATTTCAGAGATAGTGGGGACAGTGGCCTTCCTATACACATCCAGTGCCTTCTCAGTCACCTTGTTGGTGGCATCCATATAATCAAAAGCATTTGTTCTTCTCCTTAACCTCTTGTTTTCTGCTTCATAAGCCAGGGCACTTCCAACTTCCTTGTTCAGAGGCAACTTGTTAGATGGCAGAGGCATCCGAACCCCGAACACCTTATCGTTACCCTGGCGCAGCTGAGTGTTGCTAATCTTAGGACGACCCATCTTGGTGGCGGCCCTTTGAACTAACTGCAAAACAACACAGAAAAAACAAATTTCAGCACTTCAATATCACCACCTATTGAACAATATTTTATTCAAAAGTACGGACTGAGATTTTGTCCTTAACTGTCCAAGTCAAGCTACTTGGGCTGAATTCGTTGATCAGTCCTGGGACGAATATTACCAACGGCGTGAATAGATTCCGTGGAATAAATTCAGGGCATTCCCGTCCAGGGAGCCTCAACAAACTCTGTAAATATTGCCATTGGCCTGCCATTGGCACATATACGGAGTTTGGTAATGTTCCATGAGCGGGAATGTCCTGAATTCATTCCACGGAATCTATCCACGCCGTTGGTAATATTGGGCCCTGGTTTTCGAAATATACGTATGTGGTGACTTGCAGCAAAAATATCGGCATAATTTGTAGCGCATTGAGTTGTAAAACAATAGCATATTATGAACCAGTGTACACAGTAGTCGAATAATCCAATTCAATAACTTGATTTTGACAGGTTGTGCCACATTGCCAGTCCCTTTATTATTTACAGTTTTTTCGCGTTTTTCATGCCAAACCCAAAAGTATCCACAAACCTTCTAATGCAATGATGTAAAAAACTCAAACATATTCGGAATTTGCGTGGCCGATAGACAAATAATAATCCAACCCAAGCAACTAGATTTTGAAAACTTTTGCAAAACTGTCACTCCCTAGTATACAGGTATCTTACCCTTCTATATACACACAAAAAATATCTTGAATAATTTCACATTCAGCATGAGGAATAATATGTCATAAAAATCGGACCTTCATTTGGTAAATTCATAAACTCCTTGCGTATAATTAGTCAGGGGACAATACAGCACCATATATAATATATATATATATCTATCTGAACAGCACCACAGCGACATATCGGTCCTCGAGTGGCAGGCGGCCCCGCCCTTGTCTAAAACATCGCCCTGATGCGTCTAGAGGATTGAAACTCGGATATGCTTTTATGTATGCCATCCATGGCAACATTCACACTTCCGGTATTTATTTTATTTCTTATAAAGCCTCATAAATGTTTACTGGTTGGCGTATTACAATAGTATTAATTACAGTATACATTACAAGAGACAAAGGGTCGTCTAACAGACATGTTATATTAAAAATATGTTGTTTATTTTTCACTAAAACTTTTCGGGAAGAATAACCAAATTCAGCAAAAAAAAATTATTTACATGTTGTCCCCCTAACACCCAACAATTTATTCAACGGCTAGTTTAAGATCAACATTTACTCGTGGTTCTTACTACAAGAATTTTGACATCACTGCTGCATCAAACACATATCACTTTAGTATAAAGGGTAAATAATTCTATAAAAAAATAACAGAAACATCAACACAAGACACATCTTGGCATTAGTGTGAGTTTTACAGCTCTGGAGACCAAATGATCGTTGTCAAGGACACATTTCTCGCTCAGTTGTAATTTATCTCTAACATCTTCACCAGACTGAGATAATATTTGTTCCTGGTCGACAGTCTGCTTGGTGCTAAATTCCAATTAGTCTTAGGCGGGAAATGTTAGATTTTTTCAATTTATGATAATAATAATAATAATAATAATAATAATAATAATAATAATAATAATAATAATAATCATAGCCCAAGATATTTAAGCGTTTGGGTGAACTGTCAACACCGTTATCACAACGCTGGTGAGGAAACGCTAAAAGAGAGGAAACACGCTTCGATTTAGTATAATTTCATTGGTTTAATGGAGGTTCAAATACAGACATAGACCAGATTATAGTGATTTCAAAATACTAGTCTTAAAAAAAACGATATTGATCACGTTAATATTAGCTTCTCAGCTTATTGCTCCTTAAGATTAACTACCCCAATGCTAACCTACCCTAACCTAACCTAACCTGACCTAACCAAACCTAACCTAACCTTAACCCCTGTGAGTTGTCATGGGACTTTCAGACAAAGAGTAAGGGCTTATAGAAACTCGGTGTGATACAACAATATACAGTACATTACATTTTTTTACATACCAAAGAGAAATACTTCATGTCCAAATATCTTCAGTTACTTCACGCACACCTCGGCAGCTATCTTGTACCCCACGTCTGCATGTGTATAACTGTACCAAGTTTGGAGTTCTGGTTCTCTTTTCCTGTCCGGTTTAGTCGGTTACTCACGTTGGTCTGCCACTGTCATCACCCCCCCCCCCCCACAACGATAGGGCTCGGTTCCAATTGATCTTTATACATAACACCGAAAGTTTTACACCTTATATTCTAGAAAACTAAATTAGGCTCTTACAAAGTATTTTAACAATCAAAAATGAATAACACTGATATAAAGAAAAACCATAAATCGTGAATCGGCTGGATTGTCCAATTAACCAGGCCGTTCACATATATTTATTATTTGGGTTTAAGTAACGAAACCCAAACTGTAGTTCCTTGTTTTATTATAAAAGGATTGTATCTATAATTCCTGAGTGTAGATCGACCGTAAGTTCCACTATATATGAGTGAATGAAAAAGGGACGGCGTTTATGTAATATAAACGTTCATCACGTCCTAACGATATAAGTTGCCGTGAGTGACTAAGGAGTAAAGGCCTCGCAGTGCCGGCTTACATGGAGAGGCTGACTATGGGTTTCTTCCCTCTTGGGAGAGTTGCCCTCTCAAGTGTACAACTCATGTCGTACTCATAGACAGTGGAAAGTTACAGGGTGGTGAATCTTAATATAATATCAGCTGTATTGACCCATTTAAATAATATGTTCTGTTGATGAGACAGGGGCCCATTACGTCGCTCGGTCACCTACCAGCCGAGCTCTGTGAGGCCTAAATAACTCACAGAGTACAGTACATCCTAGACAACCCTAACCATATTATAAACAGATATGTAGACACTAAGCTGGGGACTCAACTACCGTAGGGGTATCAGCTACAACAGGGGACCTATACTTTAGTGTCTTACGGGTTAGTATGTTATGAACAATGTTGAATTTGGATGACACTGCCTTGTAATAACAGAACAGGAACATAATTGCCAGAATTAACAAAATAGAGGGAATTGTAAGGCTTGGTATTGAAAATTCCCGTGACAGATAAAATGGTAAGTTATTTTTCAAATCAGCAAAATGTGTCTCGTTCAAGAAAGCTAAAACTTTTAATTTCACTGAAACTATTTGAATATCCTTGATAGTGAAATTCATTATAGGCCGTTGAATTAAAGCAAACTTGAGTTTAAGATTTAAAGCAAAATGCTGATGAGTAGGCAAGGCCCGTAATGTACCACAAGTTATTTCACAGTAATCAGTAGCCTTGTAGTGCCCTTTCACAACTAGCTGCTTAACACCATCATGGAACTTTAATATAACAGTAGTGAGATTTGGAAAGAACAAATACTGAACATTGTGCAGATGAGCGTGAAGCACAGTTTTAACACTAATTGGCCTATAGCTGCATTGCGCAAGTGCTGTGCGTACATTTGTTTGTATGACCGCCAATTCACATATTCCCTGTACAGCAGGAATAAATGCAAACATGTAGGCTGGACATAGGTGTAGGTGTAGATGAGACGACTTACACCGTGACAGTACCTCAGAATCCTCTATTGATAACAAAGAATAATCTTCATCTACTAAGAAAAGTTCTTAGGCCTATCCAGAGTATACAGTGTGTCGTTTACAAACCAGGGGAAGGGTTCTAAATGCCATGCATTAAACTCATGTTGCCCTCGCATAGGAATGTGGATCAGAATTGCATTGTGCGTGAGGATTGACTCTAACAGGGGGTAATAATATTGAACCTCATTGTCACTAAAAATAGGAGTTAAATGATACTGCAACTTGGCTATTTTTAAAGCTTCAAGAAGCGTCTGCACAGGCACAAGCTTCGCGGCCACACGTCCTATCCCGGCATCTACAAAGCTGTCTTTTAGTTCATTTTTAGAGGTTACAATTTTATGAACTGAAATTTCCGCAGCATGCAAATATTCTGTGAAAAAAAGGATCCATTCTAACGTCGGGATTGCTTTCTGTAACCTAGTAACAATCCTCGAAACTTGGTTAGACTCCGCTATTATTGCATTAACCTTTGATTCTAGAGCAGTAATCGCGTGAAAGGTTTGAGAAATAACAAGATTCTGTTGAGATACAGCCTGAACGACAACGTTCATTCGGTCCCCAATTTAGCTACATCATCGGCCGTTGCCGTGCCAAAGAAGGCGCTTTGGATGAGACCCACAAAATTAAAGAGACCCCTTTTTCGTCGTGCCTGAGAATGCACTGCGTTAGCAAGATCCGCTTGAGACGCCGGTAAATTCTTCCCAACATCGTCAAGAAGCTCGCGAAGGTTCTGGAGACGAAACTGTAGAAGGTCTACAGTTTGTGAAACTATTGTCGAATTATCAGAAGCTGTGCTGAGACCATGAAGGATGTCCAATGCTGATTGTAGTTGGCCTTCGACGTTTTCCATCTGACGCGGAAGTTGGAGTAGTGGATGTAGTTCATACTTGATGTTCACCACGTCCTCAACTATGAGAACGCGTCCGAGAGGTGCCACTAGTGCACCTGGTTTGAGGACTGATGTGGACATGTCTGTCAACACAACGGTGCAACAACAGAGTAGAGGCAACACACTGATGATCCAAGCCATTCTGTAAGGAATTACAAACGATTTAACGTCTACTTGCAAAACGAAGTTTCATACAATAGTCATTTGGGACACTCTGCTTCTGGACAATCTGTAAGGAGGTATCAATCACATCATCATCAACTGGAGGTAATACATTTATCTGGGTCTTCTTCAGACGATCCGCGTGCACGACATCTGCAATCTGTGCATTAGGCTTCCAAATTTTAAATTTGTTGCCTGATTCTTTTGAGATTATGCGGAATGGACCAGGTTCTCTTAACATAACAGCGTCCCCAACGTTTAATGCGACAGGTTTAGCATGTTTATGCTGCTTGATGATCATTTCGGCGCGTGACGCCTCTAGATGTGATCGTACTTGGGCATGAATATCTGTAAAGACATGAATTTGTTTTGCCGCGAAATCATCCGTATTATAAACCGGGTATGGCGCATCTGTAAGGATGTCGTAAGGTAGACGTTTATCTGTACCATAGACAATGTAGTAGGATGTTTTGCCCGTAGAACTATTAACTGACCCATTTATAGACGCTGCAACCTGCGGTAACCAATCCTCCCATGCGTATTGAAAACCACTGACAATTGGACGCAGTATTTCTAGGTTATTACGATTGGTTCTCTCAACAAGGCTATTAGCCTGTGGATGATAAGCTGTCACAAAAGTTTGTTTAATACCATATTGTGCATATATATGCGCTACTAGCTGATTCTTGAACTCTGTGCCATTGTCAGAGAGCAGAACTTTAGGCGTAGTATAAGGACATATAAGATTCATCACTAATGCATAGGCTACTGCTTCGGCCGTTTTGCTTTTTAGCGGGACCAAGACCACGAACCTTGAAAAATGATCGACAAACACTAAGACGTACGCTGATCCCTGATGACTCATTGGGAGCTGTAACAAGTCAATAGCGACTGTGTCAAACGGATGGTCTGGTGTAGGATATTGTAGAATCGGGGCTGGTGATCCTGTTGAACCTTTATGTTGAGCACACGCCAAACAATTAGCTATGTGTAATTCTGTCTTTCTTCATAGTGTTCCAGAAATACTTCTTTCGTAAATCCGCTAAGCAATTATCACGACCTTGGTGACCTGCCTGTGGGACATCATGGAACAATGTTATTACTGCTTTGCACAACGTGTCAGGTACGACTATTTGAGACACATTACCCTCAGGAGATTTTCTCGACTTAAGGGAAGAATTGACTTAGGGAGTTTAACATCCTCACCCGATTCGAGCACAAAAATAACAGCTGACCAATATGGGTCGCGTCGTTGCTCGTCTTCCAGTTGCGAAAGAGTGAATGCTGATACAGGCATAACTGGTGATATATTTCTGACAGAGCGTCGGCGACAACATTCGCCTTCCCAGGTAAATACCTAAATTCGGGGTCAAACTCTTGAAATGTCAGATACCAGCGTGCTAATCTGCCTGATAAGTTTCTGCCATGGAACAGCTTAGTTACTGCCGCATGATCAGTAAAAACAGTTATCTTGTAGCCAAAGATAATGTCTTTGAACTTCTTAAGTGCCCACTAGGGTTGCTCATTTTTTCACACTTTTTTAAAATTGTAAGTGGGGGAGTTTTTTCCCATTATTTTGTTACTCCTGAATTCATTGGTACCAGAATTAATGAAATCCAACATGTTCTAGGGGTCGCGAATCCAAATATAAAAAATGAATTTTTGCGAAAAAACGTCAAAACTCAAGCTTTTTCTCTTATAGATTAGCAATCGCGCTGCTTTTCACTACTTAACCCTAATGGCTGGCTAGAGCAGCTATTCAGCTTTCCATTGACACCTAATTCGATTGCATGCACCTCTTATTTGACCTTCTAAGTCAGGTCAAAGGCTGTAGCCTACCTGCGTTAACGGAGTTATAAATTCACTAGGTTCACATTGGCAGCTTTAAAACCTTGCGCTTCTTTGCAGTGTTTTGACATGTGTTGTGTTGTTGTTGATACTGTGGTGTTATTTTATAATTTACTCAAATCTGCTATATAGTGTGGCAGTAAATTTATGGTTATCTATTTATGTTGTATTTTCTACAGGTGATTAAATTGCTCTTATGTGACCCTATTTTGTTTGCCTATTTTGTTTTATTACAAAACGTTTTTTTCTTACAGAGTTCATCTGTTTATATACATACAATCATGGAAGAGAGTGAGTCGCAGTCGGGGGAGAATGCTAAGGGGACTGTCAGGCCAACATCATCCACTACCCGTTCTGCCACTGAAATCTATCTAGTAGGCCAGCCAGCATCGTCAATTAGAGGCAGTAAACTCCCGACGATGCGTCAAGTCCTGAAGTTCTTCTTTCACACAGTGAATGAATCTGGTGACAGACAGGAGACGTTTAAAGAAACAGTGAGAAACGTACTCACGTTCTGGAATTTAGCTCGCATCAAGACTATCTCAGAGAGGGGGTGCCGGGAGAAGCTGACAAGGTTATGGGAGCACTGGAGAAGTCTACAAAAAAGTCGGGACAGGGCTGGAGAAGTCTACAAAAAAGTCGGGACAGGGCTGCAAAGGACAAGGTTGAAAACTTCAAGTCTCAACTTGACCTGTTGTGGGACATCGGAGCACCGGACGCCGTAGAGGACATCGAGAAGAACCGGCTGCTTACACCGGCCGACAAACAACAAGACATCGCCTTCTATCAAGACCAACACGGAGAAAGAAAAGCGTTCATGAGTGGTAACGATAAGATTTTTGAGGAAGGGAAGCTGCTTGCTGCCTTGCCAGTGAAGGACGGCACTGGCCTGACCCAGGCACGCGCAACAGCTCGTGCTATCGAGGACTGGAGCTGCGCTTCAAACGTCAAGGCACTGTGCTTTGATACAACGTCGTCCAACACAGGGCGAGTCCAAGGTGCGGTTGTCCATCTGGAGGCGCTGCTGGAAAAACAGCTGTTGAGGCTTGGGTGCAGACACCACGTCATGGAACCGGTGGTGAGAGCCGCTGCCAGCAACATCTTCGGCAAAACATCGGCCCCTACGGACCCTCTCTTCCAGACTCTTAAGAAAAGGTGGAGTCAACTAGATCACTCTCAGTATCTCAGGCTAGACATTGCAAATCTACCAGAGTCTGACTGGCTCAGTCACCTCCGACACAGGACCGTTAGCTACCTGCTGACCGTCACAGAATGGGCAAGAGAAGATTACCGAGAAGCGGCAGAACTAACGCTCCTCGTCCTCGGTGTGAATCCTCCGCGCGGCACGCACTTTCTGCGTCCTGGCGCATGTCACCACGCTCGCTGGATGGCGAAGATCATATACTACCTCAAGATCTACATGTTTAGCCACCAGCTAGAGCTCAGCAGTGGCCTGTGCGTCAAGCTGCAGAGGATGGCGATCTTTGTGTCTCTGCTGTACACACCGGCGTGGCTGAAATCACCAGTAGCCGAGGATGCGCCTGTGAATGACCTGCAACTGCATCACGAACTCCTCCGCTACAGGGCCGTGGACTGTGAGGTGGCTGATGCGGCGCTGGCGGTCGCGAGCCGCCACCTGTGGTATCTAAGGCCACAGACCGTCGTTCTGTCGCTGTGCAGCGAGAAGTTGAGTGTGGCAGAGAAAAAGGAGATGGCGACCAAATTGAGCTGCCTAGAAGAAACGAACGACTACGCCAACGACAACTTGGTCATCCAACAGACTACATGGCTTTCCGACCTGATAGATGAACGTTCATGGATGATCTTCAAGGAGCATCATGTGTGCGGCACAGCATGGCTGATGTCACCGGTGGAAGACTGGGAGAAAAACGAAGAGTTCATGAAGCTGAAAGATTTCTCCAGAAGCCTGAAGGTAACCAATGACGTGGCCGAAAGGGGAATAAAGCTTATGCAGGACTTCATTGGTTCAGTCACGAAGGATGAGCAGCAGCTGCAGGATGTCATGCAACTTGTGGAAAAGCACAGGAAGCAGATGAGTGGCTTCAGCAAGTCTGCTCTGATGCAACTGTGAGAGTTGAATAGAGGGGGGGATTGAACTTTCAAATTGCATCTCCTCCTAGAGTTATTGACCTATTTCAATGATGTTTGTTTTTTTAAGAGGGAAATATATCATGGAAAAGACTGTGACGGCAAAATATTGATATGTGTTTTCGAATAAATGGATATTTTGGAATCTGGTTCCTTTAACGCAGGTAAAGCCTTTGACCTGAACTAGAAGGTCAACTAAGGGGTGCATGCAATCGAATTAGGTGTCAATGGAAAGCTGAATAGCTGCTCTAGCCAGCCATTAGGGTTAAGTAGTGAAAAGCAGCGCGATTGCTGATCTATAAGAGAAAAAGCTTGAGTTTTGACGTTTTTTCGCAAAAATTCATTTTTTATATTTAGATTCGCGACCCCTAGAACATGTTGGATTTCATTAATTCTGGCACCAATGAATTTAGGAGTAACGACATAATGGGAAAAAACACCCCCACCCACAATTTTCTAAAATTAGGAAAAATTAGCAACCCTAGTGCCCACACAACGGATAACGTTTCTAAATGCGTTTCAGCATCAATTAGTTTGCGACTTGCAAACGCTATCACTCTAAACTTCCTACGCGTATCCTCTTGCATGAGCACTGCTCCAACTCCAATTCCGGAAGCGTCAGTACAGACAGTGAAAGGTTGAGTGTAGTCTGGGAATGCTAGAACCGGGGCATTGGTAAGCGCTATCTTCAATGCCGTAAAACTATCTTCGTTTTCAGCGTCCCATATAAGCATTGCATCTTTTTTGAGCAACCTTGTTAGGGGCGACGCTATTGTTGCATAGTTCTTGATAAAGGAACAATAATAACCAGATAAGCCAAGAAAGTTACGCACATTATCATTTGAGGTAGGACGCGGGAACTGAGATACAGCTTTGACTTTATCATTAACTGTGTGTATGCCCTCACCGTCAACTACATGACCAAGGAAATGGATTCTGGATTTTAAAAACTCACACTTCGAGAGTTTTATTTTGAGGCCTGCTGTGGAAAGTTTGTCCAACACTTAACGCAGTTTAATCAGATGGGAATCGACGTCCTTACTGACTACTATTAGATCATCCAAATAAGCGCAGACTGTGGTACCAATCAATCCGGCAAACAGGGTGTTGATCATTCTTTGAAATGTTAGTGGGGCATTTCTGAGACCAAATGGCATTAGGAGAAACTCAAAGTGGCCCAGAGGCGAGCTAAATGCCGTGATTTCTCGTGATTTCTCATCGAGTGGTATTTGCCAATACCCATTAAGCAAATCTAAGTTGCTAAATACCGCATTATCCTTGCCTAAGGATTGCAATATGTCACTCAAGACAGGCAAAGGGTATCTGTCAGGGATCGTTTGATCATTGACGCGCCTGAAATCTATAACAGGGCGCCATCCACCATCCTTTTTCGGGACGAGGAATAATGGGCTATTAAAGGGGGATTTTGAGTGTCTAATTACATTCTCATCTAACAAACCCTGTACCATATCTTGTACTACAGCGCGCTGGCTATGAGGTAGTCTATAAGCTGCTACGTAAATAGGGTTGGTTCCCTCCTTTAAGGCTGTTATGGGATGTTAAATCTTTCTGACCTAGCGTTTCCCCTGGCAAGGCTACTATATTTCTATAGTCGGCAAACAGCTCTAAAAGGCGTGTCTTGCCCTGGGGATGATCCATCACCTTAACATGTGGTGCTATTTGATCTATCCTGGCCTGTCGAGTCTGTTGGCATTTCTCAACAATACCTCAAATTGGGAATTTTGTAGGCTGTACTTCGACATTGTTGTGATAGACTGGAAAATCATATAAATAACATGACAGCCTTTTTGCCTTGCATTTTCCGGGAGACACACAACATCTGTGCCCGTGTACACGTTGGGTAGTTGGACAGTTGCTTTGGTGATTTCCTCATTCTGGTAATGTAGAGTACTCTTCAACACTGCAGGTACGATCGTCCAACTCTTGCTGCTGTAATCACGCTGGGAAAGTGTGTGGTTGAGGTCAAGAGGTATCTCTGACGTACGATCCGCCTTCCTCTTAATAGGATTATTTGACAACACTTTCGTCCTAGCTGTTAGCATAGGTTCAGAATGACTCATCGCTTTGTAGGAAACACCTTTAAACGTAACACTATTATTACGTGGAAGAACATCTATCATGTTCTTTCGAAAAGTTGGTAGACCAAGTAACCCGTCGGCTGGCAAATTAAACTGGTGAACTATATAAAAGTCCGCGTAGAAGGGCGTACCACGTCTTGAGAATCTGAGTAGTAACGTCACCATTCCTTTGATGCTCAGCTGAGTACCTGAAACTCCTTCGAGCTCAGCGTTACTAGGTCTCCAATTGAAGTTGCGGTGAGGGAATTTACGTTGTAACTCGTGATATGATGTCAAGGCCAATACATTAGCGCAAGCACCTGTGTCTATATCAAGAGCCAATCTGGTATTATCCACTCTCACCGGCACTGACAACACTTCCACTTTGCTAAGCGTCGCTACTAACGAGGCCGCAACAGAAGTGCTGTGAGGAGGGGCGGGAATTTCCCTATCTATCCCTCTCCTTGGTGTGGTGTGTGCTGGTCTTCCCCCGACGACTTGGTCTGGGGACGCTTCTGCTTACGCCTATGCGACACCTCTGTTTCACTAAGGTCCACACCTCTAGCCTTTATTAGCACATCCCACTCATGTGAACTATGAGATGTCGATTTGTGAAGTGCCCACCATTTGTGTGACTAAGGATAGGATGAGGTATCTTCTTAGCTGCTTCCGAAAATGACCTTGAGGAGTGCTTGGCACTGTTACCGTGGAGCTGATAACAATCTTCTATTATGTGACCACGTTTATTACAGTGTGCACATCGTAAAGGAGTTTTTTGTTTATAAGTCCGGCCGGGAGGTGCAATCGGAGCTAAGTGTGTCGTATAAGGAGTCTGGGAGGGAGTCATGTGCGCCATCTGAGGTATCTGGGGTTGCACCATAGACGTCAAGCACTGCTGCGTCGTCACTGAGGGTTGCGCCATTAAGGAATGTGCCATTAAGGGGCCCGTAGCCTGGGGACAGAGTTTATTTGCGTACTCCACCATATCCTTGGGTGGTTCATACTGTACGTCTTGTGTCCGGCTATATAGAGGATGACGGACGGAAAGCAGAAAGCTTACTAGCTCTATTAATGTTTCTACATTGTCCGCAGTCATATTACCCTGCGCGTCGTACCAAACTGAGGTCCGGAATGTCACTTGCATGTCCTGGCGAACCTCGCCTGCGATGTCGACAGCGTCGACAGGCGTTTGATTGCCTATCCCTGGCGTACACCGATCCATCCATCTGAAGATCCATTGAAGCTGGCCCAGCTGTGACCCACCCCCAAAGATCCCAATTAACGTTCGCTTAAATTTCTCATAATCAGGGCTCTGCAAACCAAACGCATTTAAACGACTACCGGCATAAGAACCCTGCGTAATGTGGGAACGTACATATGCCTTTTGTCTTGGTCAGTTGTTATTTTTCCAGTGCGCATGTTATCTTCACATGCACGAATGAAATGTGCGACCCGATAATCATCTTGACCCGTAAAATTTCGAACATTATCACCACGCTGCATAATATTAATAACCCTATCAGGTTGAGTTGACGCGGTAGTAGCATTGATGCGAGGGTTTGTGGAAGTCATTATAGTGTTAGTATTAGTTAAGTTAGTATTCTTACTCCTAACTGAGGATTGGGTTAATATGGGTGTTACTTCTGACGAAACAGACACACTGTCACCTGAAATAGTTTTTGTATGCTGAGGTGAAGTACTATATGTATTACCAGATCGTAAGGTACGACGATTTAAGTCGTCAAATGATTCCTCAATTACTTTCTCACTACTTCCTACCAAATTGTCTAACTGTGTTCCCTACTCAACTTCATTGTCAGTCTGTGCTTGATCATCTACGATTTGGTTATAAGCAAATAGTTGCGCTAGGCGTGCAATGTCATCATCACTAGACATTGGAAACTTAGAAAATTATCTATTAGTCTCTTGTGGGTCAATGAATAATTAATAGTAAAAGCAAATTACTTGCCTCTCATATACAAGATAAATGAATATTAATTGTAGTTAATAATTAAACTATCAATAAGGAAACAGACACTTATGAACCACTGTAAATTATAGAATTTCAATACATTAATTTTACATTCGACAGTTTATCATCCGACGAACCTATCGATGTGAAGATATCTCTCGAACGTGTTTATGTATGTATAATTATGTAATTTAAATACCTATTTATGCAGGGTGTGACATCTGTATAGAAAACGTGATCCTTCAAGATGAGTTCTGAGTCGAGTGTTGTGGTGAGAGTGGGCGGGGCCTCTTCCTGGTGATGGGCACACTGCTCTTGGTTTCCTTGGCAACGAAGAGACGCTGCTACCTTGGCGAGAGACGAGTCCACTTCAAAATTAGGGAGTACCTCCACAGTCGATCAGAAACTGCTGATGATTGGATATCGCTCTGTTCTTTGCTAGGTCGCTGGAGTGACTGCCGTGTGCCAACTCTTCACAGTCTGCGTATATATGGAGATGTGTATGATGACACCGGAACTTCGTAATCGACACTCGCGACAAAACAAAACTGTTCAGCTACTTGTGAAATATCAATTGTTAGTCCAAGTTATGAAACCTTTCTTCAACACTGCAACACTGTATCAGGAAAATGCTGACAGTGGGGTCTTCTTCAACCGGCACAAACTGGATATTCACCAACAGGCTGTAATATATATATATATATATATATATATATATATATATATATATATATATATATATATATATATATATATATATATATATATAAATATATATATATATATATATATATATATATATATATATATATATATATATATATATATATATATATATATATATATATTACGAATTCTGCACGTTTTGTATGTGACAGAGATAAGGGGCACTCACTAAATATCGTCTCAATACGGGACATTGTCTTAAACACTCGGATTATGTAACGGGTCACTGTTGTGTGTTTTCTGGTTTTACAAAACACTGACCGTCTGATACGACTACCAGTTTAAGAATCCGTAAACATCGCTTGCCACCTACATGAATCGGCTGGATTGTCCAATTATCCAGGCCGTTAACATATATTTATTATTTGGGTTTAAGTAACGAAACCCAAACTGAGTGTAGATCGACCGTAAGTTCCACTATATACTGTATGAGTGAATGAGAAAGGGACGGCGTTTATGTAATATAAACGTTGATCACGTCCTAACGATATACTGTAAGTTGCCGTGAGTGACTAAGGAGTACGGGCTTCACAGTGCGGGCTTACATGGAGATGCTGACTATGGGTTTCTTCCCTCTTGGGAGAGTTGCCCTCTCACGTGTACAACTCATGTCTTACTCATAGACAGTGGAAAGTTACAGGGTGGTGAATACGTTCTGTTCATGAGACAGGGGCCCATTACAATCGAAACATTATATACATTATATACTGTAAGTATACAGGCCGTAAAACATCGCTGGTCGTTCTCGGGCATACAGCGTAACCTAATTTGATTGTAGGGTAAGCTGACATGTGACAACACCCCAGGTAACGTTAGGATATTAAATCATGATGGAGTATCTAATTTTCACGTGATCTGAAAATTCATATGTAAGCTGATACTTAAAAAAAATATATATAGAATTATACTCAATAAAGTGTCCAAGTGAATATAAGACGATAAGATTAAACCTTCAAAGAATATATAATATATTATAATATAATATAATATAATATATTATAATATATGAGCTCAAATTATGTTCTATATGATACTTCATTTAACATATATGAATGAAAAAAAATATTTAGTTGCGTGTAAAATAATTATAATACATGTTGAATATATTGTAAATTACATATGGTTACATACTTTCATCTATAGTATTATAACCATTAACAAGATTCATAGACTGTACTTGTACTTTTGCTTGATGAAATGCATTTGAAGAATTTCATGTTCTGTGAAGTATTTTCAAGTACTTCGAATATCTAATAATGGAAAGCTAGGCGGCTTGATTAGTGAATCTCGACGAAATTCGTGATGAATACCACCAATCACATTTCAGGACAACAAGCATTAGAATAAAACATAGAGATAAGGGACACTCTATTGGAAGGGGAAAAGTGACAGAAATCACTTACAACAAATTGCAAGTCCCACTAACAAGAATATTCAGCACCAATGAAGGTTTTAAAGTAATCTGTAAAGATGACTTTGATTCAGATAAAATCCTTTCAAAAGAAGCCAGAGATATATTTTACAATGAAGGCCTTGTTGTTGTCATGCCACCAGAACAAAAAGCAAAAAGATCAGTTTTCGTTCGTCAAGTCGACCAAGAGATCGGGAGGAAGACATCTGAAGACCTGAAAGATGAACTGGAACGCCAAAACAGGTGGATGAAGATTGAAGAACTCATTAAGATGAAAGACTATACTCATATTTTTAAGATTACTTTTGAAGAAGTGTCAATGGCTGAGAAAGTTTTACAACAGGGCTTTCTAATATTCAACATGTCAGTCACACCACATCAAATAAAGAAGGAGACATTCATCAGTCTGCAAACTTGCTTCTCCTGCTACAAATATGAAGAACACACAACGAGAGACTGTCCGGAAAAAGAAAAAAAGTACTGCTCAGATTGTGCAGGCGACGACCATACCTACACTGAATGTAAGAGTACACATGTTGGCTGTCTCAACTGTAAGAGAAACGGGAATGCAAACATAGGACATAGGACGTTAGCAATGGCATGCCCAATAAAAAAACACATGATAAAGTACAAGGAACAAGAAACAAGGAAAAAGGAACAAGACAAGAAGGATACGACACACGTCGAAATAGCCAAGAGAGCGGTCCAAGAGGCTCATAGACCAGAATCCACCATATTAAACCTAAGTGAGCCAATACATGATAAGGTAATGATTAGTATGATCCATGCACATTTGCACAATATCATTGCACCCGGATCATAAAATGAGGAACTAAGGAAAATGTTTAAATTGAATAGCCTACCAGAGATGATATTTCCAGAGAATCCACAATCCGAAAAACTATTTCAGGCAACATACGCAAGCGAACTGAGAGAAAGACTACAGCTAGACAAACAAAGGTTTGAGCAAGGAGCAACAGCTGATACACAAGGAACACAAGCGACTGATAGAGATCCAAGACAAATGACTAGAAGTGACAAAGAGAAGATAGAAATAACAAAAGGACAGACTACAAGACAAAGGAGTAGGAGGAGAGAAGATAAGATGGAAACTGAACACAATATACAACCTGAATCTGCTGAAGATATTGGATTAAAAGTTATCACTACAACAAAACATGGAATCCCAACATCGAGACCAACAGGAGGGACAATAGCAAAAAACTGTGAAGGAGGGATATACAAGTGGACAAATCAAGAAAAATCCCAAAGTGAAGATTACGTCTGGTCACTAATTACTACGGACAAACTAAAGATTACGACCAATGACTTTAAAATAGTAGACCCGTCAGAGTTTAGAAGAGTCAGAAGCGGGAAACAGGATGATAGGTCTCCACTTCAACAGTTACAATCCAAGTATAAGAAATAATGGACAATAGACAAACAGTAAGAACTTTAAGAATAATACAACACAACGTAAGAAACTGGAAGACCGAGAGAATTAACCTAAGTAATATAAATCAAGAAATTGACCCTGACATTATACTAATAAACAGTCACGGTGAGACAGAAAACAACAACATAAAACTCTTTAACTATTATGTAAACCAAAGAAATAAATCGGGCGAGAAAAATGACGGAGTAGCTATAGCGGTTAAAAGAAACTTAAAATTTAAACTAATTGATGACTTCCAGGATGAATTTCTAGCAATAAAAATAAATAAAACTCAAGGAGACGTAATTATTGCTACTACTTATCTGCCACCGAGACGACCCTACTTACCTATAGAAGACCTATTAAAATTGGCTAACAATAGTCATCCGATGTACATCTTAGGAGACTTTAACGCCAGTCATAGGATTTTTGACAATACAAATAATAACGTCGTGGGAAACGCCCTTAATCAATTAATAAATTTAGGGAAAATCAATCATCTGGGTCCTAACTTTCCAACTTGGAGAAATCACAATACACAATCGACACCAGACAAAATTTTTACCAACAACAAAGCCTTTTTCAATTACCATATAAAACAGGGACCTCTTACAGGCAGTGACCATCTGTCAATTATACTAACACTGTCAACAAGCCCCATACAGATACCAATAAAAAAGAGACTGAAAATGAGTAAAACAGACTGGGACAGCTTCAAAGACGACTTAAGTAATCACCACTCGATTAACCTACAAGGGAAAACAACAGAAGATATAGACTCAGAAATGGACAGACTGCACTCAGCAATAAAAACATCTATAACCAAACACACTCCTACTTCACACTTTAGAACATTACCCAACAACAGACTATCAGAAGAAGTTAAATTAATCCAGACCTATTACAATGAAATAAACAGGTATATGGGAAGACACGGCAGTAACAGATGGCTATATACGACACAGATAGCACTACAGATAAAATTAAGAGACGCATGTAAGGAAGCAAACAATAAAAAATGGAATGATATTAAAATGGCGGCTGACATGACTAAAGACACAAAAACATTTTGGACTTCCATAAACAAGATGATGGGGCACAACAAGCAAAAAACACCATACATTAAAGACCAAAATGGAACAAAATTGCACGAGGAAAATGAACAAGAGTCAGCATTCAAAAGGGAATGGGTAAAAGTTTTTAAAATATCAGATGAGGAAAATGAAGATTTTGATAGTGAACACGAAGAAAGGATAGAAGAAGAAATGGGAAGACATATACATAAAATCACCCCAAGGCAATATATAGACTATAACTTATTACCTAATAATCAAATAATAACCATGGGAGAAATGATGCACTGTCTGAGGAAGTTTAAGGAAAAAGCCCCTGGGCTCACAGGTATTACACGAAATATGATCATGAATCTACCTGAAAACATTTTAAATACACTATTAAACATTTATAACGCATGCTTAATAACTGGTTACTTTCCAGACAAACTAAAATATGCTAAAATGATATTTATTCCGAAGGAGGGTAAGGACAATAAGGAAATATTAAACTACAGGCCAATATCTTTTTTAGAAATTACTGGGAAACTATTGGAAAAAAATTTAAATACAAGACTTATAGCCTTCTTAACATAACATGGGAAAACTAACAACAGACAACATGGATTTATGCCCAATAGAAATACCCTAACTGCAATAGCTATAATAACGGAAATAATTGCAATAGAAAAAAGCAAGGGTAACCAGATCAATATAATTTTAAGGGATGTTTCTAAGGCCTTTGATAAGGTTTGGCATTTAGGCTTAAAATATAAAATATTAAAACTGGGACTTAATGAATTCTTGCTAAGAATATTGTGTAACTATTTAGATGGTAGGAGAGCACAAATTCAAATTGGAAACTTTTTGGGAACTATGTTTAATCTTGAGAGTGGAGTACCTCAAGGAGGATGCCTTTCTCCAACATTATATACAATTTATACTTCAGACACACCTCAACCTACCCCCTTTAGCGAATATGTAATGTTTGCTGATGATATTACTCAAATAGTATCATACCCAGGAAAATCAACCCAATTTATGGCACTCTACACGGTAAGAGGGATAAAAAACATAAATGATTTTGAGAAAAAATGGAAAATCAGGACAAATAAGAACAAATTCAAGATAATACCAATAGCCAAGATTAAAACGAGTCCAGTAATAGTCGACCAGGAACTATACCCATACGACACTGAAGGCAGGATGCTTGGATTAAAACTAACAAAAAGAGGATATATAACATACTTAAAAGATAAAGAACGACAGGCAAGAATAAGATTATCAAAAATAAAACGCTTTAAGAACCTTAGCATTAATGACAAGAGAAAGATATATATTGCCCTTGTCAAATCAATTATGGACTACCCACCCATCCCATTGAACACCCTTAGTAAAACGTGCATTAAAAGGTTACAAACAGTACAAAATATAGCCCTTAGATTTATATATAACATAAAATATACAGACCACATCAGTAATGAACAGCTACACAAGAGAGCAAATCTCTTAGCAATCAATGTAGATATACACAACAAAGCTGTAAATATTTGGAAAAAAGTGACTGAACTTAACACAGAAACATATCAAAACTGGATCAATAATATAGACAACGAAGAATTCCAAGAACACAGTTGGTTTAAATCAGCCAGGAAGAAAGTAATTGAACCATCTCCTGCCCCAATATACATATAAAACCTTAATAAAGAGAATAAAAGATGAGAGTGACCTACCAGCTCCATTCAGAACCTGGCAGGCCTCTCCATACAGTGTACCTTTAGACTAACATAACTAATATTTAACAATTAACATTTAACATTGAACTAACATCTTAGCAAAAAAAAAAAAAAAATGTGATTATCCTCCCAGCTACACAAGGACCTGGGCGGGCTCACTAACTCCGAAAAAAAAAAAAAATAATAATAATAATAATAATAATGTCTAGAACTGCTTTTAGTGTCCTTGTGGCCTAGCCGGTAAGCGCTCCCTAGTCACACCCAGTAGGTCGAGGGTTCGATTCCTTGCTGGTGAGGTCGTTGATTATATGTTCAAAGTCCGCGTGTTAATTGGACTAAAAATGAAGTATATATATGTACCTCGCGTTTCATACCAGCTGGATTCGGTAAAATGCTACTGACACCACATAAGAGGCACGGGCAGTTTCCCAATGAGGTTCACGGCGCCATCAGCTCGATGAACAGGCTTTGTGTGAAATATAACAGAGTCTAGAACTGCTTTTAGTGTCCTTGTGGCCTAGCCGGTAAGCGCTCCCTAGTCACACCCAGTAGGTCGAGGGTTCGATTCCTTGCTGGTGAGGTCGTTGATTATATGTTCAAAGTCCGCGTGTTAATTGGACTAAAAATGAAGTATATATATGTACCTCGCGTTTCATACCAGCTGGATTCGGTAAAATGCTACTGACACCACATAAGAGGCACGGGCAGTTTCCCAATGAGGTTCACGGCGCCATCAGCTCGATGAACAGGCTTTGTGTGAAATATAATAGAGTCTAGAACTGCTTTTAGTGTCCTTGTGGCCTAGCCGGTAAGCGCTCCCTAGTCACACCCAGTAGGTCGAGGGTTCGATTCCTTACAGTATATATATATATATATATATATTTATATATATTTATATAATCAACACCTCAACCCGCCAAGGTTTGAACCCACGGCCCACGACTGTGACAGGGGAATGCTAACCGCTGGACCACCAGGATACTAAAAGCAGTCCTAGACTCTGTTATATTTCACACAAAGCCTGTTCTACGAGCTTATGGCGCCGTGAATCTCTAATGGGGACTACCCGTGGTTTCGAATAGAGTTTGAAATAATTGATTCTAGTAACTTACCTAATATTGATGTTAGACTGATTGGGCGGTAGTTAGAGGATAGTGATCTATCCCCCTTCTTGAAAATCGGTATTACATTCGCTATCCTCCAGGATTCTGGTACGACACCTGTTTTTAATGACATGTTAAACAACTTTGCTAAGGGCATACTAAGCTCATCCTCACATTCCTTTAATACTCTGGCAAATATCTCATCGGGACCAGGTGACTTATTAGGCTTCAGTGTGTCTATTTGCTTATTAACATCGTTACTAGTCACTACTATATTGCTTAATTTGTTTTCTTCACTATCTCTGAATAGAGTCGGTGCCTTGGGTATCATGTTTAAATTTTCTGTGGTGAAAACTGTTGAAAAATATTTATTCAGATTATTGCTCATTTCTCTGTCGTTATCAGTTTGCTCGCCGGTATGTGAACGTATTGGTCCAATCTTATCTCGTGTTTTAGTTTGATACATTTGGTAGAATCCTTTGGGGTTTGTTTTCGCCTCCCCTGCTAACTTCAGTTCATAGTTCCTTTTGGCTTTTCTAATCTCGGTCTTAACCCAACCGGCCAATACCTTATAATACACCCGGAGGTAAAATTCGCCACGATATATCCTTCTACCTATAGCCTTCCTATGGCCAATAATGTTCTTTAAATAATTATTTATCCATTTAGGGTCATTGTTGTCTGATCTGAGTTTTTTGCATGGTATGTTCTGCCTTTGTGCATTAAGTAGCTCGTTATTTTAATTGTCATGGAACTTGGCAATCTGAGATCTCGTTATCAGGTGGGTGTCATCTGTCAGGTTCACATCCAAGCGTGACACCCCCTCTCCCAGCTCCCTCTTTAAACTATCAAAGTTTGCCCTTCTGAAATCTGGGACTTTAATGGAATTCCCTTTACGTCTGACCTGAAAATCTTACAGGAATCTAATTTCTTTGTGATCGCTGTTTGCAAGTTCGTTCCCTACCTCGACATTGCTAATGAGGTTTTCTCTGTTCCACAGAACTAAATCGAGTATATTATTACCCCGGGTGGGCTCGGTTATATGTTGACTTAGGAAACAGTCCTGGATCGTTTCGAGGAAATCCTCTGATACTGAGTTACCGGTAAGGTCAGTCCAATCTCTTTGGCCAAAGTTAAAATCGCCTGCTATACAGACTTTGTTGTGTATGGAAGCCCTGCGCATTTGATCCCAGATAAGTCGCTCATTAACTCTATCAAGATTGGGAGGTCTATATATTACTCCTATGATTAATTTTTCCCTACCGTCGATTAATTCTATCCAAATTGTTTCTGGAGCAACGGATTTAAGTTGGCTAATTTTAGGTTTAAGAGGGAGATAGGAAGGAACTGGCTCATAAATAGGGTGGTGGACGGGTGGAACAAGCTTAGCAACTTTGTAGTAAGTGCTGGAACGCTGGAAAGTTTTAAAAGGAGGCTTGATAGCTTCATGGATGATAGACAGTGGTAGTAACTCTCGGCAGGAGCTGCCATGCACAGGCCAACCGGCCTATTGCAGACTCCTTATTTTCTTATGTTCTTATGAATTACAAGGACCGAGGGGCTTAAGTACACAGGGTGATCTTACTAAACATGAGGTCAGGTCATAAACATGACATCCACTAATCCACACACCAACTCCACCACAAACGCAAAGGAGCTTAAAAGAAAGGGCGACGTAACTAGTCTTGTTAAGTCAGGTAAAAAATATGGGACCCACTAATCATCTATCCTACATCTAACTGTAATGCTTTAAAAGCATTTTCAAACTTGGGCCACTGACAAATAAAATTGTGTAACATATTATCAGTTTTGTACTGACCATCACTAAGGTTTATAGAATTCAATTCCCAAATTAAACTTGCTTCAACGAGAGGTCTTTTTGTAACACATGAAGATTTGTACAATTCTAAACTGTTTTCCCAATCTATGGGATGATTATTGTTCCTTATATGTACTTGTGCTGTTTGTTGATCGTTGTTTTATAGGGCTAAACAATCCTTTTATTCTACTCAAACTGGGAAAGTTTCTACATTTAAGAATATTTTGTCTCTACGTTATCGGAATGAATTTGTCCCGTTAGTTCAGTCCCTTAAATTATTAAACATTAGTGTTGTTTTTAAGTATGACTCAACTATTACTAATATATTAATTAAGAATAGCCCAACCTTGAATGTAAATGGAAGTGTTTACTATATTCCATGTAGCCATTGTAATGGAAATTATGTAGGACAGACTGGGAGAGCATTCATATAAGGAACAATAATCATCCCATAGATTGTGAAATCAGTTTAGAAGTGTATTCATCATGTGTCGCAGAAAGACTTCTAGTTGAAGCAAGTTTGATTGGAGAAATGTATTCTTTAAGTCTTAGTGATGGTCAGTACAAAACTGATATATGTTACACAAATCTATTTGTCAGTGGCCCAAGGTTAAAAATGCTTTGAAAGCATGTAAGGTAGTTGATTAGTGGGTCTCATATTTTTTACCTGACGTGACATGACTAGTTATGTCGCCCGTTCTTATAATCTCTTCTTATGTGGTGGTTGGAGTGTGAATTAGTGGATGTTATGTTTTTTTACCTGACTTCATGGTCTGTAAGGTCACCCTGTGTACATAAGCTCTCTCTTAGTCTTTGTAATTCAGTTGCCCCTGAAAATATCTTGAATAAAGACGAAAGCTAAGGTTCTCCAATGTTTCCCTTTTCCCTGTGTGATTTTATCAAGATTTATCTTATCCACGTTTCCATTGTAGCTATATATATATATATATATATATATATATATATATATATATATATATATATATATATATATATATATATATATATATATATATATATATATATATATATATATTGCTACGAGCTTTTGTTCCTGGGCTGGGCTGTTTACTTACATTCCGCCTCATGCTTAGCCTATTGCTCCTGCACTATTCAGTCTGAATCAGAAATTCTACATCACTATTGTAGAGGAGTAGCAAACGTAATGTAAGAATGTACAATATATTGACAAGAAACACCAACAACCAGCAATAATCAAACATTAACAATCGCCACACTCATACAACAGTTACATAAATATAAAACATTACCCTAACAATCACCGTAATCTTACCTCATAGAAATCTTCATAAATATTATAAACTTACATTACATTCTAAGCCAGAGTAACACAATTTGCTATCAACCATAACCGGCTCCGCCGACCACCGATCAGCGACCACCAGTTCCACACCTCGTCCATCCCGGAATGCTCTGCCCTCCTCTCTCGTGCACAGCTTCATTACAACTCCGTTCGAGATCTGAACAACACAGATACGGAGCTCCGGAGAGCCTAACCATGAGCCCAAGCTATGGGCCATCCAATGTATACATGACTCGAGGTCCGGAACATCGAGTCAGGAGATCGAGTAACGGGGGTAGAGCAGTGGTCGTGCAGCATCCAAACAGGCCATGTACCAGTTGGGTCCTCAAGCATACTCTATATCAAGCCTCGTAATACCTCCTTCCATAAAGAAAAAAAGGAGTCATTAGACATCATTGTTTTTAACAATAGATGGGTTCAATATAGAATCTGCACATGTTACTGGTTTACACAAACAATATAACTGATAAAATAATTCACCATATAACATAATTACCCAAAAAACTTCACCAACACTCTAATGGGTGAATAAGATTATATTAGTAAACTTCTAAAACACATTGTGAGATCTGGAGATTATAACATACACCAAAATTGCTAACTTTAGTATGATTCTGCAATATTAAGTTGAAAAATGTCGAAACAATCAATATCAGCCTCTGGACAAAGTATCCGCCAATACATTTTCTTTTACCTTTGATGTGGTGGATATCAAGGTTATATTTGCAATTCCAGACTCCACCTTACGATTCTTTGATTCTTACTACTCATTCGCCCAAGAAAAGGATTATGATCAATAAACACCTTTGCAGGGTGTTTAGCAGGATATGTATAAATCTCAAAGTGCCTTTGTGCCATGGTGAGCCCTAGTGTTCTGGTTAATGATGGACCTCAAGTACTCTTCACACATATTCCTGCACCTGTGGTCGTTCTGGCCCTGCGTCTTCCAGGAATGAGGGACAGTGGACGGGAAGTACTCTAGCGGGTGCACGTCGCCCTGCCTGCTAGTGAAGTAAAAGTTGAAGTATCCACACATACCGTCCAGGTTGTCTGAGTGTGTGGGGTGAGCCCACACGTCCAGACGATGGCGGCAGTGCTGCACCATAAGCTTGGAGGAGCCTAGTAACATAGTACACTGGCCGTTGCGCCACGCCAGAACAGAGCGAACTGTGGATGAACACCACACTTGCTCCACCCCAATAACAGGCACCTTGTAGGGGTCGCCGTTCACCAGTAGGTTGAACAAGCTGGAGCCCAATGATATCATGGTGTGTTTATCGTCTTTGAAAGTGATGTGTTCGAGGCAGGAAGGACCCCCAAAACACGGCTCAAAGGCACTGTAGACACCAGCCTCGGGGTCATATGTCAAGACAGTCTGAGCCACGGAGTAGTTACAGTAGCCGTGCCAGTCGTACTGGTGACCGTCGAAGGTGAAGAAGTGGGGGGTCGTCATGTATACAACAGTGTTTACAGCAATTGTCTATGTTACCCCTTCCTGGTACACTGCATCACTACACACTGACCAGACAACTCTGTTCCCTCACCGTACAACAACCCATCAAAATCACAACAGATAAAAAGATCTAAAGCAGCTGAAACTTGTATCTCGGGTGGTAGTAGGAACCGATGTCGAGGATGGTGCAGAAGCTTCTCACCAAATTTGCAGATGAGGTCGTGATGATGCTAAGAGAGAGCCGAGAAGGTCAGTGTGTTAAGCGCCCCATTATATGTGGAGTAGGAAAGGTAGAGAATAATCTTGCATGCCCTCTTTAACACTTTCTAGGTGTTTATGTTGTGTGACATTTAGGGAGGAAGATCAGGCAGGAAAGGCATAGATGAGTAAACACTGAGGAACCCGGGCGCAGGAACTCCTAGGGACTTGAGTCGGCGGAGGAGGTAGATACGGAAGCTGAAGTCTTTGACAACTTCACTGACGTGTGTTTTCCAATTTAGTTTGTTATCTATAGTGCCGCCGAGGAGCTTAGTGGAGTATACAACCTGGAACGTCTTGAGGCCTAAAGTAAATAAAGGGGTGGGACAACGTCGAGGGAGAGGTTGATGTGCATTAGGGAGTGACAGTTTTGCAAAAGTTTTCAAAATCTAATTGCTTGGGTTGGATTATTTGTCTATCGGCCACGCTAATTCCGAATATGTTTGAGTTTTTTACATCATTGCATTAGAAGGTTTGTGGATACTTTTGGGTTTGGCATGAAAAACGCGAAAAAACTGTAAATAATAAAGGGACTGGCAATGTGGCACAACCTGTTAAAATCAAGTTATTGAATTGGATTATTCGACTACTGTGTACACTGGTTCATAATATGCTATTGTTTTACAACTCAATGCGCTACAAATTATGCCGATATTTTTGCTGCAAGTCACCACATACGTATATTTCGAAAACCAGGGCCCAATTACCAACGGCGTGGATAGATTCCGTGGAATGAATTCAGGACATTCCCGCTCATGGAACATTACCAAACTCCGTATATGTGCCAATGGCAGGCCAATGGCAATATTTACAGAGTTTGTTGAGGCTCCCTGGACGAAAATGCCCTGAATTTATTCCACGGAATCTATTCACGCCGTTGGTAATATTCGTCCCAGGACTGATCAACGAATTCAGCCCAAGTAGCTTGACTTGGACAGTTAAGGACAAAATCTCAGTCCGTACTTTTGAATAAAATATTGTTCAATAGGTGGTGATATTGAAGTGCTGAAAGTTGTTTTTTCTGTGTTGTTTTGCAGTTAGTTCAAAGGGCCGCCACCAGGATGGGTCGTCCTAAGATTAGCAACACTCAGCTGCGCCAGGGTAACGATAAGGTGTTCGGGGTTCGGATGCCTCTGCCATCTAACAAGTTGCCTCTGAACAAGGAAGTTGGAAGTGCCCTGGCTTATGAAGCAGAAAACGAGAGGTTAAGGAGAAGAACAAATGCTTTTGATTATATGGAGGCTCATCTTCAGCTTCCCGTTCTTCGTTTTCTTCCTTTTCTGTTTCTGTCCATTTCCCTTCATCATCATCGTCTCCCTCCGCATCCTCCACAGGTCGTGGACTCTCATTTTCACCCTGATTTCAGAGATAGTGGGGACAGTGGCCTTCCTATACACATCCAGTACCTTCTCAGTCACCTTGTTGGTGGCATCCATATAATCAAAAGCATTTGTTCTCCTTAACCTCTCGTTTTCTGCTTCATAAGCCAGGGCACTTCCAACTTCCTTGTTCAGAGGCAACTTGTTAGATGGCAGAGGCATCCGAACCCCGAACACCTTATCGTTACCCTGGCGCAGCTGAGTGTTGCTAATCTTAGGACGACCCATCCTGGTGGCGGCCCTTTGAACTAACTGCAAAACAACACAGAAAAAACAACTTTCAGCACTTCAATATCACCACCTATTGAACAATATTTTATTCAAAAGTACGGACTGAGATTTTGTCCTTAACTGTCCAAGTCAAGCTACTTGGGCTGAATTCGTTGATCAGTCCTGGGACGAATATTACCAACGGCGTGAATAGATTCCGTGGAATAAATTCAGGGCATTCCCGTCCAGGGAGCCTCAACAAACTCTGTAAATATTGCCATTGGCCTGCCATTGGCACATATACGGAGTTTGGTAATGTTCCATGAGCGGGAATGTCCTGAATTCATTCCACGGAATCTATCCACGCCGTTGGTAATTGGGCCCTGGTTTTCGAAATATACGTATGTGGTGACTTGCAGCAAAAATATCGGCATAATTTGTAGCGCATTGAGTTGTAAAACAATAGCATATTATGAACCAGTGTACACAGTAGTCGAATAATCCAATTCAATAACTTGATTTTAACAGGTTGTGCCACATTGCCAGTCCCTTCATTATTTACAGTTTTTTCGCGTTTTTCATGCCAAACCCAAAAGTATCCACAAACCTTCTAATGCAATGATGTAAAAAACTCAAACATATTCGGAATTAGCGTGGCCGATAGACAAATAATCCAACCCAAGCAATTAGATTTTGAAAACTTTTGCAAAACTGTCACTCCCTAATGTGCATGACCATGGTCTTGGTATGGTTGATGGTCCAATGGTTGGAGACTGTTCAATAAATCCTGGAGGGTGGTATAGTCGGGAGCAGAGTTGTTGACACTGATCCCAATGGTGGAGTCGTCGATATATTTCCAGCGAGAAGGGATTTCTCTTAGGGCATCATTGATAAGCATAAGGAAAAGGAGCTGTCCCATCTTGATACATTGGGGGACACCACAGGTGAATGACTGAAAAGTGGAGACAGCCCCTCAGAAGAGTACGGCTTGGCGTCGGTCACTACGGAAGTCTGTAAGCCATGGTATAAGACTTCTTCGAAACCCGAGGTCGATAACTTTGTTGATGATTAAATTGTGGTCGACTAGGTCCAATGCTTTGGTGAAGTCAATGAAGGCGACAGCCACAGACTTTTTCGTTTTTCCAGATGGCGGTATATGTAGTCCAGAAAGCTGACAAGACAGTGAGTGGTGGAGGAAGTTTTCATATTGCCAAATTGCTGAGGATCTATGGCGCCTGCAATATCAGCATAAGCCCAATTAGAGACGAAATTGGGTATTGGGGTGATTGCAATGGGTCGTAGCTCATTTAAGGATTGTGGGCTGGTTGACTTGCGCACTGGTGACACATATGAGGTCTTCCAGTCAGCTGGGCATCTTGCAAGGGAAGCATTGATGATGGAGCAGAGGGGTTTAGCTAGTTTCGGGGAGAACTCATTGTAGTGTTTCATTGGTAAGTCAATGGGGGTGGTGGAGCGCTTTATTTCAGTTTGTCCAGACGTTTTGCTCCTTCAAATTCTTCTACTAAGTCAGTGAGAAAAGGGGGCTGGTTGGTAAGCAAGGAGACTGGTTGTGTCAAGCTTGGGGAGCGTCTGGCATATAGTTGCGAAATGGTTGTTTGATTGCTCAGCTGCGTCAACATTAGTGAGATGGCTAAGGAAGGGGAGGGGGGTGTGTCTTATTGTTTAGTCCACAGAGTTATTTAAGCTTACCATACCGCTGACTGTTGTTGGTCTGCTGCAGGTGTTACAACTTGGTTGAGTAGTGAGACTTCCTTGCAGTGCGTATTTCGCGGATGACTTGGTTGCGAAGGGACCTGTCGTCGTTGTGGTCATTGAGAAAAATGGCGCTGTCTCTCTGCTGCATAAGTCTTTTGATCAGAGGTGTGATCCAGGGCAAGTCAGCTGGGTGTAATCTGACGGACTTCTCGGGGAAGAAGTGGTGGTGAGCTTCCGTGGTGGTGTCGGTATAATTTATCCATTTGGTGTCCACATCATCCACACTAAATACTTCAGTTCAGGGATGGTGAGTAATACACTGCCCGAAGAGACGCACTGCAGAGTCAGTAATCGGCTTGTAGGCCTTGATGTACTGTATGGTCTCTGTAATTGGCTGATAGTGGCAGCTGGAGACCAGAGCACTGATGGGTGTGGGCTACACCCGATAGGAGGTATTGGTTGAGGTGGTTGGTAGTGGTCCACTAAGTCAGTTAAGATAAGGTCAAGGGTATTTTGACCGTGTGTGGGGAAGTTGGCAACTTGTGATAGTAGCAGCTGCTCCTGGATGTCAATAGTGTTAATTATAATCGCTGCATAATACTAGCTTGGCACATGGGTACCTAACTCAGAGGTCGTCTGAGTTGGTAATGAGGTGATTGATAAGAATTCCTCTGGTAGGTGAGCGAGGTGGATTGTATGCCACACAGTATATGATAAAAGCAGTGTGGCGTGGGTGGGCCCGTGGCACGACCCGTACCCATAATGCCTCCACATCAGCTGGGACTTGAACATCCAGGTGTGGCGGGCGTAGTTCATCTTGACAGAAGTGGGCAACGCCCCGCGGCCTCTGCATCCATGTGAACGAAGGTGATGAAAGAGTTGATATCCCTCAATATGGCACGTGTCAGGAAACAATATGCCAAGTTTCACATATGGCAACGACGTTGGCAGCGACTGATCATACTGTGGTTGCCAGTTCATCGAATATATTAGCTAAGGAAATGGCGTTGGAGAGCAGTAAAAACGGGAGATCGTACCATATTCGTGGAACTTCAGTGTAATGGTACGGTCTGTCAGGAGTAGGTTTCACTGGTTTTCTAGTGGAGGTGATGGTACTAATGGGCTTCTGTTTATGACATCCTTGTCTACGGCTGCGAGCATGGAATATGCTCAGTGACTTAAGTCCCGCGATAACACTGCTATCAGGATAACTATTCCCATACTTTAGAACACCCATTCACTTCATCCCCAGCCCATTCTTATCATCCCACACCCCCTTCCCTTCCCCCATCCCCCCTCCCTTCTTATCACCCCACCCCCGATCCCTTCCCTCTAACCCCCACCCCCTTCCCTTTAACCCCCACCCCCCTTCTATTCACCCCCACCCCTCCTTCACCCCACCCACTTCCTATCACCTCCCTCATCTTTCTGGTGACGCTACACTTCTTTTTCATATTCATTTAAAGAAGGAAACACTGAATGTACCTATACAGCACATTCCCAAATCAATATAAAGGTAAAAATACATTAACTTACCATCAGAAGATGAACAAGTTACTTTCCCATTCGACCACAGCTCGAGTGGTTGACTGGCTGAGGGGAAACACGCGTGATTTAGGGTTGGCGGGGGTTGGAAGTTATTCATTATATTTATGAAATAATACGCAAGTAAAAATTCGCCACCTTAACAGCAGTATTTAACAATATCTCCAAATCATTCAACCAATATTAGATAAGTATTTTATGTACCTGAGAATCCAGCAAATACTTGTTTTTAGTAGTAACATATAAATATATGCTGGCAACATCTCAGATTCGGGAACTAAACCTGTATGATACACGTAGGGCCGTAGGCCGTAGGACGGCGTAGGGCTTGGCGACGGTGTTGCTACTTCCATGAACAAAAATTCCTATGCACCTTAGCTAATTTCTCCCACGAAATCCCATAGATTTATATCGAAATCCATCAAATTTCATCAACACCTCCCACGTAGGCTTATTTCTCCTTCAGATTTGTGGGAATTTTCCATGAAGTGGCAGAACTGCTTCGCGACCCCAAGAAAAACGCTTGGCGACCCCCAAGTTGGGAAACGGGGCGTGAGTGACTTTAGAAGGTACAGGGAGCGCTTGGACTAAGATTAGTGAACATCTGTTGATATCTGTTGTTGTGGACAGACGGAAGTGTTTGTCCCATTGGCAATAAACTCACTGGCGGCGCTTTTAAGAGCCACTGTCTAATTGCAAACACTGCGAGTCCTTGTTTCCGGCACTTAAGGGGTCGACGACACAGTACCCACGGTATATGTAAACACCGCGACGGTCCTTGTCACTGGCATTTTGCAGGTGACTGACGAAGTGCCCACGGTCTGGTATTACAGTGCTGTGTTTTTGTGCTTTTCCTTGGAATACACAACCGGATCACTGTTTGGTAACCAATCATTGTGTGTGTGTGTGTGTGTGCACAGGGTGGTGTAAAGTGCCTAGCGTGGCAGCATTGTGTTATTGTTAAGGTACAAGCACTGCTTGCTTCCTCTCGCTTTCAGCTACCGCTTCTGGCTAGCCCTAATGGTGATCAAGGAAGCAACCTAGTGTAAGTCTTACCAGTACACAGACTCTTCACCATCAAGACTCCTGCTGTGCCTCCTCGTTGCAACACACGGCAACTGGGTGCCTCGCTGCCACAAGACTAGACCAGCAGAGGATCTCAGAGCAGCAGTGGGGCCCCCAGAGGGACAGTGAAAAGGCCCACTGGTAGATGGACATGCCCTCGTGCCTACCAAACCTACTCCGTTGTCTTGCGGATTAACCTTGGTAGGCTATGGGAGTATACCCCGAATTAAAAATCTGCAGTGCAGCCCCACATCAGGGAGACATGCATACGGAGCTCCAGTAAGACCCCAACAGCGGAATAGCAGAAGAGGTGACTAACCTGGGACCCAACAACTAGCCCAGCAGATGAAGGCAATCCAAGATGAACAGATTACTAAGGCGAAACCCAACAAACTGGGCTATCGGCATTCCATTGCAACTCTTCCTCTCTCCAGTCGTTGTAGCTACCTGCACCACTGGATCAGGAAAAGGGAAAGTCAACAGGTGTGGTTGCAGCCTGCGCTCCTGCCGCACAATGCAAATCAACTCAAACACACCATCATCCAGTTCATCATACTTTTCATCCTCATCAAAACCCTTGTACACCTAAAAGTCCTATGGCGGCAAACGAGTGGCGACGGGAACAGGCAGAGATTACTCCCCGGAGTCAATAGTCACAAGTTTGCACATGGGCTGCATAGATAAGATGGTCGTTTATGCACTGGGATGTAGCCTGCAGTGCAATCCGGTCCTGTCTGTGCGACTGAGCAGCCATTTCGCGGGCCACTCTTCTCACCCCACATTGGGAGACGGCCTGCCTAAAAAAAAAAAAATACTGGGCAACCAAACCCAGAATAGCGAACGAAAAAATAATCACAGATCAAAGCAAAAACAAACTACAGTATACAACCTCTTATGGTCGCTGCATGGAATGCCAAGACCTTTCTGGATACTGGTACAAGTAAGCGTCCCAAAAGAAGAACCGCCCTTGTGGCAAAAGAGCTATCTAGGTATAGCATCGACATAGCAGCCATTAGTGAGTCCCAGCTCCCAGAGACTCAGACGAGGATCGACTATCAGAACGTTGTCCGGCTATATCTTCTTCTGGAAGAGTAATCCTGCTCCGGAAAGAAACCATATTTATGGGGATGGCTTTGCTATTCGCCCTCCATCCTCCATAGGCAAACTTAAATTTATGTTGGGACCAACGAGCGCCTCAAAACGCTCAGAGTCCCACTGAATCATTCATAGCATACTTACTTCATCCGTGCATATGCCCAAACACTGGATGCAGAGGATTACATCAAGGAGGCGTCGACTTCGACAGAGTAATAACTTCTATCCCAAGAGAAGATGAGGTTGTGCTCCAAGGTGACTTCAGTGCAAGAGTTGGCAGACATGCTGACCTATGGAAACCAAAGGGAGAAGGGAAAAATGGAGTTGGCAGGTGTCATGGCAACGTCCTACTCCTTCTCAGCAAGTGTGCTGAACACAATCTCACTATCACAGAGGAATCTCATTGACTACAATGTTGTGAGAAAGAGATCTCCGAGATGTCCTCGTGACCCGTAACATGCATGGCTCATACCACTGTGCCCCAAAACGGCAAATGCAACAAGCCTCCTCACGAGTTTTTAACACCAGGGGACTGGAGGATAGAGCAGAAGCACATGCTTTCAGAGAGCAGCTCGAGGGTACGCTGATAAGCAACCCAACAACAAACAATCCAAATCTTCGATACAATCATGACAAAAACCCTCTGCTAGATCAAAATATACACCAGTACTATTTTGAAATAAATGACCCGGAAATCAACGTACTCGTCGATGGTAAACGTGTTACTTTAACTAACTGCCAGAACAACCCTCAGCTGATACCTTCCATAAGAAGAAAGCGGTGGCCCAGTGCGATCTCCAAAATCGAAGGAACGAATGGTTGAAAAATAAAGCGCCTGAAACACAAAACTTTTCTGGTAAAAACAAGATGCGCGAATTTTTAAATTCCGATAAAATATTTTTTGACCAATTACTCAAGGCACAGCTCCCTCCGCTCATCCTATAGTAACTCCCTAATTAAAGACGAAGAAGGTATCCGCCATTTGCTACTCAACGGAAACACTGATGTGGATGTGCTAACTACCTAGCAGGTCCCTCAGCATTTAGAGCTGACCCACCTCAGCTATCCTCCATACCTGGATTAGGTAGCTACTGCCATCAAACAGATGAAAAACAGCAAAGTCGCAGGGCCAGATGGGATCCCATCCTAGGTATATAAAGCAGGAGGACCTCTGTTTACCAGCTGGTTCCACTCTCTACTGGAGAATATATGGGAAAAGGAAGAAATCCCCCAAGTTCTTAAGGACGCAGCTACCACAGGATCTCACTGCTGTCTGTAGCTGACAAGATTAACACCCGAGTTCTCCTAAACAGACTTCTTCCGGAGGCAGAAAACTTCCTCCCAGAATCTCAAAGTGGCTTTAGACCATCACGTGGCACCATTGGCATGATCTTTGCTACCACAGACAGATACAGGAAAATTGTAGAGAATAGGGTCGTGACTTGTAAATGGCTTTCATCGATCTTTCTGAGGCCTTCGACTCGGTCAACAGGGGAGAAGTATTTTGTCACTGAGAAGGAGGCGCTTGCGACAGTGAGTGCTGTCGAACAGCAGAGGATCTACTTGTGAGGACGGATCTTCACGCCGAGAACCGTCGCCAGGGTTGCACGTTTGCAGGCTCGGCTGATGCCATACTCATATTAGGTAAAGTACGTTCCAGGTAACCGGTTACCAGGGGCTGGAGCCCTTTATCATCTTCTTGTGATGTCGGAGCCTGGTGGTGATTTAGATGAATCTGAAGTCGTAGCTTTCCTGAAAAAACGAGGTTTCATCTTAGAGGAAGAGCATCGGGCGGCAAGTGCAGAGGATTTCCAAGGTCTGTTAAACTTTGTCCTAATGAGGTATGTCCTTATTTCTAGTTTCGCCATGAGATCAGTGAAGTTAACGTCATCATTGTTCGCG
Source organism: Homarus gammarus (assembly GCA_958450375.1). Taxonomy (NCBI): domain Eukaryota; kingdom Metazoa; phylum Arthropoda; class Malacostraca; order Decapoda; family Nephropidae; genus Homarus; species Homarus gammarus. The sequence goes on along the minus strand of CAUDMG010002350.1, from coordinate 1,190,793 downwards.
GTACTCAGCAGGTAATCGTGCTATCTTCACTTCGTGGACGATACCTACAACTGGCTCCCAGTTCTCACGACGGCATTGTTAGGACCATGTAATTCTTACGCGGCCTTGCATGGTAGCCGAGTATGGACCGGGACGTGGAGAACTTGTTTCGAGACTGTGCAGCATGCCAGGTGACCGACAAGGTTCTGATCCAGAAAACAGTGGTGACTTCTCCTCTACTCGGTGGAGCTGTCAGATAGGTGTTGGTCAAAGTTGGGAATCGACGTGGTCTGACCTATCGAGGAGCACCTGTCACTTCTCGATTTGTCATCACCATGGTTGATTATAGATCAAAGTGGACAGAGATAAGTCTGGCATCCAAGGTAAAGAAGTCTGATAATGTTTCTTTGCTTGGTACAGAGTGGGCGAGAGAGGGCTACCCGGAAAAGATGGTGTCGGCTAATGAGCCGCAGTTCACCTGTAAAGAGTTTGTGGACTACCCGCGGCAGCAAAGCATCGCTCACACCTGCTCATGTGCGTTCTAGCCCAGGGGAATGGTGCGGTGGAACGCACCTTCAAGACTTGGATATGTGGTCTACATCCCGGGCCTCAATTCCGGGATAAGGTGCATGATCGATTGGCGCACTCCCATGCCACATCACACTGCACCACGGGGGTGTCACACTCAGTGATGCTCCAGGGGCGGCATACGGCCGGATCTGCCGGTGATCTCTTCCCTGGTCTCGGAGGATTGAAGCCTGAAACAGTGGGTGATTCGTCAGCAGAGCAGAAACAAGAAACAATACGGCGCCAAGGTCATGCTCCAAAGATGATTCCACGCTACTCGAAGCCAGTACGAATTGACAAGCATGTGGGGCTGTCCTCGTATCGTCTCGCTGAAGGTTCAACCAGGAATGCTGTCCGGTAACATCAGGCACTACTCCGAATGGCATCGAGGCGTTGGCTGAGTCCATTCGGGGTCAGCCTTCCAGGATGGCCAGGCTCCTAGTGCTTCACCGGTTAGCGCCCCTGGGGTTGCAGAAGGTTCCAGGTGCGGTCGTGAAGTGCCACCTACCAGTAGCGGCAGCAGACGGTGGCGGCCAGAGTGTGTGTGTGTGTGTTTCATGTTTTGTATTGTTTATTTAACGTACGAATATATATAATCCTATATTGTGTAGTCATAATAATGGGTCGTTCCTAGGTAATGGGAATTATAGTGTACTGTACATCCAAATTTAAGTTAGGGAGTGTAGTGCAGCGTCGTGGCGCTCGGCTACTGTCTGGAACTCAGGTTGTAATGAATCAGAGAATTGTTACTGTTTCGAGCTCATGTGGGTTACTCGATAGTGCCACTAGTGGTGTGAATTGTAATAATCTGCCCATGACATATATAAACGTGACTCTCTTGGTGGAAGCCCACGAGTTAACACTGCCTCTCCTTCTCTCCCACATTCCTCCCCAATACACTGCACGTGTTATCATTTGTTGGTGCATAAACCTGTATTATTACCATGTCCATGCCATGGTTTAGCATCAAACATGACTAACAAAACTCTATCTTACACTACCCAGTATACTTTTACACTACCACTCAACTTATGGTTTATAAGAATAGCAACACCTCTCTCGTTTTTTTTTTCACAACCTGAATATATAAAGTAAGAATCTTCACCACTAATACTTGAAGGCTTAAAGGGAATATCTAAATCCTGGCCTGCAGTTCACTTGTGTGGGCTGGCGCACATGCCCCATTGATTCCGCATATAGACATCTTCTTTCTTGATTAGGGGCTCGACGACAGAGTAGCTTCAAGTATTATTATTGATCTATTCGAGGTAGTTAAACCAATCACCACGCTTCAATCGTAGTTCTGTCAACGGCCTATTATGAGAAAATTAATGTATCTCTAGTAACCATCCTCTAGACCATTTATCATGAGAGCGCCTCTTCTCCTTTTCTTACACTTTACATACATATGCAGTACTCAATGATGTTATTTCAACTTCTTCTGGAGCGAGCGGAGTAGTCATGGCTATCCTCACGCTTTGACTACTGTGCCCATGAGAGACTGAGTTCTGGCCTTCAAGTAAAATTTAATAGAGTATAGGCAATCGGCACGCTCCGCAAGCCTTCAGATCAGTCTACAGGTCGAACTTTGCGTGTGTGTGGAACTTAATACTACTGAATGAAAAGCTGGCGTGAGTTGAGCACGGCTTAGTGTGACCTTTGGCCGCTGGGGCTTTTCATGTATTGCATACTTTCTTGAATATCCAAAGATATTAAGATCCGGTGCTTTCTCAAGTAATAATTAAAGTACAATATTCATTTTAGCCTCACGGAATATATAATGTCTGCAAAATTAAGATAATTTATAACTTTTTTTTCACCTAGGATTCGAGAGTGTCCGGACAGCGCCAATCATCTGGTTGAGGAACACACGTGGATAAAGACACATTCAAAAGTTTTGATTACAAGACTTTACCAGACCATGGCGGCAGCTAAACCCACTATCCAGGTAGCCGCTGGGCAGGTCAGTATCGACCGTGATTAATACTGTAATGAAATACAAACCAGGAAAATCTTTCAAACAGTTCAAGTCAGGTTTATTTGTCAAACACCTTAGAGATAATACTTTCATCTGCGATCAATAGTCGATTCCCCTGATGAGCGGCCAGTTGTTTATTGCATTCTCTTGACTCCCCTTTACTTCCGTCTCACTATCTGTCTTTATCCCTCCCACTTTACTTTTACCACTCTCTCTCACCTTCCACTCATTTCTGTCTCACCTCCCCTCACCTTCCTCTCACTTCCTTCCACAGTGGATGCCCTTCGGAGCATCAAGACTCCAGGCAAATGGAACATACATGATAGAAGGACCTATGAGATACCTATTAGAAGTTCTCTCCCACCACATGAACTTTGAGTAAGTAACAACTACGTGAACAAAATGGAATGAGTGATGCGAAGGGATATTATCTATATATATATATATATATATATATATATATATATATATATATATATAATATATATATATATATATATATATATATCTTGATAAAATTACATTGGAAAAGGGAAACAACGGAGCACCTTAGCTTTCGTCTTTATTCAAGACATCTTCAGAGAGAGGCTTAAATATACAGGGTGACCTTATTAAACATGAGATCAGGTCATAATGATGTCATCCACTAATCCCCACACCAACACCAATACACACGTAGAGGAGCTTAAGAGAAGGGGGCGACGTGACTAGTCAGGTCAGGTCAAAAATAAGGGACCCACTAAATAACTATCCTACATCTAGATCTAAGGTTTTCAAGGCATTTTTAACCTTGGACTACTGACAAATAAATTTATGCAACATATTATCAGTTTTGAACTGACCATCACTAAGGTTTATTGATTTTAATTCCTTAATCAAACTAGTTTCAACCAGAAGTCTTTCTGTGACACAAGATGATTTGAATACTTCTAAGCTTTTCTCCAAGCAATGGGATGATTATTATTCCTAACATGAACGAACAGGGCACTGCTTTCAGATGCTGCTCTGATATTGTACTTATGTTGTCTGATTTTGAGCTGCAAAGTTTTTCCTGTCTGTCCTACATAATTACCATTACATTTGCTACATGGAATACAATAAACACTTCCATTTACATTCAAACTTGGGCTATTTTTTATTAACATATTGGTAATGGTTGAGTCATACTTGAAAACAACATTAATATTTAGTAGTTTGAGGGACCGAACTAACGGGACAAATTCATTACGATAGGGCAGAGTCAAAATATTCTTAAGTGTAGGAATTTGCCTGGTCTGAGAGGAATGAAAGGATTTTTTAGCCCTTTTAAAACAACGATCAACAAACACAAGTCTATCACAAAGCAGGATTCCTCTTACCACTGGAAGATGAGCAAGCAAAGTTCCTCCAAATTTACTTAATGGGAGAGCATGAAAAGCAGGCTACTACTAGGTGTGGCAACAGTCAAGGTGTCAGACATGACATTGTCCTATCTATCCAAGAAATGCTGCATGAGCGCAACACGTACAGTATGTACAGTCATTTAAAAATGCCCTGGAAAACATGCCTTCTGACGAGTACAAAGTCAGGATCAAAGCAGACACGACCCCTAAGGGAGAACATGAAAGAAGATTCAATGCTCCTGTAGTTGATGAAGTAGCCATCCTGATTGTCGGTCAACAGTTTGAGAAACGAGACATCATGCTCAAAATGAGAGACGAGTCGCTCACAAGAATATTAGAGACACATCGATCCTATGATGCACTGCAGTGTCCTCTCAACTTCTGGAAAGGTGAAGACGGATATCACTTGAACATTCCTCACACAGATCCAGCGACTGGTGTGGCAAAAGTAGATAAGAAAGTCTCATCCAATGACTTTTATTCATACATATTCATGATCAGAGAATACAGTTTCAACCAGATACTAAGATCAAGGAACCTCTTCCACCAGTTTGTAGTGGACATGTATGCCAAAATAGAAACAGAAAGACTCACCTTCATACGACTCAGCCAAAAGATACTCAGGGTTGATGACTTCATTCATCTGAGAGATGCAGTAGCAAGGGATGGACAGGTGGCCAATGTTGGACAACTGGTGATTCTCCCCTCTTCCTTCACTGGAGGTCCGCGATACATGCATGAAAAGACTCAGGATGCCCTTACCTACATCAGAAACTATGGACGACCAGATCTCTTCATTACTTTTACATGCAACCCTGTATGGACTGACATAAAAGAAGCTCTAATGGAAGGCCAGAAAGGACAAGATCGGCATGACACTATAGCGAGAGTATTTCGTCAGAAAGTTATCAAACTCATGGACTTGCTTACAAAAGCATCAATCTTTGGCTCTACACGGTGCTACATGTACTCCATTGAGTGGCAGAAACGAGGTCTACCACATGCCCATGTCTTGATCTGGCTGAAAGAGAAACTTCGACCGAACATGATGGACAACTGCATACGAGCAGAGTTTCCTCATCCAAAAGAAGATCCAGTTCTCTATGAGATTATCAAGAAGCAAATGATTCATGGGCCATGTGGACCATTCAACAGACACTCTCCATGCATGAAAGATGGAGGTTGCACCAAAAACTTCCCAAAAGACCTGAGAAAGGATACTCAGAGTGGAGAAGATAGCTATCCACATTACAGGAGAACAGCACCAGGCGCTGGATGTTTTACAGCAGTGTTGCCACCTGGAACAGACAGTGAAATAACAGTAGACAACAAATGGGTTCACCTCAACAATTTTGAATGCTATTGTTTGAGACTACTTTTGCACCACATCTGTGGCCCAAAATCATATGCAGCACTGAAGACAGTGAATGGACAAGTCTGCAGAACCTATTAGGAAGCGTGCAATCTCCTTGGCCTACTGGAAGATGGTGGTCACTGGAATGACACATTAGAAGAGGCAGCAGCTACTCAATCGCCAGTGAGAATGAGGAACCTGTTTGCCATCATGATTGCTACATGTGGACTTTCCAACCTAAGGAAGCTCTGGAAAAACCACGAAGAAAGTCTTTCAGAGGATCTGCTTCATCAAGCAAGAAGAGAACATCCTGGTCAAGAGATTGAGTTCATGGATGACATGTTGAACAAGGCTCTGATCATGTTGGAAGACAAAATGATGGAGCTTGGCGGGAAAAGTCTGCCTGATTTTGGATTGCCTTCCCCAAACCGAGAAGAACCAGTAGCTGCAAACAGGGAGTTGCTCAGAGAGACAGACTACTCAGTTGAAGTTCTGGTGAATTTTCTTAAAGAAAATGAGCCTCACCTGGTGCCTGATCAAGCAAATACTTATGAACAGATCTTGCTAGCGATAAAAGCGGAGCAGGGAGGTATGATCTTTCTTGATGCACCTGGCGGGACAGGAAAAAAAACATTCCTGATCAACCTACTGTTGGCCAAAGTGCGTTATCAGGGGAAAATTGCTCTTGCTGTGGCATCCTCAGGCATTCCTGCAACACTACTAGAAGGAGAACGTACTGCACATTCGACTTTTAAACTGCCTCTCAACCACGCTCACAATGAAAATCCAGTGTGCAACATCAAAAAAGGATCGGCAAAGGCAAAACTCTTAGAAAAATGCTGCCTCATAGTCTGACATGAATGCACTATGTCTCACAAGTTAGCGTTTGAAGCATTGGACAGCACCTTGCAAGACATACGAGAAATTGACCAGATCATGGGTGGCATTACAATGGTCATTGCTGGAGACTTTCGCCATACCCTGCCTGTCATTCCTCGAAGCACTCCAGCTGATGAACGGAATGCGTGCTTCAAGGCATCATACCTTTGGAGAAGTGTTCAGACACTCACCCTATCCACAAACATGAGAGTACATCTACAAGGAGATCAGGATGCTGACCGATTTGCATACCTTCTACTACAGATTGGGAATGGAACTTTCCCTGTTGATTCAGAAGGATAAATAACACTGGTCAACAAAGTTTTTGTTGCATTGCTATAAACACTTGATGCTACCTAATTTGGGTGTGCTGATCTCATATCTGAAGTTAGTTTCTTTCTGTAAGCTCTAGTTTTTTTGCAATCAAGGTATTTTGAAATTTCAAAATTTCGTCTTCGTCTTATTGACCTCGTCGTCTATCTTGAAAAATATGTCATTAAACTGTCATTAAATTAGCTGGGTAATAAACAATAAAATATTACATATTCTACATTTATTCAACAACACAATTTGAAACATGTTCCATCTAAAACAAAGGTTGAAATTTGTATAAAACTCATTGTTAGGTAAGAAATTTGTTACTATGAGGAGACAAAGCCCAATCACATTTTAGCCAGGTAGGAATTTGCGCTTGAAGCTCTTGCGTTTGTGAAATGTCTCAGGGCACTCTCGTTTAATGCTCCAGCAGTAGTCTGCCATCATATGTTTGTCCCATCTCCCTTGGTAGCGGTCTTCCATGGTCTTGAGATCCTGATGAAACCGCTCGCCTTGCTCGTCACTTACTGCCCCTAGGTTCTCAGGGAATCTATCAAGATGACTATATAGGAAATGGAGTTTGACACTCATATTGCATCCAAGGTCATGAAAGGCTGACAACATGGTTGCTACAAGGGTTTCATAGTTGTCAGCCTTTTTATTACCAAGAAAGTTTTCCATTACCGCCACAAATGAAAGCCATGCACCCCTTTCCTTGTCGTCCATCTTTCTGACAAAGTCTTGATCACGTACAAGTGCACGAATTTGTGGTCCATCAAACACACCTGCCTTTATCTTCTCAAATGACAAAGCAGGGTGAGCAGAGACTATGTGTTGGAAGCATTCACCATCAGTATTTAATGCTCTGACAAACTGTTTCATCAGGCCCAGCTTGATATGGAGAGGAGGAAATATGATCTTTTCTCGACTGACGATTGGATCATTGACAATGTTTGGCATACCAGCTTCCAGAGTCTCACGTAAGGGCCACTCCTTCAGGTTCCAATGCCTGTCTCTAGCTCGGCTGTCCCACATGCAAAGAAAGCAGGGATACTTTGTAAATCCTCTTTGTTGGCCAAGAAGGAAGTTCACCATTTTGAGGTCAACACAAATTGTCCAGTTGTGCTCATGGTATTTTAGCAGGTGAATCACAGTTTTAATGTCATTATACTCCTCTCGTAAGCACACAGAATGACCCACTGGAACAGCTGCATAGACATTACCATTATGTAGTAGCACACACTTCAGGCTACGCTTACAACTATCTAGAAATAATCGCCAGTCATTTGGACTATACAATGGAATCCCTAATTCCTGGAGAAGACCCGGGATATTATGACAGTAAACAAACTTATTCTCCTCTGTAAAGAATGGCACAAAATCCTGTTCCCGCTTTCTGAAGTCTGAAACTTTTGTGGTCTGGTTCAGTAGAGCCTTTTCTTGCAACCTAGAAGCTAGAACTTCTGCTGCATTTTTGGAGAGACCCAAATCACGCACAAGGTCATTCAGCTCTGGCTGACTAAACTTCTGAGGGGTTGATGACTCTGGTGTACCATCAGAAGAATCGTCGGAATCTGCAAGTATTTCTTGAGTTTCATGTTCACTCTCTTGGTCTTTGTCGCTTCCCTCCTCTTCAGCTGGAGACAACCCATTAAAAACTGGAACTGGTAGCTCATCAGAGTGCAAAGTAGGTCGAATTGCTGAAGGGATACTAGGATACGATATTTTATGTCTGTTTTTCTTGCCAACACCCTTCGTATTGATCAGACAAAAATAGCAGTCAGTTGTGTGGTCCTTCGGTTCTCGCCAGGTCATGGGAATTCCGAACGGTAAGCCCTTACGTTTTCCTTTTGTCCAGTCACGCAGCATTTCTTCGCAGTTATGACACACAGCATGTGGAGCCCATTTTTTGTCTTGGTCGCCAAGAGTAAGTCCGAAGTACGCTTTATAGCCGCGCCTCACAAACGATGCTATATTGCGCCTCTGACGAATAAGCGTGAAGTATCCACAAATATAACAGAAGGCATCAGGTTTGTTCACACATTGATTTCTCTTTGTAGCCATGACCAAATCTGAAAGAAAAAACAGACAAAATTATATCTCCCTATTGATACCATAATCGTGTAATTAATTAATTTGACCGCAAACGGCTAGAATGTAAAACCTCAAATTGGATGAAAACTGGAGCATGCAGAACAAAACTGGTTTCAAATATGAAATCAGCAGATCACCCCATTGCTTGGGAAAAAAGCTTAGAAGTTTTCAAATCATCTTGTGTCACAGAAAGACTTCTTGTTGAAGCTAGTTTGATTAAGGAATTAAAATCAAAAAACCTTAGTGATGGTCAGTTCAAAACTGATAATATGTTACATAAATTTATTTGTCAGTGGCCCAAGTTTAAAAATGCTTTAAAAACCTTTGATCTAGATGTATAATAGTTATTTTGTGGGTCCCCCCTTTTTTTTTTCTGACCTGACTTGACTAGTCACGTCACCACCCTTCTCTTAAGCTCCTCTACGTGTGTGTTGGTGTGGGGATTAGTGGATGTCATCATTTTGACCTGACCTCATGTTTTTAGGTCACCCTGTATATTTAAGCCTCTCTCTGTCCATGTAATCCAGTTGCCTCTGAAGATGTCTTGAATAAAGACGAAAGCTAAGGTACTCCGTTGTTTCCATTTTCCCGTGTGATTTTATCAAGATTTATCTTATCCACGTTTTCATTGTGGATTTTCATAAAATATATATATATATCTATATATATATATATATATATTTCATTAGCCCAATAAAGCACGCGGACTTCTACATACAATCAACACCTCAACCCGCCAGGATTCGAACCCACGGCCCACAAGCCTATGACTGTGACCGTGGAACGCTAACCGCTGGACCACCAGGATGCTAAAAGCAGTCCTAGACTTTGTTATATTTCACACAAAGCCTGTTCAACGAGCTTATGGCGCCGTGAACCTCTAATGTATGTAGAAGCCCGCGTGCTTTATTGGGCTAATGAAATATATATGGATCCTCGTGTTTCGAAGCCGGATTTGGTAAAACGTTACTCTGACCACCTAAGTGGTGCGGGTAGTCCCCATTAGAGGTTTACGGCGCCATAAGCTCGTTGAACAGGCTTTGTGTGAAATATAACAAAGTCTAGGACTGCTTTTAGCATCCTGGTGGTCCAGCGGTTAGCGTTCCCCGGTCACAGTCATAGGCTTGTGGGCCGTGGGTTCGAATCCTGGCGGGTTGAGGTGTTGATTGTATATATATATATATATATATGTATATGTATATATATATGTATATATACATATGTGTGCTCATAACCACAAGGAAAGAAGAAAACACGAAGTGTAACCAGTTTGGGGCCGTGTAACCAGTGGGGTTCCCAAGGGGTCAGTACTAGGCCCACTCATGTTCATAATCTACATAAACGATCTAGATACTAGGATCAGCAGTGACATAAGCAAGTCTGCTGATGACACCAAAATAGGGCGGCAGATTAATTCAGGGCAGGATGCAAATGCATTACAGGAGGATCTAAATAAACTGCAGGGGTTGTCTGAAAAATGGCAAATGAAATTCAACACCAGCAAGTGCAGCGTACTTAATATTGGAAGAACAAATACTGATAATGTATACAGCCTTAACAACATCAAACTGAGCGGAATACAGAAACAATTTGGATAGAATTAAGCAAGTGTAGGGAAAAATTAATCACAGGAGTAATATATAGACCTCCCAATCTTGATAGGGTCAATGAGCGACTTATCTGGGATGAAATGCGCAGGGCTTCCATACACAACAAAGTCTGTATATTAGGCGAGTTTAACCTTAGCCAAATAGATTGGACTGACCTTGCGGGTAACTCAGAATCAGAGGATTTTCTCGAGACGATGCAGGACTGTTTCCTAAGTCAATATATAACCGAACCCACACGGGGTAATAATATACTCGATTTAGTTCTGTCGAACAGAGAAAACCTCATTAGCAATGTCGAGGTAAGGAACGAACTTGCAAACAGTGATCACAAAGAAATTAGATTCCAGTTAGATTTTCAGGGCAGACGTAAGGAAAATTCCACTAAAGTACCAGATTTCAGAAGGGCAAACTTTGACAGTTTAAAGAGGCAGCTGAGAGAGGGGATGTCGCCCTTGGCCGCGACCCTGGCAGATGACTCCGACCTGATAATGAGATCTGAGATTGCCGAGTTCCACGACAATTTAAATATTGAGTTACTTAATGCACAAAGGTTGAACATACAATACAAAAAACTCAGATCAGATAACACTGACCCTAAATGGATAAATAATTATTCAAAGAACATCATTGGCCAAAGGAAGGCTATAGGTAGAAGGATAAAGCGTGGCGAAATAAACCTCCAGGATTATTATAAGATATTGGCGAGTACGGGTGAAACCGAGATAAGGAAAGCCAAGAGGAATAACGAGGTAAGGATAGCAAGGGAGACGACGACAAACCCCAAAGGATTCTACCAAATGTATCAAACTAAAACACGAGAAAAGATTGGACCAATACGGTCAGATACCGGCGAGCTCACTGATAACGACGGAGAAATGAGCAATAATTTGAATAAATATTTTTTAACAGTTTTCACCACTGAAAATTTAAACATGATACCCAAGGCACCGACTCTATTCAGAGATAGTGAAGAAAACAAATTAAGCGAGATAGTACTGACTAGTAACGATGTTCGTAAGCAAATAGACAAACTAAAGCTTAAAAAGTCACCTGGTCCCAAAGAGATATTTGCCAGAGTATTAAAGGAATGTAAGGAAGAGCTTAGTTTGCCCTTAGCAAAGTTGTTTAACATGTTTTTAAAAACAGGTGTAGTACCAGAATCCTGGAGGATAGCGAATGTAATACCGATTTTCTAGAAGGGGGATAGATCACTATCCTCTAACTACAGCCCAATCAGTCTAACATCAATAGTAGGCAAATTACTGGAAGCAATCATTTCAAACTCTATACGAAATCACCTGGAGAATCACCGATTGATCATTGATTCCCAGCATGGCTTCATAAGCGGACGTTCTTGTCTAACTAATCTATTAACATTCTTTTCATCAGTTTTCGAATCGGTGGACAAGGGGCACAATTATGATGTGGTATATCTCGACTTAAGCAAAGCCTTCGACAGAGTCCCCCACGAAAGACTAATTAGAAAGGTAGAAGCACATGGCATCAAAGGTAACACCCTTAAATGAATTAGGGCGTGGTTACAGGACAGGAAACAGCGAGTGAGCGTTAACGGCACTAAGTCCCATTGGAGCAACGTCACAAGTGGAGTTCCCCAAGGCTCAGTACTAGGACCATTATTATTAATTATATACATAAACGACATAGATATTGGCATAGACAGCAACATAAGTAAATTTGCTGATGACACTAAAATAGGACGTGTTATTAAATCTGACGAGGACTCTGCAAAACTACAGGAAGATCTAAACAAATTTTTCGAATGGTCTGAAAAATGGCAGATGAAATTCGACTTGGACAACTGTAAAGTACTCAGTATAGGAGATGTAAACAGGGAAACCAGATACCAGATGAATAACGATGCCATAGAGAAATCCGACTGCGAGAGAGATTTAGGAATAATGATAAGTAGGAACCTTAAGCCAAGTAAACAATGTGTTTTTGCTCGTAACAAGGCTAATAAAGTACTTAGGTTCATACAAAGGAGTGTTAGTTACAAGACTAGCGAGGTCATCCTAAGACTGTATCATGCGCTTGTGAGACCACACCTGGATTACTCAGTTCAGTTCTGGTCACCGTATTACAGGATGGATATAGAATCATTGGAAAGAATTCAGAGGAGAATGACAAGACTAATCCCGGGCATTAGGAACCTTGAGTATAGAAGCAGGTTAAAGCATCTTAATTTGCACTCCCTCGAGAGACGTAGAGTGAGGGGCGACCTGATAGAGGTGTATAAGTGGAAGTCAGGGCTAAACAAAGGGGACATTACAAAGGTACTCAAACTATCCAACGAGGACCGAACTCGTAACAATGGTTTTTAGTTAGACAAATTTAGATTTAGGCGTGAAATAGGTAAACACTGGTTTGGAAACAGAGTAGTGGATGAATGGAACAAGTTACCAAATATCATCATTAACTCGAATACGCTGAATAGCTTCAAACATAGGTTGGATGCTTATATGAGCAATAGGGGCTGGGTGTAAACGGGACTGCCCAGTATGGGCCAATAGGCCCGCTGCAGTTTCCTCCATTCTTATGATCTTAACCTAGAGAAGTGGACTTGTGAAAGAGACCTAGGGGTACTTGTAAGCCCGGACCTACGGCCTAGAAAACAGTGCGTTAATGTTCGAAATAAGGAAAACAGAGTACTGGGTTTTATATCTAGAAGTGTAACAAGAGTGCAGAGGTTTTATTGCAACTATATCTTGCCCTAGTCAGGCCGCACCTCGATTATGCGGTTCAGTTCTGGTGCCCCTATTATAGAATGGATATAAATTTACTAGAGTCGGTGCAGCGAAGAATTACAAAAATGATTCCGGGACTTAGAAACCTTCCGTATCAGGATAGGTTAAAGAAACTTAACTTGCATTCCCTAGAAAGACGAAGAGTGCGGGGAGATACGATAGAAGTATTTAAGTGGGTGAAAGGAATCAATAAAGGGGATATAGATAAAGCTCTTATAATATCCGAGCAGGATAGGACTCGGAGCAACGGATTCAAGTTGGATAAGTTTAGGTTTAGGAGGGAGATAGGAAGAAACTGGTTCACAAATAGGGTGGTGAACGAGTGGAACAAGCTTTGCAACTTTGTAGTAAGTGCTGGAACTCTGGAAAGTTTCAAAAGGAGGCTATATAGATTCATGGATGATAGAGAGTGGTAGTAACTCTAGACAGGAGCTGACATGCACAGGCCAACCGGCCTATTGCAGACTCCTTATTTTCTTATGTTCTTAAGTTCCCAAGCGCTTTCGTGTAATTCACATCTTCAGGGGTGAGTACAGACTAAGGAGAAGTACAAAACAAGGTGTATATATACAGAGGAGGGTGAGATCAGGTCCACATTGGTCAGGTATTAGGTAATGACTCTGCTAATCTTTAAATAGCACAGCAACGGTCGGTAGTCAGGTCAGAGGATAAGGTGACCCAACCTTCTCACCTGGTTACAAATCTTCTTAATTACAAAATTGTCCAGTTTGTACATGCCATTACTTAAATTCATGTTAAATGCTTCGGTATGTTTAATGAGACTAGATTCTATGATGTTCCTATTGTCAATTTAATTACAAGGTAATATTGAGGAGGCATTATCCCAGTCAATGCAATGCTTGTTATCCCTCAAATGAACAATCAGAGCATTGGATTCCTGGCCTGTCCTAACACTATATTTATGTTGCTTAAGTCTAGTTACAAGATCTTTACCTGTCTGGCCTAAGTAAAACATATAACATTCCTTGCAAGGAACTTTATAAATGCAACCAATTGTGTTGTTGGGGGAGTTCTTGATTAACATTTCTTTAACAGTGCATGAGTTTTTAAATGCCACATTGACGTTCCAGGTTTTTAGTTATAAAGGAATTTGAGAGAAATTTTTGTGAAATGGTAATGCTAAGAGATTCTTATGGTCATGGGTGGGCTGGAGATCAGTTCTATAAAAAGATTTCTTATTAATGTTCAGTCATTTGTCTATGAAAGATCTAAAGTATTTAAGGTTTGAGCCAATATTATAGATATATTTGTATTCCTCATCAATGAATTCCGGGCTGCAAATTCTCAAAGCACGTAAAAACATTGTTGAAAATACTGACTGTTTGACTATTATGGTGGGCAGAATAATAATGAATGTATGAACACACATTAGTAGGATTTCTATAAATACTGAACTTAAAAGTGTTACCTATTCTGTGTATCAGACAGTCTAGGAATGGCAATTTACAATCATGCTCTAATTCCACAGTGAGCTAAGTTGTTAAGTTGTGGCAGGAAAGCTTTTAGGTCCTCATTACATGGCCAGAGACATAATACATCATCAACATATCTAAACCAGACTGCTGAAGGTGGCAAAATATTACTTAATAGTTTCTTTTCAAAGAATTCCATATATAGGTTGCTTAATACAGGTGAGAGTGGATTACCCATTGCCATACCAAATTTTTGAGCATAATATTCTCCATTGAATTCAAATTTACAATCCTTAATACATAGTTTGATGAGTTCGATGAAGTCGTCTTTCGAGACGGGCAATGAAATATTATCCAGGGAATCTATGAGGAACTCTAGTAAATCATCAACTGGGACCTTTGTAAAGAGTGATGTTACATCAAAACTGACTAGTTTAAAATCATACTTAATATGTAAGTTATTGAGTTTATCAACCAAATCCATATTATTCTTGATATTAGAGTTAGAAATGTTACCATCTAGGGGATTTAGTAACGAAACTAACCATTTAGATAGTTTATAAGAGAGTGACCCAACTGAGCTTATGATGGGACTTGCTGGGTTATTAGGCTTGTGGGTCTTGATTACACAGTACATGTATGGCAGTGGAGGGGACGTTGAAGTAAGATGTTTAATGAGAGTAGCTTTACCTCTCAATAGAGACTTCAGTTTTTTGTTGAACTGTGTGTTAACTGTGTTGAGAGGATTATTTATGAGTTTAGAATATGTTGTAGTATCACATAAAAACTCATTCATTTTACAAATATAATCATCTTTGTTTAAAATCACTACTGTGTTGGCTTTATCTGCTTTAGTGACATGTAGATCCTTATTTTTCTTAAAGGCTTGGATTGCTTTGGTGAATCTTTCTGGACAGTTTGGAATACAAGGCTTGGACATAGATGCATACACAACACCTTTACACATGTTCACTTCTTCACTTGTCAAATTACTGAATTTCTCCAAATTGCAAAATGCTCCGGCTATGTTCAACACTGTCGACTCCCTTGTTAGAACCATCAAAACTTAAACCATAGCCGAGGGCACACAACGTATCATTGTCTAGTTGTTTAGAGGAGAGATTCACTACACAGTTGTGATTGGCATGCTTAGTCCAATCACTATTTCTGATAAGTAGTGCCAATTTGTGGTCTATCTTAGCTTGAAGATCAGAACGGTCATGTCTCAGGTCATCAAAACAGTAATCCAGCATGAACTTTTTCCAATAACTCGGTATGGTCATATTAAAAACACGCTTTTTTGGTCTTACAATACGGAAAGCTTCATCCACTTCAATTTTCTTTATTTCAAAATATTTCTTAAGGATGATTTCTTGAAACTCATCAAAGGGGCGGTCAGACATTTTCAGGACACGTTGTGGGAGGATTGATCTAGGCATAAGTTTTTCACTAAGGCATGTCTGGAGAAATTTCAAACGTATTTTCAATTTGTGGGCCTTGATCATCGAAGAGGAGTATTCAGTAACGAAAGGAGACAGTCCAGGACAGCTTGTAGAGAAGTAGAAGAAGTGGCGCGTGGAATCCATTTATGTAAATAAATCACTGTAGGTGCGCGTGATCTAGGTATATGCTGATAACCACAAGGAAAAAAGAAAACACGAAGTTCCCAAGCGCTTTCGTGTAATTCACATCTTCAGGGGTGAGTACAGACTAAGGAGAAATATTGGTAACTTGTTTCATTCATCCACTACTCTGTTTCCAAAGCAGTATTTACCAATTTCGCACCTAAATCTAAATTTGTCTAATTTAAAACCATTGTTACGAGTTTGCTCCTGGTTTGAGTATCTTGGTAATGTCCCCTTTCTTTAGCCCTGACTTCCATTTATACACCTCTATCATGTCGCCCCTTGCTCTATGTCTCTCGAGGGAGTGCAAATTAAGATGGTTTAACCTGTCTCTGTACTCAAGGTTCCTAATGCCCGGGATTAGTCTTGTCATTCTCCTCTGGATTCTTTCCAAGGATTCTATATCCATTCTGTAATACGGTGACCAGAACTGCATTGTGTAATCCAGGTGAGGTCTCACAAGCACAAGATATAATCTTAAGATGACCTCGCTAGTCTTGTAACTGATACTCTTTTGCATGAGCCCAAGTACTTTATTAGCCTATTTACGAGCAGGAACACATTGTTTACTTGGCTTAAGATTCCTACTTATCATTTCTCCTAAATCTCTCTCGCAGTTGGGGCTAGGAAACAATGCTATACCAATGACAAAATGTTGAAGGGATAGACACAAATGTTAAGGGCAGCACATAAGGATTGGGTAAGGAATGGTAAAAGAGAAGAAGATAGGGAAATCTTCATGGATATAGCCAAAATATGTGGGCAGGCTAGGAAGGAGGCAAGGGAGAAATATTGGCAAGACTTTGCACAGCACATTGGGGAGAGTAAAAATCTCAAACAAATATGGCAGGATATTAACAAAATTAGAGGAAAAAGGAGTAATTTTTTTAGTCATCCTCATCCAGAGGAAGAAGCTAATAAACTGGTTGACAAGTGGGCTAAAGCAGCTAGTGTTGCCTCCCTGTCTAACAGGACAATAGAAGCATTAGATGAGTGGCAAAATGAAAGAAGAAGATTTATTTCATCAGCTCTAAACATTTGTGATGTAACATGTGTAGATATTACTCAAGATGAGTTATTAAATGCTGTTAAAAAGGAAAATCTACAGCACCAGGCGAAGATGGTGTGACTTATGAAATTTTGAACTGCTTAGTTGGTATGGAAAATAGTCCAATATTAGATTTATTCAACATGAGCTATACAGAGGGTAGATTACCAACAGAATGAAAGAAAGCGATAGTTATTCCTGTCCCTAAGGCAACTGGTGGATACAGGCCAGTGTCTTTAACATCTTGTATATATTGTGGGGGGAAAATCAATCTTGTAATTTATTTGTTTTTTTGGAAGGGAAATGTACTTCAGACTGTGTTATAAAATGTTTATCAAGTGATGCAGACAGATGTAGAGTTTTTGTGGATTTACAAGGAGCATTTGATAAAGCTCACAGTGAAGTAGTTATGAATGAACTAGCTGCTCTAGGGGTATCAGGAAAGTTGTTACGCTGGGTAGGTGACTACTTGCATGGAAGGAGAATGTGTGTATGGTATCAGGGATGTTTGTCTGAGGAAAGAGCACTTGAACTAGGCACTCCCCAATGGGGAGTATTGAGTCCAATGATATTTAATGTGTTAATGAACAAGATAGCCTCACACAAATATCCCAAAGGAGTTGTAACCATCATTTATGCAGATGACATCTTATTTCAAGGACACTCTGTAAGAAATTTGCAGATTGCATTAAATAATTTTAGTGTTCTTTCTCAAAAGATGGGCTTAGTTATCAATGAAGAAAAAACCAAGTGTGAATGTAAAGGAAGAGGAACTGAATCCGTTTTTCTAAATGGAAAAATTGTTGAGAAAGTGTCAAAGTATAAATATTTAGGAATGTATATTGGCTTTACTTGTGAAAGTAAAGAGGTAGAAACATATCATGTCCTCACTCAATGTAGAGCAAGATTACAGCCCTTGAAAGCACTAGCATGTTGTGGTAAAGGTGCTGGGGTACCCATACTGAGAATGATGTATATTTCAACCATCAGATTACTTATAGACTATGCAGCACCTGTCCTCTCTTGTACTGGTGAAGGAAGGCTACGGAAGCTTGAGATCATGCAAAATGAAGCAATGAGAATAATTTTAGGGTGTCAAAAAAATGCAATGATTGAGATAATGAAAATGGAACTAGGGTTACAGAGCATTTCACAAACATAAGAACATAAGAATGGAGGAAACTGCAGCGGGCCTGTTGGCCCAAACTGGGCAGTCCCGTTTACACCCAACCCCTATTGCTCATATGAGCATCCAACCTATGTTTGAAGCAATTCAGCGTATTCGAGTTAATGATGATATTTGGTAACTTGTTCCATTCATCCACTACTCTGTTTCCAAACCAGTGTTTACCTATTTCACGCCTAAATCTAAATTTGTCCAATTTAAAACCATTGTTACGAGTTCGCTCCTGGTTGGATAATTTGAGTACCTTTGTAATGTCCCCTTTGTTTAACCCTGCCTTCCACTTATACACCTCTATCAGGTCGCCCCTCGCTCTACGTCTCTCAAGGGAGTGCAAATTAAGATGCTTTAACCTGTCTCTATACTCAAGGTTCCTAATACCCGGGATTAGTCTTGTCATTCTCCTCTGAATTCTTTCCAAGGATTCTATATCCATTCTGTAATACGGTGACCAGAACTGGACTGCGTAATCCAGGTGTGGTCTCACAAGAGCAAGATACAGTTTTAGGATGACCTCGCTAGTCTTGTAACTAACACTCCTTTGTATGAACCCAAGTACTTTATTAGCCTTGTTACGAGCAAAAACACATTGTTTACTTGGCTTAAGGTTCCTACTTATCATTACTCCTAAATCTCTCTCGCAGTCGGATTTCTCTATGGCATCGTTGTTCATCTGGTATCTGGTTTCCCTGTTTACATTTCCTATACTGAGTACTTTACATTTGTCGATGTTGAATTTCATCTGCCATTTTTCAGACCATTCGAAAAATTTGTTTAGATCCTCCTGTAGTTTTGCCGAGTCCTCGTCAGATTTGATAACACGTCCTATTTTAGTATCATCAGCAAATTTACTTATGTTGCTGTCTATGCCGATATCTATGTCGTTTATGTATATAATAAACAATAATGGTCCAAGTACTGAGCCTTGGGGAACTCCACTTGTGACGTTGCTCCAATGGGACTTAGTGCCGTTAATGCTCACTCGCTGTTTCCTGTCCTGTAACCACACCCTAATCCATTTAAGGATGTCACCTTTGATGCCATGAGCTTCTATCTTTCTAATTAGTCTTTCGTGGGGTACTCTGTCGAAGGCTTTGCTAAAGTCGAGATATACCACATCATAATTGTGCCCCTCGTCCACTGATTCGAAAACTGATGAAAAGAATGTTAATAGATTAGTTAGGCAAGAACGTCCGCTTGTGAAGCCATGCTGGGAATCATTGATCAATCGGTGCTTCTCCAGGTGATTTCGAATAGAGTTTGAAATGATTGCTTCCAGTAATTTGCCTACTATTGATGTTAGACTGATTGGGCGGTAGTTAGAGGATAGTGATCTATCCTCCTTCTTGAAGATCGGTATTACATTCGCTATCCTCCAGGATTCTGGTACTACACCTGTTTTTAAGGACATGTTAAACAACTTTGCTAAGGGCATACTAAGCTCTTCCTTACATTCCTTTAATACTCTGGCAAATATCTCATCGGGACCAGGTGACTTATTAGGCTTTAGTTTGTCTAATTGCTTACTAACATCGTTACTAGTCACTACTATCTCACTTAATTTGTTTTCTTCACTATCTCTGAATAGAGTCGGTGCCTCGGGTATCATGTTTAAATTTTCGGTGGTGAAAACTATTGAAAAATATTTATTCAAATTATTGCTCATTTCTCTGTCGTTATCAGTGAGCTCGCCGGAGTCTGACCGTATTGGTCCAATCTTTTCTCGTGTTTTAGTTTGATACATTTGGTAGAATCATTTGGGGTTTGTCTTTGCCTCCCTTGCTATCCTTACCTCATTATTCCTCTTTGCTTTCCTTATCTCGGTTTTAACCCTACTCGCCAATACCCTATAATAGTCCCGGAGGTGAATTTCGCCACGCTTTATCCTTCTACCTATAGCCTTCCTTTGACCAATGATGTTCTTTAAATAATTATTTATCCATTTAGGGTCATTGTTGTTTGATCTGAGTTTTTTGTATGGTATGTTCTGCCTTTGTGCATTAAGTAACTCACTATTTAAATTGTCGTGGAACTCGGCAATCTCAGATCTCATTATCAGGTCGGTGTCATCTGTCAGGTTCACGGCCAAGCGCGACACCCCCTTTCTCAGCTGCCTCTTTAAACTGTCAAAGTTTGCCCTTCTGAAATCTGGTACTTTAGTGGAATTTTCCTTACGTCTGCCCTGAAAATCTAACTGGAATCGAATTTCTTTGTGATCGCTGTTTGCAAGTTCGTTCCCTACCTCGACATTGCTAATGAGGTTTTCTCTGTTTGACAAAACTAAATCCAATATATTATTACCCCGTGTGGGTTCGGATATATGTTGACTTAGGAAACAGTCCTGGATCGTCTCGAGAAAATCCTCTGATTCTGAGTTACCCATAAGGTCGGTCCAATCTATTTGGCCAAGGTTAAAGTCGCCTACTATACAGACTTTGTTGTGTATGGAAGCCCTGCGCATTTCATCCCAGATAAGTCGCTCATTGACGCTATCAAGATTGGGGGGTCTGTATATTACTCCTGTGATTAATTTTTCCCGACCGTCGCTTAATTCTATCCAAATTGTTTCTGTATTCCTCTCAGTTTTTATTTCATTATTTATTTCACACTTCAGATTATCCCTAACATAGATTGCTACTCCGCCTCCTTTCCTGGTCTGCCTATCGGTATGGAACAGTTTGTAACCCGCAATTTGGTATTCGACTGGTAATTCACGTGTGTCTAGGTTGATCCATGTTTCAGTGAATGCAATTATATCGATTTCTTCGGTACATACCAAGGCCCTAATATCATCCATTTTGTTTCTCATACTTCTACTGTTCGCGTAGTATACATTTAAGTTAGTCGTGTTCTGAGTCCTCCCCTTACGGCGTTTAGTTTTAAACTCCCTGTCTAATTTAGTTATGTCATCATTCCTAACACTATTTCCCTGTAATCTTTCGCCTTGTTTACCCGCTCCCACTGCAGTCTCCTCCACCCCCGTGCCCCTATGTTCTCTTAGCAGTTTAAAGACTTCGATATCTTTTGAACTGCCCCCTCTAGAGCCCCAGCCAGGGTTGCTACTCCATCACTAGACAGGTGCACCCCATCCCTAGCATAAAGGTCCCTTCTGCCATAGAAGTTGTCCCAGTTGTCAATGAATGGGACTGATATTGACTTGCAATATCTGTCAAGACGGTCGGTAACACCAACTGCCCTTGACAACCATTCACTGCCAACTCTCCTTCTAGGCAGGACACCGCATATGATAGGGATCCCTCCCTTAGTCCTAATACGATCTATGGCTGCCTTGAACTTATCAAGAAGCTGCTCGCTCCTACACCGGCCAATATCATTGCCTCCTGCACTGAGGCAGATAATGGGTTTGTTCCCATTACCAGACAAGATATTGTCCATCCTGTCAATTATATCCCCCACCCCAGCTCCTGGCAAACACACCCTCATCCTATTTTTGTTTTTACCACAAAAGGCCCTGTCCATGTACCTCACCTGTGAGTCACCAACAATTAAAGTTTTTATATCTTCCTTGTCATCCCTGCCCCTGACTGTACTAACGTCCAATTCGTCTATCAAGGGACTGAACGGGTTGGTACACTTAGCTGTTGTTGTCGTTGTTGTCGTATCCTTCGTGTGCTTCTTTACCACCAGCTTTGTCTTCACACTACTCACAATTTTCCACTCGCTTGACTTTTCGTCAGCCACTGGCTTTACTCGTCCAGCCTCTCCTTTTAACATCGCCAGCTCTTCCCTTAATTTCAAGTTCTCCAACGTGGCCCTCTCAATTTCTAACTTGGCCTTCGCCAATTCTTCAGTGGACC
This sequence comes from Homarus gammarus, assembly GCA_958450375.1. NCBI lineage: Eukaryota > Metazoa > Arthropoda > Malacostraca > Decapoda > Nephropidae > Homarus > Homarus gammarus. The sequence goes on along the minus strand of CAUDMG010002350.1, from coordinate 1,168,763 downwards.
ACTCCAGTTTGGTCAACAAACTCTCATACCCAAGACCGGACCTAGCTCTGGCCATATCTGATAATTATCCCTCCGGAGCTAACCCTGCCGTGACCTTTCCCCTAGTGAGGTCAGAACACAACTGAGTGAGGTCAGAACACAAAGGGTCAATGAAATTATTACAGTTGCAGCAGTTCGATTAATGAGAGGGAACAGTGGGGGTAAATTTGTACAAGATATAAATGATGGTTTAAAAGATAAAAGGACCTTCTGCAGGCAAGGCAAGAGAGGATACATGAATGGATTAGTAAATATTAAAAAAATGTAATCTGGCAGACTGGTGTACAGCTGTTCAGAAGAGTTGTAAGAATCCACCCTGGGAAGAACGAGAAGTAGAGTTAGACATAGTGCCTCTCACAATGAAGAAATCATTACATGAACCAGGACAGTTAAGGGCTTTATATGGGAATAAGATTAGTAATTTGCCTAAAATAAACACATTGCATGTATATTGTGACGGTTCAATTATGTCAAGTGGCAGGGTAGGGTGTGGGATCCTTATAAGACAGTACACAGAACAAGGAAATGATGACATCAAAATTGGACTTCGGTTGAGCAGTTTTTTATCATCAACACAAGCTGAGTTATATGCAGTGTTAGTAGGATTGGAAAATGTTGTAAATATGTAAAAAGATGCATATTTTTTTTGTCGATAGTAGGGCAGCTTTGGATTCTTTGAACAGTGGGAGTCCAGTCATTGAACACATTATTGGTTCATGTAGAAAATTAGTAAATACAATAAGGAAAAATGGCCATAATGTTCAATTTGTATGGGTCCCTTCACATGTAGGCATTGGTCTTAATGAAGCAGTTGATATAATAGCAAAAAGAGCCACGGAAAAGGCCGAGATCGACATAATATGTACTAAAACCTTGAAACAATTAAGGAGCAAATTACGGAAAATACAATCAATAGAAGACAATTTCAAAAGGAATGAAATAAGCGAGAAATGTGAAACAATGAAACATTACCATCATGTTCTCATGAACACAAAATTTACAGATGGGAAAGATAGGAGTAGGTGGAAAGATTCAGTGTATATGAGGTTAAGATTAGGATATAAATATTATTGGGAACTTGGAGCGGAGAGAAGTGAACAACGATAAAGAATGTAGAGTTTGTAGAACATCCAGATCCCATACCCTGCCACATTATATACTGGAATGCCCATTGCTTAATGTATATAGAAATGCCCATATAAATAATGTCCCCATGCAAAGAGAGTGGATGTTTAAAAACAGGAAAATAGATGAAATATTAAAGAAATATAGAAATTTTGCACCTAGATTATAAATATGTACTATAACTGATTATATGAAATATTAGGGATTTATGTGAGTCCTGAGAGGGACATTCCTGGACTGGGGTGGGGATGACTTATGTCACTTCATCCCTTTGAGATATATTAATGTTTTTTGTATCTCAATAAACGTATCAATCAATCAATCTCTCGCAGTCGGATTTCTCAATGGCATCGTTGTTCAACTGGTAACTGGTTTCCCTGTCTACCTCTCATAAACTGAGTACTTTACATTTGTCCACATTGAATTTCATCTACCATTTTTCAGACCATTCGAAAAATTTGTTTAGATCTTCCTGTAGTTTTGCGGAGTGCTCGTCAGATTTACTTAAACTTCCTATTTTAGTGTCATCAGCAAATTTACTTATGTTGCTGTCTATGCCGATATCTATGTCGTTTATGTATATAATAAATAATAATGGTCCAAGTACTAAGCCTTGGGGAACTCCATTAGTGACGTTGCTCCAATGAGATTTAGTGCCGTTAATGCTCACTTGATGTTTCCTTTCCTGTAACCACGCCCTAATCCATTTTAGAATATTACCTTTAATGCCATGTGCTTATACCTTTCTTAATAGTTTTTCGTGGGGGATTCTGTCGAAGGCTTTGCTAAAGTCGAGATATACCACATCATAATTGTGCCCCTTGTCCACCGATTCGAAAACTGATGAAAAGAATGTTAATAGATTAGTTAGGCATGAACGCCCGCTTGTGAAGCCATGCTGGGAATCATTGATCAATTTGTGCTTCTCCAGGTGGTTTCGAATAGAGTTTGAAATGATTGCTTCCAGTAATTTGCCTACAATTGATGTTAGACTGATTGGACGGTAGTTAGAGGATAGTAATCTATCCCCCTTCTTGAAAATCGGTATTACATTCGCTATCCTCCAGGATTCTGGTACTACACCTGTTTGAAGGACATGTTAAACAAATTTGCTAAGGACATACTAAGCTCTTTATTACATTCCTTTAATACTCTGGCAAATATCTCATTCGGACCAGGTGACAAATTGGGCTTTAGTTTGTCTATTTGCTTAATAACATCGTTACTAGTCACTACTATCTCGCTTAATTTGTCTTCTTCACTATCTCTGAATAGAGTCGGTGCCTCGGGTATCATGTTTAAATTTTCGGTGGTGAAAACTGTTGAAAAATATTTATTCAGATTATTTTCTCATTTCTGCGTCGTTATCAGTTAGCTCGCCGGTATCTGACTGTATTGGCCCAATCTTTTCTCATGTTTTAGTTTGATACATATGATAGAATCCCTTGGGGTTTGTCTTCGCCTCCCTTGCTATCCTCAGCTCTTTATTCCTCTTTGCTTTCCTTATCTCGGTCTTAACCCCACCGGCCAATACCTTATAATAATACCGGAGGTAAATTTCTCCACACTTTATCCTCCTACCTATGGCCTTCCTTTGACCAATAATGTTCTTAAAATAATTGTTTATCCATTTAGGGTCATTTTTCTTTGATCTGAGTTTTTCATATGATATGTTCTGCCTTTGTGCATTAAGTAACTCATTATTTAAATTGTCGTGGAACTCCGCAACCTCAGATCTCGTTATCAGGTCGGTTTCAATCGTCAGGTCCAAGTAGTTCACCCCCAAGCGGGATACCCCTTCTCTCAAGTGCCTCTTCAAACTATCAAGGTTTGCCCTTCTGAAATCTGGGACTTTTGTGGAATTTTCCTTACGGCTGCCCTGAAAATCTAACTGGAATCTAATTTCTTTTTGATCACTGTTTGCAAATTCGTTCCCTACCTTGACATGACTAATGAGGTTTTCTCTGTTAGACAGAACAAAATCGAGTATATAATTTCACCGGGTGGGTTCGGTTACATATTGACTTAGGAAACAGTCCTGGATTGTTTTAATAATAATATTAATAATGATAATAATATTAATAATTTACGGTTTATTGAAAGAGCTTCGTAGCCAGAAGGTTGAAAATATACAATTACATAATTGGGGATGGGTTTCGAATTACAAATAATATAGAAATAACACAAGTGATATAAATAAGATATATAATAACTAGATGGGGAAAAGCTCAAACTACAGGGCATTTCAATATAGTGACAGTTCAAGAAGTAGTATTTACTGGGAGTGAATACACTGGTTTATTACAAGTTATTGATAATTTTTACATTGGTTGGGACTGGGCTGTTCTTATAGCGATCAGTTCGTGCACGTATGGGCTGGATGTGGTTGTGGTGTTGAACAGTAATTCTCGGGCTAGGGATATCAGGTGGTAGTAGGAGCCGGTGTCGAGGAAGGTGCAGAAGTTTCTTACCAAATTTGCAGATGAGGTCGTGGTGATGGTCAGTGAGAGTCGAACGGGTCAGTGTGTTGAGCGCTTCTTGATATGTGGAGTAGGAAGGGGAGAGAATAATCTTGCATGCCCTCTTTTGCACTTTTTCTAGGTGTTTACGTTATGTGGCATTTAGGGAGGAAGACCAGGGAGGGGAGGCATAGGTGAGCTTGGGAAGTATGAATGTTGAGTAAACACTGAGGAGCTCGGGTGCAGGAACTATGAGGAACTTGAGTCGGCGGAGGAGGTGGACACGGAAACTGGAGAATTTGACAACTTCACTGACGTGTGGTTTCCAATTTAGTTTGTTGTTTATGGTCACGCCGAGGAGCTTCGTGGAATCTACAACCTGGAGTGTGTTCGGACCCAAATTAATGGAAGGGGGTGGGACAATGTCGGGTGAAAGGTTGATGCGCATAACCATGGACTTGGTATGGTTGATGGTGACTTGGTTGTTAGTGGCCCAGTTTTGGAGACTGTTCAATAAATCCTGAAGGGCGGTATAGTCGGGAGCAGAATTGTAGACACTGATCCCAATGGTGGAGTCGTCGACATACTTCCAGCGAGCGGGGGTTTCTCTTAGGGCATCATTGATAAGCATAAGGAAGCAGAGTGGTCCTATCTTGGTGCCTTGGGGGACGCCACAGGTGAGTGACTGAAAGGTGGAGACAGCCCCTCGGAAGCGTACAGCTTGGCGTAGGTCACTGAGGAAGTCTGTAAGCCATGATATAAGACTTCTCCGAAGCCTGAGGTCAATAGCTTTGTTGATGATTATATTGTGGTCGACTAGGTCGAGATACTTTAGTGAAATCAATGAAGGGGATAGCTACAGACGTTTTTCGTTTCTCGAGATGGCGGTATATGTAATCGAGAAAGCTGACAAGACAGTGAGTGGTGGAGGAAGTTTTCATATTGCCAAATTGCTGAGGGTCTACGTCTCCTGCAATATCAGCATAAGCCTAGTCGAACACAAAACTTTCACAGATTAGGCTGGGTATTGGGGTGATTGCAATAGGTCGTAGCTGATTTAAGGATTGTGGGATGGTTGACTTGGGCACTGGTGATACATAAGAGGTCTTCCAGTTAGCTGGCCATCTGGCTTGTCTGAGAGATGCATTGATGATGGAGCATTGGGGTTTAGCAAGCTCCGGGGAGAACTCATTGTAGAGTTTCATTGGTAGGTCAATGGGGGTGGTAGAGCGTTTTAATTTAAGTTTGTCCAGACGTTTTACTACTTCAAATTCTTCTACTAAGTCAGTGGGAAAGGGGGCTGGTAGGTAAGCAGGGAGAGTGGTTGTGTCAAGCCGGGGGAGCGTCTGGCACATCGTAGCGAAATGGTTATTTGATTGCTCAGCTGCGTCAACATTAGTGAGATGGCTAAGGAAGGGGAGGGGGTGTGTCTTATTGTTTAGTCTACAGAGTTCTTTAAGCTTACCATACCATTGACTGATGTTGGTCTGCTTCAGGTGTTGTAGTTTGGTTGGGTAGTGGGACTTCTTTGCAGTGCGTATTTCGCAGATGACTTTGTTGCGAAGGGACCTGATTCTGAGTTACCCGTAAGGTCAATCCAATCTATTTGGCCAAAGTTAAAGTCGCCTACTATACAGACTTTGTTGTGTATGGAAGCCCTGCGCATTTCATCCCAGATATGTCGCTCATTAACTCTATCAAGATTGGGAGATCAATATATTACTCCTGTGATTAATTTTTCCCTACCGTCGATTAATTCTATCCAAATTGTCTCTGTATTCCGCTCGGTTTTTATTTCCGTATTTATTTCACATTTCAGATTATCCCTGACATAGATTGCTACTCCGCCTCCTTTCCTAATCTGACTATCGGTATGGCATAATTTGTAACCTGCAATTTGGAATTCGACAGGTAACTCACGTGAGTCTAGGTTGATTCATGTGTCAGTGAATGCTATTATATCGATTTTTTCGGTACATACCAAGGCCCTAATATCATCCATTTTGTTTCTCATACTTCTACTGCTCGTGTAGACACTTAAGTTAGTCATGTTCTGAGTCCTCCCTTTGCCGCGTTTAGGTTTTAACTCGCTGTCTAATTTAGTTTTGTCGTCATTCCTAACACTATTTCCCTGTAACCTTTCACTTTGTTTACCCGCTCCCACTGCAGTCTCCTCCACCCCTATGCTCATATGTTCCCCTAACAGTTTAAAGACTTCGACATCTTTTGGACTGCCCTTTCGAGAGTCCCAGCCAGGGTAGCCACTCCATTCCTTGACAGATGCATAAAGGTCCCTTCTGCCGTAGAAGTTGTCCCAGTTGTCAATGAATGGGACTGATATTGACTTGCAATATCTGTCAAGACGGCCGTTGACACCAACTGCCCCTGACAACCATTCACTGCCAAATCTCCTTCTAGGCAGGACCCCACATATGATAGGGATCCCTCCCCTAGACCTAACACGTTCTATAGCTGTCTTGAACTTATCAAGAAGCTCCTCACTCCTACACCGGCCAATATCATTGCCCCCTGCACTGAGGCAGATAATGGGTTTATGCCTAACTATATCCCCCACCCCAGCTCCTGGCAAACACACCCTCATTCTATTTTTATCTTTACCGCAAAAAGCTCTGTCCATGTACCGTACCTGCAAGTCGCCAACAATCATACTGACTATACTGTACTAACGTCCAATTCGTCTATCAAGGGAATGAAAGAGTTGGTACACTTAGCTGTTGTTTTCGTTTCCTTTGTGTCATTTCTCACCACCAGTTTGGTCGTCCCTCTCCTTACAACCTTCCATTCCCTTGAGTTTTCGTCATTCACCTGCTTCCCTTGTCTCGTTTCTTCCTGCATCCTCGCTATCTCTTCTTTTAATTTCAGGATATCTTCCTTGGCCCTCTCCAACTCGGCCCTCAGAAGGGCAGAGCCCTGTTCACAAGTCGCACTAGCCATTACATATAACATCATCCATCATCACTACATATAACACCATCCATCATCACTACATATAACACCATCCATCATCACTACAGATCAGTAAAGTAGGTTCCGAGATTTTCGTGTTGACAAACAAACACACACATATATATATATATATATATATATATATATATATATATATATATATATATATATATATATATATATATATATATATATATATATACCTCTATATATATATATATATATATTTCATGCCGGTAGATCCACAATGAAAACGTGGATAAGATAAATCTTGATAAAGTCACACGGGAAAAGGGAAACAACGGAGCACCTTAGCTTTCGTCTTTATTCAAGACATCTTCAGAGGCAACTGGATTACATGAACAGAGAGAAGCTTAAATATACAGGGTGACATTATTAAACATGAGATCAGGTCATAATGATGTCATCCAATAATCCCCACACCAACACCAACACACACGTAGAGGAGCTTAAGAGAAGGGGGCGACGTGACTTGTCAGGTCAGGTCAAAAATAAGGGACCCACTAAATAGCTATCATACATCTAGATCAAAGGTTTTCAAATAATTTTTAACCTTGGGCCACTGACAAATAAATTTATGTAACATATTATCAGTTTTGAACTGACCATCGCTAAGGTTTATTGATTTTAATTCCTTAATCAAACTAGCTTCAACCAGAAGTCTTTCTGTGACACACGATGATTCGAATACTTCTAAGCTTTTTTCCCAAGCAATGGGATAATTATTATTCCTAACATGAACGAACAGGGCACTGCTTTCAGATGCTGTTCTGATATTGTACTTATGTTGTTTGATTCTGACCTGCAATGTGTGTGTGTGTTATGTCAAGAGAATGGTAGTTCGTACATCCCAAAAGGAAATTTTTTGATCTGCTACTGTTTGTTACATCAATGCATCCCTCTACAGGTACGAGGTGGTTCCCCCGCCTGACGGGATGTGGGGCGTGAAGCAGCCTAATGACTCCTGGACAGGCATGATAGGGCAGATCCAAAGGCAGGTGAGGGAGATGATCAAATCAAAACACAGTTCATTGGCTTCTTAATATATTTTAAGCCCACCTGGAACACCTAAACCATGCATCAATACAATATCATGCAATAAACAACAAGTAATGCAAACAAGACATAGCAATCTTCCCCTTTTTCGTTTCTTTAATCCAAAAGATATCCAAAAGAATACATACAGGTTTTTTTACTTGCCAATTGCAATTATGAATTATGAAACAGAGCAAGAAATATGATTTCGTTAATGTAATAACGATGTAGAACATACATACATACAAATAAGCTGAATAACAGTTAACTTCACGTAGGCATAACATAATAATGACATACGCCACTAAGTTAGAATGCGTCTTGTGTAAAACACCCAACAGAAATGAGAAAGACGCAGTTTTCTTAGTCAAACAAGCAACCAGCTCCTCCATCCTATCAACCCAACATACCTGAGACAGTTCCCCGCTGTTTATCATCTCATGCAACCTAGGAATATCTATTCTTTGCCTAATTTCCCTGGGCAGCCTTAGTAGAATAAAACGAACTGTACAAACCCTTGCTGTCAGTACAGCACATTATTTTAATGGCTTTAGTGAGACCATACAGAATCTCCAAAAAAGGGAGGACATCAAGACGGCATTATCAGCTCCCTCCTGCAGCGTCAAGCACTCAACAGTCAGTGTGCTTCTCACTATACGTCTGATTTTAGTGGACAACCATATCAGTGGCGCACATATTCCAGTTTAATCGAGCAAGAATATGACGTAGCCGCCCTGGGATGACCCATCAGGTAAGTTTATATAGCTTGCATCACTGAAGACAACAATTGCGTTCTTGGTGAGATCCAAATTTGTAAACTCCTTACACACTCGTCTGGACTGTGCTTTCTTATTAATCTTTGCAGCTAATTGTTAATCAGTCACCTTAGCATTCTTGACTGAGCAAGATATATCACACAGATCAAACGCGAGATCAGGTCGTGTCCGAAATGCTAGCCAATTAACACGTCTTGAGATACTTTGGCGACTTTGGTCAAATAGATTGGACCGACCTTATGGGTAACTCAAAATCGGAGGATTTCCTTGAAACAATTCAGGACTGTTTCCTAAATCAACTTATAGCCGAACCCACCCGGGGTAATAATATACTAGATTTAATTGTCAAACAGAGAAAACCTCATTCGTAGTCGAGGTAGGGAACGAACAAGCAAACAGTGATCACAAAGAAGTGAGATTCAAATTTTAATTTAATGTCGGTCACAAGGAAAATACCACTAAAGTCTCAGATTTCAGAAGGGCAATCTTTGATAATTTGAAAAGGCAGCTGAGAGAAGGGGTATCACGTTTGGGGGTGAATTACATGATCTCACACAGTGTATCCACAGAGGGCGACCTCGCTTTACCTGGAGACCCGACAACGATAACCTCACAAAATATCAATTAAATTGAATTGAATTAAAACAGTTTATTTAGCCAGAAAAAACACAGATACAGAGTGGATAATAATAACAATATTAACATGGCTGAGCCAGTTGAAAACCTGAGCTCTCTTTTAGGCACCTGATATATACTATATATTTATCTCAAGGAAGTATTATGTAACATTTAGTAGCATCTGGAATAGTACAATAGCATGGTGGTAATAAGAACATCGCATAATGTTACCAAGGTTATCACTTCAATATTTATTCATTTTATTTATTTATTATTATTCTATTTATTTTTTATAATAAGTATACATAAATTACAGTGGAATTGAAAAACATAAGTATAATGGGGAACAGTATAACATGGGTTGTACAGTATTAAGGTTGAACAAGAGGACAGAGCTGTCAGCATTATATATAGTTCTCATTTATGTTTATTGCAATGGTATTTTCTTGTCTATTTATATGATAATGTCCGATAAAACGGTTTTGATGGTACAATAAAAGTAGGTACTGTAAATATAGTAGGTATTCCAAGAAATATTAATACTTAGACAATAGATAATTTTTAAAAGATTATGTAAAGGAAAGGAGCGTAGTCTTTGCCCGGATGGGTAGGGGTAAGTTGTTCCACACCTTCACACCCTGATATTTTATGGAGGTCTGGGAATGACAGGAGCGCATGGGGGGGGGGGGGGGGAGGTCTTTGTAAGTCTGGGTGCCTTAAGTTGAATCTCTGATTATTCCGGAACTGAAAAAAAAAAAACTATTGTGAAGCAAGTGATTGATAGACTTGTAAACAAAGAGGGCACAGCAGTAGGTGTTAATGTCTTCGAATTTTAACATTTTCAATTTGGCAAATTTTTCGTTTGTGTGATCCGTTTTTTTCAAATAGGTCATTGTCCGAACAACTCTCTTTCTGCAGTAACCAGAGACTGTGTTTTCGAAGAGCCAGAGGCCCCCCATAGTGTGTGACAGTGTATCAGGTGTTGGTAAACAAGATCATGATATTTTTCTTTCATTGCTGTGAGAGTGAGTGACTGTCGAATGTGATACATGATACCACACTGTTTATTGACTTTACTGTGAATGGCTTGTATGTGGTTTATCCAGTTAAATTTCTCATCAACAATAACTCCGAGGAATTTAGTATTTTGTCCGCATTTGAGGACTGTATTATCAAGGTACAGGAGGTCCAAGTCTGGGGGAAAGTTTTCCTTCTGTGAAAGATCGTGTAGTGGGTTTTACGAGGTTTAAGGTCAGTTTATTACGTATTACCCAGGTCCTGACTTTAGTCAATTCAGTGTTCATAGGAATGGAGGTCTGAGTTGCTGGCATAAAGATTACTATCGTCTGCATATAAGTTGTATTTTATGAGTGTGCTGGCGTGGACTATGTCGTTTATGAACAACAAAAACAGTACTGGACCGTGAATGGAACCTTGGGGGAAACCATACAAGATTGGCGAGGAGTCAGATTGGTGATTATTATAGCAGATATACTGCATCCTGTTGGACAGCAATGAGATAAACCAATTGTGGGACAGTCTCCTAATGCAGTAATGTTCAAGTTTTGAAAGGAGGATGGTATGGTCGACAGTATCGAAGGCTTTAGAGAAGTCCAAGAATATACCGACTGTGAACTGACTGTCATCAAAGGAATTTAAGATGTCATTAGTAAAGGATAGCAGAGCACTAAGGATGACCTGATCACGAAATCTGAGGTTGATGAGTTCCACAACAATTTAAATAATGAGTTACTTAATGCACAAAGGCAGAACATACTATACAGAAAACTCAGATCAAGTAACAATGACCCCAAATGGATAAAAAAATATGGAAAGAATATTATTAGACAATGGAAGGCTATAGGTAGGAGAATAAATCGTGGTGAAGTTTACCCCCGAGATTATTATAAGGCATTGGCCAGTAGGGTTAAGACCGAGATAGGAAAAGCAAAGACGAATAACGAACTGAAGGTAGCAAGGGAGATAAATTCAAGCCCAAGGGATTCTTTCAAATGTATCAAACTAAAACACGGGACAAGATTGAACCAATACTGTATGATATATATGGATACAAAGTAGTACCTTCAGCTGTATATTATTATTTTACTCTTATATTATTCCATTAAGTATTACAGAACATGTATTAATTCTATGTAATATTCTATTTATTGTGCACCATATTATGTATATAAATTATCATTTATACTTTATTTATTTAGCTTGTGAATGCTGGCATCTGTACAGGCCAGCGCGTAGTAATACATAGATAGATAGAGAGAGAAGACAGAGTCCTCGTGGCGTGAACGCGAGGTTCTGCGTCCTACTGTATATATATATCTCCCGTGCGAGAATAGAACCTACTTTTAAGACAACAAGTGTTTGTGTATACCCTCAGTAGTATAGAACATTCTTTGGGTATCTGACAATACTCTAGAAATACAGTCCGATATCGGTGAGCTAACGGATAACAACGGAGAAATGAGCAATAATCTGAAGAGATAATAATTATTTATAACAGTTTTCACCACAGAAAATTTAAACATGATAGTGAAGAAAATAGATTAAGCGAGATAGTAGTGACTAGGAACGATATTAGTAAGCATATAGACAAACTAAAGTCTAATAAGTCGCCAGGTCCAGATGAGATATTTGCCAGAGTATTAAAGGAATGTAAGGAAGAGCTTAGGGTGCCCTTAGAAAATTTGTGTAACATGTCATTAAAAATGTGTGAAGTACCAGAATCCTTGAGGATAGAGAATGTGATACCTATTTTCAAGAAGGGAGGTAGATCAGTATCCCTTAACTACCGTCCAATCAGTTTAACATCAATTGGAGGCAAATTGCAGGAAGCAATCATTTCAAACTCTATTCGAAATCACCTGGAGAACCACGAGTTGATCAATGATTCCCAACATGGCTTTACAAGTAGGCGTTCATGTCTGACTAATCTATTAACAGTTTCAACCGTTTCCGAATCGGTGGACGACAGGCACTATTATGATATGGTATACCTCGACTTTAGCAAAGCTTTCGACAAAATCTTCCACGAAAGACTAATACAAAGAGTGGAGTCTCGGGGCTTTGGAGGAGATATTATATAGTAGATTAGGGCGTGGTTACAGGACAGGAAACAGCGAGTAAGCATTAACGGCACTAAATCCGATTGGGGTAACGTCGGGGAGGTGCAAGGGTGCCGCGGGTGTCAACAAAGGCTGTAAGAGACTGCTCCTTAAAAGTCGTATTTCTGACGAATTCAGCGAGTCTACTAATCCCAGTCTGTGCAGATAACTTTAGTAAGATCCAGTTTTCAGCACAGTGGCATCTATGTTTTTTTAAGTTCTGGACTTGGTCTTTTTTTTTATAAAAACATCTGATCTTACCTAAACCCGGCCCCTCTGGTCGAATATTTTCAAGTTTGCCCATGCTCAATGTGAATTGTGACGTAGCAGTGACGTCTTTACCACTCCACCTCAAACAAGCCAAACTATCTACCTGACTGCAGTGTTGCCAACGTTCACTATGCCCGCCGTTAAACGTTCCCGTTCGATGGAGACGGCGGTAATAGGTGACAGCGATGCTGAAGATTTTCGTCTTGAGGACAAGTCTAAGAAGCAGAAAACTCAGAGGTCAGGGTCTCCTACAGGGGCTACGGCTCACCGTCGCACCCCGTCTGGGGCTGTAGAGGGTGACCTCCTCCTGTCATCGGGGTCCCAAAGTGAGCTTACATGTGGCTCAATGACCGACCCTCCGCCGACGATGGACATAAGGGATTCCCTTCGTCTCCCTGCCCCGGCCTTCGTCGTCTAGCCTTTCCTCGGGACTTGCCTCTGAGTACACGGACAACATGGTTCTTTCGTCATTGCTCTCTACTTCAGGACTCAACACTTCGCCTTCTCCGTGGTCCTACAGCCGTAATAGTCACCACACAAATGGACGAGACGGTACGCCTGCTCACTCAAGTGGGCTTTCCTGCTCCAAAAGAGGGAGGTGATGCTGATGTTCACCACCATCACCCCAGAAACTCGTCGTACCAAGGTAATGGTTCGCCACATACCCTGGGAGATCCCTGTCGACGATCTTCGCCCTCTTCTCCCACAACTATTCGACATGGCGCGCCGCATCAACCCGGTCTCCAAACGTCCATCCAGTGAACTCATCGGCTGGTGGGTGGGTCCCCTCCCCCCGAAGGTGAATGTAGGACCTATTCAAAACTGTCCTCTCGACCGATTTATCGGAAACCAGAAAATCTGTGGTCGTTGCCAATCGTGGAAACACCGCACCTGGGAGTGCATGAGGATGGTCGCCTGTGGTTTCTGTGCAGGTTCTCAAGACAGAGTGGGATGCAAGTCGAAAATTTATAACAAAATCCCAGTTGTTCCACGGTGTGTCAACTGCCATGACAGTCACCACGCCTGGAATGCCACCTACCCACAGCGTCCTGTCACTCGCCAGGGGAAAACTTACCTTGTACCACCGCCCTCGGCTCTGACGAAGCCCCTGTCAACCAAACCTCACTCCTCTTCACCCCCGCCTCTTCCATCCACCAAGGATTTCTCATTGATCTCCTCTCGCCTACCATCCCTCCTATCACCCTTACTATGCATCCTTTCTCCCGTCCGTCCTTCTCCCTACCGTTCTTTGAACAAGGTAGTTACTGGCACTGCCACAAAGCCACCACCACCTCCTGTCCACCCGGACCCCAGCTGTTTCTCCCCAGCGCCACAACCTCTTGCTCACCTGAACCCTCACCGTCCCTCTCCGTCACCACCACCACCCCTGCCCAGTCGGACTCCCACCATTCCTCGCCGCCACCTCCAGCTCCTGCACAGGTACACCAATTTGGTTCTATGGAAGCAATCACTCCCCATCTGGATCCCCACTCCAAGCAAATCATCCTTCTATCTGCCCAACTCGCCTCGTTTGTAGAGACAATTGCGACTCTGCAGAGGCAACAACAACTCCTTCTGGATACCCTGACCCAACAGGGGCGCACTTTGCAAGCCCTAGTGACCCGCCTCCTTCCTTCTGCCGAGATGGAGGATCCATCACTAGCTCTCCCACTCCTCCCTCTCCAATATCCTCAACAGAATTTGGTACCTGCTCCGGAGCCCCGTCTATCCCCACGGTCTCTTCATCTCACACCAGAGGCCGCTCCCTCCTCTTCTTACAATGGAACATTCAGGGACTTAGACCTCGCCGGACAGACCTCGCCCAGTTTGTGCTCTTCCATCATGTAGATGTCACTCTTTTTCAGGAAACCATCAGAGACGATGTTACTCCACTGCGACTCTCTGGCAATACTGTTTACACCCTGCCTCGGTACCATGGGCAGGCTCGTGGCCTCCTCACCCTTGTGCGTAACACCATTCCATCTGTTCGTCTCCCTTCACTTGACTCACATGGGCCCCCGTCTGAATTACTTTCTTTCTATCTCCTTTACTCCTGTTGACGTCCCTTCGTGTAGTCAATGTTCATTTCAAGCGTGATTCTCTGGATCCCCAGGTTCTTCACGACCTCCATGATGGGGTTCCCACTTTAGTTCTTGGCGACTTTAAGGCACCGCCATCCCACTCTTAATACAGATTATCCCACTCCATATACTCTTAACGGATCACATCTCTCACAGTTTCTTTATGGGGATGATGATGTTCGCTTTCTATGACCTGACGATCCTACTCGCCTCCCCCATAGTTTCCTTGATGTCGGCCTACTATTGAACGGTCATACCTCCTTTCAGCCTACCGTCTGCACCGAGCCTGAACTGTATAGTTACCATCGTGACGTTACTACCCATCTCAGGCTCTCCTTCTCTGCCCCTACATCTGCTCCTTGTCTTTCCCCTCACCTTCGTTTCACACACGATGCTGTTCCTTCCTTTATTCAATACCTTGCTACCTGGGCGAATTCCTATGTCATCCCTCAGTCCCTTCTCACACTGCTGATTTTATTGATACCGTGCATGACTCTATCAATCGCGCTGCCCCTCTACGCCCTCTCCGTCACCCCATAAGTACCACCAACTACTGGTATCGTATCCCTGCCATGAGACATCTTCGGCATGTAACCCGTGATCTCTACTCTGCCATACGGAGGTTTCGTTCTCCAGAAGACTGGGAAGACTTCAAAAACTGGTGCTCCTTTGCAACTTAAGAGCGTCGTCGGATCCGTAAGGCGGACTGGACTGGCTCTCCTTGACGGGGTCTCTATCGTTCCAGTCTGGAATCGGATTAATGCGATACGAGGTACTCGACGGAGGCCTCCTTCCCACCCTAACCCTTCCTGCCTTGCCTGCTCTTTAATGGAGGACTGGGCAAGAGCTTCCTCCCCTGAGGCATTTCCAGATCCGATGCAGGAGGTAGTGCAGGCTCGCATCGATGCGTCTGAGCCTGTTGTTCGTGCTGCTCTTACCTCCCCTGCCATCGCTGATCATCCCATCACACAGTTCGAGCTTGACAGTGCTCGTCTCTCTGGAAAAGACACCTCTCCTGGGGATAATCAGATAACCTACACCGTCCTCAACGCCTGTACTAATATTCCTAACGGACCCTTGCTCGCTCTCTACAATATGTCATATGAACATGGGGTTCTCCCGTCTAATTAGAAAAATGACACTTTTATCCCCATCCCTAAGCCGGAAGATCCTGGGACATATCGACCCATTAGATTTACCTCCTGTGTTTGCAAGACGATGGGAAGGATACTCCATCGTCGTCTTCTTCACACCATAGGTGGATTCCACAACTCCCTCAATGGTTTAATACAACATCTCAGCACAGCGCACGCCATTGCTTCCTTTTATTGCAGTCAGACTGCCCACGTCTCCGTCTTCTTTGATACCAAAGGCTCCCTTTGATACGGCTCAGCCTGCCCTCATTTTAGCTGAACTTGCACCGTTATGGGTTAAAGAGCGACTTCTTCGATGAATTGCCTCTTAACTCACTGGACGTCAGGCCCGGGTTGGCGTTGAAGGCTCTATATCTCCTGTTCAAGAATTGAACCTCTGCACCCCTCAAGGTGGATTCCTGAGTCCCACCTTGTTTAACACTCTCATGCACTCCATTGCATCTCTCCCGTGGCCGACAGAAGTTGTCCACTCAGGATATGCCGACGATATTCCCCTCCAAGCCCCTGACTACCTCAGCATGCAGGAAGCCCTTGATCTGGTCTCCAGAGAGTGTGATTTTCTTGGTTTCCGTCTTTCAACTGTGAAAACAAAAGCCATGTGGCACAGTCGTGTTGTACCCCCCCCCCCCCTTCTCTGGACTGGGTTAATGAGACAAAATACCTGGGTGTGTATGTAACTCTCACACGTTGTCAGATCTCTGAAGTCCGCTATCTTCGAGACTTATCATTCAGCGTCTCGCCCCCCTCTCTACCATGGTGCCACCATCCCTGTGCTTCTGACCATGTACAAGTCCTGTGTCCGTTAATGTCTCGACTACGTCGCCCCTGTTCTCATCACCATTTGTAGGACTGCTGTCAACCGTCTCGAAGTTATCCAGAGGAAAGTTCCTCCTATCATCCTTGGGGCCCCTCAGTGGACACGCTCTACTTCTCTATATATACCGAACTTGGTCTTTCCCCCTTACAGGATCGTGACCAGGCGTTTTACCTGAAAACTACCGTTTCCATTCTACGGGATCCTCGAGGTAACTATGACCAAGCCAACTTGACTCCTGCTGTCCGAGGCCAACCTCCATCTAGAAGACAGTGGCGAGGGTCACTCATGCGAGCCCTTCATGAACACGACCTCCTGCTGTTGGTTCGTCTCCTTCTCCCTGGCTTGATTTTCAACCTGAAGTGATTGCCGTCGGTGGACCGCTCCCGAAATACCACGTGAACCCTATTATTCTCCGCACATACCACCTCTCCAGGATCGCCCACTGGTCCCCAGGTAGGGTCGTCCTCTACACGATGGCCCCTGAGCCTATCAAACTCTCTCAGAGTTTCTGAAAGGGTATCCTCCACTCAGGCCAAGCTGATTACCCTACCTGCTGCCTTTCTCACTGAGGAAGAAGTCGGTGGTTTCTGTCCCTTGCTTGTCTGCTGCGATTGTAGGTCTGCTCTCGGCGGGATCACATTTGGACCAGGGGAGAATATGGACCTCATCCTCCGAATACGAAGGCTAACATCAACACTTTAGGATGCAGGCCGTCTTGTAACATTCCTATGGATACCCAATCATGTCAGTATCTTGGGGAATGAGGCAGCAGATGGCCTTGCCAAGACTGGCTGTAACAAGGCCACACCTTGACTACGTTGTTCGTCGAGCACTTTTACAACCTTGGACCCAAATTCGCCGCAAACAGAGAGAAACTCGGAAAGCAGCCATCCCCCTGGACTCCACGCCCACCTGGTACGATTTCGGCCATAAACTCCTTGACCTCTCGTACTGTACGTCTATGGGAAAGGGTCGCGGAAAAGGGATGTGATTGCTGCCCCTATC
This sequence comes from Homarus gammarus, assembly GCA_958450375.1. Classification (NCBI taxonomy): domain Eukaryota; kingdom Metazoa; phylum Arthropoda; class Malacostraca; order Decapoda; family Nephropidae; genus Homarus; species Homarus gammarus. The sequence continues at coordinate 1,151,277 of CAUDMG010002350.1, read as the reverse complement.
ATCATCGGGTATGACTTTGCTTCGGAGATTGGTATCCCCGCATCCCCTGAGCAACGCTCTTGTGCATTATGCAGAAGACCCTACAGCCACACCCGTGTCCACTACCTCCTAAGATGTCCCCACACACAACGATTCCGTGACGTTTGTTGGACCACCACTGCACGATCCCTTAATGGAGACGCGATGACCCGCCCCATACTGGGCAGATTGTATGTAAATATTATTGATGAAGTGTTGAAGGAATATCCGTCCTTCCTTAGGCTTTAGTAAGCCACTTTTTAATATTTATATGTACTTGTGATACTTGCCAGATGCTTCTGCTATTATTGTGCAGGGGTACCTAGTGACAGCACTGGAATCCCGGTTTCTCTATCAAGGAATATACTAATGAAATTGAAATTGATATTCGGTTAACTTCACTAGTGGAGTACCCCAAGGCTCAGTACTTAGACCATTAATATTTATTATTTACATAATTACATAATATAGGCGTAGACAGCAACATAAATAAATTTGCTGATGACACTAAAATAGGGCGTGTAATTAAATCTGACGAGGACTCCACAAAACTACAGGAAGTTCTAAACAAAATTTTAGAATGGTCTGAAAAATGGCAGATGAAATTCAATGTGGACAAATGTAAAGTACTCAGTTTTGGAGATGTAAACAGAGAAAGCAGTTATCAGATGAACAACGTTGTTATAGAGGAATCCGACTGTGAGAAAGATTTAGTAGTAATGATTAGTAGGAATCTTAAATATAGTCAACAATGTGTATTTGTTCGAAACAAGGCTAACACAGGAGTGTTAGTTATAAGACTAGTGAGGTTATCCTAAACTATATCTTGTGCTTCTGAGACCTCACTTGGATTACGCAGTTCAGTTCTGGTCACCGTACTACAGAATGGATATAGAATCCCTAGAAAACACTCGGAGGAGGATGACAAGACTAATCCCGGGCATTAAGAACCTTGAGTACAGAAACAGGTCAAAGCATCTTAATTTGCACTCCCTCGAGAAACGTAGAGTGAGAGGTGATCTGATCGAGGTGTATAAATGGAGGTCATGGCTAAGCGAACTCGTAGCCATGGTTTTAAATTAGACGCACTTAGATTTAGGCGTGAGAAAGGTAAACATTAGTTTGGAAATAGAGTAGTGGATGAGTGGAACAAGTTACCAAACATCATCATTAACTCGAATACACAGGAGAGCTTCAAACATAGGTTGGATGGATATATGAGCGATAGGGGTTGGGCTTACACGAGACTGCCCATTATGAGCCAATAAGCCCGCTGCAGTTTCCTCCATTCTTATGTTCTTATGTTGTTCAGTAACTTCATCATCAGTGAGGTTATCTTCTTTCTGCATACTTCTTTCAGGGCTGATATGCGGCTCCACTAGTTTGTCCAATTGAGGATTTGGGTGTACGATTAACCTCTTATCATGCTTTTGATTGATATGCAATCCCAGGTACCTGAAAGTTCCAGATTCTTCAGATCCCGATAGAAATATTTCCCGAATTTTGGCAATGATGTCCTCCTGAAAAAGAGGTGTACCATACCATAAGGCCGGAATCTGTTCTCCAGTAGAATATTGCAGCATCCAGCTCGCAGACCCTCATGCCAAGTTTCAAAAGTTTTTCTCGCACATGCAAGTATCAATACCTACGGGCATCATTCGAACAATATATGCAGGTTTTCGCTTTCCATACATCTCCTTTAGCATTCTCTTCTGGGGGAGGACGAAAATATTTTTTATGCTGCAATGGTGCACCCTGAAGAAACGCAGCCTTAACATCACAACTATTACAAACCAACTTCATGGAGGCAGCAATGACAAGAGCATCTCCCATCTTGTTTCTCTTTTTTTCAGTTATAATCCATCGGCAACTGGTGCAATTTTGACCACGGTCCGGGAAAGTTGTAAACATCCTATTTTCCTGCCAGTTCTTTAATTCACTCATCTTTGCATTCATGATATCAACCACAGAACAGATAAACAAGATCCTGGTGTAGATCTTGCCAATCATCCACTTGCTGCCAATCAATTCATTTAGCGGAGGTATTCCCGACATCCACTATCTTTATCAAAAACTTGTTTCGACCCGTAGCTTTCCCCGCAAGACCCAGAACTGTAGCATTCATCCATTCTGAGCTGCCATGAAGAACAAAATGATATCCGAGATTTGAGGCTGGGAAGATTGGGTTTGTATTTAACAATCACTCTTGTTGTTGAATTTCTTATACTCTCTTCAACATTAGACCCACTTTCCTTGTTAGCATTCCCTCTGACATGAGAAGCCACATCTTTACCGAACAATTCTGTGTCCCATAAACAAGGGAGGGTTCCTCGATGTCGTCAACTTCATCATCCGTGTCATCAAATGATACAGTATCCTGGGGTGATGAAATCTTGCTTCTGTTTTCTGGACACATTTCATGTAAGGAAGCTTGTGGTCATTGGTATTGAAAATCTTTCATCACCATATAACTATGCTTATTTTCTTGTCCAATTACTGTAGCTGGACCTCTCCACTTGTCCTCTTGACCACGTCTGTTGAACACTACATCTCCAGTGAGGAGCATTTCCCGCCAGGGCGGACTTGACGAAGCAATGACCTACGTAGCTTTTCACATGGCCTTGTGCATCGCATTCAAGTGGATTCTGACCAAATCACAGCTAGAGGCAAGGGATCTAAAGCTGGAGGAAAATTTCTCAAATAAGAAGGAATATTTGGTTCCACCCGAAGAAAAGCTGGTTGGGACTAAGCCCATTGTAATTTTCTAAGGAATTCTTGGCAGACACTATCCATGCTAAAGCAATTTTTAAGCTGCTTGGAGTGTCATCCATGACCTTTTTCGCCATGTTTGCTATGTTCCCGTTATATATCTCATTACATCCGTTTGACCAAGGGGACTCCGCTGCAGTTGTATAAATCAGTATGTCGAATGCGCCAGCAATTTCCCTGAAATCCTCATTATTAAATTCAACACCATTATCAGAAAAAAGCTGACGAGGTGAACCAAATTTAGTGTTTCAACCCGATATAATTGCGGTCAGGATGGTTCTTCTGTCTTTTCTCTTCATTATAACACACAAGCTGTACCTCGTTGCCAGGTCTATCATGTGACAAAACCATACTGCCTGTTTGCGTGACCACTGCTTCAGCTCGACAACAGCAACATCATTAAAATCGTGTGCCATGCTGAAGCCCACTACTGGTCGTGATGGTGCCTTCTTTTATTTTCTGCAGATATCACTCCTTTCTTCAACTATATTAAACATCTTGAGAAATCTATGATCTACTACACCTGGATCTGAGCAAAGCGACTGTAATTTACTGCTCTTGGGATGTCCAAATTGTTTGTGTATATCCTTAGCCATCTTGAAACGGTCGCCATCTATTGCCTTTTCAAAATTGGAGCGGAAAAGAATATGTTAGATACATTCCTTAGCACCAGGTAAACTAATATGGTGGTGGCCAATAGGTACAATATAGAGACCGTTGGTAGTAACAGACAATGAGACTTCAGTACCAAAAAGCATTGCCCTGTCCCGAGAAAAGTTCAACCCAGCATCACACTTCTTCATGGCTTCTTTGCTCAGCAGCAGGGGAATGCCATTTGGTATCACATCCGCTGATATGTAAACTCGTTTACCGGCCAACACTGCAGGAAATTTTACCTTCTTCCGAGAAATAACCTTGACTCCATCAACATACTTGAAGGTCATGCGAATCTTCTCCTTTTTAATCAGTTTAAGATCACTGACAGACATAGTATTTATATGGTATTTGTACCATATTTCGCCGCACACAGACTTACTATAAACACCATCAATAATCCCAGATCTGAACGGCTCTCGCAGCACAGCATCTTCATCTCCATTTTCTAATTTATTACTAATTTCCGTAGTGCTCTTTGCAAGCAGGATCTCTTCATCTTTCTCATTCGCATTCTGTTCGTCAACAGTAGCTTGGAACACCTCACGATTAGGACAACTTTAAGTCCAATGAAAGCACGATCCACATGCAGCTCACCTTGAAATATTACCAGACGAGTCACGATGATTAGTAGGCTTTTTACATTGAACTCCCTGACCGGCACGGGCGACTGACCGAGTCGTGCCACGTCCCCTTCTTAACCCATATCCTCTACCATAACTCTGCCCTCGACCACGCTGAGTATAGAAAGCATCTACACTATCACCATATGTATTAGTTGGTTCTACTTTAACAGCAGGAGCATTCTTTGCTGTAGCACTATCAATAAATATCTTTTTTAATGAGCTTTCATATTATCATAAGTATGTGATGCTAGCGTAAGACAGGTTAGCACTACGCAGCAGTCTATAGCAAACACACTATCAAGTAATACCCCAATTTCAAATGTTTTCTCATTTGATACAATCGCTCAAACGTATTTATATACTACTTGGACGCCGATATCTTTCAAAAGCATCATATGCTTCAAATGCAGCATTGTCTTGTTTTTTTAGAAACAAACTGTCCAACTTAGTCAAAAGCACAACAACACCATTGTCGCTGTTTAAAACATCAAGCTGCACCTCGTTTGCAGCATCACATGCAGAATCGTACAGCAACAGGAACAAAGCAGGGTCTAGCTTCTTTTTCTCCAGGTGAGTGAAGGCCCTCCATATTAGGGCCTCATGCTTCCACTCGCTGTAGGGCAAGTCTTTCCTCATCGGTGGTGGGGCTTTATAATCTCGACTTGAGGCCATCTTCTCAATTGACAACAACGCTCTGCTACCAATGATGAAATCAAAACACAGTTCATTGGTTTCAGAATATATTTTAAGCTCCACCATATACCTGGAACACCAATTACGTGCTTAAAAACAATATCATGCAACAAACAACAAACAATGCAAACAAGACATAGCATTATTGTAATCATATTAACAGGAGGTAACCTACAAGCTAGTATCTCTTTCTCTTGAAATAATGCCCTTGTTGTCTCATTTCTGCCTTTCTTCCCTCTTTCTATTCTTCATTCTTTCACTTGCTCTAGTTCCCCACACTTTGTTTCTTAATTTCCTTTGCTGTCATATTCTCTCTCTCTCTCTCTCTCTCTCTCTCTCTCTCTCTCTCTCTCTCTCTCCCTCTCATTAGACTATTTTCATTTCCTGTACAAGAAGAAAATAAGAACTTAAAGCACCGCCCATATCATCCAATGTGCTCGCTTTACAGGAGGTGCAGCTCGCCGTGGGTCCCTTTACCGTCACACCTCAAAGGATGACCGTCAGTGACTTCTCAATACCTCTCCTACATGAGAACTGGGCCATCATCACCCCCAGGCCAGGAGTCAAGAGTGATATAACAGGTTTCATCAAACCTTTCACTCTACAGGTGTTGGCCAAATACCCTGTATCTTTAAAATATGTAACTAATGAATTTTTTGATTGCTTTCAGTTATTTTTCACTTACTGGTAGATTAACGTTTCCTAGTATAGTTATATTCTCGTTTTTGTTATTGTCATTGGTTAATATTTATGAGTGTTAAGTAACATTTCTTGTACAATTGGTAATTTTGGTTTTCTGGTTTTGTTGTGTTTTTTCATTGTTTAATATATATTCATGTTGGTCAGGTGTGGTTGTTGATCCTGGCCAGCTTGGTGAGTGTGAGCATGGCCATGGTGTGTGTGGCTTGGGCTGAGACTAAGATCTTCAGGATGGTAGTGAAGAACATTATCTCTAAGGCTCTCATGTGGATCGTTCAGACGCTCGCCCAAGAGAGTAAGTCAAATGAGTTGTTTTGTTTATATTTAACTTTGGATGTATACAATACTGTACAATTGCCTCAAAGAGTTCCTTTACCCCCTGTGGTGATGTTTACGTAAATCTGGCAGTCGCAATGCCAAACTTATGAATGAATCGCAGTAGTCTTACAACGATAAAACTGATTGGTGGCAAGGGTGGAGTCCTTGTCCCTGCCCCAGAGGTAAAACTGTGACTATCCCATTGCCACAATAGAGTTTTAAATATGTATGCCTTCTGTGAAAACGATCCACAGAGCTGCGCCCACCACAGCACCATACTCACACCATACTCGACGATACAGGCCTATGTAGCGCCTCTTACGGTCGATACACTATACTTTCCGCTTCCCACAATTATAATAAAACTCATTGATTACACAGTATTACTATGTTATCGCCGCTGGCTTCAGCTACAGTGCTGACGTGTGATGCCATTAAATCTTTCGATCTGTGACCTCGCCAGATGTAGAAGTGTTTACAGACAAGTCCTGGTTCTGCTGAGTGGACTGTCTTAGACTGGTGGCGGTGGCTGCCCGCCCCTCCATGAGATAGATCGCCCTGTCTAGTGATGCTGTGAAGACCAGCCTTCTCCTGTCCGAGAATTTGTGCTGGGACGATTTACGCAATACTGTTTTCTCTTGAAACACCATACTCATCTGCCATTGGGAGGATGTCTTCTGAAAGTCTTACATCAACGACGGTGGCGGCACGTACAGTTCCTAGCAAACCGCTTCTGGAAACGCTGGGTGAGGAAGTAGCTTCCACTACTCCGCAAAAGACAGAGGTACATAGAACCAACCTGTAATCTCCAGAAAGGCGACCTTGTCTTCGTCACCTGAGAAGATCTTCGTCGCAACAAATGGCCATTGGGCAGGGTCGACAACAGCCCTGGGAGCCAGTCTAGTGCGCCAGGTGCTTGTGCGAACCGTATCTAGGGAGTTCCGAAGGTCAGTTATCCGTGTATACCTTATTGAACACGCCACACCGTAAATCTTGGGCGATTGCCCAACGCCGGGAGTGTTATCGCCGCTGGCTTCAGCTACAGTGCTGGCGTGTGATGTCATTAAATCTTTCGATCTATGACCTCGCCAGATGTAGAAGTGTTTACAGACAAGTCCTGGTTCTGCTGAGTGGACTGTCTTAGACTGGTGGCGGTGGCTGCCCGCCCCTCCATGAGATAGATCGCCCTCTCTAGTGATGCTGTGAAGACCAGCCTTCTCCTGTCCGAGAATTTGTGCTGGGACGATTTACGCAATACTGTTTTCTCTTGGAACACCATACTGATCTGCATTGACCCGCACTTGTAAGTACAGCCTAAGTGATGACATACCCCTCGGTACTGAAATATTGTTGACTAATTACGCCTACTCGTTTCTGCCTAGCCTGGAATAATAAGACAATGCAGAATGAAGCGAAGCTAAGATTAATAGAGTTATGAACTTTGTGTTATGTCAGTATGTTTAATAAATAGTAATTAAGATAAAATTGTGTGAGACTAACTAATTATGTATCAGATGGATCACCTTGTAATATTATGAACGCTTTCTCCTCTGCAGGTTTTGACCACATCAATAAATATTGAATGCGTCAAAAGACGGGTTTCAATCATTCCCTTCGACTTGCCCGTAACCTGAACGTCCTTAACTAAGGCGTTTACAACTATCTATTAATAATCGTATATTCAGGTGGTGTCACCGTGGTCGTGCTGGGCCACTGTCGAGGCTTGCAAAGTTTTCTGGAGTTAGTAGGTTATAGGATATATTTTGGTTTTGATATAACCTTGTGCGTCTTTCTATGTATCAATAAGAACTGACATGTGAAATTCAACCATTAAGAGCTCTCTACTGATAGACATTAGGTGCACATCCAATGCAGGGCCGTGGAACACGTTTGCTGTAACTTATGATATATTAATACTGCAGACATGATATTGCAATGTTTATGTTTAATTTATTGGTTCAGCTATGTATGTTGTCTTTTACATATTATTTACGGCTAGGCTATAGATTGATAAAGTAGGCCGTAGTATCCCATAGGACAGGTCCCTCCCGAACTGCCGATTGTGTTGAGATGATGTAGTCGCTTACAATGTGAATCAAAGGAATATTTAACATCACCAGTTCTAGCAGTCAGGTTGTTATGAGCTTTGATATGGCTTAGCAATAGAAAGATTAGCACATGTGCGGACCTTGTGCGGTGGAGGTGGTGGTGGTGGTGTGGTAGTGGTGGTGGTGGTGTGGTGGTGGTGGTGTGGTGGTAGCGGTGGTGGCTTATACCGGCTAGTATATCAGGCGACCGTTGAAATTGAAATTCATACTAAGTAACAGGATATTCATGATGTTTAGATTATGTGTACACTCACGCGCCACAGTTTCGATGCACCCTCTACCCCTACTCCTGACTCGATGGAAGTCGTAGCCTTGGCTTCATACGGAACGTCCACCCCCCCCCCCCCCCCTCACCCCACACCAACTATCGTTCAGTGGTGCAATGTGGTAGCTAGAAGCTTCGCTGGATTATACGAATAGCAGTTCATGATGTAATATTTGAGAGAATATATGCACGATACAGGATTTTTAGTGACTACACGACACTTTTTTCTTCTTTTTTACGGGGATTAGACCACCGGGGCACAGGTCACTGGCCCACATCGGGGCCTGGGGGTCGAAAATATAATAATAATAATAATAATAATAATAATAATAATAATAATAATAATAATAATAATAATAATATTAATAATAAAAATAATAATAATAATAATAATTCAGATAAGTAAAATTTATAATAAAAATACACAAATAAAAATATAATAATAATGATAACAATAATAATAAAATAACAACACTGCATTAATACTACTACTACTGCTACTACTGCTACTACTGCTACTACTACTACTACTACTACTAATAATAATAATAATAATAATTTTAAAAATAATAATAATAAAGAAAAACAAAATGAAAAATGATCAAGAGTGAGAAATATTATATGCATGTTGTGTTGTCAATGGTAAGAGAAACAATTGAGACCTTGCAATTGTGTGTAAATGAGGCACAAAGTCAGTCAGCAACCTAGGACTTGGTCACAATTTTCGTGCTGCCTTATGGCAGCAGGGTCTACACATTATTCTTCCAATATCTTCCCAGGCGGTAGTACGTCCCTGTTTGGTAGCTGCCTACTACCTACTACCATCACTATAGTTAGCAGCCCTGACTAGGACTTCCGTCGACCCAGGAGTAGGGGTGCATCCAAACTATGGCGCTTGAGTGTCACATATAGAATAATAATTTAAAAGTAACCATTTATGCATACATCTGCGTCATGCTATGACATTGTAGTAATTGTAGGGAGCAGCCCTCATGACTCAGTGGACCCCTCCTCTTCTCCACAGAGCAAAGATTTAGCCCCACATCACCTTGTCATTCTTATCTCACACGGTGGATCGGACTGTCAATCAGCTCCTTCACCAATAATCTCCCTAAACATGACTTTTATGTAATGTTCATATAAATTCTCAGTTTTCAAATTCGACAAAGGTTCGAATATGTTAAATATTATAGCTGTAACGATAAGGGTAAATCGAAATCACACATTCTTGCCGTCAGCTTGACGGTAATTAATCCTATTGCAAATAAGGAGGAGGAAGGGGGTGGGGTAGGTGAGGGATATCCCTGCCCCGGTGGTAAGGTTGAGATCTGTCCCACCGCGAATACTGATATTTCCTATTTGCTTCAAGTTAGTATTCAGAGTACCAAACATAATGTTATTGCCTCCTATCTGCTGTGGTTATGATCATTCTTTTGACCGCACTTGGGGCTCAGGTAAGGAATACTGTATCTATCCTGAATTAGTTGTAAGGTAGTGAGTGGTTCATACTTTATACCAACTCTTCAAAAAGTAGAAGTTTGGATATAAATCTTTACCACTTGCTATTTTGGTGATATGAATAACTCCAAGAACAAGAGTTCCCCTTCTATTACTTATCTTCACCCAAATAGTCTCGAAATTATTTTCCAATTTTATTTTTGTTTAATACAATTCACTAAGTATTCCTTGATATTTTATATATGACGGTATTAACTCGTAACTTTCTGTTCTTCGGATAAAATTTTTCTTCGAAGTGGGTACGAGTACTTTCAGGCGGATACAAGTTATCTTGGGTAAGAGTTCTCATAAACATGACAAGTTGCCCTATCGAATATCAGTTGGATTTATAAATAGGCAATTGGTTATACCCATAGTGGAAGTAATAAATTGGCGTGTACTAATATTAATGAATCCTTTTATATAAATTACCTGCTACTGGGCAAATGTTTAGCAATAGGAGTCTTGGTCATGAACTATCATGTCTTGAATAATACAACAAGACACTAGTTCCAGTGTCTGAGGTCTTGCTTAGAGGCAACAACAATTCGGACCATTGTCCAACACTTCCAGGAATATTTGAGATGCGCATGAAACACAGTTTTCCTTGAAAATCGGTGTATAGTTACATTGTTTCAGAGCTGTGAGAACGTTAGTTTGTATGATCGCCAATTCGCATATTCCGTCTGCGGCAGAATAAACGTGCACACAACGCCTGGGCATGTGTAAATGTATACATGACGACTTACACCGTGATAATACCCTAAAATCATCTATTAGTGAAAGATCAGTTGGCATATCCTGAGTAAAGAGTGTGTCATCAGAGTATAATGGGAAAGGTTCTTCATGCTGTTCATTAATTTGCTTTGCACTAGCATAGTTACGTGGATGAGGAAAGTATAGTGCGTGAGAGTTTACTCTAACAGAAGTATATACTATTCTACCTCTTCATATGCCAAAAATTGGAGTTAACCGATAACTCGTCTTGTCTATTTGTATGGCTTCAAGAAGAATTTTCACATACACATGCTGTGCCTTCACCCCTCCTAACACTGCATCAACCATACTAGCAATTAGTTCGTTTTTGTTAATTGATGCAGCTTGAGTTGAAGTTTTTGTAGCATGCAAACTGCTTGGAAAAAGAAATGAATCATACCAGTGTAGGCACTGAATTCACGAAATTAATTTTTTTTTTTTATAAATGATTAGACTCAGAAATCTTTTTGTGTTAATATCATTACAGAAATGTTAGGAACATTATTATATTCGTTTCGCAGAACGTAGTTTTAAACAAGAATCATCAGATACACTGGGTGGATTTGACGTGTTTGCTGTTTGAACAGTTGTGTCTGGGACATCATTATCATTCCTGTGAAATGAATCTGAATGGACCTTTTTAAGTCTGCCCGCATACACAACATCTGAAGTTTGTGAGTTTGGCTTTAAAATTTTTAATTTGTTGCACGCTTCTTTAGAAATAATGCGGAATGGTTCGTCAAACTTAGGTGAAAGTTTGGACTTTCGTTCTGGTTCTCGCACCATAACAGCTTCGCCTATTTCTAGCATGACAGGCTTAGCGTCTTTATGTTGCTTGTATATCATTTCAGCGCGTGACGCTGCTAAATGTTTACGTACTTGTCCATGAATATCCGTTAATACATTGATTTGACTGTTAGCGAAATCGTCCACATTGTAGACTGGGCATGGCTTGTCTGTAAGTACGTTATATGGTAAGCGCTTGTCAATGCCGTAAACAATATAATAGGGTGATTTTCCAGTAGAGCTGTCGATCGACCCATCTATACATGCGGAAACTTGCGGTAACCACTCTTCCCATGCATAGTTCCTTTGACTAGCTATTGGACGAAGAATCTTTATGATTTTGAGATTGGCTCTTTCAACAATGCCATTAGCCTGTGGATGACAGGCTGCAAATAAAACTTTGTTGGATGTCGTATTGTCGACATATGTGCTCTTCAAGTTGGTTCTTGAACTCTAATCCGTTGTCGGAGAGAAGAACCTTGGGAGTAGTAAAAGGACATATGAGGTGAATAACTAAGGCATAAGCCACATATTCGGCTGTTTTATCCTTCAGTGGGACTAAAATCACAAATCTAGAAAAATGAACCACACACGCTAGGACGTACGAGGATCCTTGATTACTCCTCGGAGGTTCTAACGGACGTTTTGGTGTAGGATACAGTGGAATTGCAGCCGGTGACCTTGTAGTACCCTTATGCTGAGCACATGAAAAACACTAACCAATATGCAATTCTATGTCTTTCTTCATAGTATTCCAAAAATACTTCTTTCTGACCTCCGCCAGACATTTGTCACGTCCGGGGTGACCTGCTTTGGGAGCATCGTGATACAACATTAGTATCGTTTCACAAAGTGTATCAGGTACGACAATTTAAGTAACAATACCCTCAGTTGTCTGCTTGGAGCGAAGGAGTAAGTTTCGTCGTACTTCAAATTGATTAAACGGACGAGGTTACTTTGGGAGATTAGATTCCTCCCCCGACTCTAGAGCGAAAATGACTGTAGACCACAATGGATCGAGTCGTTGTTCATCCCCTAATTGCGAGTGGGAGAACGATGATAGAGGTATCACTGGTGCTATGTTTCTGGACAAAGCGTCTGCAACCACATTCGCTGGTCCCGATAAATACTTGAACTCGGGTTCAAACTCTTGAATGGAAAGATACCAGCGTGCTAGTCTACCTGAAAGATTTTTGCCGTGAAACAGCTCTGTCACTGACACGTGATCTGTATAGACGAATATTTTATGACCATAAATTATGTCTTTAAACTTCTTCATTGCCTAAACAACACCTAGCGTTTCTAGAAGCCTTACTGAATAATGTGTTTCGGCATCATTAAGTTTATGCCTTGCAAAAGCAATACTCTATATTTTCCTCGTGCTTCCAGCTGCATAAGTACAGCGCCGATGTCCTGTATTGAGGCGTCAGTACACAGAGTAAATTCTTGAGAGTTGTCAGGAAATGCTAAAACAGGGGCATTGGTAAGTGTTGTCTTCAATGCACAAAAACTATCTTCTTGCACAGCATTCCATACAAAAGTTGCATTCTTCCTAAGTAGCTTAGTCAAGGGTGAAGCTAATGTTGCATAACCTTTAATAAGAGAACGAGAATATCCAGATAAACTAAGAAAACTACGTAGGCTACTTTATCAACAGTTGTAGGACGTGGGAACTGGGCAACAGCCTTAACTGTGTCATCTACTGTATGAATGCCGTCACCGTCAACTACACGACCTAGGAATTGGATTCTGGATTTGAAAAATTCACAACTAGAAAGCTTGACTTTGAGTCCTCCTGTAGAAAGTTTTTGGAAACCTTCAGGGAGTTTAACAATATGCGTATCTACATCCTTAATGACTACGATGAGATCATCTAAGTAGGCACATACTGTGGTCCCTATCAACCCTGCAAACAAGATGTTGATCATCCTTAGAAAAGTCAGTGGGGCATTTCTGAGACCGGAAGGCATCCGCAGAATTTCAAAATGGCCCAAATAAGTACTAAAAGCAGTAATCTTTCGAGATTTTTCGCCAAGAGGTATTTGCCAATAACCGCTAAGCAAATCAAAGTGGTTAAATACAGCATTATCCTTGCCTAAGGATTGTAAAATATCAAACAAGACAGGCATTGGGTACCTATCTGGGATAGTATTTTCATTGACTCGTCTAAAATCAAATACTGGGCGCCAACCTCCATCCTTCTTGGGGACTAAAAATAGTGGACTATTGAAAGGGGATTTTGAATGTATAATAACCTCTTGATCCAACATATCCTGACCCATGTCCTGGACTACAGCGCGCTGGCTATGTTGTAGTCGGTAAGCTGATATGTAAACTGGGTTTGTGCCTTGTCTTAGGTATATGTGATGTGAGGTTAAATTTGTGTGACCTAGCTGTTCCCCAGGTAAAGCTACAATTTTCGGTAGTCGCCAAGTTACTCTAGGAGCCTAGTCTTGCCTTGAGGGTGATCAATCACCTTAACATGTGGTGTTATTTAATCTATCCTCTCCTGTCTGGTTTGCTTAATTGAAGGTGAAACGCTACCACTTGGGAATTGCGTAGGCTGTTGGGCAACATGGTTATGATAAACTAGAAAACCACACAAATAACATCCTTCTTTCAATATTCGTAACGCGCCTGTTCTGTTGAGAACTATAACGTCTGTTAAACCACCAGGACGAATCGTGCTCAATGTAGATTCGCACGACAAGCCTTTAACCTTGCATGTTTCCGTAAGACAGACTGCATCCATCCCCGTGTACACGTCAGGTAAAACAATAGTGGCTCTGGTGATTTCCTCATTCTGAAAATGAAGAGTACTCGTTAAAACTGCAGGTACGATCGTCCAACTATTGCTACTATAATCACGCTGGGGAAGTTAGTCTGTGGGGTCTTGGACTCGCTTTGACTCAAAATCCATCATCCTCATAGTAGGAGCGTTAGATAACACATTCACCCTTGTGGAAACCAATGGTACAGGCGTGTGCATGGCACTGAAGGAAATACCATTAACAGTGATAGTATGTTTGCTGGGCTGAACATCTATCAAATTAGTTTGAAGAGTTGGAAGACCTATTAAACCATCAGCTGGTAAATTAAAGTCTGGGACTATATAAAAATTTGTAGAAAAGGATATACCACGTCTAGAAAAATGCAGTGGTAATGTTACCATTCCTGTTATGTCCAGCTGAGTACCGGAAACTCCTGAGAGATCCGTGTCAGTAGGTTAAATCAAACATTCTCGGTGACAGGATCTACGTTGTAACTCTTGATAGGATGCCAAAGAAAGTACGTTTGCACAAGCACCCGTATCAATGTCTAACTCTAACTTGACTGACCCAACCCTCGCCGGAATTGATAACGCTTCCGCTTTGGTTAGCGCCGCTATTAACTAGGCTGTAACAGAAGCGTTGTCGGGTGTTGGTAGTGGTGTACCTACCCTATGTCGGTCTGGGACTGACGTTGGTCTTCTCCCGACCTCTTGTGAAAATGACTGCTCGGCTTACCGTTGTGGGATACCTTGGGTAACTCCATCCCTATTTGTCTACACACGTCAATAGTCTGGTATGAAGCAGACCTGGTTTGAGCAGCTGTTGCATAAGTCTTAGGTGGGCCTAGTCGCTGTGGTGGTTGAGGGGTTGGTTTGATTTTAGGCTTAGCCCCACTTCGTTGGAGTTGATAGCAAAAATCTACAGTATGACCATTTTTCTTGCAATGTGTGCATACTAAATGTTGCTTCTTTGTTGCTGAATTCTTAGGAACTCGTTGCTTAATTGACGTTTCAAGTGTTACTCTCCTTGCTAGGGGAGTACGTGATGATTTAATAGCAATCTTGGCTCCATAATCCAAAATGTCCTCATCGGGCCTATAATTATGTGTCTCTGTATGTAATATATGCCCGGTCAAGGATTGTTAGGATGAAACCAAGGAACTCCATTAATTGTGCAAAACTATCTAGAGACATATTATTGTGCTCGTTCCCCCAGGGTGAACCACCAAAATTAGTTAAGATATCTTGACAGACCTCGTCAGCAAGGGAAACACTTCTCATAGTGTCTTCTGCGCGTATCGTCCGTGGCAGATGATTAACCCACCTAAACATCCAGTTCAGGTGACCCTGCAATGCGCCTAATTCAAATAGACCAATTAAAGTCTTCTTAAACTTCGCATAAGTAGGGTGTGCAAGACCACTAGATTCCAAATGTTGGCTAGCATAACTTCCTTCTTTGATGTGACCGCGTATAAACACCTTGCGCTCATCATCACCTGTTATTTGAATGTTTTTCATTACATCTTCACATGCCCTTAAAAATGTGGTTACACTATAGTCATCCTTCGCCGTAAACTTGCAAACGCGATCACTGCGTGGTAATGCTTGAACAATGTTAGGTTGGTTAGATGACATGCTGGTATTAGAAGTAGCCATGGTTCGTGAGTTGCTCGACAACCTAGATCTAACTGAAAGATGCGTGGATGCAGGAGGGAAAGTAAAAATCTCTGACACAATGTGAGACTCTGTAGACTGAGAGGTATCCTGCCCGTAATCAGGTGTTGTATTGTATGTATTACCTGACCTTAGGGTCCCACGACATAAATCGTCATGCGATTGATCACTTAAGTGTTCACTACTCTCAACAGAAATGTCTCGCAGTAAGGGCGTTTGCGTTTCTTGCGAATCTATTAATTCTATGTGTTCAGTATTCACAGTAGTACCAGTGGCTAGTACAGTATCAGACTTGAGTGCGTCGTCAGATTTATCTGAAACTTTTTTATAAATCTCCTTCATATCGGTAATATCTGAATTCATTAAATTAAAAAAATAATCCACCAGTGTTAAATAGACATAAAAAGTCAGTGTACACAAAAACATTGCCTAGCCATTTACATTAAATGTTTGAAAAATTTCGTAATAATTGGCAAGAAAAATATTACTCGTTCTAGAAAACTTCAGTGTATTTATATACAGTATATCAAATAATAATAAGTAAGAAACATATGAATTAAACAGTATCCTACACGACGTATCCTTGCTGTGCTGTAGAATATGTTAATATGAGTTTAATATAGTATGTCCTACCTATTACTGTTGGCCTGATTGTAGAATTCTGGGAATTTCTTGAAAATATGGCCTTTAATCCCGTAGACTTCAGCGGCTTGGATGACAGTCGGCTTGTCGAAATTCACAGTCAGGGTTGCTGGTGTGTAGTTAAAGGATGACGTCCTTGAAGAATTCGTGATGGCGTCTGGTATTGAGGAGAGTAACCACGGTCAACCACTAGAAGGGTGATGGATGGCGAACCCGATGAACTTGGAGTTCACCGGTGTCTTCAGGCGATCCTGTGAGGTCACATAGGTTAATGCACCTTGGAGCTGGTAGACCTCTTAGAGTTGATTGAGTATGACGGGTCAAATAGTTGGTCTGTACCAGATGTAGCTGGTTCCACAAGGAATTTACAACACTCTGTTTTTACAAACCACAAAAACACTCAGTTAAACAACTTGGGATGTCTATATTTGCTTTGGGTAGAGTTCCCTTTTAACTTGGGTTATATATATATATATATATATATATATATATATATATATATATATATATATATATATATATATATATATATATATATATATATATATATATATAAGTTACAACCCAAAATGGTCTTCCTCCATTTTATTGGTAAAACTATATTGGTCACAGTCTATTAATAGATGCACCGTAATCGAATATACAATAGGACTAGGCGTGTGTGTGTGTGTGTGTGTGCTCTGGGCAGCCGAAACGGCACAAGAGTGTTTCATCAAACTTGGTGGAAAAATCGCAAAATATTCGTAGAGTGGAACAAACCTGGTCCCATATCGATGGTTTCTTTAGGAAGCCATTACATAACTATTATATTAACGCTGGAAAACGATGCAAGTCTACGGATTTGGCTCACCCTTATTCGCTGTAAGCTGTCAGCCCAGGATTGCAGTTATCGTACGGCTCCCTCCTCCTCCCCCCACTTTTTTCTTAGCCTACTTTTTTTAATGTTATTTAGATTAGTAAAGGAAGGAAGATGAGTAAGTAAAAGAATAAAGAAGGGGAAGCAGAAAATAGTTATAGATAACAGGTGGCGGGGGGGGGGGGGGGAGCTGAGTTTCATCATGCGTCTGGATGAACAGTTTCAACGTTACCAGACGATCTTACAGCTACCGTGTATACTTATTCCTGTGGTTCATGGAAAAGGAGAGGAGATAAAAAGATAATAACAGGAATGCATGGAAAAGATGACTACAATAGACACAGGGTGAATATAGACAGTGAAACAGACAGGAGGTTGACAAAAATAGACAGATTCATGTATGCACAAATAGACAATATGGCATCTAACATGACAGACAGACAGCTGACTGCCTGGTTCACATTAGACAAACAGGCAGACACGCCAACAACAGATAAGACAGACAGATTTGACTACACAAAGAGTACAGACGGGCTTACATTCAAACACCACGCAGACGAACAGACAGTTGGGATGGCAATAGACAGGACGGATAGACTTGAGACAGATTAGAAAGCATTTATAAACAAGAATAGCACCAAATTGACCATAGCTGCGTCAGTGAGGGTAGGAGGTCTTACATCCACCAGCGTAAATAATAAGACGCATTGAAAACTAACATTCTTAAGCGGAAAGAACATCGATGGTCGGTCAGTCATGTGAGATGGGCTTAAAACTGACTAACGTAGATGATGACTATGATGACTCAACACAGGTGATGACTTGAGCAGATGGTCACTTCTCTTCATAATATAATTTATCTCGGAATGATCATCGATGATTCATAATATGTTTTTTTTATGATTTTGACCTCTCCTTATGGGGAATATTTCTTTAATTAATTAGTCTAACCTTTATTCTATTCCTTCTTATAGTGTATTAGATACTATAAGTAACACCACCACGACCATGATTATAACAACCAGGACCATGATTATAACAACCACGACCATGATTATAACAATCACGACTATGATTATAACAACCACTACTATGATTATAACAACCACGACCATGATTATAACACCCACGACCATGAATATAACAACCACGACTATGAATATAACACCCACGACCATGATTGTAACAACCACTACTATGGTTATAACAACCACGGCCATGATTATAACAACCAGGACTATGATTATATAAACCACGACTATGATTATAACACCCACGACCATTATTATATCAACCACGATCATGATTATAACAACCACGACCATGATTATAACAACCACAACCATGTTTATAACAACCACGACCATAATTAACTCATATACTATAGGAATAGCCGTGTGTCTGTGTGTGTGTCTGTTCTGGGCAGCCGAAACGGCACAATCGTTTTTCGTCAAACTTGGTGGAAAAATCGCAAACACGAAGATACACGCCAACAACGGATAAGACAGAAAGATTTAAAGACACAAATAGTACACCCAGGCTTACATTCAAACACCACGCAGACGAACAGACAGTTGGGATGGCAATAGACAGGACGATAGACTTGAGACAGATTTGAAGGCATGTATAAACAAGAATAACACCAAACTGACCATAGTTGCGTCAATGAGGGTAGGATGTGTTACATCCACCAGCGTAAATAATAAGACGCATTTAAAACTAACACCCACGAGTGGAAAGAACATCGATGGTCGGTCAGTCATGTGAGATGGGCCTAAATCTGACTAACGTAGATGATGACTATGATGACTTAACACAGATGATGACTTAAGCAGATGGTGACTGATATAACCAGAGTCAAGGTCACTTCTCTTCATAATATAATTTACCTCGGAATGATCATCGATGATTCATAATGATTTCTTTTTAATGATTTTAACCTCTCCTTATGGCGAATATTTCATTAATTAAGTATTCTAACCTTTATTCTATTCCTTCTTATAGTATATTAGATACTGTAAGTATCACCACCACGACCATGATTATAACAACCAGGACCATGATTATAACAACCAGGACCTTGATTATAACAACCAGGACCATGATTATAACAACCAGGACCATGATTATAACGACCACAACTAAGATTGTAGCAACCACGACCATGATTATAACAACCACGACCACGATTATAACAGCCACTACTATGATTATAACAACCACTACTATGATTATAACAACCACTACTATGATTATAACAACCACGACCACGATTATAACAACCACTACTATGATTATAACAACCACTACTATAATTATAACAACCACTACTATGATTATAACAACCACGACCATGATTATAACACCCACGACCATGATTATAACAACCACGACTATGATTATAATAACCACGACCATGATTATAACAACCACGATCGTTATTACAACACCCACGACCATGATTATAACAACCACGACTATGATTATATGATTATAACAACCGCAACATTGATTATAACAACCACGACCATGATTATAACAACCACGACTATGATTATAACACCCACGACCATTATTATAACAACCACGACTATGATTATAACAACCACGATCATGATTATAACACCCACGACCATTATTATGACAACCACGACTATGATTATAAAAACCACGACCATGATTATAACAACCACGACCATGATTGTCTCATATACTATAGGAGTAGCCGTGTGTCTGTGTGTGTGTCTGTTCTGGGCAGCCAAAATGGCGCAATCGTTTTTCATCAAACCTGGTGGAAAAATCGCAAAACAATTTTTAGAGTGGAACAAACTGTAGGTTATGCATCTAAGCTACTGTGCCGAGTAGCAACATTGTAAATAAGCTACTGTGCCGAGTAGCATTTATATATATCATCACGTGGCAACACTGCACGTTATGTGGCAACATTGCCCAGAGGCTGCCATATGGCAAGGCAGTCTCAGTCTGACTGTGTGAGCCGTGCATGGCACACGCTAGTCACCACTTGTATTTCTCTCATCCATAATAAATGGACTTCAGTGTTACCCGGTGTTTCCCTACCCATCACTGCATTCTTCCGGGAACACGTGCAACAATCATGGTGCAGTGACTAGGATTTGTTGACTTACAAGTGCGTGAACGATGGACAGTTAGCCGGCGATGTGATGTGCGCGTCGACTCTTAGTGTGTTGTGTTGTGTTTCGCCGAGATATGCAGTGTTGGGCCATCACAGTGCTTTTTAGTGACGGTGGCAGTGTTAGTGTCAGTGTATTAGTGTGTGTCTAGAGCTGAGAGTTGAGCATTGGCTTGTTTTTTAGTGGTACCCACGGAGCACGCAGGCGTACACCCTTCTCGTGTGACATCCAGGGAGACACTGACGGTCTCACCCCCCCCCCCCCCCGGCGGCTCTAGCCACCGGCATTAAGGCCACCACGAAGTGCTCTCTCAGACACACACATACGCACGCACGCACGCACGCACTCACTCACGGACAGAACAGTGGACTCTATGCGTTATTTCTGCGCTGTTTATGTCATATACTGTATATGTGGTTCGAGCTGTTGAGGCGCCACTTTATATACTAAACAGTGCAGTCCACGCACACACTAAGATGGGCGGTAAGAAGGGACAACGTCAAGATGGGAGACACGACTCCCCACCACCTTCCCCTCCACCGGGCGCAGACTCTCATCCTCCACCTCCAGTGACGGACATTGCCACAATTCTGAGGTGGATGGACGCCAGGGACGAGAGACGCAGAGAGATGGAACTTCAGAGGGAGGAGACACGAAGAGAGGAGGAAAAGTTGCGTTTTGAGGCACTATTGGCGACCCTGGCGCTAACCCACCCTCCCTCACTCGCAGATAGCGCGCATCAAGGCGCCAATATCCTCCCTCCTCCACCACACCAGCATCCTCCAGGTACTCTTGCCTCCAAACAAACAACTCATCCAACTGCGGATGTGTTTGTCGCTGGAGACCCAGAGAGTTTTGGAGCACACGTTGCAAGTGCCTCCCGATTCTACATCTTCAGTGAAGGATGTGCTCGACCTTTTACAGGAGCACGTTAAAGGTCGGAATAACGAGGCTTTGCTTCGCCGCGCCTTCACCAGCTGCAAGCAGGCGGAGAACGAATCCTTTGACGACTTTTTTGTACGCTTGACGAGTTTGTCAGAGGAGATTGACGTCTGCAAGGCGCACAGCCGGGAATGTGAGGAAGCCTGGATCAAGCAAGGGATCTTGAAAGGTGTCAGGCACGAAGAGTTGGTGCAGCGACTCATCCCCCTGGACGCTTCCTCCACACTCCAGGTGGTAGTGACTGAATGTCTGTCGTACGAGGCCATCAAGTCCGCTACCTCTGCCTTACAGGCCTCACCTGCTGTGAGAGCTATCTCACAATACAAGAAGGATAAGAAGGCAGGCAACAAGGTGAAGGCTGCCGCACGTTCTTCCACGCCTCCGCCTATTGCTTCATGTGGCAGCTGTGGAAAGCAGCATGGCCCCAAGACATGCCCGGCCGCTGACGCACTGTGTGGTGGATGTGACCGTAAGGGCCACTGGTCTAACACAGACAGGTGCTCTGCACGAGGCTGCAAGTTTTAGGCCTGCTGTAGTTATGGACACTACGACAAGTGCTGCCGCCAACCCAAGCCCAAAAGCCCGAGACGAGGAGGAAAGCCGCGCACTTCCCTCGGGGTGGTTCGCACGCATCCCCCTTCAGATGGTCCACGCAGTCCCAAGCAGCAGCCGAGTCACATCAGGAGGGTGGTATCGACCACACGCCCCAGGGCTACCCCTTCCCCCACCATCCGCGTCGCCGTCACACACGGTGATGTGTCGGGTCACATCGAGGTGATACCGGACACCGGCGCTGATACTACGGTGATTGGGTTGAAGCACCTCCAGAAACTGGGCCTCACCAAGCGTGACCTGGGACCACCGCCGCAGCTGCTGTACTACAATGCGGACGGTTCCCAGATGCCGGACGCTGTGGGCTCCTTTCAAGCGGAGATCACTTATGGCGACAGGTCGTGTCACGGATGGATCGACGTGCAGCCTACTCTCGCTACACCCTTGTTGTCGTGGGAGCACCTCAAGGAGTTATGCGTGGTACCCAGAGACTCTCCCGAGCAGATCCCAGCTGCTCGTTACACCGCCAGCAGGGTGCGTGAGTCGACGAGCGACGCACCTGATGCTGCCGCACGGAGCTGCCCAGAACCCGGGTCCACTCCCACCCACACAGGACGCTCCCCTGCCCAGATCCTGTATGGTCACCCTCTCCGCTCTTGCGTTCCTGCACACGCCAAGGCCTTTGTGAAGGACTGGCAGACCAGAGCCGAGAGCTGCGACCGCCGTGCCGCTACACGTGCCCAGGACGCCAAGGCTCGGTATGACGACCGTGCCCGCCCTCTTCAGCCACTGGAGATTGGTGCCATTGTCCGCGTCCAGGACCCGACGACGACACGTTGGGACAAGGTGGGCATAGTGATGGGCGTCGGCCGGTCGCTGGACTACAAGGTCAGGATGCCGAGCGGCCGTGTCTGGTGGAGGAACTGCCGCTTCCTCCGGCCAGTCCCACCTCGACGCTCGGAGCGACTTAGGACTAAGAAGTCCGCTCAAGACAAAGACTATGAGCGTGAGGGGGGAGGGAGATGTAGGTTATGCATCTAAGCTACTGTGCCGAGTAGCAACCTTGTAAATAAGCTACTGTGCCGAGTAGCATATATATATATATAATTACGTGGCAACACTGCACGTGTTATGTGGCAACATTGCCCTGAGGCTGCCATATGGCAAGGTAGTCTCAGTCTGATTGTGTGAGCCGTGCATGGCACACGCTAGTCACCACTTGTATTTCTCTCATCCATAATAAACGGACTTCAGTGTTACCCGGTGTTTCCCTACCCATCACTGCATTCTTCGGGGAACACTTGTAACCATCACAAACTTGGTCCCATGTCGAAAGTTTCTGTAGGAAGGCATTAATTAAACATTTTATTTACGCTGGTAAACGATGTCGCTGTACGCTGGCAGCCTTCCGGCGGTTGCTCACTAGCCAAGCATGAGCGTTCGAGCTTTTAAGTTTTGGTTAACTGCTGTACCACGGGACTCGCCACCTAGACACGAAGTGCCCATGATCAATTGTTAACACTGTAAGCTGTGGGTATTTGTTGAAGACAGGGCTCAGCTTGACTGAGTTAAGTCACCCGTCCGATTCTCGTGAGGCTCAAGTGAAGACTGGTGCTCGTGAGGGGAGGTGTCTGTGAGGAGAGGTGCCTCTGAATGAGAGGCAAAGCTAACCCCACATTCTCAAGGTCGGCCTTCTAATAAAGGAATTTCCCCTCAAGTGAACAGCACATGGCAACTCACAGCTTATGGAAAATTACCGTGGGGTGATTGGATTTTATAAACTAAATGTATTATCTCAAATTTATATAATTGTTATTCCCATGAGACATGGGCTAACACATCGCTTGGTCACCACTTTCCAAACTTCTCAGAGGAATTAGCTTTTCTCAGAGTAAAAAAAAAAGAGACTTATACATATATCTATCCATGTTGTATACATATGTGTGTGAAAAAACTAAACTGAAGCTACTGCAACCTGGAGTTCAACAGTTACTTGGGTCCTAGTCTCAAGTGCCTTACAGAATAGTATATTATGTACACTGTACAGTCACCCAAAAAAGTCCTGTCGCGAACCACGAACCCCGAGATTCAGACTAGTGAACCCGAAGCAGTAGACACTGATACATTATTCTGTCCATAAATGCTTCGGATTCAAGAGTCTGAATTTCGGAGTTCATGGTTCGCGACAGGAATTTTTTTGGGTGACTGTACAATGATAAATTGAAATGATATTGATCTCTAGGAGCAAAACAAAAATATTACTGCCAATATTACACAATAGTGGGAATAGTTAAACTGGGTATAACAAATCCCGTGAAGAACAAAATAAAATAGCAGTTTATCTTCTATATTAGTAAAATGTGACTCTTTCAGTTTAGAAGAAAAAAAACTAATTTATTTACCATAAGATTGAGTTCACTGAGTCAAAATAAAAACTTGGTACAATGGAATCAAATAAAAAGTGAGATTTAAATTCAATGCAAAATGATGATGGGAAGGCAAGGTGTTCAACGAACTACAGGTTATCGCACAGTAATCCGAGGCCTTATATGTTCCAGTCCGCGTGTTATATGGACTAAAAATGAAATATATATATGGTACCTCGTGTTTCATACCAGCTGGATTCGGTAAAATGATACTCCCACCACATAAGTGGCATGGGCATTCTCCATTGGGATGTTCACGGCTCCATCAGCTCGATGAACAGGCTTTGTGTGAAATATAACAAAGTCTAGGATTTCCTTTAGTGTCCTTGTGGCATGGTCGGTAGCGTTCCCTGGTCACACACTTAAGTTCGAGGGTTCGAGTCCTGGCTGGTGAGGTCGTTGAGTATATATAGATATATGTACTGAACATTATGTAGATGCGCATGAAACACAGTTTTGCTGGAAAAGAGGTGTACAGTTACATTGTTTCAGCGCTGGGCGAACGTTAGCTTGTATGATAGCCAATTCGCATATTCCGTCTGCAGCAGAATTAATGTGCACACATTGGCTGGGCATATGTGTAAATGTATATATGACGACCTACACCGTGATAATACCCTAAGATCAACCACTTCTACCAAAGAGTAGTCTTCTTCTATTAGTAAAAGATCGGTTGGTATACCCAGAATAAACAGTGTGTCATCAGAGTATAATGGGAAAGGTTCTACATGCCATGCATTAATTTTCTTTGCACTAGCATAGTTACGTGAATGAGGGAAGCATAGTGCGTGAGAGTTAACAGATAACTCGTCATGGCTATTTGTAAGGCTTCAAGAAGAATTTTCATATACTTGCAATTAGTTCGTTTTTGATAATTGATATAGCTTCAGTTGAAGTTTTTGTAGCATACAAAATGCTTGGAAAAAGAAATAATCATTCCAGTGTAGGCACTGAATTCATGAAATTAACAACATTTTAATTAATGATTAGACACATAAATCTTTTCGTGTTAATATCATTGTAGAAATGTTAGGCACATTATTATATACGTTTCGTAGAACGTACAGTAGTTTTAAACAATAAACATCAGATACACTGGGTGTATTTGACGTGTTTGCTGTTTGAACAGTTGTGTCTAGGACGGCGACGTCTGGGATATCATTATCATTCCTGCGGAATGAATTTGAATGGACCTTATTAAGTCTATCTGCATGAACAACGTCTGAAGTTTGTGAGTTTGGCTTCAAAATTTTTAATTTGTTACACGCTTCTTTAGCAATAATGGGGAATGGTCCGTCAAATTTGGGTGAAAGCTTAGACTTTCGTTGAGGTTCTCGCACCATAACAGCATCGCCTCTTTTTAATATGACAAGCTCAGCTTGTTTATGTACTTGGCCATGAATATCCGTGAATACGTTGATTTGCTTGGTAGCGAAATCGTCCACATTATAGACTGGCATAGCTTGTCTGTAAGTACGTCATACGGTAGACGTTTGTCTATGCCGTAAACAATATAATACGGTGATTTGTCTGTAGAGCTGTTGATCGACCCATTAATAGATGCACCGACTTGCGGCAATCACTCTTCCCATGCATAGTGCCTTTGACTAGCTATTAGACGAAGAATCTCTAAGATTTTGCCAATAGTTCTTTAAACAAGGCCATTAGGGTTTGGATGATAGGCTGCGATAAAATTTTGTTGGATGTTGTATTGTCGACATATTTGCGCTACAAGTTGGTTCTTGAAATCTAATACGTTGTCGGAGAGGCGAATAATTAAAGCATATGCCACAGATTCGGCTGTTTTTCCTTCAGTGGGACTAAAATCACAAATCTAGAAAAATGATCCACACACACTAGGACGTACAAGGATCCTTGAATTGGAGCCAGTGCCCTTGTAGTAACCTTATGCTGAGCACATGACAAACACTTACCAATATGCAATTCTATGTCTTTCTTCATAGTATTCCAAAAATACTTCCTTCTGACCTCCGCCAGACATTTGTCACGTCCGGGGTGAACTGCTTGGAAAGCATCGTGATACAACGTTAGTATCGTTTCACGAAGTGTATCAGGTACGATAATTTGTGTAACAATACCCTCAGTTGTCTGCTAGGAGCGAAGGAGTATGTCTAGTCGTAGTTCAAATTGATTGAAAGGAAAAGGCTAACTTTGGAAGATTAGTCTCCTCCCCCGACTCTACAGTAGAGCGAAGATGACAGTAGACAACAATGGATCGAGTCGTTGTTCATCCCTTACTTGCGAGTGGGGGAACGATGAAAGAGGCATCACTGGTGCTAAGTTTCTGGACAAGGCGTCTGCGACCACATACGCTCGTTCCGGTAAATACTTGAACTCTGGTTTAAACTCTTGCATAGTCAGATACCAGCGTGCTAGTCTACCTGAAAGATTTTTGCCGTGAAACAGCTCTGTCACTGTCACGTGATCTGTATAGACGGTTATTTTATAACCAAAAATTATGTCTTTAAACTTCTTCAGTGCCCAAACATCAGCTAACGTTTTTAGATGCATTACTGAATAACGTGTTTCGACATCATTAAGTTTACGACTTGCAAAAGCAATTACTCTATATTTTCCTCGTGCGTCCAGCTGGTACCGGTATGGCCAGCATAAGGACAGAACCAGACAATGTGATGTAGTCGTGGCCAGAATTAGGCTAGGATACAGACACATCTGGCAAGTTAGTAACGCTCTACCCATACCGGAACACTCAGCATGTAAACTTTGTGATAAACCTTTAAAGCATACACTTGAACACTATATTATTGAATGTGACACTGTCAAAGACTTCAGACCACCTGACTTACTGTATCTTGAACTATGTAATTACTTCATTGAATCAGGTGTGCTTGAGGACATTCTTGCTGTTTATCCCAAATTTGCTAGCCCACACTGATTAGTCTTCAACTAAAATATGACTCCAATGTATGTGATCCACTGACCCATATATGCTGCTGGTGAATGTGATGTATTTCCTTCTTTGTGTACGAACCTCTGTCCTGCGTGGCAGTGAACAGTGGCATTACCCACATGAATCTGACCTATATATAGTGTCAATGAATATGATGCATTCTTTGTGTACGAACCTCTGTCCTGTATGGCAGTGAAAAGTGACATTACCCACATGAATCTGACCGACGTATATGTATGTATGTGTGCGTGTGTGCATGTATATGTACGTGTACATGTATATGTGTATGTATATACGCATATGTATGTATATGTGTGTGTGTGTGTGTTTACATATATGTATATGTACTGTCAATGAATATGATGCAAATCTTTGTGTACGAACCTCTGTCCTGCATGGCAGTGAACAGTGACATTATCCATATGAATCTGACCTCTATACATTTATAGTTGTTAATGAATATGATGTATTTCTTTGTGTATGAACCTCTGTCCTGCGTGACAGTGAGAAGTGATACCACCCTCAGTGTCAAGACCTGACTGAATTACTCAGAATAGGCAAACTGTACTATAAGCTCTGCCAATAAATTTGTTAAACTAAAAAGCTGCATAAGTACAGCGCCGATTCCCTGTATTGAGGCTTCGGTACACAGGGTAAATTCTTGACAGTAGTCAGAAAAGGCAAAAACTAGGGCATTGGTAAGTGCTGTCTACAATGCACTAAAACTATCTTCTTGCTCAGCAATCCATACAAAAGTTGCATCCTTCCTAAGTAGGTTCGTCAAGGGTGAAGCTAATGTCGCATAACCTTTAATAAGAGAACGAAAATATCCAGATAAACCAAGAAAACTACGTAGGCTACTTTATCAACAGTTGTAGGACGTGAGAACTGGGCAACAGCCTTAACATTGTCATCAACTGTATGAATGCCGTCACCGTCAACTTCATGACCAAGGAATTGGATTCTGGATTTTAATAATTCACATTTAGAAAGTTTGACTTTGAGTCCTGCTGTAGATAATTTTTGGAAAACTTCAGGGAGTTTAGCAATATGCGTATCTACATCCTTACTGACTAAATAGACATATACTGTGATCCCTATCAACCCTGCAATCAAGGTGTTGATCATCCTTTGAAAAGTCAGTGGCACATTTCTGAGACTGAAAGGCATCCTAAGAAATTCAAAAGCAGTAATCTCTCGAGATTTTTCATCCAGGGGTATTTGCCAATAACCGCTAAGCAAATCAAGGTCGCTAAATATAGCATTATCCTTGCTTAAGGATTGTAAAATATCACTCAAGACAGGCAATGAGTACCTATCTGGGATAGTATTTTCGTGGACGCGCCTAAAATCAACTACTGGGTGCCAACAACCATCCTTCTTAGGGAGTAAAAATAGTGGACTATTGAAAGGGGATTTTGAATGTGTGATAACCTCTTGAACCATGTCCTGGACTACTGCGCGCTTGCTATGTGGTAATCAGTAAGCAGGTATGTAAATTGGGTTATGCCTTGTTTTAGGGGTATGTGAAGTGAGGATAAATTTGTGTGACTTAGCTGTTCCCCATGTAAAGCAACAATGTTTCGGTAGTCGGCAAGCAACTCTAGGGCCTAGTCTTGCCTTGATGGTGATCAATCACCTTAACATGTGGTGCTATTTGATCTATCCTATCCTGTCTGTTTGTTTAATTGAAGGTGAAACACTACCAATTGGGAATTGCGTAAACTGTTGGGCAACATTGTTATGATCAACTAGAAAATCACACAAATAACATCCTTCTTTCAATATTCGCAACGCTCCTGTTCTGTTGAGAACTAGAACGTCTGTTGAACCACCAGGACGAGTCGTGTTCAATGTAGATTCGCACGACAAGCCTTTAACCTTGCATGTTTCCGTAAGACAGACTACATCCGTCCCCGTCTACACGTCAGGTAAAACAACAGTGGCTCTGGTGATTTCTTCATTCTAAAAATGGAGAGTACCCGTTAAAACTGCATGTACGATCGTCCAACTATTGCTGTTATAATCACGCTGGGGAAGTGAGTCTGTGAGGTCTTGGACTTCCTTTGAATCATAATCCATCGTCCTCGTTGTAGGAGCGTTGGACAACACATTCACCCTTGCGGAGAGCAATGGACGTGTGCATGGCACTGAAGGAAATACCATTAACAGTGATAGTATGTTTACTTAGCTGAACATTAGGGTTGCTCATTTTTCCCAATTTTAGAAAATTGTAGGTGGGGGTGTTTTTTCCCATTATGTCGTTACTCCTAAATTCAGTGCTGCCAGAATTAATGAAATCCAACATGTTCTAGGGGTCGCGAATCCAAATATAAAAATGAATTTTTGCGAAAAAACGTCAAACTCAAGCTTTTTCTCTTATAGATCAGCAATCGCGCTGATTTTCACTACTTAACCCTAATGGCTGGCTAGAGCAGCTATTCAGCATGCACCCCTTAGTTGACCTTCTAGTTCAGGTCAAAGGCTTTACCTGCGTTAAAGGAACCAGATTCCAAAATATTCATAGTTTTGACTTTTCCATTTATTCGAAAACACATATCAATATTTTGCCGTCACAGTCTTTTCCATGATATATTTCCCTCTTAAAAAACAAACATCATTGAAATAGGTCAATAACTCTAGGAGGAGATGCAATTTGAAAGTTCAATCCCCCCTCTATTCAACTCTCACAGTTGCATCAGAGCAGACTTGCTGAAGCCACTCATCTGCTTCCTGTGCTTTTCCACAAGTTGCATGACATCCTGCAGCTGCTGCTCATCCTTCGTGACTGAACCAATGAAGTCCTGCATAAGCTTTATTCCCCTTTCGGCCACGTCATTGGTTACCTTCAGGCTTCTGGAGAAATCTTTCAGCTTCATGAACTCTTCGTTTTTCTCCCAGTCTTCCACCGGTGACATCAGCCATGCTGTGCCGCACACATGATGCTCCTTGAAGATCATCCATGAACGTTCATCTATCAGGTCGGAAAGCCATGTAGTCTGTTGGATGACCAAGTTGTCGTTGGCGTAGTCGTTCGTTTCTTCTAGGCAGCTCAATTTGGTCGCCATCTCCTTTTTCTCTGCAGCACTCAACTTCTCGCTGCACAGCGACAGAACGACGGTCTGTGGCCTTAGATACCACAGGTGGCGGCTCGCGACCGCCAGCGCCGCATCAGCCACCTCACAGTCCACGGCCCTGTAGCGGAGGAGTTCGTGATGCAGTTGCAGGTCATTCACAGGCGCATCCTCGGCTACTGGTGATTTTAGCCACGCCGGTGTGTACAGCAGAGACACAAAGATCGCCATCCTCTGCAGCTTGACGCACAGGCCACTGCTGAGCTCTAGCTGGTGGCTAAACATGTAGATCTTGAGGTAGTATATGATCTTCGCCATCCAGCGAGCGTGGTGACATGCGCCAGGACGCAGAAAGTGCGTGCCGCGCGGAGGATTCACACCGAGGACGAGGAGCGTTAGTTCTGCCGCTTCTCGGTAATCTTCTCTGGCCCATTCTGTGACGGTCAGCAGGTAGCTAACGGTCCTGTGTCGGAGGTGACTGAGCCAGTCAGACTCTGGTAGATTTGCAATGTCTAGCCTGAGATACTGAGAGTGATCTAGTTGACTCCACCTTTTCTTAAGAGTCTGGAAGAGAGGGTCCGTAGGGGCCGATGTTTTGCCGAAGATGTTGCTGGCAGCGGCTCTCACCACCGGTTCCATGACGTGGTGTCTGCACCCAAGCCTCAACAGCTGTTTTTCCAGCAGCGCCTCCAGATGGACAACCGCACCTTGGACTCGCCCTGTGTTGGACGACGTTGTATCAAAGCACAGTGCCTTGACGTTTGAAGCGCAGCTCCAGTCCTCGATAGCACGAGCTGTTGCGCGTGCCTGGGTCAGGCCAGTGCCGTCCTTCACTGGCAAGGCAGCAAGCAGCTTCCCTTCCTCAAAAATCTTATCGTTACCACTCATGAACGCTTTTCTTTCTCCGTGTTGGTCTTGATAGAAGGCGATGTCTTGTTGTTTGTCGGCCGGTGTAAGCAGCCGGTTCTTCTCGATGTCCTCTACGGCGTCCAGTGCTCCGATGTCCCACAACAGGTCAAGTTGAGACTTGAAGTTTTCAACCTTGTCCTTTGCAGCCCTGTCCCGACCTTTTTGTAGACTTCTCCAGCCCTGTCCCGACTTTTTTGTAGACTTCTCCAGTGCTCCCATAACCTTGTCAGCTTCTCCCGGCACCCCCTCTCTGAGATAGTCTTGATGCGAGCTAAATTCCAGAACGTGAGTACGTTTCTCATTGTTTCTTTAAACGTCTCCTGTCTGTCACCAGATTCATTCACTGTGTGAAAGAAGAACTTCAGGACTTGACGCATCGTCGGGAGTTTACTGCCTCTAATTGACGATGCTGGCTGGCCTACTTGATAGATTTCAGTGGCAGAACGGGTAGTGGATGATGTTGGCCTGACAGTCCCCTTAGCATTCTCCCCCGACTGCGACTCACTCTCTTCCATGATTGTATGTATATAAACAGATGATCTCTGTAAGAAAAAAACGTTTTGTAATAAAACAAAATAGGCAAACAAAATAGGGTCACATAAGAGCAATTTAATCACCTGTAGAAAATACAACATAAATAGATAACCATAAATTTACTGCCACACTATATAGCAGATTTGAGTAAATTATAAAATAACACCACAGTATCAACAGCAACACAACACATGTCAAAACACTGCAAAGAAGCGCAAGGTTTTAAAGCTGCCAATGTGAACCTAGTGAATTTATAACTCCGTTAACGCAGGTAGGCTACAGCCTTTGACCTGACTTAGAAGGTTAAATAAGAGGTGCATGCAATCGAATTAGGTGTCAATGGAAAGCTGAATAGCTGCTCTAGCCAGCCATTAGGGTTAAGTAGTGAAAAGCAGCGCGATTGCTAATCTATAAGAGAAAAAGCTTGAGTTTTGACGTTTTTTCGCAAAAATTCATATTTTATATTTAGATTCGCGACCCCTAGAACATGTTGGATTTCATTAATTCTGGCACCAATGAATTTAAGAGTAACAAAATAATGGGAAAAAACTCCCCCACCCACAATTTTAAAAAAGTGTGAAAAAATGAGCAACCCTACTGAACATCTATCAAATTAGTTTGAAGAACTGGAAGACCTATTAAACCGTCAACTGGTAAATTAAAGTCTTGGACCACATAAAAATCTGCAGAAGAGGATATACCACGTCTTGAAAAACGTAGTGGTAATGTTCCCATTCCTGTTATGTCCAGCTGCGTACCGGAATCTCCTGAGAGATCGTTGTCTGTAGGTCGAATCAAACATTCTCGATGAGGGGATGCCAAAGAAAGTACGTTTGCATAAGCACCAGTATCAATGTCTAACGCTAACTTGACTGACCCAACCCTCGCCGGAATTGATAACACTTTCGCTTTGGTTATCGCTGCTATTAATGAGGCTGTAACAGAAGCGTTGTCGGGTGTTGGTAGTGGTGTAGCTACCCTATGTCGGTTTGGGACTGACGTTGGCCTTCCCCCGACTGCCTGTGAAAACGACAGCTCGGCTTACCGTGGTGGGATACCTTTGGTAACTCCATCCCTATTTGTCTACATTGTCGGACTGCTGCACAATCCTCTGTAGTATGGGTGGGAGAATTATGGTATAAACACCACACGTCAGCTGTCTGATCTGAAGCAGACCTGGTTTGAGCAGCTGCTGCATAACTGTTAGGTGGGCCTTTTCGCTGTGGTGGTTGAGGGGTTGGTTTGTTTTTAGACTTAGCACCACTTCATTGGAGTTGGTAACAAAAATCAACAATATGACCATTTTTCTTTCAATGTGTACATAATAAATGGTGCTCCTTTGTTGCTGAGTTCCCAGGAAATTGTTGCTGAATTGGCGCTACAGGTGTTATTGTCCTTGCTAGGGGAGTACGTGATGATTTAATTTCGATCTTGGCTGCATGGATGCGATCACTGCGTGGCAATACTTGAACATGTTAGGTTGGTTAGATGACATGCAGATATTAGATGTTGTCATGGTTAGTGAGTTGCTCGACAACTTAAATCTAACTGAAAGATGCGTGGATGCAAAAGGGAAAGTAATCTCTGACACACTGTGAGATTCTGTAGACTGAGAGGTATCCTGGCCATAATCAGGTGTTGTATTATACATATTACCTGACCTTATGGTTCCACGACATAAATCGTCATGCAAGTGATCACTTAAGTGTTCACTACTCTCAACAGAAATGTCTCGTAGTAAGGGCGCTTGCGCTTCTTGCGAATCTATTAATTCTATGTGTTCAGTATTCACACTAGTACCAGTAACTAATACAGTGTCAGACTTGCGTGCGTCGTCAGAATTATCTGAAATGTTATCATAAATCTCCTTCAAATCGGTAATATCTGAACTCATTAAATTAAAAAAATCATCCATCAGTGTTAAATAGACTCGAAAAGTCAGTGTACACAAAAAACTTGCCTAGCCAGTTACAGTAAATGTTTGAAAAATATCGTAATAATTGTAAAAAAAAATATTAATATATTACGGTTCTTTCGCTAGGCCACGGTAGGACGCCACCCTCCGGGAGGCTCTACATTGTCTCACTGTCGTGCATTAAGGTGTCTGCTTTGATCCTGACATTGTACTCCTCAGAAGGCATGTTTTCCAGGGCATTTTTAAATGACTGTAAATACGTGTTGCACTCATGCAGCATTTCTTGGATAGATAGGTCAATGTCATGTCTGACATCTTGAACGTTGCCACACCTGATATTAGTCTGCTTTTCATGATCTCCCATGAAGTAGATTTGGAGGGTCTTTGCCTGCTCATCTTCCAGTAGTAAGAGGGATCCTGCATTGTGATAGACTTGACCCTGGACATTGAATGTGGGCATGTATCCATGATCATGAACTACTCTCGTAGCTCCAAAGGATGTCATCTGGAGGCATGAATTGTACTTCCGTAAATTTTACAAGAAGTGTTTTGACTCTGGTGTTGTTCCCAGCATGAGAGGCTTCAATGGTTGTGGTGGTTTCTCCAAATTTGGCAGTCGTACTTTCCCATGACAGCAGCACAATCAACTAGATTCTCCTTTGTACTTCTTTGCACCACATTATTCACATTTCTTATCCATGTTGCCAATGACAACAGAGGGATACTTTTCATATTCTATATATTATATCGTCCATCATCACTACATATAACTCCATCCATCATCACTACATATAACACCATCCATCATCACTACAGATCGGTAAAGTAGTTCCGAGATTCTCGTGCGGACACACAGACAAACAGACATACTTCTTTGTTTTATATAGATATAGATCATCACTACATGTAACACCACTCATCATCACTACATATAACAACATCCATCATTACTACTTATAACACCATCCATCATCACTGCAGATCGGTAAATCAGTTTCGAAGATTCTCATGCGGACATACGTACAAACAGACACACTTCTTTGTTTTATATATATATATATATATATATATATATATATATATATATATATATATATATATATATATATATATATATATATATATACACATCTTGATAAAATCACACGGGAAAAGGGAAACCTTAGCTTTCGTCTTTATTCAAGACATCTTCAGAGGCAACTGGATTACATGGACAGAGAGACGCTTAAATATACAGGGTGACCTTAAAAACATGAGGTCAGTTCATAATGATGTCATCCCCTAATCAAACTTCTAACTTCTAAATATTAATGTTGTCTTCAAGTATGACTCAACCATTACCAATATGTTAATAAGAAATACCCCAAGTTTGAATGTAAAGGAAGTGTTTATTGTATTCCATGTAGCAAATGTAATTGTAATTATGTAGGGCAGACAGGAAAAACACTGCAGCTCAGAATCAAACAACATAAGTATAATATCAGAACAGCATCTGAAAGCAGTGCCTTGTTTGTTCATGTTAGGAAAAATAATCATCCCATTGCTTGGGAAAAAAGCTTAGAAGTATTTAAATCATCTTGTGTCACAGAAAGACTTCTGGTTGAAGCTAGTTTGATTAAGGAATTAAAATCAATAAACCTTAGTGATGGTCAGTTCAAAACTGATAATATGTTACATAAATTTATTTGTCAGTGGCCCAAAGTTAAAAATGCTTTGAAATCCTTTCATCTAGATGTATGATAGTTATTTAGTGGGTCCCTTATTTTTGACCTGACCTGACTAGTCACGTCACCCCCCTTCTCTTAAGCTCCTCTACTTGTGTGTTGGTGTGGGGATTAGTGGATGACATCATTATGACCTAACATCATGTTTTTAAGGTGGTCCCCATTGGAGGTTCACGGCGCCATAAGCTCGTTGAACAGGCTTTGTGTGAAATACAACAAAGTCTAGGACTGCTTTTAGTATCCTGGTCGTCCAGCGGTTAGCCTTCCCCGGTCACAGTCATAGGCTTGTGGGCCGTGGGTTCGAATCCTGGCGGGTTGAGGTGTTGATTGTATATATATATATATGTATATATATATATATATGTGTATATATATGTATATATATATATATACATATATATATATATGTATATATATAATAATAAGTAAGACCCTTATAAACTTAACATTATCCTACAATAACGTGTGATGCTGTGTTGGAGCATATGTTCATGTGTGTTTAATATAGGGTGTCCTGTCTATCTATTACTGTTGGCTTGATTGTAGAATCCTGGGAATTTCTTGAAAATTTGGCCTTTAATCCCGTAGACTTCAGTATCTTCGATGACAGTCAGCTGGTCGAGATTAACGGTCAGGCTTGCTGGTGTGTAGTTTAAAGATGAATTCCTTGATGAATTCGTGATGGCGTCTGGTGTTGACGAGAGTAACCATAGTCAACCATTAGATGGATGGATGGCTAACTCGGTGAACTCCGAGTTCACTGGTGTCGTTAGGCGATCCTGTGAGGTCACTAGGTTAATGCACCTTAGAGCTGTTAGACCGCTTGGAGTTGATTGAGTATGACAGGTCAAGTAGTTGGCCTGTACCAGATGTAACTGGGTTTACAAAAAATTTACCACACTCTGTTTTTACAAACCACAGAAAAGGCTTATTTACACAACTTGGGATGTCTAAACAGGCATTTCTTTCTGTGTCTTGAACACAGGGTTGTACTGTAGCTGTATGGGTTGCTTGTTCTTTGAGAAGGGAAAAAAAATGTACAGACAGCGTCTCCACAACACTTGAGAGTTGGGGTGAGTGGAGTGTCTGACGTTAAGTCTTTGTAGTGATGGATACTCCCACACGGCAGGCTAAAGGAATGTACTGGATCACGTCCACTTGAGATGGAGACTCAGTTATAGCCTTTTCCTGGGTACCGGGTGTTGCCACACTCCAATGAATTATTGTTAACTCACTTATTAAATTTTATTGAGAAAATATATTTTTTATGTCGATCTGGGATGACATTAAATATATCACTTGACATAAAACGTTGCTCACGAGAATATATATGGTATATAGTTTGTTGCCTTGGAGAATGACGCTTAGAAAATTTCCCTGCTACTTGTGTTACAGTGTAGGTTATGTATCTATGCTACTGTGCCGAGTAGCAACCTTGTATATAAGCTACTGTGCCGAGTAGCATCTATGTATATAATTACGTGGCAACACTGCACGTGTTATGTGGCAACATTGCCCCGAGGCTGCCATATGGCAAGGCAGTCTCAGTCTGACTGTGTGGGCCGTGCATGGCTCACGCTAGTCACCACTTGTACTTCTCTTATCCTTTAATAAACGGACTTCAGTGTTACCCGGTGTTTCCCTACCCATCACTGCATTCTTCAGGGAACACTTGGAACCTTCATGGCGCAGTGAGTAGGATCTGTGGACTTACAAGTGTGTGAACAATGCCGACGGTTACATCTGCCGGCGATGTGCACGTCGACTCTTAGTGTATTGTGTTGTGTTTCGCCGCGATGTGCAGTTGTTGGGCCGTCACAGTGCTTTTTAGTGACAGTGGCAGTGTTAGTGTCAGTGTATTAGTGTGTCTCGAGCTGAGAGTTGAGCATTGGCCTGTTTTTTTTCTTGTGGTACCCACGGAGTACGCAGGCGTACACCCTTCTCGTGTGACATCCGGGGAGGCAAACGTTCTCACCCCCACGGCGGCTCTAGCCACCGGCAGTAAGGCCACCACGAAGTGCATCTGCTGTCTCAGACACACACACACGCACGCACGCACTCACTCACGGACAGAACAGTTGACTCTATGCGTTATTTCTGCGCTGTTTATGTCATATATATGTGGTTCGAGCTGTTGAGGCGCCACTTTATATACTAAACAGTGCAGTCCACGCACACACTAAGATGGGCGGTAAGAAGGGACAACGTCAAGATGGGAGACACGACTCTCCACCACCTTCCCCTCCACCGGGCGCAGACTCTCATCCTCCACCTCCAGTGACGGACATTGCCACAATTCTGAGGTGGATGGACGACCGGGACGAGCGACGTAGAGAGATGGAATTTCAGAGGGAGGAGATACGAAGAGAGGAGGAAAAGGCGTGCTTTGATGCAATATTGGCGACCCTGGCGCTAACCCACCCTCCCTCACTCGAGCACCAAGGCGCCAGTACCCTCCCTCCTCCACCACACCAGCGTCCTCCAGGCACTCTTGCTACTCCAACAGCCCCCAAGGCATCTGTTCAACCCCCACCCGCCCTCTCACCAGACGTCACGTTTCAGCTTTTCCGTGAGTGGAGGCGGCGTTGGACAGATTACTCCACGATGGTGGACCTTGACAGCATGCCTCCAAACAAACAGCTCATCCAACTGTGGATGTGTTTGTCGCTGGAGACCCAGAGAGTTTTGGAGCACAAGTTGCAAGTGCCTCCCGATTCTACATCTTCAGTGACGGATGTGCTCGACCTTTTACAGGAGCACGTTAAAGGTCGGAATAACGAGGCTTTGCTTCGCCGCGCCTTCACCAGCTGTAAGCAGGCGGAGAACGAATCCTTTGACGACTTTTTTGTACGCTTGAAGAGTTTGTCAGAGGAGATCGACGTCTGCAAGGCGCACAGCCGGGAATGTGAGGAAGCCTGGATCAAGCAAGGGATCTTGACAGGTGTCAGGCACGAAGAGTTGGTGCAGCGACTCATCCCCCTGGACGCTTCCTCCACACTCCAGGTGGTAGTGACTGAATGTCTGTCGTACGAGGCCATCAAGTCCGCTACCTCTGCCTTACAGGCCTCATCTGCTGTGAGAGCTATCTCACAATACATGAAGGATAAGAAGGCAGGCAACAAGGTGAAGGCTGCCGCACGTTCTTCCACGCCTCCGCCTATTGCTTCATGTGGCAGCTGTTGAAAGCAGCATGGCCCCAAGACATGCCCGGCCGCTGACGCACTGTGTGGTGGATGTGACCGTAAGGGCCACTGGTCTAACACAGACAGGTGCTCTGCACGAGGCTGCAAGTGTCAGGCCTGCTGTAGTTATGGACACTACGACAAGTGCTGCCGCCAACCCAAGCCCAAAAGCCCGAGACGAGGAGGAAAGCCGCGCACTTCCCTCGGGGTGGTTCGCACGCATCCCCCTTCAGATGGCCTACACAGCCCCAAGCAGCAGCTGAGTCACATCAGGAGGGTGGAATCGACCACACGCCCCAGGGCTACCCCTTCCCCTACCATCCGCGTCGCCGTCACACACGGTGATGTGTCGGGTCACATCGAGGTGATACCGGACACCGGCGCTGATACTACGGTGATAGGCCTGAAGCACCTCCAGAAACTGTGCCTCACCAAACGCGACCTGGGACCACCGCCGCAGCTGCAGTACTACAATGCTGACGGTTCCCAGATGCCAGATGCTGTGGGCTCCTTTCAAGCGGAGATCACTTATGGCGACAGGTCGTGTCACGGATGGATCGACGTGCAGCCTACTCTCGCTACACCCTTGTTGTCGTGGGAGCACTGCAAGGAGTTAGGCGTGGTGCCCAGAGACTTTCCTGAGCAGATCCCAGCTGCTTGGTATACCACCAGCAGGGTGCGTGAATCACCCAGCGACGCGCCTGGCACTGCCACACAGAGCGGCCCAGAACCCGCGTCCACTCCCCCCCCTGCCTCCACCCAAGTCACGGCTGCTTCCTCTTCACAGCGAGACGTCTCCTTCAGCCGCAAGGGCCTACTTCCTGAAGGAGTACTCGGATGTGTTGGTGACGAAGGAGGCCCTACGGACCGCGCCATTGAAGGCTATGGCGGGTCCTGCCTATGAGGATACACCTGCGGGAAGATGCACAGCCGTTTGCCATACACACTCCCCGGTTGATCCCTCTCGCTTTCAGGGATTCAGTCAAGAAGGAACTGGATTCCATGGTGGCCTAGGGTGTCATCGTACCCGTTGGTGACGACCCGTCCCCTTGGTGCCACCCTCTAGTCGCTGTGGCTAAGACTAACGGTGGAGTGCGGATTACTACCGACTTGTCTATGCTTAACAGCCAGGTGTCCCGTCCCGCCCACCCTTCACCCACACCTTTCGCAGCTATACGAAGTGTGGACCCGAAGGTACGGCACTTCTCGACATTGTACGCCCTCTGTGGTTACTGGCAGATCCCACTGGAGAAGGAGGATCACCCACTGACCACTTTCATCACACCTTACCGACGCTTCCTCTACTGCCATGGCCCTTTGGGATTCGCTGCTACGGGGTACGCCTTCTGCCTCCGTGGTGACATGGCACTTCAAGGCGTGACCAACTGCGTGAAGGTAGTGGATGACGTCCTCCTCTACGATGAGGACTACCTGACGCATCTTCGCCGCATCGACGAGGTACTGACCAGGTGTAGGACGCACGGCATCACTCTGAATGCCGAGAAGTTCGTCTTGGCCGCACCTGCAGTGTCTTTCTGCGGCTACCGACTCTCAAGGGATGGCATTGCTGCGGACCCGGAGAAAGTTCGCGCCATAGCGGACTTTGCAAAACCTGCCAACCTTACGGATCTCAGGTCTT
This sequence comes from Homarus gammarus, assembly GCA_958450375.1. Taxonomy (NCBI): domain Eukaryota; kingdom Metazoa; phylum Arthropoda; class Malacostraca; order Decapoda; family Nephropidae; genus Homarus; species Homarus gammarus. The sequence continues at coordinate 1,111,165 of CAUDMG010002350.1, read as the reverse complement.
TCATGGGCCTGGTGAACCAGTTGGCAGAATTTTCTCCTGACGTCTCCGCCGCTGCCGGGCCCCTCCGTCCCCTGATGAGCCCCAAGAGGACTTTCACGTGGACCCCTGACCACGACCTCGCCTTTCTTAAGGTGAAGAAGGCCCTGTCAAGTCCACTTATCCTCGCTACTTTCAACCCAGCGCTCACCACCGCCCTCCTGACAGACGCCTCGCGCCTGTACGGGGTTGGTTACGCCCTTCTCCAAGATCACGGTGGAGGAAAGTACCGGCTCGTACAATGTGGATCTCGCTTCCTCACCGATGCTGAGTCTCGCTACGCTACCATCGAGCTGGAGCTGCTGGCAGTGGTATGGGCCTTATCGAAGTGCAAATTTTACTTGATTGGCCTACAGCACTTCGACCTCATCACAGACCACAGGCCCTTGGTCCCCATTCTTAATCACTATTCGCTGGACGCCATCGAGAATCCCCGCCTCCAGCGCCTGAAGGACAAAATTTTGGCCTTCGTCTTCACTGCGGCTTGGCGCGCAGGTAAAGAGTTGTGCATCCCGGATGCCCTCTCCCGCTCCCCAGTCAGCCACCCTACACCTGAAGACGAGATGCTCAGCACCGAGGCCGGTTTCTCCGTCAGAAACATCGTCACTTTGCAGGCAGTACAGTCCCTCGCCAGCACCCAGGCCTCAGTGTCGCCACCCAACAGCGATCTGGCCCTTGAGGAACTACGGACCGCGGCACGCGACGACCTCTCCTACACTCAGCTCTTGGAGAGTGTGAGGACTGGGTTCCCTCGCGATCTTTTTGACATCCACAACGCCCTACGCCCGTATTGGAAGATACGTGAGGACCTCTACGCAGATGGGGACCTCGTCCTGTACGGTGCCAGTGTGGTTGTCCCTGCAGCTCTCCGTCGTCGCGTTCTGGCCCGCTTACACGACAGCCATCGTGGAGCAGAGGCCACCAAGCGCCGCGCAAGGCAGGCTGTGTACTGGCCCGGCATTGACGCGGATATCGTCAATACGGTCCGTGCCTGTGAGCCGTGCCAGATCATGCAGCCCAGTCAACAGCAGGAGCCCCTCTTGTGCGACGATGAACCCACCAGGCCCTTCGAGTCCGTGTCGGCTGATTTCTTCAGCACAGCTGGGAAACATTTCCTAGTTGTCGCCGACTGACTCTCTGGCTGGCCTGTGGTGGTAATCTGTGGCTCGGACACGACGTCCGCGGCCACCATTCGCCACTTCCGGCACCTCTTTCGTGACCTGGGCGTCCTCTTACGTCTGCGGACGGACGTTGGGCCACAGTTCACCAGCCGGGACTTCACAGGATTCCTGGAGCGTTGGGGAGTCCGCCACATCGTGTCAACACCCCACTACCCACAGTCAAACGGCCATGCTGAGGCTGCGGTCAAGACAGTCAAGCACCTCGTCCTCAAGGTGGCCCCTTCAGGCAACATAGGCTGTGAGGCGTTTGACAAAGGACTGCTGGAGTTACGTAATACTCCTACCCACACAGGGCGCTCCCCTCCCCAAATCCTGTATGGTCACCCTCTCCGCTCTTGCGTTCCTGCACACGCCAAGGCCTTTGCGAAGGAGTGGCAGACCAGAGCCGAGAGCTGCGACCGCCGCGCCGCTTCACGTGCCCAGGACGCCAAGGCTCGGTATGACGACCATGCCCGCCCTCTTCAGCCACTGGAGATTGGTGCCATTGTCCGCGTCCAGGACCCGACGACGACACGTTGGGACAAGGTGGGCATAGTGATGGGCGTCGGCCGGTCGCGGGACTACAAGGTCAGGATGCCGAGCGGCCGTGTCTGGTGGAGGAACCGCCGCTTCCTCCAGCCAGTCCCACCCCCTGCTGCTGGCCCTCTGACCGAGGACGAGTCCCCTACACCTCACGAGGATCCGCCCCACAGTGCACCTCGACGCTCGGAGCGACTTAGGACTAAGAAGTCCGCTCAAGACAAAGACTATGAGCGTGAGGGGGGAAGGGAGATGTAGGTTATGTATCTATGCTACTGTGCCGAGTAGCATCTATGTATATAATTACGTGGCAGCACTGCACGTGTTATGTGGCAACATTGCCCCGAGGCTGCCATATGGCAAGGCAGTCTCAGTCTGACTGTGTGAGCCGTGCATGGCTCACGCTAGTCACCACTTGTACTTCTCCTATCCTTTAATAAACGGACTTCAGTGTTACCCGGTGTTTCCCTACCCATCACTGCATTCTTCAGGGAACACTTGGAACCTTCATACAGTGACGTCGGTTCTTGCTGAGTGAGTTACACTGCTTCACTGGTTCAGTTAATGAATCTATCTTTTTGCTGCCACCTTTATATATATAAGCTTTGGGTAGAGTTCCCTTAACTTGGCTTATATATAAATAAGTTAAGGGGTTAAGTTACAAACCCAAAATGGTCTTTTCTCCATTCATTGGTAAAACTATATTGGTCAGTCTATTAGTAGATGCACCATAATTAACAACTGTAAGCTGTGAGTGTTAGTTAAGGACGCGGCTCAGCTTGACTGAGTTAAGTCACCCATCCGATTCTCGTGAGGCTCAAGTGAAAACTGGTGCTCCTGAGGGGAGGTGCCTGTGAGGTGAGGAGAGGTGCTTCTGAAGGCGAGGCCAGGCTAACCCTGCATTCTCAAGGTCGGCTTACTGTTAGAGAAATTTCCCCTCACGTGAACAGCACATGACACCTCACAGCTTATGGAAAATTAAAGTAGGTGATCTAAATATATATATATATATATATATATATATATATATATATATATATATATATATATATATATATATATATATATATATATATATATATATATATATATATATATAACAAAGAAGTATGTCTGTGTGTGTGTTTGTTTGTATGTAGTGATGATGGATAATGTTATATGTAGTGATGATGGATTGTGTTATATGTATTGATGATGGGTGGTGTTATATGTAGTGATGATGGATGGTGTTATATGTAGTGGTGATGTATGGTGTTATATGTAGTGATGATGGATGATGTTAAATGTATTGATGATTAGACAATATAATAATAACAGTTTAATACTAAAAAAATATACTTTGTTGTACCGTTGTAGTGAAAAACATGGTGGAACTTACATACACCGTTAATGAACTATTGATAAGAAGAAATTTTGGGAACTGAGCAGTGAGACAATGTGGAGCCTCCCGGAGGGTGACATCCTACCGTGGCCTAGAGGATGAGCCGCCCGGAGCGAACCGCGGACAGTTGGTCACAGGGAACAGATCAGGAAAGGGACTCCCGTCTTAATGCTAACAGAAAGCGAACAGCGGACAGTCGGTCACAGGAAACAGATCAGGAAAGGGAATCCCGTCTTAATGCTTACTGATAGCAAACAGCAGAAAGGCCTTCTCTAGAAAATGATCAAGTGCATGCAATTCGTTTGAATGCTAATAGACAGAGCTGCGAGATCCAGAATTCTAAGAAAAAATACACAGTGGCATCCACTTGCAAGAGCAGCATTTAACTATGACAATGAGATAGAATATGAAAAGTATCCCTCTGTTGTCATTGGCAACATAGATAAGAAATGTGAACACTGCGGTGCAAAGAAGTACAAAGGAGAATCTGCTGGACTGTGCTGCTCTCATGGGAAAGTACGACTGCCAAATTTGGAAAAAACACCACAGCCATTGAAGACTTTCATGCTCGCTGTTATCTCAACATTTTTTTCTTCCGAATTTCAAGTTTTATTTAATAAACAAAAAATAAATAAATACACCTTCGAATGACATGAAACTTGCATATAATCATCTCAGTATACGGATACATAACATATATTAAAATCAAGAATATCAATAAAAAAATACACAATGACCCCGTAACCAAACACTTGCAGTGGTGCTCATTAATCATAAGGAGAGAAGAAGGAGCATTAAACAACCCAGATGAGCAATGTTTGGCCAAAGAAGTGTCCCCGTGCGTTGTAGTTAGTGTGTGCCCTTGGCCTAAGGATGCTTTCACACCAAGGCCGAAACCAGATATATTCTGACGCAAATTGTCCGGAAACAAACGATATGCGACGCCGCGGTGGGTTCTACAGTTTTCTCAGCTTAGCTAATACCTGTTACACAACTGGCTGTCTTTTTAAGGAGAGGAAAACTGTCTTCCCTCTATGATAAGGTTTTAAAAATTCGATTTAGATGTGATTCGGATATAGTGTGAGATATGTGTTGTTAACCTGACTCACTCGTTTGGACAAATTGTGTCAGATTATGGGAAGAGTTGGGGAATCTTAGAGACCAATCATGGCGTGGCAAGTCGAACAAAACTACCCAAACTGATGGCAGGCGACTTTTGGAAGCTGCTCCCCAATTACAAAAACCGGTTGCCTTGAGAGACCGATTGTAACCAGACGTTTCACCTGGAATAATTCGAGAAGCAGCCTGGTAAATACATAAAATTAGAAGATCATCATCGATAGGCACGTCTTGATGAGGATGAGAGGCCGGATTATTTTCACGGACGAAAAATCATTTGCGTCTACCACCCAAGGTCGTCTCCACAGATGGCGACCAAATAGCACACTCTATGACACCAAAGCATCTTCGGGGTGGCAGGCTGCGGGCATCAGCACGGGGCAGCGTAAGAGAACCACCTGGAATCAAAGGTAATAGGTGAATAACCGTGTACTGATTTTAAAAGAGGGTTACAAATAATATACTTTTTCAATTATTTAAAACATTCACCAGACTTACACCGATAGCAAAATATTTTACGTTTATAGTACTAATAATAAAACACTTCATATTGGTAGGAGTAGCTGACTTTACTACCAGATAACTTACCATCTATGAGATAACCAGCAGGTAAGTCATTCTATGGAGTTGGACTGAAAGGGGTGGGGGTCAACCGGTGTGGGGTAAATGACCCAACAGAAATCGTGGCTATGCTAGGCCTCCTAAGATTCATATTCCCTTATATTCATATTTCCATAATATATTATTAAGAATATAAGAACATAAGAAAATAAGGTGTCTGCATTAGGCTGGTTGGCCTTTGTATGGCAGCTCCTGTCGAGAGTTACTACCACTCTCTATCATCGATGAATCTATCTAGCCTCCTTTTAAAACTTTCCAGCGTTCCAGCACTTACTACAAAGTTGCTAAGCTTGTTCCACTCGTCCACCACCCATTGTTGCATTGATTTGTACAATTGTAATACATATCGTGCATGGATCGGAATACACATATATGCTTTCTAAGGATTTCAGTTCTTTGAACCACTGTATGATCCATTGTGTGATTTATTAAAGACATGTGTAGCGACGCCAATGTCCTTGTGTGAAGAAGCTTCATGGCGTAGGGTCCTCACGTATTACACAATTTCCTTGTGTGCGTTTTTAAAGCCTTATCACTCATATTGATATTTTTCCTTATTAGAAAATCTATGTGCTTGCTGATTTTTTTTAAAGTGATTTATCATTATTAGCAAGCGAAATTATGTTTTGGAATCTTTTCCATCAATTATCTCCATAAATTTACTGTATTATTACAACTCTGCCTCATATACGTAAACATAATAAAAGGGGTAAAGGAACTCTTTAAGGCAACTGTACGTACACAAAAGATGAGAATTTTATAATCAAGCCGATTATAAAATATTAATAATAATAATAATAAAAATAATGATAATAATGAAGGCATAATATATTTTATTTTCTGGAAATACGGATAAAAAAAATATCAATTAGTTTTCTCGGATTTAACAGTTACCTACATCAGTATGGAATTCAGTCAGAAGTTCCACCTATTAGTTCGCTCACAACTTGTACTGGTACAAGTAACATCCAAACAAATATTATACAGGTAAACACTTGCGTGGTACAGTACATCCTCGGCTCTCTACCCTTCCTCCATCCTCCTACAGGCTCTGAGTGGCTGCCCAAAGAGGACGGAGGACGCCTCATAGTGATCACGTGGCTCCTGGCCTCCTTAGTGTTCATGACCTCCTACGGTGGCATCCTGACGGCCATGTTGACGGTGCCTCGGGTTACCATCCCCATAGATTCCCTGGCTGATCTGGTGTCTCAGTCTGACCTGCCCTGGCGTACTGTGTCTGGCTCCTTCATGCTAACCTTCCTTGAGGTAATTTTACTCGTAATCAGGAGTAATCTTAAATCCAGAACTAAGGGTAGGTTCTTTTACGCTAGATTAATGTTGGTCATTGGAAGTTAGGCTGAGAAAAAATTCATAAAAGAAATGAAATATAATTAACAACTTCAAAACTTTTTAACGAGTCACCACCAGAGTAGCTTCGTTTGCAAACATCAGCTGATTTGTCTCCCATTTACATCCTATCGTGTTATTTCCATTTGTTTGCTGAAAACCTTTCCTTTTCTTCTCTCCTCCACTCGTCTTTTATATTTTTTCCCTCTTGCTATATGAAACAAAGAATATGTCGTTGATTCATGACTTGTTCACGTGAAAGGAGTCTGAGTACGAGCTACACCAGAAGGCTCACATGCATCAAGGGCCGACCATCAAGACCTGTCTGGCTGAGCGGCAGAACATCGCTGATGGTAAGTTGGCTGCCATCTGCGACGATATATCCATGCTGAAGGCCATGGCTGAGGACTTCAGGTAGGTGCTGCTGGTAGGATGATGTACAGTCCAGTGGATGACGAAATTTCCTCAACACCTTTGGTAATTTTTCGACATCTACCTAAATTTATAATAAGTTACAATACAATCAAATCCATAACTCAATTGCAGATGCCAGATATTATCAAGTGTCGAAGGATTTTCGGTCGTAACTTTACTGTAAGATTGTCGTAAAGGTCATTGATAATTTCATGTGATTACACTGGTTTTTGTTTCTACTTTTTTATTTAGGTAAATATTAACTTCTCTTAAGACTCTCCACGTTGATAACGTTCACAAACGGCTAGAAACAAAATATATATAGCAAGACATAACAACAAAGACCATGGTTTCAGCACGACTGGAGAGTGTCATCTGTACATCACACGAGAGAAGGTGTTGAGTAACCTCTTCCTGTGCCTCGCCTTCCCTAAAAACTCCCCTTACCTCGCCAAGACAAACTACATGTAAGCTGAAGGCTTAGAAATAAGAGAGGTTATTCTCAGAGTTTATTCACAAAGTTGATTCACATAGTTTACTTAGATATTTATCAATACAAAATCAGATTAATTAGAATACAAGGAAATAAAATTCATCATGCTTTATGACATACATGCTGTATTACATGATTACAAATACAAAAGTTTCCACACATAAACTTTTTGTAAAGTATAACTGGAGAGGAAATATACCTGACACAGGGGAACTGTCTGAAAAGATTTTGGTTTTGTTGTTAAGTAATGCAACAGTTAACATTTATCTATTATTAACGGCATCTATTTAGGTGGTTGTAATAAATTTCAATAGAAAAAATCTTTCCAGGGAAAATCCACAGTGAAAAAGAAATCACATAGGTTAAAGAATTATTCCGAGAGTTTTCCATTGGACAAAATTTGCAAAATTCTTCTGGTATAGATAAGCTAACAAGGGACTCTCTTACTGGGTGTAGAGTACGGGTACTGTTGGAGGCGGGTTTGTGGGACAAGTGGCTGGGAGACCAACTGGCTAACTCCTCACACTGCCTCCGACACCCTAAGCTGGACCGTCGTCGGGGAGGTCATCAACCTATTGACATGGGCTCCTTCATCGGTCCTCTCCTCCTCCTACTCTTCGGTCAGTGTTATTGTTCTGTTTTTGATAAACCTGCACTCTCGGCCTCTGGATTTCTACTATGCTATGGCAGTATTATTGCTCTTTCCTCAACAAATTCACAAGATCGGTCTTCGTACAGTCATTAATTGAAAGTATGTGCACAACTCTACAGCCAGCTCATTCTTCTCTTGGTCTAGTAACAGTGCAAAACTCACAGCCAGAATGAACCCCGGTCTCGAATGAAATATCATTTCCTGTTCAGCTAATTTACAGTTCCGTGCGTTATTCACCCGTTATACACAACATGGCCTGTTGCATCCAACCAACATGTAGATTCGAACTGACAACATAACAGTTTGATTCGAGCACAGACTCATCAAAAAGAACTGGAAAGGATATTAAAGTGAATATCGGCCAACGTTAATGCTCATGGATGATGATGTGTTAATATACTACTAAAGGGAGGAAAACATTCGTGATAGGAGTATCCACTCTATTATGAAAATAGAATGGGGAAATCGGTTTCGAATGAACGCATAAGAAGCAGTTGGACAGAACTCATATATCAGGAGTTTTTAATGTATTCATTGTTTGAAGTTATCTGTATAATACTCTCTCTCTCTCTCTCTCTCTCTCTCTCTCTCTCTATATATATATATATATATATATATATATATATATATATATATATATATATATATATATATATATATATATATACTATAGGACTAGCCGTGTGTCTGTCTGTTCTGGCCAGACGAAATGGCACAATCGTTTTTCATCAAACTTGGTGGAAAAATCGCAAAAAATTCGTAGAATGGAACAAACCTGGTCCAATGTCGATGGTTTCTTTAGGAACACATTAATTAACGATTTTATTTACGCTGGGAACAGATGTGGCTGTACGCTGTCAGCGGGCCGAACGATTGCAGTTATCGTACGGCTCCCTCCTCCTCCCTCCACTTTTTCTCTTAGCCTACTTTTTTTTTAATGTTGTTTGGATTAGTAAAGGAAGGAAGATGAGTAAATAGAAGAAAGAAGGGAAAACAGAGAGATAACAGGTGGGGGGGGGGGGAGCTGAGTTTCATCATGCGTCTGGCTGCGCAGTTTCAACTTTACCAGAGCATTTTCGGACCTTACGAGACTACAGGGTGTACTTATATCTCTCCTTATGGCGAATATTTCTTTAACTAATTATTATAACTTTAGTCTATTCCTTCCTATAGTATATTAGATACTGTAAGTATCACGACCACGACCATGATTATAACAACCACGACCATGATCATAACCACGACCACGATTATAACAACCACAACTATGATTATAACAACCACGACTATGATTTTAACAAACACGAACATGATTATAACAACCACGACTATGATCATAACAACCACGACCATGATTATAACAACCACGACCATGATTATAACAACTACGACCATGATTATAACAACTACGATCATGATTATAGCAACCACGACCATCATTATAACAACCACGACTATGATTATAACACCTATGACTATGATTATAACCACGACCACGATAATAACAATCACGACCATGATTATAACAACCAAGACCATGATTATAACAACCACGACCATGATTTTAACAACCACGACCAACATTATAACAACTACGATCATGATTATAACAACCACGACCATCATTATGACAACCACGACTATGATTATAACAACTACGACCATGATCATAACCACGACCATGATTATAACAACCACGATCATGATTATAACAACCACGACCATGATTATAACAACTACGATCATGATTATAACAACCACGACCATCATTATAACAACCACGACTATGATTATAACTCCTACGACTATGATTATAACCACGACCATGATAATAACAACCACGACCATGATTATAACAACCAAGACCGTGACTATAACAACCACGACCATGATTTTAACAACCACGACCATGATAATAACAAACATGACCATGATTATAACACCAACGACCATGATTATAACAAACACGACCATGATTATAACAACCACGACCATGATTATAACAACCACGACTATGATTAAAACAACCACGACCATGATTATAACAACCACGACCATGATTATAACAACTACGACCATGATTATAACAACCACGACCATGATTATCTCATCTCTAATATACTATAGGAAATTATTTGTATAAGACCGATATAGCTACAGAAAAAATAAAATATTTAAATGTTGTTGTGTATTCTTATTACTGTTTGGCTGCTGTTCGCAGGAAAGCGATTTATTAAGAAGTGTTCATTGCAAGTGCACCGACGTTAAATACAGGCGCGAGCTCACTTCTCCAAATATTCCCTCCATTATTGTTTTGTCGAACTATATAGCGAACTGGGCACGATGGAGAGTGAAATCAAGTCCGTAGGGACAGCAGGTGTCCACCATATTCAGGTTACAAATCTTGTTAACCACAAAATTGTCCAATTTGTGCATGCCACTACTCAAAATCATGTTCACAGATTCGGTATGTTTAATGAGATAAAATTCTATAATGTTCCTATTGACAATTGAATTACAAGGTCAATTCAATGCTTATTATCTTTCATATGAATGAAAAAGCATAGGATTCTTGGCCTGTCCTAACACTATATTTATGCTGTTTAAGTCTAGTTATAAGATCTTTTCCCGGCTGGCCTAAGTAAAACATATTACATTCCTTGCAAGGAACCTTGTAAATGCAGCCACCTGTGATGAACTCCAGCAAATCATGTACTGGGACCTTAGTCAAGAGTGATGTTACATCAAAACTGATCAGTTTAAAATGATAATTAATGTGAAAGCTATTGAGTTTATCAATTGAATTTACATTTTTCTTAATATTAACGTTTGATATATTTCCAACTAGGGGGTTTAGTAAGGAAACTAACCATTTATTCAACTTATAAGTGATTGATCCAACTGAGCTAATAATGGGTCTTGCTCAACAAAGCCTTAAGTTTTGGGAATTAGTCATTTCGCCCATAATTCATTTTACCGACATTTAAAGTTGATTCACCCACAACTATCGAGTCGGTTCGCCCACACCTGTTTTGTTACTTGTTTTATTTAGGTTCAGTAATGTATTACGGTAAAGAACTGAACTTTAATAAAGTTTTCGAAACTATGAAAATATCGTCTGTAGGTTTCGTGATTGTTAAAGTCCAGCGGAGTTAGTCAGTCAATGGTAAGATGGCAGACTGTCAAGATTATTGCATTCAATGCAATGTGCCTGTATGGGCACGGCAAGAAGGTCTGCACTTTGACGGGTGTGGGAAGTGGCAGCACAGGAAATGTGATACTGATGTATCTCGAGCTAAGTACTTGTCAGCTGTTAGATCCGGTCATAGTTATTTTTTTATTATTATAGGTGCAAGAGATCGATATGCAACATGCGTACACACATGGTGACGGAACATACAAGTACCTGCGTAAATTGATAGCCCTTCCGTTTCTGCCGGAGGGAAATTGAAATTGAAATTGAAATAATTTATTGACAATAAAACTATTACATCAAGAGGACAAGGTAGTTTACTACTCCCGCCCTCACCTTTGCCATCCCCTTCTGGAGTTTACAAAAAGTTATAAATGTTAATACAATAATTATTTTGACATCAATGAAATAGTTCATTTGGTCATGAACACTGTACTACATTAAAAGAACACATAAATTAATCCTACACAAAATTTAAAGTCACATCTATGATCGCCCAGTAAGAAGATTAACCTGCTACGTCAACTCGATGCTGTTTATTTCAGTCAAACCTGCCAAATACAAATAATCAATTTACAAGGTGGAACTGAAGGTTCAGTGACATATAATATATGAATACATTTTCTTTATAATATCACATAAATGGATACTTTATATTAATAGTGACAAAATTTAAATTGCATATCATCAGAAGTTGTTCAATTAATATTTTTCACGTCCACAATGAAACATAATAGGTTTCCGAGCACACTTACGTATTGCAGGTCTGGCTCAGAGCAGAAAGCCTCGGTGTGTTTAGGACGATCAGTTGAGATGTACTGGTGGTTATATATTATCGTCTCAAGACATGGGCAGATACATCAAGCTGATTCAGGTTGGTCTACCCCTGGCTTCATTATAGTAGGACTGAGTCAGCGCCTGTTCGCTTGGTACAACAACAACACTCCTCTCACCACCCACATACTGGTCGCTGCCTAGTGAAGCGATAAACCCCACCCCCATTGGGCGATTACGCCCAAGACACCAAAGAGCAGGGAATTATTAATTTGCACTCCCTTCCAGTAGACACAATTTGGTCACTGGGCAAATCAAAATGGTGCGTGCAGTCATTACCTGAACCCGACGTACTAGCCCATCATCGCTGGGCATCGCCTCTACTATTCTACCTAGCTGCCATTGGTCCCGAGGCAGTAGTTCTCCAGTCACAATGACCAGGTCGTTTTGTTGAAAGTTGCAAAGAGGTTTGAGGTGTTTCTGCCGTTGACGGAGCAAAGGTAGGTATTTCTTGAGCCGACGCTTCCAGAACTGATCCGCCAAGAACTGCACATGTTTCCACCATCTGTGGAATACTTCCCCAACACTAAAGCCACCCAGATGGAGATCGGTGTTCTGCTTCATGAGCAAAAAATGTGAGGTCTTCTAGGTCCCTGGCGTCTTCTGAGACTGGCGTAATAGGCGGTTCATTCACCACTGCTTCCACTTCACAAAACAGTGTAAGGGGGCGTTCGTCGTCCAGGACCTATGAGCCCACAATTGCCCCGAGGACCTTACGTACAGTTCGAATTTGTCATTCCCACACCCCTCCAATGTGTGAAACTGCGGGAGGATTGAACATCCATTCTATATGCTCCCTTAGGAAAGTGATTTTATGTATTCACTATTCTCCCAGCTCCGTGCTGCTGCTCGGAGCTCCATGTTGGTTCTATTGTCAGAGCGAATGCGTTCAGGAATTCCCCTGCGAGCCGAGAACCGTGTCACTGCATTTAGGAAGGCGCCGGTATCAAGTGAGATCAACATTTCGAGGTGTATGGCTTGGGTGGTCAAGCAGGTGAATATACTCCCATATCGCTTATGGTGCTTCCTCGCCTGTTAAACTAGAAAGGGTCCGAAGAAGTTGTAAAGGCCTGGCCTGTAGGATATAAATCTCGTGCCAGCCTAATCAGGATCTTATAGAAAGGAAAGTCAAAAACCATGGGTTTTTAAGGGGTAACAAACAACCGTTAGAGATTGACATCTCTTTACTTCGAAAATAATCACAATACTTGAAGTCAGACACCACTCACACAAATATTAAATTAATAGCACTGAAGTCAAACAATTACTTGAACAAAATAATCAATACAACAAAGTACAGGTATTTCCTACGGCTGCAGATGAATATTCCTCCTAACCAGCACGGTGGAATGTTCTGGTAACGCGGTGATCCGCACTCAGGGGGAAGGTCCAAGGCAGCTTCCTCACTTGGCGCGGGCATTGGTAGGCGATGTCTTGCCACACAGGAGAAACGCCGGGCACAGACGGTGGATAGGACGTGGAGGAAGTGGCGATCACGTGGCAGCCTCGGCAGTAGCTTGAGTAGATGACAGGAGTTGACAGCTGAATTGGGAAGGACTGAGGAATCAGCCCACGAGCACCAGGAATCTCAGATGAGTACACAACCAAAGTTGGAATCGAACAGCAGGGTGAAGTAGCAGCTGTGGTGATGGCTGGATCGTGTCTGGTGTGCAATGAAGCAGTAGAGACCTTCTCACCTCCGTCTCCTCCATCCTAGTGGGGCGCTGAACAAGCAAACGAGCGGCGGACAACCATCCCGCTCGTTACAGCCCTTACAGCAGTCTACCTCCACATATGTAAAGGGGGGTTTACTGGGATTGACGAGATCAGCAGGCAGTGTGGCTTGCTGTTGCTACTGGGGCTTCCAATTGTTCCTACGGTACACTATGCATGATTTTGCAACTCTGTCGAGTACTTTGCGTGATCTAGGGTTCCAATATGTTTGCTGCAGGAGGGACAGAGTGTGTTCTCTCCCCGAATGCCCAGCCCAAACTTCATGGGTTTCTCTCACAATGAGTTCAGTGACTTGATGATCACGAGGTAGTAATATCGGACACTTACTGTCTGTGTGTATCTGAGCATGCTTTTGTCGCCCACCAACCCTGAGTAGCCCATCACTATCCAGATATGGCTCTACACAGTACAATTTGCTTTTCCTTGATATCCTACCCCTAGTGGGGGATTTTATATCCTCATGATAGTGTTCTCTTTGCACGTTACGGAAAATTGTAACTCTTGCTTCCTTTAATTCAGATACGCTCAATCCATGATTCATGTTTTTTTTTCTCAGGGTTCAGTCCCTCCAAGCCACACGCTGAATCTCTTGAACCACGCTCGCCCCCTTTGCAACCGATGCTATGATGACTATCTAGACCAAAGCCTTTGCATGGACTTATCTTCTTTGTCCATGTTTGTATTCAATGTGGTCACGCTCTGTTTTACCTCCGGATCATCTACCAGTTCCTGCGCCAGCGTTGGTCTTACTGTCCAATATTCTTCAGACTACCAAAAGAATCCAGGTTCCTGTATCCACCTCCCCTTCTCGTGCATTTCTCCAGCTGATAGCCCTCGGGTTGCATCATCAGCTGGGCTTAAATCTGTGCCCACATGACACCACTGATTTGCATTCGACAATTCGTGTATGGCAGCGATTATATTTGCAACGAATGTATGGAAGCGCCGATGGGTATTGGAAATATATTGTAGGACAAGCATACTGTCGGTCCAAAACACTGACCTTTCAAACTTCATGCTCAGCTCTTTTCTTATTAATTTGTCGGCATTTGCGGCTAATACGGCTGCACAGAGTTCAAGCCGAGGGATGGTCTACCGGTTCAGGGGTGCCATGCTCTTCCATACGCAAAGATGCACTCGATGTTTCCAGACTTGTCCACCATCCGCAGGTATGAAACCATACCATAAGCCATCTGTGAGGCATCGCAAAAATGATGTAGTTGTATTGAAAGAGCCTCTTCTAGAGCATATGGCCCGTAACGACGGGGAATCCGAAAATCGGAAATCTGTGTTCTGTCCTCCAGCCACTGTTGCCAGGCAATACTATTATGTTCAGCTAGGGCTTCATCGCATCCTATCCTTCGTCGACATTCGTCTTGAAATATGATCTTCGCCTTAATGAGGAAAGAGGAAATGAAACCAAGTGGGTCATAGAATGAACTAACAACGCTCAACAGTCCCCTCTTCGTAGCGGGCTTAGTTTGAACAGAGGTCTTAGCAGAAACTGATCTCGTTCCAAGTCCCACACAACTCCCAGAGCACGTTCCGTAGGCAGTGTCTCTTGGCTTAAGTCCACTTCCTTTACTCCCACGTGTCATTCCCCCAAGGGTATGGAACTTAGAACACCTGTGTGATTACTTATCCACTTGGTCAGCCGGAAGTCTCCTTGAGACAGAAACTGCCGTTGCTGCCGAGCAATCTCTAAGGCTTCCTCGGAGGATGACACCGACATTCACATAGAAATTGCGTTGAGCGTGAGCAGTTGCCGTGGAAAAGGCCGCACCATTAGGGTGTGTCATACGGAGGCAAATTTTTTTTTTTTGAGTTTGAAAAATCGGCCCATGGTATTAATGATGTAGTTCTATGTGCAGAACCATGTGATATCTTCAGATTTGAAAAGTTTTCATTTTTTGCTAGGTAAATTTTAACTTGAAATCTTATGAAAATTCAGTATTCCCACCCTTTTATCAACACCACTAAATAGCTTATTTAAAGTAAAGTAAATGTATCAGGTTAATTTATTAGGATGAAAATGATCCAGAATAGTGAAACGAATGATCTTGACACATTTATTAAATTTAATATTCCTTTAGAAAACAAAATCATCAAATACAAAAACCGGTTTTACTACTACGACCCGGTGTTGCTGCACACCATAGAGAACATGTCTTTCTTGCTTCTGTTTCTACTCATCACCTCCCTGCTGACCACCTGAGCTCGGATGTAGCCTTCCCTCCTCTCCTGGCTGTACACGTGACTGCTGGCCTCGCTCACTTGCTGTACACAACGCTGTATACTCTGGGTGTGCGAGGGCCAGGCAGGGATATGCATGGGGTTGTCCAGGAAAGCTCTGACTTGAACATTGGTGAGGCTGCAGGTAAGAGGGGGGCTCACTGCCAACCTGGATGTTATCCAGATCTATGAGATCAGTGAGGGTCTTGGCACCTAGATTGACTTCAGGAGTCTTCCTGACCCTGAAGGAATTGTCACCAACTGATTCGTCATGCCCAGATCCTCTCATAAGTCTCATATCCAAGATCTTTTTGACTGCCACTCTTCTCTCCTCCTCATCCTTACTGCAGAGCATTGTCTGCAGAACTGCCTCGGGATGAGCATACCAGGAAGATCTCCTCACAGTCTGCTCCAGCTGGAAGAGAACATGCCTCGGACCTTCGGAGAACGATGACTTGACCTTGGTGTTGAACCATTTTGGCAAGTAGACACTCACGATGAATTGGACAATAAGTCTCAGGTTGTGAAGCTGTTTCCCTTTCAGTTTATGATGAGCGACCCAAATTCTGCAGGTAAGCAAGTCTATCAGGCATGACCCCAGTTTTGATGGCACTGCAAATCATGTAACCATAGTACTGGTCAGTACTCAGGTCGTCAATGACAGTATGTGCAAGCTCAATGAGTGGAGGGCCAACTGTGATTTTTTCAAAGCTCGGATTTATTTCTAACTCAGTGGCAGAGTCCAGCATCTTGCCAAGAGGACCAGACCATCTGTTGTTTGAAAGAGTCTTGCCATCCAGCTCCTGGATCAGATGTCTGAGTGGCAACTCGTTGGTGTGGAGGTCACAAACAATCCAGACCAGCTTCCTCCCAATCTTCCGCTCTATCCACTGTATGACCCCCCCTTGCCACCCTGTGTTCGTGTTGGTGCTGTCCCCTCCAATGGCCTGCAGAGTCTGGTCTACGTTCCTCTCTCTGAGCCAGTTCACAATGTTATCTGCCACTATCTCAGCTGGTTTCCTGATGTCATCTTTCTCTGGAGTGAAATGCCACAAATACTTCCCTCCTGGTTCACTGCAGCAGGAGTAGTGTTCCTCCTTCACCATGGCAGGGAACAACTTGTCAGAATCTCCAACTTTCATGAGCACTTTAGTGTCATCCCTTCTCCCATCAGAGAACAAACAATTGATTCCATTTTCTCTTATCCCCTTATCAAACTCCTCTTCTAGGTTACTGACAAGTTTCTCCTGAGCTCTCCTTACTTTGTTATGATCTATCACCAGGTGAACATCATTAGGTGTTATCAAACCACCGTCAATCCAGGCAGCTGTTGCTATCTCTGCAGTTTCTCTGAGACCAATGTGGTGTCGCATGCTGGCCAGAGCTATGCTCGGGATATCTTTCCTATTTCGAATCTTATGCCTGAAAGGTTTGGGATCATTATTTTCTGGGTTAGGGACAAAGTCACCATTCTCCTGATCAGCACTCGGATCAGCCATGGGGAAGTCATTAAACTCTGAATCAGCTTGACTCCAATCATCGGCCTTTTTTACCTCACCCTGGGCCTTCTCAAGTCTCTTTTCCTCGGCAACTCTTCTCCTCTTCTGTCTCTCTGTGGCAGCCTCCTGTCTCTTGGACTCCGGAATATCTTGGCTAGAAATCATGAGAGCCCCTATACTGCCAGTCTTCTCTCTCTGTGCTTTGACAAATGCCAATTCGATCACAGGAAACTTCAGTTCACGCTTGCAAATAGAGGAGATGTGGGACTCGGATTTACAGTCACGATCGCATCCAAACTCAGGAGAGAGAACAATTGGGCACTTGCAAGTAATTATGTCAAATAACTGGTCCAGTTACTTGGCAAAGCTGTCCTTAACTGCAATTTTCCTCTCCCAAGAGAGATATCTCTTGCCTTTTCCCAACTGGCTAGCAGTCTCTCACTAATCTTCTTCTGACTTGTTATGACAGGAGGCTTGAACTGAGCGTTAGCCAGAGTGTACTGTGCCAAGACAGCTTTGGTCATATCACTGGCAATGTCTTTGTTTGTGTAAGTTCTTTGGTTCTTTTCACTGATTTGCCTGATTAAAACACCGTATCTCAAAGCATCTCTCAATGTAGGCAACTCCGACTTCTGGAGCTCTCTCCCAGACCCAAGATAGTGACTGAGATGGCTGGATTTTTGGTTCCTCGTCCTGACACAAGCAGCCATCGCAAATATTATCAACTTATAAATGCATCAGAATCTGAAACAGAAAAAATATTGTTAGTTGGGTTGTTAAAGAATGAAGTCAGAAAGCAATGTTCACTATTTAATTGTAATGCACTAATGCAGCTGTACGTTAGATTTTCGATAAATTTCACGCTAAAATGTACCTAGCAAAAGGTTGCAAAATATTGAAACTGAAATTATTTTCTGTTTATATACACTAAAAATCTACCAAAAAAGTGATGGGCCATTAGTTTTAGCTGATCTTCCCTCCTATGACACATCCTACCGCACCATGACCACAAAAGGTTCTCTGTAATGCATATGCTGCCCACGATGGGCTCCAGACTCCTCCAGAAATATGTACCTTCATCCGGTACGTGAGCAGTGCATGTGACAAATCTCCATCATTCCACCAAAGAAACAGTAGGACGACCTCGATGTTTGGGCGCAACCTTAACGTGGTGGAACATCGCCTCAATATCGGCCATGAAAGCAATTTATACCCGGCGGAACCAAATAAGTACTCCCATAGAGGGCAGCACAGTCAAAGACAATTCGGACCTTCCATGGCTTGTTAAGATTCAATACTGGATGATGTGGGAGGTACCAAGTCCTGACAGGATTAACTGTAAGTTCTTGTGTGGGAACTATCTCTGCTTAGCCTTTACTCAATAGTTGACGTACTTCCTCAGTATATTTACGATGAAGGTTTTGGTCCCTCATTAATCGTCGTTTCAGTCCATTTAGACGCCGCTCCGTCAGGATTTTGTTGATGGGCAAGTTTGGTTGATCTTTGCGGAAAGGTATGGGAAGCTGATACTGCCCAGCGGCCCTAGTGCCCGGACACGACCACAGCTCTAGAACTCTCTGATCTTCGACTGATAATGAAATGTCGCCATCTTCCTTGAAGCAAGTAGCCTCTATTTCCCAGAACTGCTTGACTTGTGCCTATAGGCGTGTGTCAGTAAGGATTTTGCTCGTGGCTTTGTATCCCATGGGACCATTGATGGTCCATCCGAGATGTGTCCTAACCGCAAATGGGCCCCCGTTTCTCCCTGTCCTACATTCAAGCGGCATCAGTGCATATGGAGTATCTTGACCAATCAGGAGCTCGATTTCTTCACCGGGATTGGCAGGTGCTTCAATTCTACGAAGATGATCCCATCTTTCAACATCATGAGGCGTAGCTACTGATTCCTTCAGAGCTACTGGAAATCTTTCAACAATTAGCACCTTGAATAGGAGCACCTTACGACCCCGCCTCAAGCCAACGCCCCTAGCTGCTTGATGCTTACTCTTCTGCAATAGGGTGTCAATGAGGAGCTGCATCAGTTTCCCCTTTACTCCTATCATTTTTGCTAAGTACTTTGTGCAGAACGACCTGTTAATGCCAGAATCCAAGAGTGCCTTAGTTCGAACTGAATCTTCTAAGTTCAAGTTCAAGTTGTTTGGGATTACTGGCCTCTTCGCCGTTAGGCTATTTCGGCCGAAGCTGATTGGTTGGACTTCTTTTTTCTCTTTGTTCTTCTTTTAGTTTTTACTTTCCATTCTTCTTCTTGTTCTTCGTCTTCTTCTTTTTGGTCTTGTTCTGTCTGGTCTTCTATTATGATAATATTATCAGGTTCTTCGTTGTTCATATCTTGATTGTTCTTTTCTTGTTCGCTTTTGTCTTGTTTGTTCTTTTCTTGTTTGTTTTGGTCTTGGTTGTTTTTTTCTAGAGTCTTGACTGCAAGGAGAGCCTCCTTGTAAGTCAATTTTTCCTTAGCCCGCAGCCTGGCCACCCTGCACTCCTCCCTCCACTTGGGACAAAGCCGGTCGGAGGAGGAGTGAGGGCCACCACAAGCCGCGCACTTCTTAACGGCCGCCTGGCAGTCAGCGTCGGTGTGGCCGGGTGCCCCGCAGCTTGAGCACACCACGCGAGCACGACACTTCCTCGCCAGATGGCCATATTTCTGGCAATTGTAGCAGCGAGTGGGTTTTTGCTGTTGAGGTTTTACTGGGATTTTCTCCCAACCCAGTATAACGGAGCTAGGAAGTTTCCTAGGAAAACCAACCAGGGCAGTTGTGCTGGTCAGCTTCCTAAGTACTGAGAGCTGATCTCCAATCAGCTCGGCAAGTTCGTCTCTTTCGAGATACTCAATTTCAGAGTGGGAAATGACTCCCAAAACTAAGTTATCCTGAAGTAAGGCGTCAAACATGACGTCGACTCCATTGATAATCGTTCGGTAGGGTAATTTGTGGGCCTGCCCCCATTCCTCGAAGGTGATGACAAGGGTACCGCCGCTACTCCGGACGACCCCTGTCACCCCCTTTAGTCCGATGTGGTCAAAAAAATCTTTTATAACAAGAAGATTGAGTTTCTTGCGCGAAGGGTGCTCGACCGGAATCAGTCTCACAACCTTCGCCTGGGCTAGGGTGATCATGGTCACGCGGTACCTCGGGGGGAAGGAGCGGGGAGCCGGGAGAACCTACCTCGCCGAGGTTCAGTTCTCAAGTGTGATCTTCTAAGCCCGGTCCTTTCATTTTAACCTCTACCGCTGGTAGAGCTACACTTTTTGCCATTGGTCGCCATGAGTAAGGTTGCCTTTCCTCTCCGATAAATTGATTCCTGTAGCGATCGGCAGGCACGATACGCACGTCATTTTATTGCGTCTTTACAGGGACTTCATCACTATGGTAACTTTGCGAGTCCCAGTTACGGCCTTGCTTTGACGATCTCGCCTCCTCGAGATTAGTGTTCATCTTACTGGTTGCTCTGTCTTTTGCATCTTCGTATGGCTCCAGCTTTACGGCACGAGATCGGATGGTGGTCGTAAGGTATGCTCTCCCAACAGATTCGTACAAGCTTGTGTTTATTTGGATGTCGTCCTCATGCCCTTTACACTTGTTCCCATGAGTGCCTTGCCTGATAGTATAACTCAGATCGAAGTCAGTGAATGGCCGCTTTGGTGTGTCGCTAAAATGCAACCACCATGAGTGTCTCCCTTTACATCAATCAATGTTACATGCGATACTCGTTTTACACTCAGCGGCCATGTGTGAACCCTTCAGACAGATGAAGCAGTAGCACAGCCCCTTTACCATTTAAATTCTTTTCCGTACAGCCTGGGCCCGAAACTTAAAACATCCAGTTAGGTGTTGGGTTACAGGAGAGAAGGGACACGTGGGAGGATACAGCCCTTCTCCGATGCTGTCCCATCCATAGTAACAAAACCAATGGATCGTCTGTTGTTAGAGGAACCATCACGAGATCGTTCGATGCTGCGATCTTCATTGTTCATGCCCTTCCAGGATATACAATTAGCTCGGTAGGCTGCATCCTACACGAATACCCTTTCCATCGGCACTAATCGATGGTAAGGAAAAATTAATGATAGGAGTAATATATAGACATCCTAATCTTGATAGAATTAAAAAGAGACTTATTTGGGTTGAAATGCGCAGGGCTTCCATACATAGCAAAGTATGTACAGTAGGCGACTTTAACTTAAGCCAAATAGATTGGATTGACCTTACGGGTAACTCAGAATCAGAGGATTTTCTTGAAACAATCCAGGACTGTTTCCTAAGCCATCATATAACCGAAACCACCTGGGGTAATAATATACTCGATTTAGTTCTGTCAAACAGAGAAAACCTCATTAGTAATGTCGAGGTAGGGAACGAACTTGCTAACAGCGATCACAAAGAAATTAGATTCCAGTTAGAATTTCAGGGCAGCTGCAAGGAAAATTCCACTAAAGTCCCAGATTTCAGAAGGGCAAACTATGATAGTTTAAAGAGGCAGCTGAGAGAAGGGGTATCAAGCTCGAGGGGTGAACTACATGACCTCGCATGAGTTGACCTCTCACAATGTACCCACAGAGGGTGACCTCACTTTACCGGGAGACCTGATAACGAGATCTGAGGTTGCCGAGTTCCACAACAATTTAAATAATGAGTTACTTAATACACAAAGGTAGAACATACCATACAGAAAACTCAGATCAAACAACAATGACCCTAAATGGATAAATAATTATTTAAAGAATATTATTGGACAAAGGAGGGCTATAGGTAGGAGAACAAATCGTGGCGAACTCTACCTGCGAGATTATTATAAGGTAATAACCGGTAGGGTTAAGACCGAGATAAGAAAAGCAAAGAGGAATAATGAACTGAAGATAGCAAGGGAGGCTAAGGCAAATCCCAAGGGATTCTATCAAATGAATCAATCTAAAACACGAGAAAAGATTGGACCAATACAGTCAGATACCAGCGAGCTAACTGATAACGACGGAGAAATGAGCAATAATCTGAATAAATATTTTCAACAGTTTTCACCACCGAAAATTTAAACATAATACCCGAGACTTCGACTCTATAAAAAGATAGTGAAGAAAATAAATTAAGCGAGATAGTAGTGACTAGTGACGATGTTAGTAAGCAAATAGACAAACTAAAGCCTACTAAGTCACCAGGTTCCGATGAGATATTTGCCAGAGTAT
Source organism: Homarus gammarus (assembly GCA_958450375.1). Classification (NCBI taxonomy): domain Eukaryota; kingdom Metazoa; phylum Arthropoda; class Malacostraca; order Decapoda; family Nephropidae; genus Homarus; species Homarus gammarus. Next base: position 1,088,713 of record CAUDMG010002350.1, on the reverse strand, counting down.
TAAAGGAATGTAAGGAAGAGCTTAGTATGCCCTTAGCAAAGTTGCTTAACATGTTCTTAAAAACGGGTGTAATACCAGAATCCTGGAGGATAGCGAATGTAATACCGATTTTCAAGAAGGGAGATAGATCACTATCCTCTAACTACTGCCCAATCAGTCTAACATCAATTGTAGGCAAATTACTGGAAGCAATCATTTCAAACTCTATACGAAATCACCTGGAGAAGCACAAGTTGATCAGTGATTCACAACATGGCTTCACAAGCGGGCGTTCATGTCTATCTAATCTATTAACATTCTTTTCATCTGTTTTCGAATTAGTGGACGAGGGGCACAATTATGATGTGGTATATCTCGACTTTAGCAAAGCCTTCGACAGAGTCCCCCACGAAAGACTAATAAGAAAAGTGGAGGCTCATGGCATTAAAGGAGATATTCTAAAATGGATTAGGGTGTGGTTACAGGACAGGAAACAGCGAGTGAGCATTAACGGCACTAAATCCCACTGGAGCAACGTCACTAGTGGAGTTCCCCAAAGCTCAGTACTCCGATCATTATTATTTATTATATACATAAACGACATAGATATCGGTGTAAACAGCAACATAAGTAAATTTGCTGATGACACTAAAATAGGGCGTGTAATTAAATCTGACGATGACTCCGCAAAACTACAGGAAGATCTAAACAAATTTTTCGAATGGTCTGAAAAATGGCAGATGAGATTCAATGTGGACAAATGTAAAGTACTTAGTATAGGAGATGTAAACAGGGAAACCAGATACCAGATGAACAAAGATGTTATTGAGAAATCAGACTGCGAGAAAGATTTAGGAGTAATGTTAAGTAGGAATCTTAAGCCAAGTAAACAATGTGTATTTTGTCGAAACAAGGCTAATAGAGTTCTTGGGTTCATACAAAGGAGTGTTAGTTACAAGACTAGTCAGGTCATCTTAAAACTATATCTTGCGTTTGTGAGACCCCACTTGGATTACTCAGTTCAATTCTGGTCACCGTATTACAGAATGGATATAGAATCCTTGGAAAGAATTCAGAGGAGAATGACAAGACTGATCCCGGGCATTAGGAACCTTGAGTACAGAGACAGGTTAAAGCTTCTTAATTTGCACTACCTCGAGAGACGTAGAGAGAGCGATATGATCGAGGTGTATAAATGGAAGTCAGGGCTGAACAAAGGGGACATTATAAAGGTACTCATACTATCCAACCAGGAGCGAACTTGCAACAATGGTTTTAAATTGGACAAATTTAGATTTAGGCGCGAAGTAGGTAAACATTGGTTTGTAAATAGAGTAGTGGATGAGTAGAACAAGTTACCTAATATCACCATTAACTCGAATACGCTGGATATTTTCAAACATAGGTTGGATGTATTTATGAGCAATAGGGGATGGGTGTAAATGGGACTGCCCAGTATGGGCCAATAGGCCCGCTGCCGTTTCCGCCATTCTTATGTTCTTATGTAAGCCTTGTAGCTACAGCAATGATGCACTGAAGCGTGTCTATCTCACGCATCATTCCTAATGATTCCAAGTTGTATATGCAGACCCAATTCTCTTCTGCTAGTTTTTGTAAAGCCCTCCCAACATTTGCTGTCTGTTTAGCAGGTTTGCTATTAATTCGTCGACATAAACCTGTTCGTCACCAAATCTCTCTTTCAATATGGCCAGTGCTTTCTTGTAACCCACACTGTACCAGCTTGGTACATTCCTGTAGAGCCATCCTCACACAACTTGTGCATGCTTACTGTACATAAGGGCTTGGAGTTTGTACTAGTCGGGCACCATCGCATCCCCAATGTACTGTTGGAATGAACGGATGAAATCCCAGTATTCACTCCGGCCTGGGGCAGCCTCATCGTGGCCATTAGTTCTTGCATTTCCTGGTACCATGAGCCATCTAGTATCAACCTCCCTCCATTATGGGGGTTCACCTAAAGTAAGGCACGGCGCGATGTAGGATTTCCGGCGTCCGTGTGGCATGGAGGTCCTGTAGACTTCTTGCTAGGTGTCGGTGGCCTCTGGTCTCTTCGCCTCACCTTACGTTTGACTATGATCGCCCAGTAAGGAGATTAACCTGCTACATCACTCGATGCTGTTTATTTCGGTCAAACCTGTCAAATACAAATAATCAATTCACAAGGTGGAACCGAAGGTTCAGTGACATATAATATATGAATGCATTTTCTTAATATTATCACATAAACGAACACATTATATTAATAGTGACAAAATATAAGTTGCATATCATCAAAAGTTGTTCAGTTAATATTCTTCACTCCCACAATGAAACATAATAGGTTTCCGAGCGCACTTACGTATTGCAGGTCTGGCTCATAGCAGAAAGCCTCGGGCAGATACATCAAGCCAATTCAGGACTGTTTACCCCTGGCTTCATTATAGTAGGACTGAGTCAGCGCCTGTTCGCTTGGTAAAACAGCAACACTCCTCTCACCATCCACATACTGGCCGCTGCCTAGGGAAGCGATGAAAATATCCTTGGAGACAAATTTTGAAACAGTGATCTCACTGTTCCAGTATGGTTATATTTTTTCTCATCCTAATACATAATGTTGTAGTGTATGTGCATCCCTTAGATGACACAGTTGACATGGTTGACCCGCCCCTCCACTTATCTGCCAGTAATATTTGTTATAAAAGTATCAACAGATGGTGAGTTAGTCCCATAAGTTATAATGGTGTTTTATAAAACATACAAATAGTGCTAAAAACTCTCGCTGCATATGGCAATCACTTCTCTTCTTGCTTTTTCCCATCCCTCTCTTTTTCTTTTCATTATCATTCTAATACTTACATTGCAAACAATATCTATATACATCTTTTCTGAAGCTTTTTTTTTTTTGGCCAATTTGTCAGCCATTTCATTTAAATGAATCCTCACATGTGGTGGAATCCGTACAAACTGCACGGAACATTCCATTTCTTGCATTACTATGACCAGTCGTTTACAAATATTAATAATATGAAAGTGAAATGGATTTTTACTCTTCAAAGCTTCCAATGCTCTTTTACTATCAACAAAAAGATATTTTCCTTTACATTTCTCTATAGCAACCTGGAGTCCTTCATATATTGCGTGAAGTTCAGCCAGCGTGGATGAAGTGTTGTTACTAATTCTTTTACAAACTGTTTCATCTGTATAGCACTCGCTCATAAAATATCCCCTTATATAAACACCACATCCCGCTTGACATTTACTTAATACTGATCCATCACAATTTATATGTACAGTGTTTCGCCTGAGAAAACTATTTACTTTCTTTAAAAAGATATTTAAAAAATAACTGGAATGTCAATCATCTTTTTTTCCCTCAAGCTGTAAAAATATCTACTGCAGCGCATCCTTCCAGTCATGATCTAAACCTTAAATAAGTTTGTTATGAAATAAAATATTTATCTACTCCATACTCCATCATAATTTTATACAATAGCCTTGCATACTTGGACACAATGCCAAGATCTGTTCTTTCATTGAAGCACATTATTGTACGGGGCAACCTATTATCTCCTCCTCTCCTAATGGTTCTAAGACTAGCGGCTACAGCAAGTTCCTTTACTCTATGTTCTATATTTGGTAAATCTAACTCCATTCTCATTATTTCAATTTTAGTGTTCCGTTGATAACCTAAAATAATTCTTATGGCCTCGTTTTGTATCCTTAAAATAGGAAAACCTGCTCCATTTCCCTTCCATGCCAAAGCTCTTAAAGATCTTAAACCTCCTTTACATGCATTCTCCAGGTATTACATCTCACGTACTTTATTGTTGGACATATATCCAATGTATATCCGAAGGTATTTGTAAACATCAACTTTTTTTAGCCTTAATCTAATCAAAAATAATTTTTGACTGATATTTAGTTTTATTTTCATTGTTAATTGCAAGGCCCATTCTAAAGCCTCATGCATGTTTTTTATACCTTTACACTGTAAAAGTATATCATCAGCATATGTTATAACCTGTGTGTCTCCAAGAAATTCGTAGCAAGCCATTATGTTCATCAATATGTTAAAGAGAATGGGGTTAAGTTCACCTCCCTGTGGAGTCCCCAACTCCATCTTTCTTCTGAGTACCTGTTGTTGTTGTTGAGATTGTCGGACCGTAGTCCGACACGGGCCTTTGCCTATAGGCGGCCCGTTTGGTGGTTCCGGCTGGAGCTCCAGGAGCAGCCAGACCGGATTGGGATTGGAGGTGGTCCCACCTGCAGATTGGAAGGATACTGCAGGTTGCAAGTGTGAGCGGACCCCCGATCAGTGGACGCTTACCACCAACCCCCACTCTTGGACGTGGTCAGTTTCGGAGTGGCGCGCCCCCCGAACTGGGGTCAGCACTTGCTGGGAGAGGTTACTTTCTAAGCTATCTGGGTGGTGGGTATCGTGTGATGACCCGGAGTAGGTGGTGAATGTGGTCTGTTTGGGCCTTTCGGGTTAGAGTGGCCGCTAGTGTTGCGTGTGTTTCTTGGGAGATTTGAGTTCTGTTTCGGAGGCTTTGTGTGACTTCGCAGTCGAGGAGATAGTGATCAAGTGGGTTGGCTGCTGGCTCCTGACAGTAGGTGCATTCCATGACGTCATTTCCGATCATCTGCCAGGAGCACTTGTACCCTAGTCGTAGTCGATGAAGGCTGACTTGGGTTTGTCTTGGAGTTTTCTTGTCAGCGAAAGGTGGTTCCCCTTTTGTGGCCGCTAGGTACCATTTGGCTGATTGGGAACCAGCGTTGAATGCGTGAAGGAAGCTCTTTTTGATGTGGAGCTTGCTAGTCTTTCTGAGGTGATTCTTGATCTGTTGCACGCTTGCTGGAACTTGGATGTGTACGCTACTAGAACGTGTAGCTGCCTTGGCTGCTTAGTCTGCCACGTCGTTTCCTCCGATCCCTACATGACTGGGAATCCAGTGTAAGACGACTGGGCGGTTTTGGCTTTGGAGTTCCTGTAGCTGTGCGAGGATCGAGGTAATGATGTGGACGTTGTCTCTTGGTTGACTGTGTTGCAGCGCCTGCATGGCCGATTTCGAGTCCGTGTGAATTATGATGGACTTGTTGTGTTGTGTTGCAGCGTGTTGTAGGGCCTTTGAGATTGCTACCAGCTCTGTTTGTAGGTTGGAGCAGTCATTGGAAAGTCTCCATCGGAGGGTTTGACCTTGGGTGTAGAAGGCCGCTCCGGATCTATGATGTTTTGGGTCCACCGAGCCGTCTGTGAAGTATGATGCTGCATCAGCCGGTGTCTCGGTGGCTATGGCTTCGAGAGATATTTTTTTGAGGTCCTCCTTCTGGAGGTTGGCTTTGCTATCGCCTAGGTCGGTAATTTTGAGTGTGGCTGGTGGAGGGCTCCATGGTGGAGGAACAACGTAACCATTGTCTCGTGTGTCTTGGTTGTTCTTGACGAGTGTTTCTGCTTGCAGGTGTCGGATGACCTCGCTTGCCTCGTGCGACCAGGTGGCCCCTCCTACTCTGTGGTCGAGGTGGAGGGAGGCACTGATTCGAATTTTGGCAACTGTGGGCTTATTTGATCTACAGATTTTGGCGAGGAGACCGGCTGTCACCTGCTTGACTCGTACTGCCAGGGGTGGTAGTTGGGTTTCCATTTGCAAATTCTGGTCCACATTGGTGCTCCGAGCATGGTCCTGAGAGCATTATTTTGGATTACTTCTAGCTTGGCTATTTGGTCTTTTCTCAGTCCAATGAGTGCTGGAGCACTGTAATCTACCAGCGATCTGATGGCGGCCGTGTAGTAGGCTTTAAGCACATGAAGGTTTGCTCCTGCGGTTGTGCTGGTGAGCGACCTCATTATATTGTGTCTGCTCTTCGTCCTGTGCCTGAGATACTCGAGTTGCGGCTTGAAGGTGAGTTTCTGGTCAAACCAGATTCCAAGACGCTGGTGGGTGTTGGTCCAGACTACCGGCGTGTTTTGTATGGAGAGCGTCCTCTCTGGTGTGTCTGTGCAGATGGCCATCGCTTTCGACTTGGCTGGATTTATCTTGAGTCCAAGTCTGTTGCACTCTTCTTCTATAAGTTGGAGTGCGTGTTGCGTGTTGGCTAGTCTGTTTCATCCTCTTACTATAAGCTGTAAGTCGTCTGCATAGCATAGGAGCTTGGCTGTTTGTCTGAAAGGAAGTTTGACTAGATTTTCCATCAGGACATTGAACAGCATTGGACTGAGGATGCCTCCTTGTGGGGTTCCGTTTTCATGGACCCTGTAGCTTGAGGTTGTTCCCTGAAAGCGTACTCGTGCTTCTCTCTGTGTGAGGTAGTTCTGGATCCACCCCAGCAACCTTCCTTTGACGCCTTTTTCAGCGAGCGTCGTTGTAATGGCCAGTGGATTTGCTAGTTCGAAGGCCTTCTCCAGGTTGAGGAAGACCACCAGAGCTGGTTTGTGGTCCACTGTGCTGAGTATCTCGGCGATTTTGTTGCCTGTGCCGGGGGTCTCGGTGTAAGCAAAGATGTGAGGGTGTGGGCTGCCTACTTTCCACTTGAGTCGGTTGAGAGCCATTCTTTCTCCCGTCTTCGCTATGCAGCTGAGAAGGGAGATGGGCCTCGGTTTGTCTGGTTCTCTGGGCTTCGGAATGGGCTGTATATCTGCCTTCTTCCATTCCGGTGGGAGTCTTTGTGCTGTCCACGAAGCATTGATGGCTTGTAGCAGAGCCTCGTGTCCGGCTGTGCCGGCATGAGAAAGCATGGAGTAGGTTATCCTGTCGGCCCCTGGTGCTGTGTCCTTGCTTCGTTTTAGCGACTTCTGGAGTTCTTGCTGGTTGAAAGGTCTGTCAGTGTCATCTTCACTGTTGCAGGCCTCTTCGATCATCTGCAGTCTGACCTGTCGCAGACGCCGTTGTGTCTCCTCCGCCTGTTTCGGGAGGTTTTTCGTTGCTGCTCGGTCAGAGAACAGTTTTGCAAGTCTCTCGGCTTCCTCTTCTGGGTTGGGATGGGTTGGTGGTGGTGGTGTTGCCTTCCCAGATGCCCTTCGGATCTGGGCCCACATCTTGCCAAGGGAGGTGTGCTCGTTCAGTTCGGAGCACCCCTTGAGCCAGCTTACGTTTTTTATTTCTTCCTTCTCTTCCCTGGTATCCTTAACTATGACTTGCAGGAGATGTCTGTTTCTTTCCGTGGGATGTCTCCTGTAGTTTCTTCGGGCCATGTTCACTATGTGGTTGAGTTCTTTCACCCTGGGACAGTAGTACCAGTAATCATTGTACTGTCTTGATGTGGGTTTTGTTTTTGGGATAGCCTCTTCTGCCGCTTGGTGAAACGCCTCGACCAATTGTTGGTGGAGGGTTGTCTCGTCCACGGCTGTGATTTTTCGCGCCACTTAGCCAGGTGTTTCTTAAAGAGTCCCCAGTCTGCCTTTTGGGTATTGTATCTCCATCTCGGGGGGGGGGGGGTGGGGGGGGGTGGAGTGGGGAGTTTGTTCACCTTCAGCGTTGTTAGGGTGGCGAAGTGGTCACTGGTCAGCGTGGGGTGTAGCTGCCAGGAGGCCGAAGGCTGTAGTGCACTGGAGACGAAGGTTAGATCTAGCCTTCCTCCCCTATTGTGGGTGGGCTCTCCGGTGTTCAGGAGGCAGATCTCGGGTGTATCTTGAAAGGTGGTGTATAGGTGTAGGCCGTCTTCATTTGTGGGGCTTGCCGAGCTTAGGAAGGGATGATGTGCGTTGAAATCCCCTCCTATGAGTGTGGCGTGGTCAGCGGCCGAAGCAAATAATTGAGTCACCTCCAGTGAGCCCCTTGGGTTCTTGTAGATGTTGTGAACAGTTAATTCCCGTTCTTGGAGGGTTACTTTGACGGCCTGTGTCTCGATGTTTTCCCCACATGGAAAGTGCTGCGTGACCTCGGAGGAGGGTTTGCTTGACTTGACCAGGATCATACATCCTCTTGTTGACGCCTGCGTGATATGCCTCCTGTATGTCTTGTAACCACTGAATTTGAAACAGTGGTGTTCTTGTAGAAGTGTTTCTTGTAGCAGTATGATGTCCAGCTTTTCCTTGGCTGCTGCTTCTTGTAGGAGGTGTTTCTTGTTTTTGATGCCCTGAGCATTCCATGTTAGGATGTTCAGGGTGCTGATGTTTACCACCACTGTTTCATCGGGGACTTCTGGTGGTCCTCGATGGAGATGTCCAAGTTCGATTCCAACTGGATAAGGTTCATATCTTCGTGTTCTGTGGTTTTTGCCTTCTGGGCCGTGGTTCGGTTCAGGGGAGTTGAAACGACCAATTTCTTTCTGGGAGCTGTCGGTATCTTGGGTTCTCTGGTGGCCTTCTTCGGTGTAGAGTGTACCTCGGCTGTCACTCGTGTGAGGACCGGCGTGGCTTCCTCCACTGAGGTGGCTGGAGCTGTGGCGACTTGCCCGAGGACGCTCCCCATGAGTATTTGGAGCTGTGTGGGTTGGATCTTGTGGCCCAGTAGTCCAGCTAGGCCCTCCGCGAAGGTTGTCAGTACCTTGGCTAGGTCTGATACGTGTATCATTCCTTCTGGTGCCTTGGTGTGTGCTTGTTTTGTCTTTTTCGTGGTTGTCGTTGTCTGCTGCTTGGGTGGCTGAGGTGTGGCCGTAGTGAGGCCAGGAAACTGGGCTGCACTTTGGGTGTTGACCGGCTGAGGAGGTTGGCTTTGTTGTCTTGGCCTTTGGGTTCCCCACACGAAGGTACTTGGTGGGGCTGGTGTGCAGGCGGTGGTAGCCGGTCTTGCAGCTGGCCGGTTTGCCTGGACCCTCCTTGTCCTCTCGGAGCATCCAGGGTTCCACGCGTGGTGTTTGCCCCAGCAGTTGGCACACTTGGGGGCAATTTTTTCTCCATTTTTCAGCTTGGTGAGGCAGGAGTGTGTGCCGTGCTTCTGTGCGCAGACTGCGCAGATTTCCTTGTACGTGCACCTTGTCTGATGGTGCCTTATTTCTGGCATCTGAAGCACCGCAGGGGCTCTGGGACGAAGGGCCTCACTTCGTAGACCCCCCAGGTTTTGAGGTCTATGCTGCTGGGGGGTGAACCGTAGTGCGTTATGAGCACTTGTTTTGTGGTGGCCGTCTTGTCGGACAGGGGAGAGCATCTCTCGGCTTTTAAGATCTTTGGGTGGTTCTCCAGGGGTTCGAGAGGTAGTTCCTTTGGGTACCGGAGGACTACCGACTTCATCAGTTTCTGGGCGGGGTCTAGCTTGGTTGATGCAACGGTGGTGGTGTTTTGCAGGTAAGTGTCGAGGGTGATGGCGGAGTCCTTGTCTTTGGGGTGAATAATCATCTCCCCCTTTAGGTTGGGCCGCACTGAGAACTTGGCCAGTGGATTTTGCTTTTCTATCTCTGTGATGGCGGCATATGTCGTTTTTGTGCCCGTTTTCGTGATCCGGAATTTTGGCAGTGTCGTTGGAGGTGAGCTGGTGGTGGTGATGGGTGCCTTTTGGGCTGCTTGACGGCATTCGTTTCCCGAAGAAGCACGTCGGCGTTTTTTATTTCTACCTTCGTCCAGTTGTCGTCCTCAGTGGCGGTAGTAGTGGTGGTGGAGTTGTTGGAGGCGGTGGCAGTGTTCCTGCTTTTTAGGGCTTCATTGAAGGCGCGTAACTGGTCCGCTTTCTCTGTGCGGAGCCTGTCGTAGTTCGGTTCGTCAGGTTGGCGGTTCAGGCGGGGGTCGCGGTTAGGAGGGCGTACGCGCTCCATAACCGGTTTTTTTTTTTTTTTTTTTTTTAAATCCTACCTATTCCGGTTGAGTAAGTAGCAGAGGAATTTCAGCACTCCCCACTGGCTGGTGGTGGTAGAGTGGTTCCTGAGCTTCTCTCCTGGAGCCCCGTTGGGGAAGCCTACTTTCTAGTGTATGTGACTGCTCACTTATAGACGTGAGCTAAGTGTGCCTATTGGGGAAGGATAAGGATTGCTACCCTCTTTCCAGGTGGACCCGCACGATCACGGTTTTCCTGGAAAGACTCGGCTGGGATGGGTTTTGCTCCAACCCCCTTTCGTGTTCACAATCTCCTGGGAGGGAGGTGAACAGTTACAGGGGGGACCGCAGGACGAATACACTTTTTGAGGGTGCAGGTCCCTAGGCCAGAGCGAAAAAGGAAAAATAGCAGTAGAAAGAAAAGAGCTCAAACCACGTCGGGAATATCGCGCTATAACTGCTCTCCAGCTGGAGTGTGGGTCACTCACACCACCAGTAGGGAGGGCAAGCTAATGCTCGATAAACCGAAAAACGCTCGTGAGTTGTTGTCGATGATATCAGTCGTGGATGGTCCGGTCCGGGAAGATGGCCAAACAATGGCACAAGAGAGAGGGCGGTCTTCACAGTTTCGGGTTCAGCAGGAGGTCTTGTTGAGAGGTCTTCTTAGTTCAGGAGCGATGTGTGAAGTCTCTGAGTACCAACCCTGAAACCATATTCTAGCCATTCTGTTACTCAAGTAATCCGCGAAGCATTTCAGCAACTTCCCAGAAACCCCTAAATTAATTAGTTCCTCAAGTATGTCTTCTTTATTTGCCCTATCAAAGGCATCTTTTAAGTCTACAAAAGTCCTGCATGTAGCCTTGGAGTTATTCAAACACTTTACAACACAGTCTGCAGCACTTCTCCCTTTCATAAATCCATGTAAATTGGGCGCAAAGGGATTTTCCACTTTGAACAACAACCTGTTTAATACTATTGTTATCGCCATGCACAATTGTGCGCGCCGGCCACATGCTAAGTGAAGAAACTGTTTACAACTCAGAATAGCTTACTAAGCGAGATGGGGCTGGTAGTAGCTGTGTGACTGCCTGAGGGGCAGATTATCGCCTTCTACTGTAGAGGCAACATCTTGATTCTCGTCAGCCAGCATCTTCCTTTCAGGACATTATATTTGTTCTCGTTGGTCTAACCCTATACTAAAAACAGTGAGTGTGATTGTGAACTGTTGAATCCTCTGAGAACTCTAAATAACTTTAATAAGTGTAATTATGCGCTGTATATTGATCATATTATTCAATCGGTGTGTCCTGATGTACCAGCAGTTGCTATATGTGAATTGTATTCAACAGGTTTTGACCGAATTATACTCATCGCCTCAACGACAAGGGTCTTATTGTCCTGCACAAACCAAAATCGCTCCTATGAGCAATTACAGTCAAAACGTGGGATAGGGCCATCGTAGGAGCGGCCAAGGATCGTGTCATCGTATGGAGCGGGACGACCTATGAGAGAAAGACTGGACTTCCTGTCAATATTGTACGGACGATTGTGCGAGAGTGTTAGTGTTCATTGCCGATAGCCGCACCGGCAACTGCGAGAACTGGTATCAGAAAAGACTGGTCTCGGTGCCAAAATTGTTCGGACAAGCGCACTGGAGTGTTACCGTTCATTACGGACAGGCCACGTGGATCCGTGTCAGAGAGGAGCGGCCTCAGTGTCAATAACATTCGTGTGAACACGAGGGAGAGATAGTGAGCAAAGCATGCAGCCAGACTAGATCGCCAAGTTTAAGAAGGCTGGTGTGTGTCTGTGTAAATAAGAAATAAGAGCGAGTGAAGTGCTCTTTCTGTTAGAAAATAAAGGGTTGTGACAGCTAAGTAACGGTGTGTAAGTAAGGGCGCCGCAATATTGTTTGTGACATCAATTGTGTAATGAGTCCCTACATTGATTGTGGGGTCTCTGTGCTCGTGTTAAGTGTGACATCACTCGTACGTATGGCACGTCACGTATTTGTGGGACATCGCTCGTGCGAATAGCACTGTTTGTGTGACGTCAGTCGTGCGTATGGCACTGTTTGCGTGACGTCACTCGCGCGCATTGCACTGTTTGTGTGACGTCACTCGTGCGTATGGCATTGTGTGACGTCACTCGTGCGTATGACAAGCGTCAGTGTGACATCTCCAATTGTGTGATATTAGTGATCGTGGGACGTCACCATGAGTAGTAACTGATACTAAGCGTTACTGCATACATTTATCGAGCATGGACATGGAAGGGAATAAGTCAGAAATGAGACACTGTCGCGTGACACCCACCCCGCCAAGGCAGCATGAGATAAACCTGTCTCCCGAGAAGAGAAAAGAACCACCAGACGAAGGGATTGAAGGGCAATTATGTGAGCAATACCAACAGACGCAGCAGATGTTCTCTCACATGACAGCGATGATGGAGAACGTCACCGAAGGTATGAATCGACTACAAAGTAAGGGCAGCACAGAACTTGATGATAGCAAAGCCAACCTCCAGGAAGAGGACCTCAAAAGCAAAAATCAGGTAGCCATAGCCACCGAAACACCGGCTGATGCAGCATCATACTTCACAGATAGCTCGGTGGACCCAAAACATCATAGATCCGGAGCGGCCTTCATCACTCAAGGTCAGACAATCTCAAAGGCCTTACAACACGCTGCAACACAACACAACAAGTCTATCATAATTCACACGGACTTGAAAACGGCTATGCAGGCTCTGCAACACAGTCAACCAAGAGACAACGTCCACATCATAACCTCGATCCTCGCACAGCTACAGGACTTCCAAAGGCAAAATCACCCAGTAGTCTTACACTGTATTCCCAGTCACGTAGGGATCGGGGAAAATGACATGGCAGACGAAGCAGCCAAGGTAGGCACACGTTTTAGAAGCGTACACATTCAAGTTCCAGCAAGCGTGCAATAGATCAAGAACCACCGTAGAAAGACTACCAAGCTCCACATCCAAAAGAGCTTCCTTGAAGCATTCAACGCTGGTTCCCAATCAGCCAAATGGTACCTGGTGGCTACAAAAGGGAAAAGCACCATTCGCTAACAAGAAAACACCAAGACAAACGCAAGTTAGCCTTCATCGACTACGGCTAGGGTACAAGTGCACCTGGCAAACGATCGGAAATGTCGTCAGGGAATGCACCTACTGTCAGGAGCCAGCGGCCAACCCACTGGAACACTATCTCCTCGACTGCGAAGTTACACAAAGTCTCCGAAACAGAATTCGAAACTTCCAAGAAGTACACACAACACCAGCGGCCACTCTAACCCGAAAGGCCCAAACAAACCACATTCACCACCTTCTCCGGGTCATCACACGATACCCACCACCCAGATAGCTTAGGAAATATCCTCCCCCGGCAAGTGCGGACCCCAGTTCAGGGGGCGCGCCACTCCGAAATTTACCACGTCCAAGAGTAGGGGTTGGTGGTAAACGTTCACTGACCGAGGGTGCGCTCACACTTGCAAACCTGCAGCATCCAATCATATCTGCAGTTAGGACAACCTCCATCCCCAATCCCAAATCCGGTCTGGCTGCTCCAAGAACTCCAGCCGGAACCACCAAAAGGGCCGCCTACAGGCAAAGGCCCGTGTCGAACTACGGTCCGACAATCTCAACAACAACAACAAGAGAAGGTCGCGGAAAGGTGTTATCACTACCAGAGACACGACCTTCCTCAAACCGAAACTGAAGGAGAAACGCTTTATACTCCAAGAGGACTCCCGGCGCTCACCTTAACCACGGAGCTGGGAACATTTCACCAGGGGGAGCGCGGAAGTACTTCCGAGCATCACTGAAACCACTAACGTTGATGAAGGACCAAAAAAAAGGACGACACGCCGAGGTCCGAGGGCTGGGTGAGAGAACTGTTAGAAAATATGAGGTTCTACCAAAGGCCGATGCCGAACTTCAGCGGAGGAACTTGTGGTGAATACTGGGAGTTCAAGGGACCTTTCCAGCGACCCGTTGGGATGCCGCAGATACCTGATGCTTTGAAATTAGAGACACATTTCGTCGCCTACACCAGCTCCGCTAAGGACGCTTTGCGAGGATGTCTGCAAATACAAGATCCCAAAGCATGGTACAAGCTTTGGACATATAAGAGAAACGTCACGGCAACAAGCACACTTACGTCTGTCAGCTAATAAAGAAAGCTCTGTGAGGTCTAACTGTGAGACTAAATGACGCGAAAAGCCCCCAACAGTTCTCAGACAAACTTGGGAATTACTTGAGGAACTTGAAGGTTTCTGGAGAACTACATCAGATTGACAAGTATGAATCAATACATACGTTAGCTAAAAGATTGAAGGGAAAGAGAAGGGAAAGAGAAGGGAGGACTACGTGGATAAGGTGCATGAATACAAAAGGAAGCAAGGGAAGACTCCTGGGATCGAGTGGAAATTGGAATTCACTATGGACATGGTCGACAAGGTGTAGGAGGTCCCAGAGTGACAAAGACCGGAGGAACCAAGCAGAATATATGCAGATTCACCCTCACGCCAATCATCTTCGAGGAAGAAACATGTGGGTCTGGTGACATCAGGAATAAAGACAACCAGAGATATGGACGATGAACGCTGCTCGTTATGCCGTGGAGATCACCTTTTTCAGATGTGCCGGACATTCCTCAGCATGTCCATGGGGAAGCGAACTTCCCTCATAAAAGAAGAACGTCGCTGCTTTACCTGCCTGGGTCGTAATCACCGGATAACGGAGTGCAGCCAGAAGATGGTATGTGGTATAGATGGCTGCTCTGGAGTACACTTGAGGCTTCTACACTTCACTGGAGCTTTGACGAGGACTGGCAAGGCGCAACGGGGCGAAATTGAAAGAGGAGAACACCAGACCAGTTTCCAAAGGATGAAGAGAGCAATCACTGGGGGCACTTACCAAATAGACATATCACCTGAATACAAGCGACCTAGAATGAGTCAACTTACGGCCATTATGCCACCACCGGAATTGGCAACTAGTAGAGCTAAATCATGGGAAACCGAAGCCGGTACAAGCACCATGGGGAAAAGGACTTTTTTTTTTGGGGGGGGGGGGGAATTAGCCCACCCGGGCACATGTCAAACGACCCACAACGGAGCCTGGGGGGGGGGGGGCGAAAAAAAGAAAGAACGGAGAGAAATTGTAAATATAGAAAAAAAAGGTTATGCTTTATTAATCTACACCACGAAGATGCCGGAAAACCAGCTTTTTAAAGTGAGACAGATTGTAAGAGCATGGAAACACAGAAGAAGGCAGAGCATTCCACAGTTTGGCTGTGTGAGGAAAGAAGGAGGTACTATAACGGGTTATTCTCGTGTGACCGACATCCACAGAGAAACTGGGGGTACACAAAGCGTACTGGTGACCACGAATAGAGGAAATCCGCATAGATGGGTCAGGGAAACTATAATCAACAACGGAGTTGGTGATCGGCGTAAAGAACCCAACGATTGCGAGTTGTGATTACAAGAGTCCAGCAAAGTCAAGGTGGAGGAGAAGAAGCAAGAGGCGAAAGGAGCAGCGGTCACTGGAGCTCTCTTGGATTCAAGCAGCAACCTATCATACTGCACGCATAGTCTAGCTAACCGGCTGGAGGCAGAGGGAAGGCCAGTTTTCCCCTCTCCATTGGCACGATCATGAAAGAAAGAAGTAGTGTAAACACCGAAGAGATCAGTGTAAAAGTGGCTAGCATAGGAGTAAGAAAGAGCCGATCCATCACTATCCCCAAGTTCATTGCTGTTGAGAATCTACTGTCTTTTCTGGGAGTTTTCAGTTGAGATCACCCAAAACGTAACCATGTGGGAACACCTCCGAGGTACTGCACTACGCCAAACACCGAAAAGAGTGGATCTCCTGATAGGACTAGATGTACCACAAGTATTAGTGCCGTTAGAAGTAAGGACCTGGAAGGACGGAGAGCCGTTTGCAACACGCACCCTTCTGGGCTGGACTATAAATGGACCACTTGGAGTGGTGAGCCGTGATTATGCCGTGATCAACCACTTTGTCAGAATGGCAACATTAAATTCGGAGACGAAACGAGGTCTTCTGAGTATGGTCAGCTCCATATATGACCCACTGGGCCTCATCGCTCCGAGCGTCATAAGAACCAAATTTATATTCCAAGATGAGTGTAGACGAGGTGTTGGGTGGGATGAACGACTGGCTGAACAAAACAGGGTGGCTTGGCGAAGATGGCTAGAAGAACTTCCTCACCTATCACAGGTAAACATTTCACGTTGTTACCCACCCGAGGATGCAAATCTAGTGTCTGCCGTGTAACTACACTACTTCTACGACGCCTCCCAACAAGCGTATGGAGCTCTATCGTATCTGAGGACCACGTGTGAAGATGGAACCCACCATATCGCCTTCGTGTGTGGCAAGGCAGACTATACTTCGACTCGAGCTCTGCGCAGCAGTACTGGCTGCCAAGGCAGACAAACAACTACGACGAGAACTTGAATTACAAATAGACAGATCAGTGGTCTGGACAGACAGTACAGCAGTCCTTCAGTACATACGAAACACCGAAAGACGCTTCCATTCCTTCGTGGCCAATCGAGTGACAACGATACACGAGGACTCCAATGCAGAACAATGGCGCCACGTGAAGTCGGTACTGAACCCAGTCGACGACGCTAGTCGTGAACTACATGGAGTAGAGCTCAACAAGGAGAGCAGGTGGATTCGGAGACCTGCTTTCCTCTTGTTGGAAGAAAACAGTAGGCCAAAGAGTCCATTGAGGATTCCAGATCTCTCAGGCGGAGACCCAGAGGTGAAGAAGGAAACCAATGTGTTGATGACGAACGCTGACCAGGGGGAGGGTATCCTCGATAAGCTATGGGCCAGGTACTCCTCGTGGCATCGACTTCTGAATAGCATAGTGTGGATTAGAAGGTTTATAGAAATGGCGGCTTGGGAAGCGAAAGAACAAACATCACCGAAAACATCGACTCAAGGTCAGGGAATTAGAAGATGCAAAGTAAGTCGTCTTAAGATTTATGCAAAGGAAAGGATTCCCTCGAAAACTAGGAATGTTGCAACAGGGACAACCCGTGAGAGGTAGCGACGTGAGTCGGCTGAAGCCTCATCTAGACACGGACGGTTAACTCAGAGTAGGCAGCAGACTGAAACATGCCGCTCGCCACCCAGACTAGAAGATTCCCATACTGTTGCCGAGGGACAACAGGATCACGGGGCTCATCGTGAGAGAGGTACACTCAACTAGAGCTGGACACTCAGGACGAGAACACACTCTTGCCATAATACGTAGAATATACTGGATACCTACGTGCGCAAATTA
This sequence comes from Homarus gammarus, assembly GCA_958450375.1. NCBI lineage: Eukaryota > Metazoa > Arthropoda > Malacostraca > Decapoda > Nephropidae > Homarus > Homarus gammarus. The sequence goes on along the minus strand of CAUDMG010002350.1, from coordinate 1,071,707 downwards.
CTCGACTGCAAAATACGGACGTGTGTGACTAGTCGGAGAAGCAGCTGGAGATCTACCCACCAAAGCCAAGCCGACCTGCCAGAAGATGGAAGCAGGCCCAATTCATCGCGGACCAATTTTGGAAGAGGTGGGTAAATGAATATATCCTGACACTACGTCAGCGACAAAGTTTCTTCAAAACTCGCCATAATCTCCACGTTGGGGATATCGTGATCATCTCTGGACAACCCTTCCCCAGGAGTCAGTGAATGCTAGAGAGAGTACTGGACGCACTACCAGGCGCAGATGGCCTGGTGCGAAGTGTTAAAGTGAAGACAAAGGACTCAGTGTTAATACGCCCAGCGACGAGACTCTACCTGTTGGAAGGGCTCGGAGAGTGAATTTAATGGTAGGCCGTAATTTGGTGCGAAACCCGACAGGGGGAGTGTTATCGCCACGCACAATTGTGGGCGCCGGCCACATATTAAGTTAAGAAACTGTTTACAACTCAGAATAGCTTACAAAGCGAGATGGAGCTGGTAGCAGCTATGTGATTGCCTGAGGGGCAGACTTTCGCCTTCTACTGTAGAGGCAACATCATGATTCTCGTCAGCCAACATTTTCCTGCAGGACATTGCATTTATTCTCGTTAGTCTAACCCTAGACCCAAAAACGTGAGTGTAATTGTGAACTGTTGAATCCTCTGAAAACTCTAAATAACTTTAACAAATGTACTTATGTACAGGAGCTGCCATGCACAGGCCAACCGGCCTATTGCAGGCTCCTTATTTTCTTATGTTCTTATGTTTATGAAGACAATCACCTTGGTGTGGTGTTCTGCGTCCTGAGGCATCGTTATTATCACTTACTTAAATCCTGTCTTTGTCAAAAACTTTACTGCCTGATCCCCAGCTACAGTCAGATAGACATTATTGCGACCTTCCTTAAGCAGGGGTTTAAACCTTTTATGCTCTCTTCCCCAGTGTAGCAGCCCACAGTAACCGCTCATAGAATGACATGTGTAAATCATTTGGAAAGTTCAACCTCCTCCTACCTGAGCTGTTTCTACCACCCGGGTTGGTAGGCACATTGTTATATTCACGATGATCTATTCGACTAACCTGCCGTGTTTTATTCACAGTTGAACTCTTTCTGCTTTCTTCTGTGTGTGCAGTCCTCTTCTTCCTATCATTCATGATTTCATCACTATCACTTCCTTCACTTTTCTTCGCCAACTCGCGCCTCCTCTTCTTTTCTTTCTTACTAATCACCTCTTGAAAACTGTCTGTCACCTCCATTGTTGTTGGCAGCGGATCATCTGCTTCCGATTCGCTACTTGAAAGCCGCAGGTCGTCTTCTAAGCTGTTCAGTAGTTCAACCTTTTCTTCTCTAGCCAAAGTCTTCACAAATTTCTGCCCCACCACTTGCCCCAGACACGGTGCAAAGCTTAGGCAGCCAGTGAAAATCAGCAGTGTTGTCGCAGAGTACAAGGCTGACACGTCCGACCAGTCCGGCCAGCGTTCAGAGAAATTGTACGTGCCGGAGGGAGAAATAGTTTTGATGTTCGAACGTCTCCAGCGCCAAGCCACCACAGCCCCACTACAAACTATGGTAGATTATATATCAAGAGCATGGATCCACAGCTCCACATGGCCACCCTCCAGCTGGAGTATTTTTAACCGGTCCGGACGTACCAATAATGTCATTGAAGGATGGCACAACCGACTGAATAAACGTGCTGCCGGAAGTTGCCACCTTCAGTTTTATCTGCTTGTTAACCACAAAGAGGCCAGATTAACCTCTGTACATATAAGGCTGGTATCAGAGAAGAAGCTCCGAAGGATCCAGCGAAGAAAGTATAGGGAGTTGCAGGTCAAAATATTCGCTCTTTGGGACGAATACTTGAGGAACAAGAAGTCAGCTTGCCAACTTCTAAGAGCTTGCGCCCATCTCAATGGACCAGTCAGCAGCTGATATGTGGCCAAACATGCTAAATCCACTCTATGTTACTTCTATGATTGACATTTTAAAACTTTTTAGTTTGTGTATTTAGATACAGAGTAGATTTTTATATTTGAAAGTCACCGAATAAACAACCTGAAACTTAATTTGTATATATTATACTGTTATCTAGTACGTGAAAAAACATAAATAGAACTTAACAAAGGGTAGGCGAACTGACTTCAGGTATGGGCGAACTGACTCCAAAGTGTGGGCGGATAAACTCTACTGTAAATGTGGGCGAATGAACTTGTGGGCGAATTTACTTGTTTTTCTGTTAAATTGAGCGTTAACTGTGTTGAGAGGATTATTAATGAGCTCATAAATAGTTAGTTTCTTTACTAAACCTCCTAGATGGCAGTATATCAAACTCTAATATTAAGGATAATGTGATTTTTATTATTATTATTATTATTATTATTATTATTATTATTATTATTATTATTATCATTATTATTATTATTATTATTATTATCATTATTGTTGTTATTATTATTATTATTATTATTATTATTATTATTAGTTTTATTATTATTATTATTATTATTATTATTATTATTATTATTATTATTGTATTTTATTTTATTTTATTATTAATTTTTTTTTACGGGAAATAGCCCACCTGGGAACAGGTCATCGACCCACAAATTAATCTACACCTCAAGTGTATATGAGTATGGAAACACAGAAGAAGGCAGAGCATTCCACAGTTTGGCTGTGTGAGGAAAGAAGGATGTACTATAACGAGGTATTCTAGTGGGACCGACATCCACAGAGAAACGGTGGGCACCGCGGGCAAAACTAGTGTCACGAGTCCACGGCTTTGCAGGCGATAAACAGGATACTAAATCCACCGAACATTGCCCCTTAAAGTACTTCTAAAAAAGAGAGAGTGAAGCAACACTGCGGCCATCCCAGAGTTGAGAGCACTACTCCAAGGTAAGACGAATGAATCCATTATATACTTGAAGCAACTACTCAGGAGAGAAGTAGCTACGGCATCTGTACAGCATTCCCAGCTTTTGGGAGGCAGCTTAAGCAATATTGAGGATGGGTGGCTCCCATTACATATTAGAGGAAATACTGAGGTCTAGCATATCTATTTTAGAATTTGGCAGAAAGATTGCGTCCTGAATTGTGATTGGTGGGAGATTATCTAATTTGGAAAGTGTAATCAGAAAATACACGAGTTTTATTACTATTGAATTTAACCAATCCTCTGCTTTCCCATTCGGAGATGCTGTACAGATCCGCATTGATAGATGTAATGATATCAGCTCTAGAAACAGATCTAGTTTGAGAATTAGGGGGAAGGGGAAAATATGAAGAGTGAAGAGTAGACTTGTCAGCGTAAAAATGGATAGAACCAGTTGTAGTGTGAAGTAAATCATTGATAAAAAGAAGGAAGACAGTATAGTTGAAAGAACAGAACCCTGTGGGACACCACTATTTGTAGAGAAAGAGAGAGAGAGAGAGATCCCTCGACATCAACTGCCATGGATTGGTTCTCAAGGAAGCTAAAAATTAGAGATCAAAGTGGGGTAGAGAAACCGTAAGAAGGGAATTTAGAAAGCAAAGACTTATGCCGTACCCTGCCAAATGTTTTGAAGATGTCGAGGGCCACGACGAAAGTTTCCCCATAATCCCTAAGAGAGGATGGCTAAAGATGGGTGCCGTAGCCAAAGCCATACTGGTGATCCGACAAAAGAGAATGGCGTTCAAGGTGACGAAGAAAATGAGAGACTAAGATAGTTTCGAAAATCTTAGAGATGGATGAAGTTAGGGGGATTGGAATGGTCACCCTTCTTCGGGATAGGCTGAACCGAGGCATTCTTCCAAGAAGAAGGAAAAGTTTGGGTTTTGAGGCAAAGGCGAAAGAGGCGAGCAAGCACAGAGGCCAGAACTTCATCACACTCCCTCAGAACACAAGGGGATATTCCGTCTTGTCCATGCGCCTTTTCTCAAATCCAACCTGGATAACACACCAGCTACCCTACGAGTGGAGATTATAGGAAAGTGCATAAGTTCAGTAGGAGGAGCAGGAGTAGGAGGAATAGAGCTGGAATCGTCTTAGGTGAAGTTAAATAAGAATAAGGTGCCAAAGACATTGGCTTTATCAGGGGGAGAGTTGGCTATAGAGTTGTCATGTCCGAAGAGAGGAGGATAAGAGGGAGTGCAGAGGATATTTCAGATGCTTTTGGTTTAGGACTAGAAGAAGAGTTAGTCAAGACAGCTTGGCCTTACAACGATTCCGAGAAGTAATGAAAGAGGAGTGGGTACATAAGAAACATAAAAAAATAAGTCTGCAATAGGCCGGTTGGCCTGTTCATGGCAGCTCCTTTCGAGTTACTACCACTCTCTATCATCCATGAATCTATCTAGCCTCCTTTTAAAACTTTCCAGCATTCCAGCACTTATTACAAAGTTGCTAAGCTTGTTCTACTCGTCCACCACCCTATTTGTGAACCAGGAGAAAGAGATAGTTTTATATGCCCTATCTCTCTCCCTACATAAGAACATAAGATAATAAGGAGTCTGCAATAGGCCGGTTGGCCTGTGCATGGCAGCTCCTGTCGAGAGGTACTACCACTCTCTATCATCCATGAATCTATCTAGCCTCCTTTTGAAACTTTTCAGAGTTCCAGCACTTACTACAAAGTTGCTAAGCTTGTTCCACTCGTCCACCACCCTATTTGTGAACCAGTTTCTACCTATCTCCCTCCTAAACCTAAACTTATCCAACTTGAATCCGTTGCTCCGAGTCCTATCCTGCTAGGATATTATAAGAACTTTATCTATATCCCCTTTATTGATTCCTTTCACCCACTTAAATACTTCTATCATATCTCCCCGCACTCTTCGTCTTTCTAGGGAATGCAAGTTAAGTTTCTTTAACCTATCCTGATATGGAAGGTTTCTAAGTCCCGGAATCATTTTCGTCATTCTTCGCTGCCCCGACTCTAGTGAATTTATATCCATTCTATAATAGGGGCACCAGAACTGAACCGCATAATCGAGGTGCGGCCTAACTAGCGCAAGATATAGTTGCAATAAAACCTCTGCACTCTTGTTACTTACACTTCTAGATATAAAACCCAATACTCTGTTTGCCTTATTTCGAACATTAACGCACTGTTTTCTAGGCCGTAGGTCCGGGCTTACAAGTACCCCTAGGTCTCTTTCACAAGTCGACTTCTCTAGGTTGATGTTGTTCAGGCTGTATACATTATAAGTATTTGTTCTTCCAATATTAAGTACGCTGCTCTTGCTGATGTTGAATTTCATTTGCCATTTTTCAGACCACCCCTGCAGTTTATTTAGATCCTCCTGTAATGCATTTGCATCCTGCCCTGAATTAATTTGCCGCCCTATTTTGGTGTCATCCGCAAACTTGCTTATGTCACTGCTGATCCCAGTATCTAAATCGTTTATGTAGATTATGAACAAGAGTGGGCCTAGTACTGACCCCTGGGGAACCCCACTGGTTACACGGCCCCACTCAGATTTAACACCATCTACGCTCACCCTCTGCGTTCTATCGGTGAGCCATGATTTTATCCAATTTAAATCTTTCCCCTCGATACCATGAGCCTTAATTTTTCTCAGAAGCCTCTGATGCGGTACTCTGTCAAATGCTTTGCTAAAGTCTAAGTAAATAACATCGTAATTTTCGTCATTATCTACTACCTCGAAGACTTTCCTAAAAAACGTTAGCAGATTTGTTAGACAAGATTTTCCCTTTGTACACCCATGTTGAGAGTCGTAGATTAATTTGCTTTTCTCTAGATGCGATCGGATGCTATCTGCTATAATTGATTCAAGAAATTTCCCCACTACTGACGTCAAACTGATCGGCCGGTAATTTGACGCTGATGCTCTGTCTCCCTATTTATATATGGGTACTACATTCGCCTGTTTCCACAACTCTGGCACAACTCCAGTGTCTAATGATTTTGTAAATAAGTTTACGAGGGGTCCGCTAATCTGTTCCCTACACTCTTTTAAGACTCGAGGAAAAATTTCATCCGGCCCTGGGGATTTTGTGTTCTTTAGTTTATTTATCTTCTTAAGAACATCCTCTTTTCTGATAGTGATATTCTTTAATTATTCTTCTTCCTTTCCCTTAAATATCAGTTCCACCTCCGGAATTTCATCGCAAATTTCTTCTGTGAAAACTGATAAGAAGTAGCTGTTTAATGCTTTGCTCATGTCTTCACTGCCATTTATCAATTCTCCCCTCCCTGACTTTAAAGGCCCAACTTTGTCCTTGACCTTTGTCCTATATACCTGGAAAAATCCCTTGGGATTCGCCTTGGATTCTCTTGCTATTTTGATTTCATAGTCTCTCTTTGGTTTCCTTACATTTTTCTTAACATTCCTAGATAGTTCATTATACCTGTTTCTGAGCTGCTCCTCCCCTCCCTTTAATTTCTTATATATTCCTTTCTTTATTCCTATGTCATGTTTAAGTTTTCTGGTCATCCACCTTGGCTCAGTCTTATTTGACCTAATTTTTCTGTGTGGTATATTTTGTTCTTGTGCTTTATGTAGTATACTGGTGAATATATTATAGTCATGATCAATTGTTGTGTCATCTATGACCTCACCACTTCCTACTGGGAACTGACGTGACTGTTCCCAGGTGACCTCACCTAAGTACCTTCTTAACCCCTGATAATCCGCCAACCGAAAGTTTGGGACTCTGACCATATTGTCATTGTTTTTCGTTTCCCAATTTTGGGTGAACCTGATTTCTCTGTGATCACTGTTACCTACCTCTTCCCCAACTGTGATATCTCTGATAATATTTTCTTTATTTGTTAATACTAGGTCTAATATATTGTCACCTCTAGTAGGTTCTGTAATTAGTTGTTTCAAAAAATTGTCCTGTACTGCGTCTAGGAAGTCTTCAGTTTCATAGTCGCCTACAATGTTGTCCCAGTCAATATTTCTGAAGTTGAAATCCCCCATAATCCATAGGTTGTTATATTTTGCTGCCCTACTCATTTCCTGCCATATGGGCTGAGCTGCTTCTTTGCTAAGACTTGGGGCCTGTAAATCACTCCCATAATTAGTTTTTCTCTTCCTTCCGTGATTTCTACCCACACAGACTCGGTTCCTATTTCACCCTTTATTGAATTATTAGTACAACATTTTAATGTATCCTTGACGAAGAGTGCGACCCCTCCCCCCTTCCTACCTTCCCTGTACTTGTGAAAAAGGTTGTACCCTTCTATGTGGTACTCTGATAAAAAATTTTTGCTCGCCAGATTCATCCAAGTTTCGTTGATTGCTATGACGTCTACATTCTCGGTACATACAACCGCTCTCAGCAAGTCTATTTTATTTCTAACGCTCCTACTGTTTGTATAGTATACATTTAAACCTACTCTTCCCTGGTCCTGTTTTACCCCTTGTCCTGAGAAACTAATTTTACTTCCCAGGACCTGCTTGTTTTTTGACTCCCACTTTCCCCGACCCCTCTCTAATGGCGAAACCCCCCCTTCGGAGTGACAATTTCACGCTCCAGGGATGCAGACAACGTCTTTACCCCCTCACGAGACAAGTGTACTCCGTCGCGACAGTACAGGTAGTCGTTGCCATAGAATCGTTGCCAGTTATCAATGAATGCCCAACCATTGTTTGCACAATGTTTTTCCAGTCGGCAATTAATAGCAATTGCCCTGGACAGCTATTCACAACCAACCCCTCTTCTAGGCAAGACACCACATACTATCGGGATCCCTCCCCTATCTCTAATCTTCCCCAGCGCCTCCCTATACCTCTTGAAAAGTTCCTCACTCCTAACCTTACCTATGTCGTTTCCTCCCACACTAAGACACACTACTGGATTGGTACCCTCCCCTGACAAAACTCTGTCTAACCTCTCGGCTACATGCCCTATCCCAGCCCCAGGAAAACACACCCTAGTCCTACGTTTCCTATCTCTCGCACAAAAAGCCCTATCCATAAACCTCATCTGGCTGTCACCAACTACGACCACGACCTTACCTGTGGGCAGGGTTTGTGCAACTGCCCTTTCCTCTCCTTGATCCATACAGTCCTGCCTCTTCTATTCCTCTCCAGCTTCCTGCAGCACCTGGTAAGGGTTACTGCACTCCACACCCTGGTCAGCTTTCCTAAGCCTGACCCTAGTCCCCATGGAGACAACCACTCTCCACGCCTGCTCCTCCTTCGCAGGTGTCCTGCTAGGCAGGACACCTACCTGAAGGAGTTCCGTCCTGAGGGCTTCATTTTCCCCCTTTAGAGTGTCAACCTCACTCCTCAACTGCCCCAGCTGCCTTAACAGCGTGGCTAGGAGGTCGTCCTTCCCCACACTCCCCTTCTCTTCCCCACGACACAACGATCCAAAGCGGCCATTTTTCTTGGTCTCTAACGGGAGCACGATCGGCACGACCTTCTCCAAGAGAACAGGAGCGATTAAACCATGATTTTAAAATTAAATTTTGGTAGATGATGGGATAAATGCACTGATACCACCCGTTATAACCTCCAGCAATGCTGTCAGCACATACCGAGGCGTCCCGAGTGGAAAAGCAACATTCATCCCAAGAAAAATCGGAGAAGAATTCTCGCAAGGATTGCCAGTTTGCCCTCCGATAGTTCCATAGTTGACTTGATGTTTAGAGGGGGCTGTGGGAGGTGGTCGTGCCCAGTTTGATGTAATAGAAATGAGACTGTGATCAGAAGACCCTAGGGGGGCAGAAATTGAGCATGAATAGTGTGAGGGGTTAGAGGTAAAACAAAAACAAAGAATTTTAGTAAAATGATCGTGTCGATCATGAACGCGTGTAGGGTGTTTAATTATTTGTTCCAGATCATTAAGTAAGGAAAAGGAGAGTGCCTCAGCTCCACCTGGGTCATCCTTTGCAGAGCCAAGTCACTCTCTGTGATGTATATTGAAATCCCCTAGGTAGAGGATCTCGGTGTTGGGGTGCGTGGATAGCAACGACTCATGTCAAGAAGTAAGAGAGTCAAAGAGTTCTAAATAGCTGGTAGAGTTGAGAGAACAGTATGGGAAACAAAGGAAAATGGTCATATTTGGTGGTGATATTTTAAGCCAGATAACATCATAAAGAGAAGATTCAAGATCCGTGAGTCGAGCTATAGGTGTACGTGTGTTACAGTAGGCGCAAAAACCTCCCTTAGAACGGAAAGAGGTATAAAGGTTGTAGTTAGAGATTTGAAAAAGTTTGGGTGAAGCTGCTTTGGTCAGTTGAAGTTCAGATAGTAGTAAGAGGTCGGGGGAAGAGGTTAATAGATGGTGCTCCACAGAAGGAAAATTGGATCTGAGGCCGCGATGTCGGAAATATGAACTGTGAAAAAAGCCGATCCCCCAGCAACCACGGTGACGTCAGTTAAGGCCCCAGTAGTTTGATGATAATCAGGTCGGCACTGAGGTCCACAATCTTCCCGACCAGTCGGACCCATCCGAGAAGTCCCCGCTTCAATATTATTGTCAACTAACACCATATAATGTCTTTATTCAAGATATCTTCAGAGGCAACTGAATTACAAGGACTGAGAGAGGCTTAAGTACACAAGGTGACCTTATTAAACATGAGGTCAGGTCATAAACATGACATCCACTAATCTGCACACCACACACACAAAGGAAATTAAGAGAAAGGGCGACGTAATTAGTCATGTTAAGTCAGGTCAAAAATATGGGACCCATATCTAACCCTACATCTAACTCGAATGCTTTGAAAGCATTCGAGTTAGGCGTAGGAGGAAATCCTTAACTCCATATGATACAAGTATATGGGCCAGTTATTTTCTAGATATGAAACCTTCAAATAATGGGAACCGAGTCTGTATGGGTAGAAATCACGGAAGGAAGAGAAAAACTAATTATGGGAGTGATTTACAGGCCCCCAAGTCTTGGGAAAAAAGCAGCTCAGCCCATATGGCAGGAAATTTTTAGGGCAGCAATATATACCAACCTGTGCATTATGGGGGATTTCAACTTCAGAAATATTGACTGGGACAACATTGTAGGTGACTATGACTCTGAAGACTTCCTAGACGCAGTACTGGACAATATTTTGAAACAACTAATTACAGAACCTACTAGAGGTGACAATATATTAGACCTAGTATTAACAAATAAAGAAAATATTATCAGAGATATCACAGTAGGGGAAGAACTAGGTAACAGTGATCACAGAGAAATCAGGTTCACCCTAAATTGGGAAACAAAAAACTATGACAATATGGTCAGAGTCCTAAACTTTCTGTTGGCGGATTACACTGGTCAACAGCCAAAATCGTTCACATATGCTGAATTCGAATCTGATATTTGTTTTGTTCTATCAGACCAGGTTTTATAAAAAAATCAATAGGTACAAATATTTAATATTCCATCACGTGTCGTGCAAAAGATGAGATTATCTCATGTGACTGTGCTTTCATGACTAATTTCATATTAATGAATATTAATTGGATGTTTCATTCTACCACCAGACCTACTTTCTTAAAGAATAAAAGAAATAGTAAATATAGTAACATTATCGCGTCATGCAAGATACAATTTTAAACCTATCACAGATAAGCTCATAAAAAATTGTACCAAAAAACATAAGTTCAAATCCTTTATAATGACAAAATATGAAGTTCTAAAAGTGCTTCTGAACTTTACTCTTTCTCTTGTACAGCTTGCTCTCTTCTCGTTGCAGTGTCCAGCAATAGTCGCCCATCATGTTAGGACTGAATTGTCCCTGATATCTGCTCTCCATTATGGCGATATCTTGATGAAATCTTTCGCCGTGTTCATCACTAACGTCTCCAAGGTTACCTGGGAAAAATTCAATATGAGAGTGGAAAAAATGCAATTTCAAGGACATCCTTGCTCCCAATGCATGATAATTCTGAAGCATGGTTGTTACGATTTCTTTGTAGTTGTCAGCACAATAGTTTCCAAGAAAATTCTTTGACACATTGACAAATGACTCCCATGCTTTTTTCTCCAGTGGGTTCAATGTTTTGGTGAATTCGCTATCATTAACTAGTATACGAATTTGTGGTCCATTCAAGACACCTGCTTTCAACTTGGCTTCGGAATCCACACCACCTAGTTTCTGAGATAAGTATAGAGTCCCAGCACCGAATTGATCCATAGCTTTGATGAAATTTTTAGCCAAACCGAGCTTTAGATGCAGTGGAGGGAAAAATATCTTTTCTGGGTCTACAAGCGGATTGTGAGCACAGTTAAACCTTCCAGGCACATCTCTTTATTTCTTGTCGGCCAATCCTTTCTCACATAGTGCTCTGCATCAGCTCTGCTGTTCAACAAGCACAAGAAGCACATGTGCTTTGTCTAGCCACTCTGAAGGCCCAGTAGTAAACTGATGACTTTGAGATCGCCACATATCTTCCACTGGTGTTTCTCATACTCTATAGCGGCCAACAGAATTTTCATTGTTTCATAGCTCTCAGTCATTTTTGTTGCTTGTGCTATTGGGACAGATGGAAGCCGATTGCCATTGTGTAAAAGAACAGCTTTCAGAGAGTCTTTTTCTGAGTCTATAAACAGCCTCCAATCCTCTGTCTTGTATGTTTCAGACTTGCAGAGTTGTTGCATGAGAGATACTGCGTCCTCGCAAGAACAAAGGTTGTTTGCCATCTTGAACAATGCAGACAGCTGTCTATGTCGGTAACGCGCTGTAGTGATATGCACTCCATCTTCTAGCAGGTTACGCTGCTTTAGTCTGGATCCCAAAACTTCAGCCTTTTCTTTTGACAAGTTTAGGCCCCTGATGAGATCATGAAGCGCTTCTTGAGTAAATAGTTTAGGCCTGGTATTTTCAGAGTCATCCTGGTAGTCGTTTTCCATTGAGGTAGAGGTAGAATCGGAATCACTCAATTCTTGTTCAGTCGGTGGATTTGGGACTGGAAGTTCAGCACTGTGCGGTACTGGTCGGATTGCAGAAGCAATATTGGGGTACTGTACCTTGCCTCGTGTCTTGATTTTTATTCCCTAAATATTTGTGAGACAGAAGAAGCAGTCACTACTGTGGTCTTTAGGTTCACGCCATATCATTGGTACAGCAAACGGCATTCCTGAACTTCGTTTACCACACATCCACTGGCTCAGGTGGTTAACACAAGGCTTAAAGGCTACATGAGGTGCCCATTTCTTGTCTTGGTCACCCAAATGACATTTGAAGTAACTTTTGTAGTTCAGTCGAACAGCTTTTGTGATTGGTTTCTTGAGGCTACCAGGAGTGAAGGCACCACATATGTAGCAAAAACTGTCAGCACCGTTCACACACTTGCAACGTTCCATGTTTTGTTAATTTCAGAGTAATTACAAATCATGCAGGTGTAGATATGCAATATCATGAATCAGCAATCTGAAACAAATAAAAAAGCACAAATCAGGACAAAATAATTGCATAAGTGGAGCCAATGAGCATATAAATTACTGTATCAATAGCATGGTACACTAAATATATAGATATGCTGGTTCTGAAAAACTGAGCCTGATTCAGCTATACGAATGTCATAATTGAGTTCAGCACATACAATTACACTAGAATCAGACTGTCTTGATTCAGAACCATGAGAATTTTTTTTTATGTTGACCAGTGTTATCAGGGATTAAGAAGGTACCTAGGTGAGGTCACCTGGGAACAGTCACGTCAGTTCCCAGTGGGAAGGGGTGAGGTCATAGATGACACAACAATTGATCATGACTATAATATATTCACTAGTATACTACATAAAGCACAAGAACAAAATATACCATACAGAAAAATTAGGTCAAATAAGAATGAGCCAAGGTGGATGACCAGAAAACTTAAACATGACATAGGAATAAAGAAAGGAATATATAAGAAATTAAAGGGAGGGGAGGAGCAGCTCAGAAATAGGTATAATGAACTATCTAGGAATGTTAAGAAAAATGTAAGGAAAGCAAAGAGAGACAATGAAGTCAAAGTAGCAAGAGAATCCAAGACGAATCCCAAGGGATTTTTCCAGGTATATAGAACAAAATTCAAGGACAAAGTTGGGCCTTTAAAGTCAGGGAGGGGACAAGTGATAAATGGCAGTGAAGAAATAACAAAGCATTGAACAACTACTTCTTATCAGTTTTCACAGAAGAAATTCGCGAGGAAATTCCAGAGGTGAAACTGATATTTAGGGGAAAGGAAGAAGAGAAATTAAGGAATATAACTATCAGAAAAGAGGATGTTCTTAAGAGGATAAATAAACTAAAGAAGACAAAATCCCCAGGGCCGGATGAAATTTTCCCTCGAGTATTGAAAGAGTATAGGGAACAGATTGGCGGACCCCTTGTAAATTTATTTACAAAATCATTAGACACTGGAGTTGTGCCAGACTTGTGGAAACAGGCAAATGTAGTACCCATATTCAAAAAGGGAGACAGAGCATGAGCGTCAAATTACCGGCTGATCAGTTTGACATCAGTAGTGGGGAAATTTCTTGAATCAATTATAGCAGATGGCATCCGATCACACCTAGAGTAAAGCAAATTAATCTACGACTCGCAACATGGGTTTACAAAGGAAAAATCTTGTCTAACAAATCTGCTGACGTTTTTTAGGAAAGTCTTCGAGGTAGAAGATATTGGGGAAAATTACGATATTATTTACTTAGACTTTAGCAAAGCATTTGACAGAGTTCCACATCAGAAGCTTCTGAGAAAAATTAAGGCTCATGGTATCGAGGGGAAAGTTTTAAATTGGATAAAATCATGGCTCACCGATAGAATGCAGAGGGTCAGCGTAGATGGTGTTAAATCTGAGTGGGGCCGTGTAACCAGTGGGGTTCCCCAGGGGTCAGTACTAGGCCCACTCTTGTTCATAAGCTACATAAACGATCTAGATACTGGGATCATCAGTGACATAAGCAAGTTTGCGGATGACACCAAAATTGGACGGCAGATTAATTCAGGGCAGGATGCAAATGCATTACAGGAGGATCTAAATAAACTGCAGGGGTGGTCTGAAAAATGGCAAATGAAATTCAACACCAGCAAGTGCAGCGTACTTAATATTGGAAGAACAAATACTGACAACTTATACAGCTTTAACAACATCAACCTAGAGAAGTCGACTTGTGAAAGAGACCTAGGGGTAATTGTAAGCCCGGACCTAAGGCCTAGAAAAACAGTGCGTTAATGTTCGAAATAAGGCAAACAGAGTATTGGGTTTTACATCTATAAGTGTAAGGAATAAGAGTGCAGAGGTCTTATTGCAATTATATCTTGCGCTAGTCAGGCCGCACCTCGATTATGCGGTTCAGTTCTGGTGCCCTTATTATAGAATGGATATCAATTCACTAGAGTCGGTGCAGCGAAGAATGACGAAAATGATTCCGGGACTTAGAAACCTTCCATATGAGGATAGGTTGAAGAAACTTATCTTGCATTCCCTAGAAAGACGAAGAGTGCGGGGAGATATGATAGAAGTATTTAAGTGGGTGAAAGGAATCAATAAAGGGGATATAGATAAAGTTCTTATCATATCCGAGCAGAATAGGACTCGGAGCAACGGATTCAAGTTGGATAAGTTTAGGTTTAGGAGGGAGATAGGTAGAAACTGGTTCACAAATAGGGTGGTGGACGAGTGGAACAAGCTTAGCAACTTTGTAGTAAGTGCTGGAACTCTGAAAAGTTTCAAAAGGAGGCTAGATAGATTCATGGATGATAGAGAGTGGTAGTAACTCTCGACAGGAGCTGCTATGCACAGTAGGGTGTGTCAATTTTGTCAACATGTTAAAAATCAAATTTGGTAGTCAAAATATTGTGCCTCTTTATGTCTAAACTTGAGATTAGCAAACAAAAATGAATTGAAATAACCCTCACCTACATCAATTATACCTTAAAGTTTCAAATATCAGTATTTCAACAAATTAATGAGACTTGATTAGAATTATTCACTTGATATTAACTAATCTCATGTAAGCATATGGATTATGGAGTATTTTATGGTTCTATAGCTTGTGTACAATATGCATGTCAGAACATGAACATGAACAGGCTCTCCGTGTGGGACAGTTTAATTCTTGTGTTGACTTGTACCAAGCGTGAGGATAAGGCGCCCGGCTCACTCTCCTTCTAGATATCATAGACGGTGGTTTGCTCTCATTGCACTTGCACCTACTCTACCAGACGAATTCTACATTTTAATTATTGTAAGTAGGGCATATTGATTGTCGCAGTTACTTATATCATTGTATAAAACATTATGTTCTAAGAAATTATTATGTTATTTCTGTTACAGCATTTTTGATAAACAAATTGATATTTTTTGAAACAACAATTGAATTATGAAACATTGAAATATTTTTCTATTTGTCAGATAGTGTGAAGATGTCAAAATTGAAGACAAGAAGTCAGTTGTCAACCCACTTGAGCCTGCTAGTTGGTAAAGGAAAGGAGCTTCCTGTATCAGAACTTCCAACAGTGAGAGACATGCTAAGATTAGGGTTACTCCTTCGAGAAAAAATGCAAAGGACAGAAGGAACTATACAGATAAAGAACTCATAAATGACATGATAGTCCCTCTTCTGCATCAATGGACAAAAGCTAATGCACTATTCAAACCACCTGTGATTAATCAGTGTCGAACTATTGAGCTAAAACTAACGAAATTATGGCACAAAGCAGTTGAAACATCACTTGGTAAAGGAAACTTGGCCAGGAAAAATGAATTTCTGCACACACTTGATACTCTGTTTGACATTTTGACCTGCAAGTGCTCCATACAATTATGTTCTGAATCCAACTGTTCTCACTCAGGTAAGAGAGAAAATAATTCCCACATTGATTGTGGTTGTCCTCGTGAAAAGAAGATCCCTGTTTTAGAGCTTGAATTTATAAAGGCACAGAGGACAAAGGCAGAAGGCCAAGGAAGTATGCAAATGGGTTCAATAGATTATTCAGAAACAAAGAAGCAGATTGCTAATGCCAAGAAGAGAGAACAAATCCGAGAGAGGGAACAAAAGAAGAAAATGAAGAGTGAAGAAGCCATCCAAGGAGAGGAAGAGCTGTGTCAAGATGTTTATCACTTCTTTGATAGTTCTTCTGATGAACAGGAAGCAACATCAGATGATAGTTCCAAAGAGCCATCTGAACCTTTACCAAAGAAAATGAAATACAACACAAGAAATATTTCAAACATTGCTTTAGCTAGTATTCGCCACCATGCTGGACTTCGTGAGGCTGCAGAAATTGCAACTGCCGCTTGGATAGATGCAGGCCTCATCAGCCGAGAGGATGTATCTTTGGTGATAGATCATAATAAAATTAGAAGAGCACAAGAAAAAATAATGAAGGAAATATCTGATCAGCATGAAAAAGATTTAAGCGAGGGAGGGCTCTCCTGTCTTTTGTTTGATGGAAGAATAGATGACACAAAAGTTTTGCTAGAAGTAGAGGGAGTGAACAGAAAGTTTCCAGGTCTCATCAAAGAAGAACACTACTCTGTCTGTTCTGAGCCTGGTGGTCGGTTTTTGTTTCACTTTGCTCCCGAAACTGAAGTAGAAGGGAAGAAACATGCAGAGGTCATTGCTGATCATATTTTATGTTGGGTTCAGGAGAGAGGACTTGGCAGTTCAGTGCAGGCTGTTGGTGGAGATTCAACTGCAGTGAACACCGGATGGCAGGGGGGTGTAATGACGCATTTAGAGAAAAAACTAGGAAGAAGACTTGTTTGGATTGTATGTGATTTACATACAGGCGAGCTACCTCTTCGTCATCTCATCCAGGAACTTGATGGTCCTACAAAGAGCAACAACAAGTGGTCAGGTCCCCTTGGCATCATGCTGGATGAAGCAACAAAACTAGAAATAAATACAACCTTTCCAAAGGTCGAAGTTGGCCCTCCCCTTCCGGCGTTGTCTGAAGGAGTCATCAAAGATCTCAGCACAGATCAATCCTATGCTTATCGTATTGCCCAAGCAATAAGATCAGGAGAAGTGCCTCAGTCATTGGCTCTCTTGGAGATTGGACCTGTCAGTCACAGCCGTTGGTTAACTACAGCTCTTCGTTTCTGCAGGATTTGGATTTCCAAACACGAATTGAAGGGCAAAGTGCTGAAGAATTTGAGGTTAATTGTTGAATTTATTATTGGAGTTTATCTTCCCCAGTGGTTTAGTGTGAAACTTAATCCTATGTGGGTGGATGGGCCCAATCACCTTTTGTTTCAATTGCAGCTAGTAAGAACACAGAGGAAGGTAGTGAGGGACATCGTGTTACCTGTGGCAAGAAGGTCCGCTTGGTATGCTCGATCAGAAGCAGTTTTGCAAGCAATGCTTTGCAGTCAATGTACCAATCTCCGAACCGAGGCTGTAGAAGTCATTCTAAAGATTAGAGGAACGCTAATAGATCACGACCAGTTGGGAGACTGTTCGTTTCACTCAAGAAAAGTTCCCCCAATAAACGTCAATGCCACCAAATTGTCAGAATTGGTTGACTTGAGTTTGGAAGTCTTAGAGCCACCATTGACAACAAGTCTAACTAGCCAAGAATTGAGAAACCTTAAAGAGACTCCAATGCAGGTGCCGAAGTGGCCTTCCCACACTCAAAGTGTGGAGAGATGTGTGAAAATGGTCACAGAAGCAGCGGGCCATGTTTACAGCCACGAGAGGCGAGAAGGTTACATCAAAGCACAAATAGCAAGCAGACTACTGATGACAAGAAACCAAAGCAAAGAGAGTATGAAGGCATTGGTTACTTTCAAATAGACTACGGATAATAAAATATAATAATTTGAAACTTGAAACAGTAACATGTGTGCAAACGCTGGTTATGTTATAAATTCACAAATATGTACATTTAAAAATCCATTTGATGTAGGAAGGACTTATTATAAAAAAAAATTTATGCCAGAATATTGTTTTGCATGCTTAAAGACTACAATAAATTGCTACCAAATTACTCGATTTTCAATTTAGCCAGTTCACCCCCTAAATTGACACACCCTAATGCACAGGCCAACCGGCCTATTGCAGACTCCTTATTTTCTTATGTTCTTATGATGATGTTTCCTTGTTGTCTCCACCTTATTATAGTAATGCAATCAATACCCAAAGAAGGATAGCAAGGCATGATAACTTTCCCAATGTCAGGAATAAAGATGTATACAATATGTTAATGACATTGCCTAAACCAGCAGTTGAAGAAATGTGTCCGCTGTTTAAATGGCCGTTTATTTGGGAAAATATTACATGTAAATATATGGATCCTCACCAGAGAGGCTTCGTATATAGGTATATTCATGAAACTACCAACAAATAAGAGAATAAAAATGTTAAACATATAACAAGGTGATAGTTGTGTAAGATGTGGTGAGGTATAATCTCCTGTGGACGGAAATAAAGTCCTCAGGAAAAAAGTCACATGACTTGTACACATTGACAACACAATATATGGATCACCTGAAGAATCGTCACCCCAGAATGTCCACCTGAAGAATCGTCACCCCAGGATATCCCACCTGAAGAATTGTCACCCTGCCAAACTCTGGGGTGACAATTCTTCAGGTGATCACAATATATATATGATGGCATTGCACGTAGGTTAGGTTAGGTTAGGTTAGGTTAGGTTAGGTTAGGTAAGCTTAGGTTAGGTTAGGTAAGGTTAGGTTTTTCCGTGCCTTGTTATCTGTGACTTTTTTCTTGTGACTTTTTTCCAGGATTATAATTTCCATTACATATATTTTACTTCTGCTTCCATAACAAAGACATAATTAAATGGCTTAAAAATATCCTGAATACATTTTGCAATGTTAATAGCAAATTATTATTGCATTTTTTAATGTTTAATATTAACTGTGGTAATAATAAGGATAAGAATACAATGATCATACTAATGTTAGATCATATTTACTGTATGTGGTTAAGTAGGAAGGAAAATTATAAAGCGGGATATATTATATTAAATAGATAATCAAGTGTATTTTAAAAGAAAAGTCATCCAAATATTTCACGGACAAATATATTAAAAGGTATTATCTATGTACAGTATATACGTAAATTGTGACATTTTAAATAAAACATGAAAAAAAAAATACTAGGCATTTTCAAGAGATACGAGTAACATACTTGGAATGAGCGTGAATAAAATAGTTTAAAAATGTGGTTTACAGCAACATTTAAAAATACATTTATATAATGAAAAAAAAAACGCCACTACTTACATATCCCTGCAAATATAGTGGGACAGGTAAAGTCGGGCGATAAAAATTTTAACATTACACCTGAATAATTTGAAGTATATTTCATTTTAGGTAATTGTCCAATTTAGGGCTCCACCATATTTAGTGTGTGTGTGTGTGTGTGTGTGTGTGTGTGTGTGTGTTTTATGAAACGGGAATTTCACAAGAATGTGTGTTTTTTATGTATTCTTTAGTTTCACAATGGGGAAGATTTCCAGTAGCCCTGCTGTCTCTTAGACCCCTGCAGAGAGTTTGCCAACACTTACAATGGACAAAGTAACCTAACTTCACAACTTAACCTTCCTTCTATGTGAAACTAAGCATGGGCTCACCCAGGGGCTCTGCACGCCCTCGGACGGCCCCAAATTTTAAATATAATAGCGAAGATATTAAGGTTATATGGCCGCTGCTCGTCTCGTTACAATGATTACATTATATTATCGTAGGCACTCAATTATCGAATTACTGTTTGCCAAATACAATATTTTCAACGATTTTACACTCTGGGCAAGCCTCCAATCTTATAATAATCAGTTAGTATAGAAGGAAATAATGTTTAGACTTTATCATTTCATGTATATCAAATATAACAAGGAAAGGAAACTTCCTTACCGTCGCTTATGAATCACATTGCTGATTTGAAACATGGCCGACTCCAAACAAGGTATCTTCCTGCATATGGATAGCATTATTAATGTATACCATTGATACTATACAGTACGGTTTGTGATAGTGCACACCTGCATGGTATAAATATTGATAACAGTATGAGAAGTTATGTCCTCGCCACACATTAATTGGGCAGGATATAAAACTTCATTCGAGATCGGGGTTCATTCAGGCATAGGTAGTCACACCACAGCCCAAGACTTTAAGTAGTATCGTACAGTGTGCACACTGTTACCAGACCAAGAGAAGAACGAACTGCGGTACAGTCCATCAAATATGGTTTAAATCAAGATCAGTTCCTAAATTCTCTAGTTTATGCGGGAGTTGTGTGTTTGAGAAATAATTACATACTTTATGCTTATTTATTTACAGGTGCAGGAATCGGACTAGTGGTATTCCTGTGTGAGCAGTTAGTTCATAAGTGTGTTCATCAATCACAGCCTTGAGCACCTTAACAACAGTACGTCAACCAAGTTATGTAAAATTAAATAAAACTGGTTATTTTATCCAGTAATAACAATATCTGCACAAAGGTTGAGTATAAAGACACAGAGATTATCATTGTAATGATTGTCTGCATCCAAAAATGTTTTGTAATTTATCTGCCTTCTGTTGTTATTTTGGCCTTCTTTTGGACTTTTACAAGTAAAATTGAGAAGTTGTTGTGTGTGTAAATGTTAGTATGTGTGTGTGTGTGTGTGTGTGTGTGTGTGTGTGTGTGTGTGCGCGCACCACAGGATCAAGAAAAGGGAGAACTAAGATATGTGGCTGCAGTTTACATTCCTGCCTTACCACATAAATCAACTCACGGGCAACCACCATCCAGCTCACCATACTTTTCATCATCATCAGAACCCCAAGGCCCCCACAAGTCCAATGGTGACAGACGAATGGCGATGGGGACAGGCAAATATTGCTGCCGGGAGTCTCTAGTCACAACTTTTTTGTACATAGGCCGCAGAGATAAGAAAAACGTTTATGTACTGGGATTTAGGCAGCAATACAATCCAATCCTGTCTGTGCAACTGAGCAGCCCTTTCCGAGTCTCGCTGAATCACTTACCTCATGCTTTCTCCATCAGTGCATACGCCCCAACACTGGATGAAGAAGACACCAAGGAGGCCCTTTATGCCGACCTTGACAAAGTACTAATCTCTATCCCCAGAAAAGAAAAGGTTGTGCTCCTAGATGACTTCAATGCCACAGTTGGCAGAAATGTTGACTTATGGTAACGAACCATATGGAGAGAAAGATTGGGTAAGTATAATCCCAACGACCTACTCCTCATCATCAAGTGTGGTGAATCCAACCTCACTGTCACCAACACCTTGTTTAGGCAAGCCAACAAGTTCAAGGGTTTTTGGCAGCACCTACGATCCAAACATTGACAATTCATTAAGTGCATCTTTGTCAGAGAAAGACATCGCCTCCAGAAGAGGTTTTAACACCAATGACGGCAGGATCAAGTGGCAGACACTCCTCTCAGAGAGCAGCTCGAGTATGGACTGATAACAGCCCAACAATAAACAACCAAAATCCGAATGCCGAATGGGGTATCCACGATGTTGTCATCACAAAAACCTGCAACGAGACCCTCGACCAGATCGAAAGAAAACACCAGAATTGTTTTCATGAAAATAACCAGGGAATCTACTTACTAGTCAATGATAAACATGATTCTTTCACTGACTCATAGAACTACCTTCAGTTATGGACCAAAGCTGATATTTTTGCCAGAAGAAAACGTTGACCCAGAGCAAACATTGCAATATAAGGAACGAATGGTGGAAAATTAACATGTGTGAAACGCAAAAATTTGCAGACCAATACAAGATGGGTAACTAAAACAATGTATGGCCCAGCTACTCGTGGCACGGCCAGTCTCCGCTCATCCGACGGTAACTCCCCAATTAATAACGAAGACGGTATACGTCAGCACTGAAAACAGCACTACCATTCGCTGCTCAGCCGAAACACCGATGTGGATGTCCTGACTATTCAGCAGGTCCCTTTGCACCCACCTCAGCTATCCTCCATCCCTGGATGAGATAGTTACTACCATCAAGCAGATGAAAAATAACAAAGCCACAGGGCCTGGTAAAATCCCAGCCGAGATGTATAAAACAGGAGGGCCTCTGCTTACCAGCCGTCTCCACTCTCTCCTGGAGAGTACAGTATATGGGAGAAGGAGGAAATTCCCAAAGACCTTATTGACGCCTCCTTCGTCAATATTTATAAGAACAAGGGAGACCGGTCAGACTGTGGCAACTACCACGGGACCTCTCTGCCGTCCATAGCTGGCAAGATTATTACCAGAGACCTCCTAAACAGACTTCTTACTGAGGCGGAAAACTTCCTCCCAGAATCTCAATGTGGCTGTAGACCGTCACGTGGCACCACTGACATGACCTTTGCTGCCCGCCACATACAGTAAAAGTGCAGAGGACAGTGTTGTAACTTGTACATGGCCTTCATCGACCTTACTAAGGCCTTCGACTCGCTCAACAAGGAAGCTCTGTCGTTTCGGTTATCGACCAAAATTCATCACCATTGTGAGGGAACTCCACAAAGGCATTAACATCAGTGCCCTTCACATTGGCGCCCAGACTGAGTTCTTCCCCATCCAAACGGGGGTAAAACAAGGATGTGTACTGGCACCAACTTACTTTTCCATTATCTTGGCTACCTTTCTTACTCCTGCCAGTACCAATTTAGCCGGCGTATTAGACATCCAGTCCTGGATGAAGGGACTTTTCAACATAAGATGGCTCTAGGGAGGGACAAAGGTGCCGGCCACTTCCATCACTAAATTTCAGTGTGCAGATGACTTCTCCCTCGTTCCTGACACTCAACGTGACCTACCAGAGAGCCTGAACACTTACGTAGATGTGTATGCACACTTCCCTCTGTTATGTTACCCACTTTCTGTATCTTGGCTCCCACTTGTCCACCACCGCAGACGATGAAGAGATTTAACATCTGATCAGAGGTGTATAACAAGCCTTTGGCAGACTACGTACCCGTATCTTTAGCTGTAGGGAGCTAAAATTATCTACAAAGCTGCTATGTATCAATCAGTAGTCATCCCCACCCTTCTGTATGGCAACGAAACATGAGCCACATACACGAGGCACCTCAAGACTTTCACCAACTTAGTTTACGTTCCATCCTCCGAGTTCATTGGGAAGAAAAGAGAACAAATGCCAGTATTTTGCTGATACCTACTGTAGGAGCATCGAGGCTACCATTATCCATGAACAACTACATTGGACTGGCCATGTAACCAGCACGGACGACAGTAGATTACCAAAGCAGCTACAATACAGTCACTCAAAGAATGGTCAATGTAATGCGGTCTGACAACGGAAAAGGCTTAAAGATAGTCTTAGGACAAATCTGAAAAAGTGCCAAATCGACCCCCTTTCCTGGGAGATGATCACTCTGCACCGTGTCAATACTTTCGAGTTAGCTTGACTGCATACCAAGGCAGACAAGCAGCAGCGCTGAAAAGACGCTGCCGCCGCCTATCCTCCATTAGATTTAGCCCTCTACACGTGCAACATCTGTGGACAGCCCTGCCGTTCCCATATCGACCTCTCGAGGCACTCCAGAGCATACCAATGAAGTTGACATCTTTAATAACTCTTATCATTGTATGATAGCTGGATGATCGTGTGTGTGTGTGTGTGTGTGTGTGTGCGTGTGTGTGTACACACAGGGCGGTGTAATGCATCTTTTGTGGTAGCATTATGTTAGTGATAAGATGCTTGCCTCGTCTCACTTTCAGCTACCGCCGCTGGTAAGCTCTCGTGGCGAACAGGGAAGCAATTTGCATGAATCTTTCCCTGCACTGTTGTGCCTCCTCGTAGCAATACACTGTAACTGGGTGCCTCGTGGGCCCAGGCTAGACTAGCAGGGGATCTCGGAGTAGCATGGGCCCCGGAGGGACGGCGCATAGGCCCACTGGCATGTAGACACTTCCTGACGCCTATCAACACCTGCCCCGCTGCCTTGCGGATTAACCTTGGTAGGTATAAGGCTACGGGAGTAAACCCCAAATGAAAAATCTGCTGTGGAGCCCCGCATCAGGCAGACTTGCTTACAGAGCTCCAACAAGACCCCAACGGAAGGAAAAGGTGGCAGAGGTGACGAACATGGGAACCCAGGGAATACACCGGCGGAAGAAGGCAATGCATGATAGACAGGCTGCTAAGGCGAAACCCAACAAAAAGGGTTATCGGCAGTCCATTGCAACTCTCCCTTTCCCCAGTCATTGCAACATTTGTACACTGGATCAGGAAAAGGGAGAGCCAAGATGTGTGGTTGCAGTCTGCGCTCCTGACTCACCACATAAGTCAACTCACACTCATCCATCATCCAACTCATCATACTGGGAAGAAAAAAGAACAAATGCCAGAATTCTCGCTGACACCAACTGTAGGAGCATCGAGGCCACCATTATCCATGAACAACTACGTTGGACTGGTCACGTTATCTGCATGGACGATAGTAGACTGCCAAAGCAGCTACTTTGCAACCATCTAACAGATAGTAAACGTAACGCCGGAGGGCAACTGAAAAGGTATAAGGATAATCTTAAGACAAACCTGAAAAAGTGCCAAATCGACCCTCTTAGATGGGAGACGATCACTCCACACTATAACGCTTGGAGGATCACCACACGAGAAGGTGTCAATACTTTCGAATTAGCCCGACTGCAAACCGAGGCAGACAAGCGCCAGCGCCGGAAAGACGCTGCAGCCATCCCTCCCGCACTAGATGTAGCCCCCCACATGAGCAACATCTGTGAACGACTCTTCCGGTCCCGTATCGGCCTCTTTAGTCACCTTAAAACTCACCAACCCAGGTGACATCCTTAATAACTCATATCATTGTATCATAGCTGAATGATCGTCATACTCGAATCCGAGTAATAGCAAAGTAGTAGTAATAGTGTGTGTGTGTGTGTGTGTGTGTGTGTGTGTGTGTGTGTGTGTGTAGTCACCTCAAAAGGTCCGTGATTTCGGCAATTAGAATGAACCGTTGGAGAGAATTCTGGGAGTGCTATGGTTCAGTTCTGAATTTCATCCCATAAATGGTGCTTCTTATAGCACGAGTTAACAACACTACGCCTAGAGTAGATGCCGAGTCTCCCAACGCCTGACAACTTTATCGGTTTCTACGGCAAAGGTGTCTCTTAACTGAATAACGCCGTCTGGCGTTAGCAAGAATAAAATACCTAAGTACACCGCTACTCTACAAAGGGTTATACAAAAATAATTAATGTGAGAACAAGCTTAAATTATAATAAAAAAATGTTGAAGACTGTGGAAGTATAGATTATTATTATTTTTCTTTTGCCGCTTACAGCGGCTACTTTATTGTGCACCCCACACTCATCCTGAGAGCGGCAGCGCAAAAGGATAACAGAGTAGAGTTTACAACGGGTCATAATAATTAACCCCCGTTGTCAGGATATTATGGCACTGAATGTTACACAGTATTTCAATTACATTATTTGTTTAGTTCTTTACATAAAGGGTAACTTATTCACAACTGCGTGAGTACAGGCGTGTGAGGCAGTATGTCTGGCCTCACACTTTGTTATTCACATTTACGTGAGAAGTATTCAAGCACATTGCGTATTTGGTTCTGTACATGAGAACTGATATAGTTACTAAGTGCAAAAAAGTAGATACAATCTTAATATGTCGGCTATCTTGCCATTAGAGATGAAGTGTTGTGCCATTTCACACACAGTGTGCTTGGACCTGTCCCTAAAAGGTTCTATCTTCACACAGTCGAGGACGTAGTGTTCAAGTGTGTGGCCATATGTCTGGCCACACACTTTACATTTTGTTAGGCTCTGAATAATAAGTTCTATATACAGGAGAGAACACAAACACCTGTATAGTTTTGTAGGTTCGGTTTACTGGATAAGAGTATGTACACAGAGGGAAGCAGCACTTTCCCTTGGCTAGGCTCCTTGTCAACTGCTATAGGCGACGTATGGCAAGTGATACATTAGCAGTTTCCATACGTCGCCAGGCACATTAATTAAGCGTGTGGGATATGGTAATAACATTGCCACACGCTGCTAGCTAGGCTGAATAAATAATACATAAATGGAGCACATACATAATATACATACATGATATATAATCCAGCATACATAATATACATACACCTCCCTCCCCCCTATACGCTCATAGCAAAGTCTTGAGCGGACCTTTTCTTTTGGATCCGTTCTGAGCATCGAGGGACTTCATCACTGGGAAGGGTATGGGACTCAACACTGGTGGCGGGGCCAGCAGAAGGCATTGTTACGGGTCGGAGAAAACGGCGGTTCCTCCACCACACACGACCACTGGGTAACCGCACCTGGTAGTCCCGTGACCTGCCGAGACCCATAACTACGCCTACTTTGTCCCAACGTAGGGAGGTCGGGTCCTGAACACGGACTTGGGTGCCGACACTCAACCTGGGGAGAGAACGGGCGTGGTCATTGTAGCGGGCGACGACGTCCTGAACACGTTCGGCGGCTCGGCGATCACAATCCTCTGTCTTGGCCTGCCACTCCTTGGAGAAGGATTGAGGGTGAGCAGGGACACAAGAACGAAGGGGGCGTCCATACAAAACCTGGGCAGGGGAGCGTCCGGTGTAGTTAGGTGTGTTGCGGAGTTCAAGAAGACCCCTGTCGAAGGCCTCGCAGTCAATGTTCCCAGAAGGGGCCACCTTAAGGATGAGGTGCTTCAGGGATTTGACAGCAGCCTCAGCGTGGCCGTGGGACTGCGGGTAATGGGGCGATGACAACACATGCCGGACTCCCCATCGGTCAAGGAACACAGCAAAGTCCCGGCTTGTGAACTGAGGCCCTCCGTCGGTTCGCAGGCGTACGGGAACGCCCACGTCACGGAAGTAGTGGCGGAACTTGCTGATGGTGGCGGCAGACATCGTGTCATTACCGCACTTGATGACAACCGGCCAACCAGAGAGACGGTCGACGATAACGAGGAAGGACTTTCCTGACACACAGAAAAAGTCGGCCGACACAGACTCAAAGGGGCGGGTGGGGTTGTCGTCACTCATAAAGGATTCCTGCTGCTAGCTGGGTTGTAATACGCGGCGGGGCTTACACACCTGGACAGCATTGGAGATGTCGGGGTCGATGCCAGGCCGGAACACAGTCTGTCTTGCACGCCGTTTGGTGGCCTCGGCTCCACAGTGACTGTCGTGGAGGCGAGCCAAGGCGTGGAGACTTGAAGCAGCAGGGACAACTACCGAAGGAGAGGTGTCACTGGCCAGAGGTAGGGGTAGGGCGGCAGCAGGGTAGTTGCTGCTCCCTTCGTGCACCCTGTTGGCGTGTTTTACCTCGAGAATCGGTGTTGGGAAGTCCTGGGGGATGATGGCCAACTCTTGGCAATGTCTGTAGGACAGCAAAGGAGTCGGGACGCCATTATGCACATCAATCCAGGCTTGACACGACCTGTTGCCAAAGGTGACGTGTGCATAGAGTGAACCTAGGGCCGGGGTCATCTGTGAACCATCTGCCATAAAGCGGAGATCCTTGGGGGGCGGTCCTAGATCACTTGGAGAGAGCCCCAAGCATTGCAAATGCTGGGGACCGATGACTGTAGCATCAGCGCCGGTGTCGGGCAACATCTGAAGACGGGATGACACACCGCCGTAGGTCACGATGACGCTGATGTACTGGGGGACTTTGGTCCTGGGACGCGGGGGGGAGCACACAACCCTAATGTGGCTCGGGCGTTGTCAGGAGTCGTCGTACCTCTGATTGGAAGACTGTGGGCGGCCCTCTCTGGTGGAGGGGGGGCTGAAGCTTCCGCCGACGCGGTCCCTTGGGCATGTTGGAAGGGCAACACTTGTCATAGTGGCCCAGACGACCACACACATTGCACTGGACGCGTTTGGCTGGGCACCGTACTGTGAGTGACCAGTGGCCCTTACGGTCACAACTGTTGCAGGTAGACTGAGCAGCTGGACACACCTGTGTTCCGTGCTGCTTACCACAGTTGTTGCAAAATATACCGGGCGTGGACGTGGTGGGCGAAGGCGTAGGAACAGACTTCTTGTCCTTCTTGTACCGGGACACAGCGCGTACAGCTGTAGGGGGAGCACGGATGGCAGAGGTGGCACACCTGGCAGCCTCATAGGAGCGACATATCGTCAACACATCCTTAAGAGAAGAGGAAGAGTCGAGGGAGGTGAGGCGTTGGACAAGTTCCTCGTCCTTAACACCCATCAGGATCACCTGCCTCAACTGGGTCTCCTCGCACTGCTGGTGGTGGCCTGGACATATATCTACCTCTTCCGAGGCTCTCTTAAGACGCACGTAAAAGGCATCAAAACTCACCCTCCATCTGTCTGCAGCTAAACAATTCCCTCCTGCGCAGAGCTTCATTCTGCTGTCCTTTGATGTGCCGTTGTAGAACGTCCAGTACCTCCTCTACAGACAGCAAAGAGGTTGGGGGTACCTGCAACGTATGTTCCAAGACAGGCTGAATTTCCAAGGACAGGCACATACGCAGCTGGATGAGTTGTTTAGGCTGTGACAAACTCTGGAGATCCACCATTGTAGAATAATCAGTCCACCGTCGCCGCCATTCACGAAAAGTCTGGAAATTCACATCAGGCTTCAAGATGGGCGGTGTTTGAGCTGCTGCTTTAGGTGGGGCTGGGGGGTGCGAAGGAAGCATGGATGGGGTATCTGAACCAGTCAGTACCGAGGCAGTGTTAGAGCCAGGGGCTTGGTTAACAGTGAGGCGAGATATCAAGGCTTCAAACCGTTCACTGTCTTCCAATCTCCGTTGGTTGTCTCGTTCTGCCTCTGCTTGCCTTCTGTGCTCATCCGCCAAACGTCTGTGGGCTTCATCCTCGCGTTTCTCATCTCTCATAAACTTCAGTAAAGCAATTATCTCTGGAGACAACGCTGAATATTGAGGTGAGGGACTGCGCGATGTGGGGGCTGGAGCGTCGTGGCCGGCCTGGTCATCCATCTCTGCGGGGCTATCACCCGTCTGAGTCATCCAGACGCTGGGTCCACGGCTACGTAAGGCGTGAGACATAACTACTTCCTCTGTGTACTATGTCTTAAATCAGTGTTGACCGGTCAGCCCGTCGTATCAACAAGATTTCAGACAAAAAATTAATTAAATACACAGATAAGTAGGTTATATATATAAAATATAAATAAGGAAGCCGCGCGGTCAGCGAGTGTTAGTACGTGTATGTGTGTGAGTGTGTGTCCCGGGCGGGCAAAGCGTCTCGCCCCAGCTGTGAGGGGGGGGGGTGGAGGCGGCGCTGTGAGGGGGGTGGAGGGAGAGGCGCGGCGACTCCCAGTCGGTCTAGTTACCCTCAGAACGCGGTCAGAGATGGGTGCACTGAACTCTACTCCTTACAAATGCCCAGAACGTGCCGTATACCTTGGGAATCCTTTAGAACAAGGTCACACATGAATGGCACGAACACACAATGCACTAAACACTTCACAGAAAATCACTGTCACTGACACTGCTCAAAGTTGCTGAGATTCTTCGAGGCGAGGTGACGCGCGGGAGTTGACCCAAGCGAGAGTCCAAGCCGGCTTTCTACAAACTTTGCACTATCACTCGTAATTATCCAGTAAGACTACGCACTGCGCCATGTTAGGTTCTGAATAATAAGTTCTATATACAGGAGAGAACACAAACACCTGTATAGTTTTGTAGGTTCGGTTTACTGGATAAGAGTATGTACACAGAGGGAAGCAACACTTTCCCTTGGCTAGGCTCCTTGTCAACTGCTATAGGCGACGGATGGCAAGTGATGCATTAGCAGCTTCCATACGTCGCCAGGCACATTAATTAAGCGTGTGGGATATGGTAATAACATTGCCACACGCTGCTAGCTAGGGTGAATAAATAATACATAAATGGAGCACATACATAATATACATACATGATATATAATCCAGCATACATAATATACATACACATTTAATTTTGTTTACATCTGCTTGAGGAACATACTGCCAAAGGTACTTATATCCTAACCTTAATCTAGCGGCTACAACATCTTGTAATCTAGTGATCTTGTTACTTGCTCCATATACATGTTTCACTTGATACATCTCATCATGGTAAACTATGGATCGACTAGTGCCTGTTTGCACTAGTCTACTTGCGTCAAACTCATCAATAAGTTCTTTCCTAATTAAAGTTTTAAGGGTTCTTTTTGACAGACCCAAATTGTATTCAACGGTGTCTTTGTTAGACGCGAGTTTGGCGAGGGCATCAACTCTGTCATGTCTTATGAGGCCTATGTGAGAGGGGATCCACAACAGTTTGACCTTGACACCCCGGTCAACAAGGCACGCATATGTGTGTCTGGCTTCAGAGACAAGAGCGTGACAACCTGATTCGAAGGTGCCAAGGGCAAGTAGTGAGGATAGAGAGTCAGTGATGATGAGACTGTCTGTAACAATGGTTTCAATGAATTTAATAGCTGAGAGTATGGCAACTAATTCAGTTTGCAGAGTGGATGCCCAGTTGTTAATTCTAACTCCTTCTCAATTATATTACCGTCAGGTTGAGTCACAACAATAGCACTTCCA
This sequence comes from Homarus gammarus, assembly GCA_958450375.1. Lineage (NCBI taxonomy): Eukaryota > Metazoa > Arthropoda > Malacostraca > Decapoda > Nephropidae > Homarus > Homarus gammarus. The sequence continues at coordinate 1,041,239 of CAUDMG010002350.1, read as the reverse complement.
GCCCTCCCACAGGCGGTGTTAAGAGATCCATCAGTGTAGATGGTCTGTGTGATATTATCATCAGTCTGTAGAGTGTGTATGTGTTCAAGAGCTCTCAATTTGGCAGTGTGTTGGAGATAAATGCTTTGTATAATTAATTTTTTAGGCGGATATGTCGGTATTGTGATATCGAAGGGAACTGTCCGCCAGGGTGGCAGGAAGCGCTGTTGTGTCTCAACTTTGTACAGATGGTCTAGTCCAAACATCTTCATATGTGTAGCTGTAGTTTGGATCCATTTAGACTCAACAGTCCCATGGTTCATACATTCTATTAATTTTAAGGAAACAATGTTATCAGGATCACCACGCAGAAGCCTCAGGGCTATCATAAGGTTGACTTCAATTATTCTATCTTTAACACTGGGTATACCTAGTTCTTTCCTCATATTAAGTACTTTAGTGCTCATGGGACATCTTAGGCTAATTCTGAGGGCTTTATTTTGCATTTTCTCGAGCTTGTCAACGCCTTTCCCTTCACGAAGGACCAGGGCTGGTGCGTGGTAATCTATCAGAGATCTTATATACTGTAGCCTAGGTACATTGTTTTAACAATTCTAATATTAGCACCATAGCGCGGGCTGTACCCCGCTACACTTCTAAGAGGTCTCAGTCTGTCAGTACATTGGCGGGTTAGGTGTTGTATGGCAGGTAGGGTACAAGGGACGGAAACACCAAGATATTTAAACGAAGAAACATAGTCAATAGTGTTGTTACCTATCTTGAACTTGGCGGGGCCGCGTTTGCGGTTACCAGCTTGTTTGTTGAACACCTTAGTTTTCTCAGTGGAGATAAGAAGACCGAGGTTCTCACAGGCTGCGTATACATGGTTCAGGGTGGTTTGCATTCCACGATGAGTTTTAGTATGTATAAGAATATCATCAGCATAGCTGATTGAGATATTGCTGGGGTTGTCTGGTATTAAATTTAATAATGCATTCATAAGAACACTGAACAAGGTGGGGCTAAGTACCCCACCTTGAGGGGTGCCAAGTTACATATCTTTAACTTCACTTTTGTAACCCTGAAACAGTGCAGCAGCAGAGAGAAAGGGTGGGTGGGTGGGTGGCATGGAGGGAAGGGAATGAGGGGAGAGATAGCAGACGCAGTACACAGGTGTTTCTTACCTTTGTTGGCCATAATACTGAACAACGAGTGTGAGTGTGTGTGTATATGTGTGTGTTGGGGTGGGGGGGTGGGGGGAGCGGTAGGATGTTGTTATGAGGATTAGGATATTGTCATGTGGAATAGGATGGTGTCATGAGGAAGAGGATGTTGTCATGAGGAGGAGAATGTTTCCATGAGGGGGAGGATGTTGTCATGAGGGGGAGGATGTTGCCATGAGGGTTAGGATGTTCTCATGAGGAGGAGGACACTATCATAAGTGGGAGGATGTTGTCATGAGAAGGAATATGTTATCATAAGGAATAGGATGTTGTCATGAGGAGGTAGGATGTTGTCATAAGACACAGAGAGACAAACATTTATGGAGTATAAAGGAAATGTTGAAGAGGGAGGAGAACGCGGAGGAGGAGAAGTATGTTATGCTATTTCCAATAGAATATTAGGGTTGGTATTAACAACATGTAAGGGTGGAATTAACTATGTAATAATCAAAATACACAACACTTTTATGGCACACGGCAGCAATCCCACGACGCACGGCCACAGTGGACTCCAGCACACACAGCTCATGGCAGGACTCCTACAGCACACACACTCACGGCAGGACTCCCACAGCGCACACAGTTCACGGCAGGACTCCCACAGCACACACAGCTCACAAAAGGACTCCCACAGCACACACAGCTCACGACAGGACTCCCACAGCACACACAGCTCACGACAGGACTCCCACAGCACAAACACTGCTCACTACAGAAAGTGTTGACAAGGCCAGCCAGGAGTTCGACAGCCGGGGTGATGGTTCGCGGCTGGTAACTCGCCTCCGTCACCTACCTCGTAATCCCGTCTCATTGGCCAGTCCCGTTATGAGGCGCTGTGACATTGACTGACGTCAGTAATTGCTGCTTGAATCAGCCAAAGAGTCCTTGGCCAGCTATTCCATAGTCAGGGCATGACATTCGCCCCTGCTAAAATATTTTTTCTTAAGGTAAGAAAAATGTCACAATTCTATGGCCCTGTTTCCGACGTTGGTTCATTGACTGATTGTCTGTATCCTCTACTATTAGTCTAGAAAGAAGATCAGCTCCGACATTTGCATTTCCTCTCATATATCGAATCGTGAAATTGAATTGTTGGAGGTGTAACGCCCACCGGATTAATCTTGAATTTGAGTTTCTAGAGGTGCGGAGGCTTGTTACGGGCATGTGATCTGTTTCTAAGGAAAATTTTTCACCATATAAATAAAATTAATATTTCTTGATACCTTCCACCACTGCGAGTAATTCCTTCTCAACCATGCTGTAATTCTTCTCTGCGGCTTTAGTTTTTTGCTATGGTATGCCACCGGATATGCCTCGCCCTCGTTTTCTTGCAGAAGTACAGCTCCGATCCCTTCCAGAGATGCGTCTGTTCTGAGAATGAAAGGTTTATCAAAATTAGGCAACTGAAGAATTGGTTGTTTACATAGCAGATTTTTTAAGGTGTTGAATGAATCTTCGTGGTGAGATATTCATTGGAATTTGTTTGGTGCATGTTTTCTCAAAAGTTTGTAGAGTGGTAGTGCAATTACTACGAAGTTTGGGATGAAATCCCTGTAGTATCCGGCAAGGCCCAGCAAGGATCTCACTTGCTTTTTCGTGATGGGCGTCTCAGCGCCCTGAATCTTCTTGATCTTGTCTCGCTGGCAAGGTTTTTTTTTTTTAAGGGAATTAGCCCACCCGGGAACAGGTCGAACGACCCACAACGAGGCCCAGAGCGCGAAAAAATAAGAATAGAAAGAAATTAAAAACAGAAAAGAAAAAGGTTATGTTATTGTACACCACGAAGAGGCCGAAAACCATCTTTTTAAAGTGAGACAGATTATATGAGTATGGAAACACAGAAGAAGGAAGAGCATTCCACAGTTTGGCTGTGTGAGGAAAGAAGGATGCACTATAACGGGCTATTTTAGTGTGACCGACTGCCACAGAGAAACGGTGGGCACCACGGGCAAGACGTGTGTTGCTGGCCCATGGCCTTACCGGCGGTACACAGGATGCCAAATCCACCGAACATTGCCCGTTAAAGTACCTATAAAAGCAACATTACGGCGAAGAGAAAGGGAAGAAACATTGTCAACTAAAGGAGGAGAGTTAATAAGACGAAATGCTTTGATGGAGGTAAACTGATTACCTCTGTCGCTTAGCACTTGCTTGGGAATGCCAATTCTGCAGAATATTTCCGTCATTGCTTCGGCAACGGTTACAGCCACGATAATTCTTCAGCGGTACGGCTTCGGTCCACCTCGTGCTGAAGTCAATGAGTGTGAGGACATACTTTGACCCGTCACTTGCCCTAGGATTGATGGGCCCCACTAGGTCAAAGGCAACCCTCTCAAAAGGCTCAGAAATTACTGGCAGAGACTGTAACGGACTTGGTCTCACTTGTCCACGGTCACTGGTTTGCTGGCAGATATTGCACGAACGCACCAGTCTCTCATCTCCTCCCCCATGGCAAGTCAGAAAAATACGGCCTGCATGAGATCAAGAGTTTTTTGTACCCAATGTGACCACCAAGAACAGCACAGTGACCCATCTTAAACACTTCCTTACAGTATTTAGCTGGAACCACAAACTGTAGGCGTTCCTCCTGGTGTGGTGTCACAAACGCACGATACAAATGGTTCCTTTTCCTGATATCAGGTAGTAAGTAGAAAGCGGCTACCAATCAGAGAGGTACTACCGCCTGGGAAGATATTGGAAGCATAATGTGTTGTCTAATGGTAGACCCTGCTGCCATATGACATCACGAAAATTATGACAAAGTCCCAGGTTGCTGATTTGACTTTCTGTCTCATTTACTACATAATGAATATCGTTTCTCACTCTTGATGTATTTTTTTGTCGTTATATATTTATTTATGGTTATTATTGTTGTTATTATTATTATTATTATTATTATTATTATTATTATTATTATTATTATTATTATTATTGTTATTATTATTATTATTATTATTATTATTTTTATTATTTCATTTGTATTTGTATTAATTTGCTATTAATTTTATTAATTGTTGTAATAATAATAATAATAATAATAATAATAATAGATATTATTATTATTATTATTTATTATTATTATTTTATTTTCGCCCCCCAAGCCCTGAACTGGGTCAGTGATCTGTGCCCGGGTGGGCTAATCCCCTAAGTTCCTATGTACCGTATCGAGCGTGGGGTCTGTCTCTTGTTCCCTCAGTACGTCTTGACTGCCCATGAGGTCGAAAGGTGCCGTAACGACCAGTGGAATGGCATGTGGTTGTGTTCGAGCCACTTGTCGGGTCACGGCGGCAGCAGAAATCTGGGTGGTCGCATCCATGAAGCAGCTACTCCTAATCCCTTCAATATTCCCAATTATCACTTCAGAAATAGGCTCGGACACAACTGTTGCATTAATCCAACCAGTGAAGAACGGGGATTCCACGTGCACTCTTGCTTCAGGCACAGTTGGGATAGATCCGTCAATCATCTTGACGTGAATCTGCCCGCCGGTGAACTGGTGGTTTAGTACCAAGGTCTTCTTCACCACGCAGCCCGAGGATCCGTTGTCCCTCATAACACTGACTGCTTGGTTTCCTACATACCCAGGCTGGATAAGGAAGTTGGCGCGCCAGTGACGAGAGTGTGTGGAGGAGGCTGCTAGTCAAAACTTGTGATGCCTCTGTTCCGAGTCATCCTAGGGTGGAGGTTGCAACATTTGAAGGGGTTCAGGATCCTCGTTGTGGTGGAATGCAGCGGCGGCGGTTTTCTGTTGTCGGATATTACTGTGATTAAACCCTGAACGCAAATTAGTCTGGTCCCTCTTGTAAGTCTGATATGACGAATGTTATTGGCGATAAAGATGCTGGTTTTCTTGCTGTGACTGATCCTTATACTGGGGAGGTGCTAATGGTTTCTTACCCTGCCACTCTTTCCTTGGTTGGTAGCTATATGCAGAAAAGTGAGCGTCTGCTTTTTCAGGCATCTAACTAAGGGTCCCAGCCTTGTGAATCTTGAAATGGGAGATGAGCTCGGGTGGGCAAGAATTTTCAAATTGATTGCATAACATTAAATCCACCATTCCCTCTTTGGTATTTAGTGTTTCGTCCATTCTGATCCACTGGTTTAAATAAGCAGTGAGACGCAAACTGAGTAGCGGTCTCCTTGTCCTGAATCGTAGCACCAAGAAAGTGGGATCTTGCTTGGTCTACATTTAATCCATAAGCCTTAAGAAGAACTGACATCATCACGTTATATGTTTTCTCATTACTGTTGATACGACGCAGGCTTTCGTGGCTTTCCTTCGAACAGGCTCATGAAGTGGAGACATTTCATAGACTCACTGAAACTGTAGAGCTCTGCCAGATCCTCAAACCGTTGTATGTATGGTTCTACTGTATGGTTTGTTGCTCGTTGAACATTGGTAGTTTTAAGCGAGGAAACGAGGATATGGCAGGCGTCTTGACAGGGGAATCCTGTTTAACTGTTGCGATCTCCAGTTCGTGTTTCCTGGCTTGCTCAGCTTCCTCACTTCTAATTCTCCAAACTTCAAGCTAGTGAAGGCGTAGCTTTTCTTGCTCTTCCTGTTCTTTGGCTCGCTCTTCCCGTTCCTTTGCTCTTTCCTCACGTTCTTCGGCTTGCCGAATCAACACATAATTCCTAATTTCAGTGGGTTCACTGAGCCCTATCAGCTTTGCTTTCTCAAATAATTCTGAGGTAGACATCTTTCCTGCCTTTCCACAGTCGTAACCGTACCCAAACTGTTACGTGAGAACTTGTCTACGGCCACCAATAAGTCCACCCAAACGTTGTCCCTGTTCGGGCGCCAATTGTTATGGTATTTCAAATAGAATAATAGGGTTGGTATTAACAACGTGTAGGGGTGAACATAATTATTTAATAATCAATACACACAACACTGGTATGGCACACGGCAGGACTCCCAGAGCACACACACTGCTCATGGCAAAAAGTGTTGACCGGGCTAGCCAGGAGTCCTACTGCCGGGGTCGCAGCTGCTAGTTCACCTCCGTCACACCACCTCATAGTCCCGTCTCATTGGCCAGTCCCGTTATGACGTGTTGTGACGTTGATTGATATCAGTAATTGCTGCTTGAACCAGCCCACGAGTCCTTAGCCAGTTGGTCCACAGTCATGGTATGACAAAGTAAAAGGAGAAGGGGGCAAGAAGGAAAAAGAATGGAGAAAGAAAAGGAGGCAAGAGATAAAATGGTAAAGATGGAAAATTAATAAAAGCCGTGTGGAGGAAGGGTTGACATAAGCACGGAAGGAGGAGGAGAAGGAGGGGGAGGGAGAAGAAGAAGTAGAAGAATAGAAGGTGAGGAAAAAAACGAAGAGGGACTAACACAAATTGAACAAGAGCAAACGTGAGAGTGTTATGGGAAGGGGAAAGAGAAAGTGGTGGAGGAGAGTAGTGGTGGGGAAGCGTAATGGTTGGAATTAGTAGTGCCAGGAAGGGTAGTGGTGGGGAAGGGTAGTGGTGGGGAGAGATAGTGGTGGGGAAGAGAAAGTGGTGGGGAGGATTGTGGTAGAGCGTAGTGGAAGAGTGGAAGGCAATGGGAAGAAGTAGTGATGGGGGAGGGTAATAGCAGGGAGGATTAATAGTGGGGAGGAGTAGTGACAGGGTAAGGTAGTAGAGGGGAAGAGTAGCGGCTGTCGATGGGTAATGGCGGGGTAAGATAGTAGCGGGGGACGGTAGTGGCGAGAAGAATAGTGGCGGGGGAGGATAGTGGTAGGGAAAAGTAGTGGCGGAGGAAGGGTAGTGGTAGGGAAGGGCAGTGGCGGGGTAGGGTAGAGGTTGGGAAGTAGTGGCGGGGGAGTGGTAATGGTGGGGGAAGGTAGTGCTTGGGGAGGGGTAGTGGAAGGAATAAATAGTGCGGCCACCAAAGAAATGATTCGGGAGATGATTAGTCTCATAACTGAGGACACTCAAGACGGCTTCCTTGCCCCGTTAGCTCTTCATATACTGGCAATTATACCACTTCTCTTCTGTCAGAGGACACACACAAAGACTAAGCATAAAGAAAATGCGGCAGCAATGAAGAGAAGATTGACACTGTGGCAGAAGGGGGCCCTTGATGATCTCCTATGTGAAGCAAGAACACTGCAGGAGAGACTAAAATCTGCAGGAGACGGAAAGCAAAACACCGATGATGCTGCAAGAAAGTTTGGAAACAAATTGCGTGTGGGAAAAGTGTCTTTGGCGGTAAGATCTCTCACAGAGGAATCCACCTGTGGGGTCCGGCCAATAAACAGAGAGACTTTAAAACAACTGAAAGAAAAATATCCCTCTGCAAGTGATGTTGAAGGCATCAGATTTCAGGGTGCCTTTATCCCACTAAATGCTGTCCTGTTCGAGAAAATAACAGGAGGGATGGTGTGGAAAAAGGCACTGAAGACTCAGGGAGGTGCCGGCCCTTCAGATCTGGATGCAAACGGATGGAGAGTCATCCTCAGCACTAACAAGTTTGGCCCCGCCGCAAGTGATCTCTGCACGGCCATTGCCGTCCTTGCAAGAAAGCTGGCATCCTCATGCTGCCATCACCTTCATGCTCTGACGGCCTGCCGTCTCATTCCCCTGGATAAGAATCCAGGATGTAGGCCAATAGGAGTGGGGGAAGTGCTGAGGCAAATCATCGGAAAATGCATAATGGAGGTGGTAAAGGATGATATCAGGGCAGCAGCAGGGAACCTGCAAGTTTCTGTTGGCCAACAAGCTGGAGGGGAAGCTGCCATTCATGCCATGAGAACGATATCTGAGCAACGCGATTGTGAGGCCGTTCTCCTGATCGACGCTTCAAACGCATTCAACATACTTAACCGCAAGGCCGCACTGCACAACCTCAAGATCATGTGCCCAAGCTTTGCAATGTACGTTGAAAACTCCTTTAGGAATCCATCAGACCTTTATATACTAAACAACAAGGCTCTAAGAGGTGATACCATCTTACAGTCAACCGAGGGAACAACACAGGGGGACCCTGTTGCAATGGCAATGTATGCAATTAGCCTATCAGTGCTCCAACAAGAAATAAAATTTGAAACAACTGGGGTCAAACAAGTGGCATATGCTGACGACCGTACAGGAGCAGGAAAAGTGGAGGGCATCAAAAAGTGGTGGGACTTGGTAACATCGCGAGGTCCACAAATAGGGTACCACCCAAACGCCAGCAAGTCCTTCCTCATCATGAAGCCAGAACATTATGAACGGGCAATGGAGGTTTTTGGCGGAAGTGAGGTCAAAATAACTAAGGACTGCCAAAGACATCTAGGCGCAGTAGTTGGCACTATGGACTTCAAGACCGAGTACGTAGCGGGAAAGGTGAATGAGTGGGTTAGTGAAATCCAAGCTCTGTCTGAGATTGCTAACACTATCCCTGATATCGGACCCCTCCTCCACCCTCTGGAAGAAGCTATCAGTGTCAAGTTCATTCCCAAATTAGTGAAACACGCTTCCTTAACCCCAGCAGAAAGAGCACTTCTTGCACTTCCAACAAGACTGGGAGGGATGGGACTAACCAATTCGGAGGAGATTGCAGCCACCGAACATCAAAATTCACTTAAGCTCACGGCAGCCCTCACGGACCACATAATAGCCCAGAATGAAACAGGGGAGGTCGATACCAGTGAAGTAAAGAAGATTCGTAGGTTCATTACGACAGATCGACAGCACTGCCAAAATGATAAATTGCAGCAACTGTTGATGCAGGTACCAGAAAATTTGAAAAAAAAGTAGCTATAGTGCAGGAGGTGGGCGCCTCGAACTGGTTAACTATGTTACCGATAAGGGCAAATGGTTTCAGTATTAACAAACAAGAATTTACAGATGCCATTGCTCTAAGGTACGGTCGGCCAATAGAAGGTTTGCCCTCCCAATGCGTGTGTGGCTCTTCCTATGACGGCGATCACGCCATAGTGTGCAAGAAGGGGGGCTTCATATGCATGAGGCATGACGAAGTAAGGGACCTCACAGTGCTCGAAGATTCTGTACGCGGGGACAGCAAGCCTTCTTCGACATCAGGATTTTTGATCCCATGGCCGCATGTCACCATAACCTAGCTCTCGATGCTGCACATAGGAGGAACGAGAACGACAAGAGAAGAGCATATGGGGAGAGAATTCAAAACGCTGATCAAGACAGCTGTACTCCTCTAGTGTTCACAACCTCTGGTGGGATGGGACCAAGTGCAAAATGTTTCTACGCCAGACTCGCGGAGGTGATCTCCGAACAGATGCAGCAGCCCAGAAGTTATGTTACAGCCTGGATGAGATGTCGACTGTCTTTCTCTCTCCTTCGGTCGGCTTTGCTCTGCCTCAGGGGAACGAGAGCTGCTGCCCCAATTTCGACAACTGCTGCAGATATTGACTATGAGGCTACAGTCACTGCATGCCGCATAGATCTGCGGCTCAACTAATTCAACACAGATAGGATAGCTACTTATGTATTAGGATATTTAATATTAAGGTAATTAAATGGTGGCGAAGGTGTGGCTATTGGGGGAGGCTGGAGGCCACGCATAAAAAAAAATAGTAGTGGGAAGGGGTACTCGTGGGGGAGGGTAGTGGTGGGGGAGGGTAGTGGCGAGGGGCAGGGGCGGGGAAAGGTAAGGGATGGGAGGACTTGTGGCGGTGGAGGGTCATGGTGGGAGGATAGTGGAGGAGAGGAGTAGTGGTGTGTCAGGATAGTGATGGGGATGAGTATTGGCGGGGTGGAGGGCAGTGACGGGGAGGAGTAGTAGCGGGGGAGGTATAATGACGGGAGGAGTAGTTATGGTGGAGGGTAATGGTGGGAAGTAGTGACGGGGGAGGGTAGTAGCGAGGGAGAGTAGTACCGGGGAAGGGTAGTAGCAGGGGAGGTTATTGGCGAGGCAGTGATAATGGTAAGGAAGGGGTAGTGGCGAGGGAGGGTAGTGGCGGGGTAGGGTAGTAGCAGAGGAGAATAATAGCTGTCAAAGGGTAGTGGCGGAGGAGGGTAGTGGCGGGGAACGATATCTAACACTGGCTCTCTGTATTTCCTGTTGAGCCTGCCACCCAACCCACGCCTGCCATCCACACCATCCTTACCCCTGCCACCCACCCCACGCCTGCCGCCCCGCGTTTGCTGCCATGCTACCCACCCATTAATGAAGATGATATTAGAGTTCCAAAAATATTTACTGGTAACAGGAGGCTGCAGTGTTAGTAAATAATGAACTGACTAATTGATTCAAAATTTAGACAGGGAGTAAGACAAGACTGTATTCTATTGCCAACATTGTATAATATATATTCAGAATTCTTAATTAGAAAAATTGTAGTGATAATGGAGGACTAAAAGTTCATGGTAAAATAATATGAAATAAACGCTATGCAGATGATACTGTACTTATCCTAGATAGTGAAGAGGTATTACAAACACTCATGTACAGATTTGTGGCTTGGGGGGTGAAAAAATTAGAACAGAAATAAATTGAAAATAGAGAAGAAAAAGGCTATACTGTGTTAATCTACACCACGAAGGTGCCGGAAAACCAGCTTTTTAAAGTGAGACAGATTGTATAAGTATGGAAACACAGAAGAAGGCAGAGCATTCCACAGTTTGGCTGTGTGAGGAAAGAAGGAGGTAATATAACGGGTTATTCTCGTGTGACCGAAATCCATTGAGAAAAGGTGGGCACCACTGGCAAGACGTGTGTTACGAGCACACGGCCTTGCCGGCGGTACACAAGATGCCAAATCCACCGAACATTGCCCTTTAAAGTACCTGTAAAAGAGAGAGATCAAAGCCACATTGCGGCGAAGAGAAAGGGAAGAGAGATTGTCGACTAAAGGAGGAGAGTTAATAAAATGAAATGCTTTTGATTCCACCCTATCTAATAGTAGGACAGATGAAGAGCCATCCCAGATATGAGAGCAGTACTCCAAGTTAGGACGAATGAATCCCTTATATACTTGGAGCAACTACTCAGGAGTGAAGTAGCTACGGCATCTGTACAGCATTCCCAACTTTCGGGAGGCAGCTTTAGCTATATTAAGGATGTGTGATTTCCAGGACTTATTTATATCAGAATTTGGCAGGATGGTAGTGTCCTGAAATGTAATTGGTGGGAGATCGTCTAATTTAGAAAGTGTAATTGGTAAATATTGAGTTTTATTACTATTGAATTTAACCAACTTTGTACCTCCCCATTCAGAAATGCTGCACAGATCCGCATTGATAAAAGTAATGATATCAGCTCTAGAAATAGATCTAGTATGAGAGTTGGGAGGAAGGGGAAAATGCGAAGAAGAGTGAAGAGTAGAATCATCAGCGTAAGAATGAATAGAATTAGTTGTAGTGTGAAGTAAGTCATTGATAAAAAGAAGGAAGAGAGTAGGTGAAAGAACAGAACCCTGTGGGACACCACTATTGGTGGTGAAAGAGCGAGAGATCGATCCCTCGACAACTGCCATGGATCTGTTCTCAAGGAAGATAGAGATTAGAAAACAAAGTGGGGAGAGAAACAAGAAGAGGGAAGTTGAAATAGCAAAGAATTGTGCCATACCCTGTCAAATGCTTTGGAAATGTCGACGGCCACAACGAAAGTTTCCCCATAATCCCTAAGAGAGGATGACCAAAGATGGGTGCAATAAGAGAACAGATCACCAGTAGATCTCGCCTGGCGAGAGCCATACTGGTGATCCGCCAAAAGAGAAAGGCGTTCAAGGTGACGGAGAAAATGGGAGTTCATAATAGTCTCGAAAATCTTAGAGAGGGATGAAGTTAGGGCAATGAGTCGATAGTTACAGGGATGAGAATGGTCACCCTTCTTCGGGATGATCTAAACCAAAGCATGCTTCCAAGAAGGAAAAGTTTGGGTTTTGAGGCAGAGGCGAAAGAGGCAAACAAGCACAGGGGCCAGAGCTTAAGCACACTCCCTCACAACACGAGGGGGTATTCCGTCCGGTCCATGCGCCTTACTCACATCCAACCTGGATAACACACCGGCAACCTTGCGAGTGGAAATTATAGGAAAGTGCATACGTTCAGTTGGGGGAGCACGGGTAGGAGGGATAGAGTGGGAATCGTCTAAGGTGGAATTAGAGGAGAATAAGGTGCCAAAGAGATTGGCTTTGTCAGGGGGAAAGTTGGCTATAGAGTTATCAGGTTGGAAGAGAGGAGGAAAAGAAGGAGTGCAGTAGTTGTGACAGGTGTTTTTGGTGAAGGACCAGAAGGATTTACTAGAGGAAGAATTAGTCAAGACAGCGGTCCTTCATTTTTTATAAAATTCCGCTTGGTTCTACGATTCATAGAGGTAATGAAAGAGGTGTGGGTAAAAGGAGAAGGAGATAGGTTCATAGCTCGATATGCCTTATCTCTCACCCTGCAAGCAAGAGAGCAGGAACGATCAAACCATGATTTTAATGTAAAAGTTTTGGTAAAAGATGGGATAAATGCACTCATACCACCCTATATAACCCCAGCAATGCTGTCAGCACATACCGAGGTGTCCCGAGTGGAAAAGCAACTTTCATCCCAAGGAAAGTCGGTGAAGAATTCTCGCAAGGATTGCCAGCTGGCCCTCCGATAGTGCTATAGTTGACTCTTAGAGGGGGGTGGGGGAAGTGGTCGAGCCTAGTTTGATTTAATAGAAATAAGGTTAAGATCAGAAGACCCTAAGGGGGCAGAAATTGAGTATGAATAGTGTGAGGGGTTAGAGGCAAAACAAAGATCAAGAATGTTAGCAAGTTGATTGTGACGATCAGAAACGCGTGTAGGGTGTTTGAGTATTTGTTCCTAATCATTAAGTTGGGAAAAAGAGAGTGCCTCAGTTCCACCTGGGTCATCCCTTGCAGAGCCAAGTCACTCTCTGTGATGTACATTGAAATCCCCTAGGTAGAGGATCTCGGTGTTGGGGTGTGTAGATAGCAACGACTTATGGCAAGATGTAAGATAGTCAAAGAGTTCGAAATAGTTGGTAGAGTTGGGAAAACAGTATAGGAAACAAAGAAAAATAGTCACAGTAGGTAGAGATATTTTGAGCCAGATGAAATCATAAAGAGAAGATTCAAGATCAGTGAGTCGACCGATATGTGAAGATGAAAGTTATGGTAGTTTCGAATTTGGAAATAAATCCTAAAATGAAAATTATGGAAAATTGTGTATACACGGTATTTGGGAGGTACCAATAGCTGTGGTGGTAGATGTGCAAAAGAAATCAAAATAAGAATATGTCAAAGAAAAACAGTATTTAATAACCTAAAAGACCCAATGAAAAGGGACATTAACTTTAATCTCAAAAATAGGTTGCAGAAAAGCTATATACTGTACTCTATGGTCGAGACTGTTTTACTGATAAGAAGCGTGGACACTTTCAGCAGACACCAGAAATGTGTTGCAATGGGCCTATGTTGAAAATAAGTTACAGACAGGAAAACAAATGAAGAAGTACTAAAGAAAATACTTGGAATATACAGAAAAGATACTAGGGTTGAGGGGATAATAGCAGAATAATTAATGGGCAAAGTTGAGGGTATAAGAGAACTAGGGGAAAGCAGAGACTGTCCCCAAAGAGATACAAAATCTTGGAGGATTGGTATAAACAGCCCGAAAACGTTTACAGTGGAGGACTTTGGTCGCCAACCCTCAGATAAGAGGGCGGTGCTTTGAGTAATTGATTGACCTTTCCTTCTTCTCCCTTACATTATCTATTTACCTTACCTTATCTTGACTTACCTTACCTACCCATCACATAGCACTTTTCTACTCTCTACCTTTTTACTACCATTGTTGCCTATTCTTAACAACACCTACCTGTTACCTAACTATCCTAGAGACTGAGGATAGCCGGTCCAAGGGCCACCTAGGCGTGAATTTGTTTAAGGTGTAGAAGCTTTCGGCAACAACAACCACACTCTAGGTTAAGGAGTGTCAAGGAATAGTCCGAGAAGACCGGACAACTCGTCAACTACACTGGCTAACCATTACCCCGGAACACGATTCCCAAATCTATTAACATCCAGGTTCCCAATTGCTGCTGGGTAGACATAGGCAAATTGCTTAAAGAAATTTGCCCATAGTTTCAACCTGCCCCGGGATGGAAGAGAGGCGAGCATGCTGGCCATTACACCACAGGGCAACTACTTAACTAACCTACCTACTTAACTACCTAGCTAACCTACCGACTTACCTACTTAACTAGCCTACCATGCTTAAGAACCCACCATCCACTAAACTTGCTTGGTCACCTACTTACTCACCTACCCTCTTACGCATGGGTTTGTATCACCTGTTTAAAACGTAAGACGGCTTCAATTATAGTGATTCACCTTCTACTCTTCATACAATCAGGGCTTTGAAGCTTGCTGAAAAGCCTATTTTTGGTGAGTGAGCGAAGCTTTTGCACTTGCTATATTAGACCTCAAGATATCACCCTAGGAGGTGACAAGGCCAATATTAACACATATTTATCAGTATAGGCTGCTACTAGCTTGAAGAAAACTGAAAACTTGAGAGAATGGGTACCTGCCCAGAAGAGCTCCTTACTTTCCAAAACCTACATCGGGAATAGCAGGGGGATGGAGCCGATGGAAGGGCCAGATAAGCGCGTGCACTAGCTTTGCTCACTCACCAAAAGATAGGCTTTTCAGCAAGCTTCAAAGCCACTATTTTAGTGAGGTGAGCCTTGCTAGTGCACTTGCTAAATTCCACAGGAAGGAGGGTGCTAGGATGTAAGTGTAGCAGTAAGCATGCAGGGTGCCTCCTGGTAAGAAGCAGGAGGCCGATTTCCACCTACCCCCTTCCCGGACCTGTAAGAAGGAGTGGGTCCTCAGGAAGGCCAGTGGAGCCGCTACACCCCGTAAGTCGTGGGGACGTGGGGCCTTCCCAGGGTCAGCCTCCTCTATAACCTGCCACAACCTGTCTGCCAACCCTTTGACTAACAGCGGGCAGACCAACGGAGGATGAACAAAGAGATGATGCTAGCTGGAGGTGTAATCGGCCGTAGCAGAGAGACAATGTCGGTGGTGCTCGCCCTCCACCTTCCATGCCGGAACAGCTACTAGCTGGAGCCTGTGGTTCTCCCGCTCATTTTTCGCCAGGGAGGTGGAGAAGGTGCCAGGGACATTGCAGAATCTCCTTGGGTGAAGGATGTCCAGTGGTCGAACCTCGTGAGTGCCTTGAGCTGGGATGACCTGAAGCCCGTGGCCAGCGCTACTAGAAAGAGGGCCTTCTGGAATAGGCAGTCCTTTGACGGTCGGATGGTGAATGGATCCTGGGGTGAGACAGATATCAGATTAATCCATGTCCTGGTAAAACATAGGAAAATCACACAACATAAGGCCAGTGGTCTAGCAGGTGGTTACTGGTGGAACAGGCCGCGCATCAGCAGGGTAACCGAGCTGTTGTTAACCTTCACCCCGCACCCATAATTCAGGGGGTCGGTGAGGGCAGCCAGGTGGACAAAGAGGGTTGGGATAGACCTGCCTCACCCATGAGCTAGAGATGATAGGAACACTAGAACTACACTTTCACTGGGTGTGGGAGATCCTTGCTCCTTGAGGTAATGCTGAAAGGCTCTCTAGCAGGACTCATATTTTCGAGTAGTGGAGGGTCTTAGGCCTAACAAGATGTCCTCCACCACTCTAGGCGAATTCAATTTGCTCAGGGAGGCACGGAGGAACTCCGCGCGTGTAAGTGAAGTGATCTTTGTAACCTGGCAATGAGGGGATCGATGAGGCAGGCATTCCCCAACATCAGTGGATGCAGACACCAGCCGCATAGCTCTGAGAACCATGATTGAGCTGGCCAATAGAGGGCCAGTAGGAGGACTTTCCCTTGAAGCTGCGAAGCTTGTGGCAGACTCGTAGCAGGACCTTGGAGCACTGGGGTGGGAACAGGTAGATGTGGGTCAATCTGTTCCAGTCCTCCGTGAAGGCATCTGGGCCCACGTTTGGTGTCGGCGTCAACTGACTCATGTAAGCCGGGAGCTGAGCGGATGTCTAAGAGGCAAAGAGTTCCACCTCCGGCCAACCCCACCACTCTATCAGTGACTGAAACACCCTCTGGTGTAGTGTCCACTCAAATGACATCCCCTTGAAGCGGGAGAGAGAGTCAGCCCATCCGTTTTCGATTCCCGGGATATGGAGAGCGGACAGGTGGTGCACTTCATTGAAGATCTGCTCCAAGAATGACAGCAATTGGGCTGAGCGGTCCGTGCCGTGCCTGTTGAGGCAGAAAAACGGCTGTTGTGCTCTTCATTTTGAAGCAGATGGCTTAGGGTGCCTGGTCTGGGCTGGCGACTGGAGGGGGCAGAGACCGTGATGAACGTCGGCTGCACGGCCAAGCTTTCCCGCAGGGCATCCTCTGGGATCAGGGATGGGGCACACAGTACAGAGACTCAAGTTGAACGTGTCATCATCCATGCACTGGGTGTGGGCTGAACAGGCAGTGTGGCCATTCTGTTGGAACCTGGCCGAATACCTAAAGTTCGAGCAGGGTACCTTCTGGAGCTAGGGATGAAAAAACAAACAGGAAAAACAAAACAATGGAGCAGGGAAGAAGAAGGGACTACAGACGTCTCTCTCTGCCACCAAAACGACTCGGTGCGTGGGCCTGGACGAGAGAATACACAAAAAGAGGGTGGGAAAAGAGGGCCACCCACGTGGGGAAAAAGCCAATAATAAATAACAAAATGGAGCTAGGAAGCCCCTTCGTCACTGGTAAGATATCAACATTTATCACAATTTGCATCATCAATAGTATGTGAGCAAACCGTGGTGACTGTTGTATCTCTAAGTTCGTAGCTTGGGAACTTACGAATATGACAGGTTAACCTAACAATGATCAGGTTAAAATTGTATACCTTGAGTCTCTCATAAATTCAACTGTCTTATGTCTCATTATCTGGTGATGTTAAGCTACTGTAGGACAGCGAGGTGAGGTGAGTACAGGGAGCCTCACCAACCATCACACCAGCAGGGGCGGCACTGAAGTTTTACTGATTTTCATTATCGATTTATTTTATAATTATTAGCCCCATTCCTGTAGATGTGCACACACACACACACACACACACTACTACTACTATTACTTTTCTGTAACTCACAATCGAGTCTGATACAGTGATATGAGTTATTAAGGATGTCACCTAGGTTGGTGAGTTCTGAGGTGACTAAAGAAGCCGATACAGGACCGCCAAGGTCGATCACAGATGTTGCACATTTCGGGGGCTACATCTAGTGTGGGAGGGGTAGCGGCAACGTCTCTCCGGCGTTGGCGCTTGTCCGCCTAGTTATGCGATCGGGCTAACTCGAAAGTATTGACACCCTCTTGTGTGGTGGTCCTCCTAGCGTTACGGTGTAGAGTAATCGTCTCCCAGGTGACGGGATCGATTTGGCACTTTTTCAGGTTTGTCTTAACCCGTAAACCCCGGGTTATGGTGCAACTGGAAGTACCCCACACCCGAGGGTAAATCGAAAAAAATTAACTTTTCAAAAAATAATTTTTAACCTCTTTGAATGATAAAACAATAAAAAAAATATGTAAGAAAATTTATATATTGACCCTATAGAAACTTACTTGGGAGATAAAGGGACAGTGTTGTTTGGACAGCTGAACTCTGGTCACCTACACACTTACCAGCTAACTTTAGTTTCCCTTTTGTGTCGGATATAGCCAATAATGGATATATTTACTGATCATAATACTTAATTCCTATAAATAATTCATTTGGAATACTTTATACGCATTATTTTTCATAAAAAATTCTTGGCAACACTCACCAGTCGGTCGCCAGTCTGCCTGGCTGTCCTTGTGTTTGGTAGAGCAAGTAATGCATAGAATAATAATAATTCCACAAATACATACATTTATAGCATAAGCATAGCATTATTTTACAGAAATACTACACTACAATACAACTGCACTACTTTTAGCAATATTACTTTGATACAACATCAGGGCCTAGGGAGCGGAAAAAAAAGTAAAATTAGAAACAAATTGCACCATAAATTAGTACAGAAATGAAACAAATGAAACAGAACAAGATTTAGAAACGATACATATGTTGTGCTGTTAAAGTAAGGGAAACAGTTGAGACCTTGCAATAGTGAAAATTTTTGTGATGCCATATCTTCCCATGCGGTAGTACCTTCTTGTTTGATAGCTGCCTAATACCTACTGCATGGAGAACTCTATATCAACGTTTTCGAAGTACACTGTTGCGACGAAGGCCACCCTTCAAACAAGGTAGTGGTACACTGGGCACTTACCTCCAAACATGTTTGGCAAACACGATCCAGCCAGCAAAACAAAGAAACGTTTTGCGTCACACTGGGTTGTTTTGTTGGCACGTCTGCCCAACGCAACGAAAACAACAGCAAAGCGTCTCGACTATGTTCGCCATGGATCCCGTTACTACAGTTAAGGCCTTGCAGATTTGTACTATAGTTCTTCAATTGCTGAAGCAAGTGAGGCGCCTGCAAAAACTAAAGAAAAGACAATGGGTGCGTCGACGAAGTTTCTTTAAAAGTGGCAGCTGCTGGCTGGTCAAAGAAGACCCTGAATAATGATTTAACAATACTAAAGAAGTTTTAAAGTGACGAATAAATATAAATATGTCACCGTTTATGTATTATATTTATACTATTATTGTTTCATGATTTATTTAAGTTTTTACTTGAAATTATATGAAGATCATTTGAGCACTAACCCGGCCAGCAAAGACTCCCGCCAAACTGTTGTCCATTTCTAACAATAGCCAAAATCCTGCTGCTTGCTTGGCGTTTAGGTCAACGGCCAGCAAAACGGGCAACCTTGATTGGAGGAAAGTGCCCAGTGTGCCGCCACCTTTAGGCAGCTACTTCTACAGTAAAACTTTCTAAATCCTTCACCTTCACCACTTCCACAAAGACTCTTTGTACGACCAATTTTCCGAAAACTTAGTTATTTCTGAGGAACGTCATCTGAATTAAGATCACTGTAGCTCACAAACTCCACCTGGTTTCGAACATTTTTTTTTCTTCACTTTTTGTGCCTATCATGTAATCGCTCTCTTCCTTAGGAAACTCAGCTGGTTAGGGACCCTTTTGAGGTTTTATGGCAGGTGCTATTCACTGCACACTGCACAAACCTAAGATCATAATTCCATTGGCCGCATTTATTACCTCACCTTCATCTGGTCCCCAGTTTTGGCCGCCCAAAACTACACCGAGGCTGGCAGAATTGCAGGGTCCCTCGTTTGGGTTACCTCTCATCCGCTTGTTTGGGATGAGTTGTGTACTGCTCTGAAACCCCGCATCTGCGATTCGTGTGTGGGGGTCAGATCACCACACTAAAATATATAAATCCATGTTAAAAGAAGTGATCCAATCTTTTAATAAAAACAGGGAGTGAACTGTTCCATACCTTCCCCGCCGCTGGACGAGATTTGACTGGAGCCCCTTTGCGTTTGTTACATCACTTTTTTATGAAAATAGCTGTACACGCACGTATAAACCAATCATTGACATCTGTGTAAACTATATTGAATTTTTTGTGTATGATATTCTTCTTGAAAAAGTATTTGTGTGTTCGTATTTTTATTTTATTATTATATTCAGGACGGAATGTTAGAGGAAATGTGTATAACATCCGTTGGAACTTAACACAGATGGCGGTGCATTATCTCATCCATCAGATCAAAAGATAGAGAGAGTTCCGTCAACCGGGAGCCATGTTGTTACTCAGTGGGTGGGAAGTCTTCTCGGGCTCTCTCCTACATAGTTTATAAAGACGCTTAGCCAAGTATAAACATGTATGACAAATTTACTGAATAAACAATATCATCATCATCTCCCTCTGCAGTACGAGCGCAAACTTCTTCATCAGCTGAGTAACAACATGGCTCCCGCATGTCACCGAGTTGACCGAACTCTATCTACGGCTTTGTCTTCTAGTTGCGATACTGATTTAATTCGGAAGGAGACACACCTTTTCAGGTGACTGTACTGTACTGCACGGTACTGTATATGCGATTGTTCTTATGTGCATGTAAAATTTTGTTCTTTCCTCTTTAAATGTAAATGAGTAAATATGTGTAAGTGAAGAAGAAAGTAACAACACATAACAAAAATTGCTTCCTCTCACAGGTGCGACACAGCCTCCATCTTACCTTCTTGGCTCACCGCTCACTGTACTGGCCCACTCACCATACCAGCCACCGCTAATGTCAACACTCCTCACTCACCACCTAAGACAGACCTTGAGATAATGGGGGAACATGGCGAGCACAGCTATCCCACACAGCTGGGAGGTTTGTGGGGTCATTTTGAGGTCATTTTGCACTTGATATTAGGAGATATTATGTAGTCAATAATAATTACTTTTAACTCTTCGAAAATGCCTGCATTAAAGAAAACGTATTGGAATTTTCTGATGAAAAGGGGGATCCGAACCCCCAGGAACCCCCCCCCCCCATGAATCCACCCCTAACTGTAAGATTATTATGCATATCTCAACACAACAATAAATATCAGTCATTAGTCTATTATTCAGCCGGTAATGCAACAAAAATATTTAAGTCTGTATGTACAGTACAGTATGAGATTAAGAGCATTTTATGTTAGTTTACACATCATAAGTATTTGTGCAACATTAACCAAATTTGACAATATTTATGTAAGCTATTATTTTCTTATAATATTTCTTGACATTCATAATAATATATAGTGTTACTACACGTTGCAAATAAAAATATCCAGCAGTTATACTATGTTTATTATTGAAGCCACGGTTCACAAGTTAACACAAAAGCATGTATACATGTCAGGACATTAGAATAAATATATAAATATATATATATATATGTAATCAACACCTCAACCCGCCAGGATTCGAACCCACGGCCCACAAGCCTATGACTGTGACCGGGGAACGCTAACCGCCCGGTGGTCTAGCGGTTAGCGTTCCCCGGTCACAGTCATAGGCTTGTGGGCCGTGGGTTCGAATCCTGGCGGGTTGAGGTGTTGATTGTATGTAGAAGTCCGCGTGCTTTATTGGGCTAATGAAATATATATATATGTATATATATATTGATAAAATCACAAGGGAAAAGGGAAACAACGGAGCACCTTAGCTTTCGTCTTTATTCAAGACATATATATATATGTAATATTCAGAAATTTCAGAGTAATTTCGAATGCCCCGCCATTAGCGGTACTGAGCGTTCAAGGTCGTCTGAGGGAAGAGAGCGCTCCCCGCACATAGTGGGAGATTGCGGAACTAGGCCTATATGATATTAAATGTAATTTACCGGATTAATAATGATGCGATTCATGAAGTTAAGGGACTATTATTGAATTTGAAATTATTATAGATCGTTTAGCAGTCTGAATAATGTTTAAGGGTGTCCCAAGGAGTTATTAGTTAGGCGGAAAATAGGTCACGTAGGCCTAAGCTAACGCCTTGAGAGGACACGAGGCGGGCTCTCTCTCAGTCCCGGATAGCACTCACACGAACAAGACGTCCCTGCGCGTCTGTCCCAGAAATAGTCACGTGGCCTAGTCACCTGTGCTGAAATATTGCAGTATAACAAGTAAGTCTCATTCGATCTCAGACAGGGTTAGATAGGGCAGTGATAAAGTAAACTAGAGCTAACAGTGAGTTCATTTCAGGGTTTCCCTGAGAACCCACTTGACTGGAGTTGACCCGGAGTTGACTGCGAGAGATTGACTGCCGTTTGAGACTGCCGTGGATGATTGAGGGTGGCGATTGTCGCCATTGGACCGAGCAAAGTAGGCCTGTCACTGTTTAGCGGGGTAGCAAAGGATCTCTTGAGTGAACGAGTGCTCCCGACAACTAAACGACCCGGGACCAGCAGTGGGTGATCAGTTCTTACCACTCCGGGCACATCACCACGTGTCCCGAGCTGCTAGTGAAACCCTCTTGCTAACGGGACGCTAAAGCTTCTCTCAACTGTACAAGGTCTGATTGGCTCACTCCCGTCCGCTTTATGGACGCACTGGGAGTACACTGAGGCTATCTGAGTAGACTAATGGTCACACACTGAGACCGTGAGTCTAGGTCTCTAGGAGATACCTGGAGGAACATTTTCCCTCCCTTATGACGGGTGTAGTTTAATAGTTTTTAGATAATTTTGATAATATTGTTTTGAATGTTTGTGCCATCAAGTGGAACCAGAGTGATACTGTGATTTGATTCTTTTAATGCCTCTGATTGTTCTTCATAATTCTGATCTCAGGTATAACCTTGTTCCCCAGAGTAGTGGTTAGGTTAGGTTAGGAAGTGTGCATCTGTTGGGGTGCTATAATTTTGTTGAGTGCCCTTAAGGCCTATTCATTGTAGAGTATTTAATTTCTTATTTTTATTACCATTTCCTCAGTGACTGATATAATTTTGTTGAGTGCCCTTAAGGCCTATTCATTGTAGAGTAGTTAATTTCTATTTTTTTAATACCTAAGTGACTGATATTATTGTGTGAAAGCCTTTAAGGCCTGTCTCATGTGTGCACGCAACAGTTCTTAATACTTCTAATTTATTGTTGCCTGAGTTTCTAATAATTTTTATATCATGTATAACTTTTATTCCCCAGAGTAGTGTTTTAAGTTCAAGTTGAGAGGTGCGCATATTGGTGTACCATTATTTGATTGTGTTTGTAGTGTTGGAGGGAATATAAGTGTCTAAATTTTACAGTGTGTCTCATTCATCCCAGTCACAGATGCTATCCTTCCACGGGTCACGGACAATTTATTTTGTTTAGTAGATTTAAGTGTTCTTGTGCTGGTTCGGGATTTTTCTCAAAGGGGCGCTTCCACTGCCATTACCATCTATTAATTTTAAATAAACCCCAAGTCAAGTGAGAAATTAAAGTCCAGTAAATTCCGACCGGTTACATATATATATATATATATATAGATCACGCGCACCTACAGTGATTTACTTGCATATATATATATATATATATATATATATATATATATATATATATATATATATATATATATATATATATACCTGTATATATATATATATATATATATATATATATATATATATATATATATATATATATATATATATATATAGTTTCTAGGGGTATGATCATGTAAAATACACAGAGGTAATGCAGAAGAACCTGACGATTACATGAATAATCAACAACGAAGTTATTTCACGCCCCCATGGCTCGCTGCTTCACTATTCAAGACCTTGCAAATATTCATCGGGAGTCAGTAATGAAGAAGAAGCGGTATATAGATCGTGAATCATGAAAATTAATCATCATGGTGAGAATCTCAAGTTCCACGTATAAGTAACACCTGGGTGGGAGATGTTAGCAACCAGTTGTGGGCTTGAGGTGTCGGCGTCCAGGCAAAAGCTCCAGAGAGGTGGGTGTTAAAAGCCAATCAGGTGTACCATAAAAGCTGCTAGCGAATCCATGAATCCCCAAACCTGCAAACCTCTTATTGATGTTATATTTGGATTCATTAAATTTCAATCCGACTTCGTTATATCCAGGTTCGTTTGGGAGATTTTTTTTTTCATACATGATAGAGTCCTGATACTGTATTTCTCAATGTTCATATCTTAGAATTTTACCATAAGTTGTATGTTGTAAATCGTAAAAGGAATACAAATTAAATGGTGTCAAGATTACAAAGAGACGTTTTATCACCAGAGATGACTTTCTCTCTCATATCAAGTTAATAGGTCAAGTAATATGTGAATTACTGGGACTCCGAACACAAGTCTAAGAACATAAAATAAGGTTCATCGTTAATTTCCTGTCATTACAAGGTTGACAACTCAATAAATGTCCCATTTAAAGTAAAACGAAAGCGAATTTAAAATAATATTTTTGCAATTAGTTGTAATTCCTTATTTTCATTACAGTGTTCAAAGTAACGTACGATTTTCTGAGAATAACCAATAGCAAAGTCAAGTCTTTGGGTTCCTTTACAGTAGATTACTCGGAAACATGGTCCTCTAGGAGAGGAAACTTAGGTCCTTCTGGTGGTCTAGACTCTAGAGCAGTGGTTCTTAACCTTTTTTGAGTCACGGACCCCTTTGGGAATCTAGTGAAAGCTATGGACCCCCCTCCCTAGAAAAATGCACATAAGCACATACACACAACTTTGGATGCAATGAATATATTTTATTTTATTGAAAATTCATTGCCTCATACAGTGTATGACATACACAAAGTATGAATAAAGTAAACAATCTTAACAAGGAATTATGTTTCACACTTTTGTATGCAAAAATTAATGGCCACTCCATACAAAAATGAAATACAATCATCTTGTGCAAATTAAACAAAACAAAACTTTAATTCTGCTCAAAAGCTCATTTCAATGTGAAGGTTGTTGTTGTTTGGATTGAAGATAAATGTTAAATTTTTATCTGACCTTCACGGACCCCTGCTCTAGAGCCAGGGATGTCAAACTCATTTGCCAAGGCGGGCCAGATTTAATATGAGTACACAGTATGCGGGCCATGTAACATAATTATGAGCACTTCACAATCACCTCTTAGGTGAGTTATATGACAAAATAAGAAAGGTGGATTTAGTCTGCGCTCGTGCGAAACTCTTAAAAACAAACAAACAAACAAATCAATTGTTTACTTACCTTGATCAATCTTATTGTTTGCTACTGCTGCTTCCTGATAATTGGCACCTCTTGGTATGGACCAGTGCATCAAAGTTTGGCACTAACGACTGAGCTGTAGCAACCTTCAGTATTGAATTAAGGTGCGCATCAGTAAGTTGAGACCGAAGTCGAGACTTGTTCAAGTTCATCACAGAAAAGAGTTGTTCACAGACATATGCACTTCCGAACATTGACATAATCTTTGAGGCAAAACATTTTATCCTGGGATAATTTGGTCCAAAAGATAAAATGTGCCAACATCAACACTCGAAAACTTGTTCCTCAACACAGAATCACACTGGAGCTCAATTAATTCTAACTGAAGATGTTGTGGTACCTCATTAACACCAACAGAGAATGGGTCCCGAAAAATGAAAAAATCCTTCTCAAGTCTTTAAAGTCAGCAAATCTTTCTTGGAACTCATTCATTAATTTGGAAATCTTGATTCAGTACTTTTTTGTGTTGATATCAGCATGAAACTCAGGTGTGCCTTGCAGGGACTTCAAGGTCAGAAAGTGAGAAATATTACTCTCTGATAGTTGCCGTTCAAAAAGGTGAAGTTTCATCTCAAAGGCACGAATGCAGTCATAAAACTCTGTCACCATTTTATTGCGTCCTTGCATCTTTGTATTCACGTAATTTAAGTGTTCTGTAATATCCACCATGAAAGTTAGATCTTGAACCCATTCTTTATCTTTCAGTTCATGCAAATCCCTTCCTTTCTGTTCCATAAACATAAGAACATAAGAACATAAGAAAGTGGGATACTGCAGGAGGCCGACTGGCCCATACAGGGCAGATCCCTTTCACACCCATCCCAGCACTTCCATGTGCCTATCCAACTTCGTCTTGAAGCTCCCTAGCGTCCCCGATCCTACTATAGCACTCGGTAGCCTATTCCACATATCCACAACTCTATTACCAAACCAGTGCTTGCCTATATCCTTTCTGAATCGGAATTTATCTAATTTAAAGCCATTTGTTCTAGTTATTTCGTTATTACTGAGCTTCAGAACATCTTCCATTTTACCCTTGTTAATCCCACTTACCCACTTGTACACCTCTATCATATCTCCCCTAACTCTACGCCTCTCTAATGAATGCAAGCCTAAACTTTTCAGTCTTTCTTCATATGTAAGGTTTCTAATATTATGGATCATTTTTGTCATTCTTCTTTGTGCTCTCTCCAAAGAATCTATGTCCATTCTATAATAAGGACACCAGAACTGAACCGCATAATCCATGTGTGGCCTCACTAATGCTAGGTAAAGTTTCAAGATAACGTCAGCAGTTCTGTTACTCACAGACCTAGATATGAACCCTAGAATCCTGTTTGCCTTGTTGCGAACGCTAATACATTGTTTTCTAGGTTTCAAGTCGTTGCTAACAAATACACCTAGATCTTTTTCACAAACTGAGTTTTCTATTTCCGTGTTACCTAGTTTATACTTAACGTTTATATTCGTCTTCCCTATCTGTAGTACCTTGCATTTATCAGTATTAAAATTCATTTGCCAGTCTACTGACCACTCATGTAAGGTATCTAGATCTCTTTGAAGGTGTTCAAAGTCACTGTCTGAATTTATCACTCTCCCCATTTTGGTATCATCTGCAAATTTACTAATCCTACTAGTTATGTCTAAATCAAGATCATTAATGAATATAACAAACAGCAGAGGGCCCAATACAGATCCCTGGGGAACTCCGCTTTTGACCGCACCCCAGTCTGACTTTAATCCATTTATGCTGACTCTTTGTTTCCTACCAGTTAACCATGACCTAATCCATTTTAATAATGATCCACCTATTCCATGTGCTTCTACCTTCCTTATCAATCTCTCATGAGGGACTCTATCGAATGCTTTACTGAAATCTAAATAAATTATATCATATGACTTATCATTATCTACCGCTTCATATACTTCTGAGAAAAAGCTAAGCAAATTTGTGAGACAAGAACGTCCCTGGGTGAACCCGTGCTGAGAAGAATGAATTAAGTTGAATGTTTCAAGGTGGCTTCTGATTTTTGTAGCAATAATTGACTCTAGCAACTTGCCTATGATTGACGTGAGACTAATGGGATGGTAATTTGATGCAATTGATTTATCACCCTTTTTGAAATTCGGAACGACATTTGCAAGTTTCCAAGCTTCTGGCACTAGGCCCGATTCTAATGACTTATTAAATAAAACTGCTAATGGATTACTCAACTCATCTCTACATTCTTTTAATATTCTAGCATATACCTCGTCTGGACCAGGCGATTTATGAGGCTTCAGTTTGTTAATTACTTTAAGCACATCGTTACTAGTAATATTGATATTCATCAACATATTTTCTATACTGTCGTTATATACCTTATGAACTTCTGGAAACTGTGCTAGGTTTTCATTTGTGAATACGGAGCGAAAATGACTATTTAACGTACTACACATTTCTAACTCATCATCAGTCATTTCTCCTGTCGTAGTTTTAAGGGGACCTATTGTATCTCTAACCTTTGATTTATACAGTTGATAAAAGGCTTTGGGGTTATTTTTCGATTCCTTTGCAATCTTGATTTCATAATTTCTCTTTGCTTTCCTAATTTCTGTTTTTACCTGTCTTGTTAGGTTCTGATAGTAACCACGTAAGTGATTTTCGCCTTTCTTAACTTTTCTATATACTCCTTTCTTTTTCCCTAGAAGATCTAAGAGTCTATTATTCATCCATTTTGGTTGGTTCCGTATCGATCTGAATTTTCTTTTAGGGATGTGTTTATTTTGAGCATTATTGATTGTCGCAATAAATTGTTCATAAGTAGCTGCTAAATTAAATTCGGGGTTATCCCGTCCTAAGTTGACAGTTTCCGGAGGTGTGGGGGGGATTAATCTTTTGACCATAGGGTCATCCCTTAGGTCTCTCCTTAAGCTACCGTAATTAGCCTTCCTAAAATCCGGGATCAAGGCCGAATTTTCCTTCTTCCTGCCATCCCATATTATGTTAAAATATATGGCTTTATGATCACTGTTTCCTAGTTCGTCTCCAATCCCAACATCTTTTTACTAGATTTTAATTATTACTGAGAACTAAATCGAGGATATTATTTCCTCTAGTGGGCGAGTTTATGAATTGATATAAAAAACTATCTTGTACTGCTTCTAGAAAATCTTCAGATTCATTATCGCTAAGTTCATTTTTCCAATCTATGCCTGAAAAGTTGAAATCGCCTAGAATACATACATTGTTTCTATCAGATGCCTTCTTTATTTCCTCCCATAGCAATTTACCATCGTTCCTACTCAAATTAGGTGGTCTATATATAACACCAATGACTACGGATTCACTGCCCTCACCAATCTCTACCCAAATACTTTCATTGTCGCTATTTGTTTTAATGTTTGATTTATTGCAGCTTTTTAATGACACCCTGATATACACTGCTACACCGCCACCTCTCCTTCCTACTCTGTCAAATTTAAATAGGATATATCCTGGAATATGAAATTCTGCTAAAAAATGTTTGCTGTTTGAATTTATCCATGTTTCCGTTATTGCAATTATATCTATGTTCTCTTTACTAACAATGGCCCTGAGCTGGTCCATTTTGTTACACAGGCTTCTACTATTAGTATAATAAACACTCAATATATTTCTTCCGTTTCTATCTGTTTTACATTTATTACTTTGATGTTTGTTATTATGACTAACTATATTTTCAGCATTATCTACTTCTGTTTCACTACTTCCCAGGACCTGCTTGTTTTTTGACTCCCATTTTCCCCGACCCCTCTCTACTGGCGAAACCCCCCCTTCGGAGTGACAATTTCACGCTCCAGGGATGCAGACAACGTCTTTACCCCCTCACGAGACAAGTGTACTCCGTCGCGACAGTACAGGTAGTCGTTGCCATAAAATCGTTGCCAGTCATCAATGAATGCCCAACCATTGTTTGCACAATGTTTTTCCAGTCGGCAATTAATAGCAATTGCCCTGGACAGCCATTCACGACCAACCCCTCTTCTAGGCAAGACACCACATACTATCGGGATCCCTCCCCTATCTCTAATCTTCCCCAGCGCCTCCCTATACCTCTTGAAAAGTTCCTCACTCCTAACCTTACCTATGTCGTTTCCTCCCACACTAAGACACACTACTGGATTGGTACCCTCCCCTGACAAAACTCTGTCTAACCTCTCGGCTACATGCCCTATCCCAGCCCCAGGAAAACATACTCTAGTCCTACGTTTCCTATCTCTCGCACAAAAAGCCCTATCCATAAACCTCACCTGGCTGTCACCAACTACTACGACCTTACCTGTGGGCAGGGTTTGTAAAACTGCCCTTTCCTCTCCTTGATCCATACCGTCCTGCCTCTTCTCTTCCTCTCCAGCTTCCTGCAGCACCTGGTAAGGGTTACTGCACTCCACACCCTGGTCAGCTTTCCTAAGCCTGACCCTAGTCCCCTTGGAGACAACCACTCTCCACGCCTGCTCCTCCTTCGCAGGTGTCCTGCTAGGCAGGACACCTACCTGAAGGAGTTCCGTCCTGAGGGCTTCATTTTCCCCCTTTAGAGTGTCAACCTCACTCCTCAACTGCCCTAGCTGCCTTAACAGCGTGGCAAGGAGGTCGTCCTTCCCCACACTCCCCTCCTCTTCCCCCACGGCACAACGATCCAAAGCGGCCATTTTCCTTGGTCTCTAGCCGGAGCACGATCAGCTTCAGTACCACTCCCCGACTTAACCAGTGAACATCAGTGTGATATGGCAGTCTGTGTGTGTTCTCATTTTCCTCCAATAAGCAGTTGAACTGTCTGTGGTTCAGACCTCGCGCGCGTATGAAGTTCACTGTCTTTATAACAATATCCATGACATTATCCATCTTAATGTTTTACGACACAACACTTCTTTACGTATAATACAATGCACATAATAAATTTGGTGGTTCGGGTTCACAGCTATTAGTTTTTCCTTTAATTTTGTTGCCACGCCAGCTTTTCTACCCACCATTTGCTGTGCTCCATCTGTAGCCAGACTCACAGTTTGTGCCCAGTCAACACCTAATTTATCCAGTGCCCCTACCAAACGCACAAAGATGTCATCACCTGTTGCTGTTCCTTTCATTGGTACCAGTTTCACAAATTCTTCTGTTACCTGCATATTTTCATCCACACCACGTATAAAAACTGCAAGTTGTGCTACATCACTTACATCGGTACTTTCATCAAATGCAACTGAAAATGCAGTAAAGGACTTAACTTTGTCTGTCAGTTGACTGTTAATATTCTCTGATAATTCACCAATTCTTTCTGCAACTGTATTTCTTGAGAGGCTTATGTTTGCAAATGCTTGACGTTTTTCCGGGCAAATATCTTCTGAAGCCATCAACATACATTTATTTATATAGTTTCCCTTAGAAAACGGCTTCGATGACACAGCTATTTCATGGGCCATCCTGTAACTTGCCTTAACTGCAGCATCACTGACTTGATGAACACTCATAAATACTGACCGCTGCTTTTTCAATGACTGCTCCAACTCCTTAACTTTGTCTTCAAGTAACTCTCCACTATATTTATTGTACTTCATAGCATGGTTAGATTCATAAGGCCTTCGAACTTTGTATTCGTCGGCCACAGCAACTTGTTGATTACAAATAAAACATGTTGGTTTTCCATTAATTTCAACAAAAAAGTATAAGATTTTCCACTTATCCTGTACCACCCGACGCTCGTCATTAACTGTTATTTTCTTTGAAAACATAATTATTGGCTCAAAAGTAAAAACAATGATCACTGCTGCTTTGGATATTTGCAACGTTCCAACTGCCTCCAGCGACTATGCAGGACTGGTACTGTACTTGAATGACTGGCCAAGCGCGAGCCTGCCACGTCAGAGTTTTCATGTCTAATACCTGTACTGTACAGAGTGTACACGTGAACAGTAGTCAGTCGACCGTCTCACAACTCGCACAGTGGCACAACCACAATTAACCGTTAAAACTATCTCTAGTCTTATTGTTCTTTCATTGGTGATGTTGATTGAGTATTTTGTTCTAGGAAACAGCAGAATATTTTATTCAGCTGAGGGATATACACTCACTATTTAGTTTACCTCCTCAAGGTAAGGCTGGAGCAGAAAAAGGGCCGCGGGCCGCATGCAAGAGTATGTCGAGCCGCTTGTGGCCCACGGGCCGCATGTTTGACACCCTTGCCTGAGTCTAGACCATCAGAAGAACCTAGAATGTAGAGCTCTAGACTCTAGATATATGCAAATACTAACCGAGATTGGCTCACATGCTGACTTACTTCCCCAGCATATTTCACATAAAGAAAAACCACCCTACTGCTAACCTAACTTACTATAACTTAACCTAACCTAACCCATATATAGAGTTAGGATGTTTACTCATAAAGTGAAATAAACTAGGTCTAGTCTTCATGTGACCAAGCTAAATTTCCTGTATGCAGATGTGTGTGTAATAATAATAATAATTATTAACGGTTTATAGAAAGAGCATGGCAGCCGGAAGGCTGAAAATATACAGTTACATAATTGGGGAAAGGGTCTCTTGATTTACAAATAATATACAAGTAACCTTAGTGATACAAATATGATATATAATAACTAGGTGGGGAGAAGATCAAACTACAGGGCATTTCAACATAGTGACAGTGCAAAAAGTAAGATTGACTGGGAGTAAATACACTGGTTGATTACAAGTTATTGATAATTTTTACAATGGTTGGGACTGGGCTGTTCTTATAGCGATCAGTTCGTGCTCGTATGGGCTGGATGCGGTTGTGGTGTCTAACAGCAATTCTCGGATGAGGGTTCTCAGGTGGTAGTAGGAGCCGGTGTCGAGGATGGTGCAAAAGCTTCTCACCAAATTTCCAGATAAGTTCGTGGTAATGGTCAGTGAGAGCCGAGAGCGTTTCTTGATATGTGAAGTATGAAGGGGAAAGAATAATCATGCATGCCCTCTCTTGCACTTTTTCTAGATGTTTACGTTATGTGGCATTTAGGGAGGAAGACCAGGTAGGGGAGGCTTAGGTGAGCTTGGGATGTATGAATGTTGAGTAAACACTGAGGAGGTCGGGCGCAGGAACTCCGAGGGACTTGAGTAAGCGGAGGAGGTGGAGACGGAAACCGGAGGATTTGACAACTTCACTGACGTGTGGTTTCTAATTTAGTTTGTTGTCTATGGTGACAACGAGGAGCTTAATGGAATCTACTACCTGGAGTGTGTTGGGACCTAAAGTAATGGAAGGGGGTGGGACAACGTCGGAGGAAAGGTTGATGTGCATTGTGCATAACCATGGTCTTGGTATGGTTGATGGTGACGTGGATGTTGGTGGCTCAGTTTTGGAGACTGTTCAATAAAATCCTGAAGGGCAGTATAGTCGGGAGCAGAATTGTTGATGCTGATCCCAATGGTTGAGTCGTCAACATATTTCCAGCGAGCAGCGGCTTCTCTTAGGGCATTTTTGATAAGCATAAGGAAGCATAGTGGTCCCATCTTGGTGCCTTGGGGGACACCACAGGTGAGTGACTGAAAGGTGGAGACAGCCCCTCGGAAGCGTACAGCTTGGCGTCGGATACTGAGGAAGTCTGTAAGCCATGGTAAAAGGCTTCTTCGAAACCCTAGGTCGATAGCTTTGTTGATGATTAAATTGTGATAGACTAGGTCGAATGCCTTAGTGAAGTCAATGAAGGCGACAGCTACAGACGTTTTTCGTTTCTCCAGATGGCGGTATACGTAGTTGAGAAAGCTGGCAAGACAATGAGTGGTGGAGGAAGTTTTCATATTACCAAATTACTAAGGATCTACGGCTCCTGCAATATCAGCATAAGCCCAGTCGAACACAAAACTTTCACAGATTAAGCTGGGTATTGGGGTGATTGCAATGGGTCGCAGCTGATTTAAGGATTGTGGGTTAGTTGACTTGGGCACTGGTGATACATAAGAAGTCTTCCAGTCAGCTGGGCATCTGGCTTGACTGAGAGAAGCATTGATGATGGAGCAGAGGGGCTTAGCAAGCTCCGGGGAGAACTCCTTGAAGAGTTTCAATGGTAAGTCAATAGGGGGTGGTGGAGCCTTTTAACTTTAGGTTGTCCAGACGTTTTGCTACTTCAAATTCTTCTACTAAATGAGTGGGAAAGGGGGCTGGTAGGTAAGCAGGGAGATTGGTTGTGTCTAGCAGGGGGAGCGTCTGGCATATAGCAGCGAAGTGGTTATTTGATTGCTCAGCTGCGTCAACATTAGTGAGATGGCTAAAGAAGGGGTGTGTCTTATTGTTTAGTCCACAGAGTTCTTTAAGCTTACCATGCCACTGACTGACGTTGGTCTGCTTCAGGTGTTGCAATTTGGTTGGGTCGTGAGACTTCTTTGCAGTGCGTATTTCGCGGATGACTCGGTTAGGAAGGGACCTGTAGTGGTTGTGGTCATTAAGATAAAAGGCTCTGTCTCTCTGTAACATAAGTCTTTTGATCCGAGGTGTGATTGCAGGGCAAATCAGCTGGGTGAGATCTGACGGACTTCTCGGGGAAGAAGTGGTGGTAAGCTTCCTTGGTGGTGTTGGTATAATTTATCCATTCGGTGTCCACGTCATCCACACTAAGTACTTCAGCCCTATGGTGAACTATCCACTGCCCGAAAAGACGCACTGCAGAGTTAGTAATCGGCCTGTAGGTCTTGATGTAGGGTCTCTGTACTTGAGTGGGAGTAGAAGCTGGGGACCAGAGCACTGATAGATGTGTGCTACACCCGATAGGAGGCATTGGTTGAGGTGATTGGTACCGGTCTGCTAAGTCGGTTAAGATAAGGTCAAGGGTATTTTGACCGTGTGTGGGGAAGTTCACAACTTGTGATAGTGACAGCTGGTCCTGGATATCAGTGGTGTCAATTTCATTATAGTCCCCGCATAATACTAACTTGGCACATGGGTACCTAACTCTTAGGTCAGTGGTTATCAACCTTTTTCGCTAAATTCCCCCCTTGAGGAATTTTCAACATCCTCGTGGCCTCCTTCATTTTTCTCCCAGAACAGACAAACAGACAAGTGATAAAGACTAAAGAATGATAAAGGAGGACAGATAAATAGGACAAGAGTTAGAATGGCAAACACACACACACATTTACATACATAACACGCCCATGCACTCACACATAAAGCATATATACAGTCATACACAAACATGCACGCAGGTAAACATTCACACTCAAGCTAGCAAGCTGAAGTGTACTTCCTGTAAGCAAGAACACTTCTCCTTTGACAAGCACTGCCCAACTTGGAAGAATATTGAGTCATACCAATTTAGCACTAAAGATGATTGGATTATATAAGTAAAGAATGAGTATGAAGAACAATTGCACCAATAAATAAGGAAATAATTAATAAAGAAAGTGTATAAATATTTTACCCGCGTAAAGCAGTCACCACAAGAATTATGAAACAAAATAAGTAACACCAATTACGGATTATATTATGCTTGAGTCAAGCTCAAACACAATATATGGTTCAGAGACAATACACTCCACTGTTTTCATGATGGTATCCCAGGCCAGACTGAGATCAATCGGTCCTATCACCACTTGCAAAGGGATGACATACGGGCACGAACTGAACAAGTCAGTTCAGCAGCTCGGTCCAGCGCCTGTCACACAGACAGGGACTGGATCTGTGAAATCTTAA
The DNA here is from genome assembly GCA_958450375.1 of Homarus gammarus. Lineage (NCBI taxonomy): Eukaryota > Metazoa > Arthropoda > Malacostraca > Decapoda > Nephropidae > Homarus > Homarus gammarus. Next base: position 1,006,759 of record CAUDMG010002350.1, on the reverse strand, counting down.
CTAATCCGTAAAAAAAAAAAAAAAAAAAAAATTAGCACCAGAGCATGTAAATATTAAAATTGTATTGTCGTTATGATTAAACAAAATGACAAAAAAGAATGAAATTTCTCTTCTGCCAAGTCAAAATAAGTAATACAAGAGCTAACCCACCTCAACTATCCTCCGTCCCTGGATGAAGTAGCTACTGCCATCAAACAGATGAAAAATACCAAAGCCTCGGGGCCTGATAAAATCCCAGCCGTCCCCACTCTCTCCTGGAGAGTATATGGGAAAAGGAAGAAATCCCCCAAGCTCTTAAAGACGCATCCATCGTCAATATTTATAAGAACAAGGGAGACCGGTCAGACTGTGGCAACTACCGCGAAATTACGCTGCTGTCTATAGATTGCAATATATCGGTCGAGTCCTCCAAAACCGACTTCATCCTGAGGCGAAAACCTTCCTCCCAGAATCTCAATGTGGCTTTAGACCATCACGTGGCACCACTGACATGATCTTTGTTCTCTGCCAGATACAGAAAAAGTGTAGAGAACAGCGTCGTGACCTGTACATAGCCTTCTTCGACCTAGCCAAGGCCTTCGACTCGGTCAATAAGGACGCCCTCAGGTGGACCCTCAGAGGTTTTGGCTGCCCACCAAAATTTATTGCCATTGAGAGGCAACTCCACGATGGCAAGAACGGCATCCAGTCTGAGTTTTTCCCCATCCAAACGAGGGTAAAACAAGGATGTGTAAAGGCACCGATTCTTTTTTTCCATTTTCTTGGCAGCCTTCCTTACTCGAGGCAGTGCCAATTTAGCCGGCTGGATGGACTTCGAGTACTGGATGAAGGATCTTTTGAACATAAGACGAATCAAGGCAGGAACAAAGGTGTCGGCAGCTTCCATTACTGAAATTAGTATTCAGACGACCTCACCCTTATCACTTACACTGAACGCCTATGCAGATGTGTATGCACATTTCGGCATTGAGGGGAATGTATGTACGACTCAGATTCTCTATCAACCTTCCCCTGGTTCTGCCACACCTCCACCATCCGTCCAGCTCAACGGTATTACCTTCTCTAATGTTACCCACTTTCAGTATCTCGGCTCCCACCAGTCCACCACTGCGGACATCTATGAAGAGATTCAACATGGGATCAGATGTGCATCTCAAGCCTTTGGCAGACTTCGTACCCATGTCTTCAGCTGCAGGGAGCTAACATTAGATACAAAGTTACACGTATATCGAGCAGAGGTCCTCCCCACCCTGCTATAAGACAGCGAGACATGAGTGCATACAGGAGGCACCTCAAGACTCTTAAAAACTTTCACCAAACGAAGTTTATGTTCCATCCTCTGAGTTCGCTTGGAGAACAAGAGAACAAATACCAGTATTCTCGCTGACACCAACTGTAGGAGCATCGAGGCTACCATTATCCGTGAACAGCTACGTTGGACTGGCCATGTTACCCTCATGAACGACAGTAGGCTGCCAAAACTGCTACTTTACAATCACCTAACAAATAGTAAACGTAACGCTGGTGGGCAACTGAAAAAGTATCAAGATAGTCTTAAGACAAACCTGAAGAAATGCCAAATCGACCCTCTCACCTGGGAGACAATTACTCCACACCTTAACGCTTTGAGGAGCACCACACAAGAAGGTGTCAAAACTTTCGAGTTAGCCCAACTGCAAACCGAGACAGACAAGCGACAATGCCATAAAGACACTGCAATAAATGTAGCCAACCAAATGTGCAACTTCTGAGAACGACCCTGCCGGTCCCGTATCGGCCTCTCTAGTCGCCTCAAAGCTCACCAACGAAGGTGACATCCTTAATAACTCATATCATTGTCTCATAGCTGGATGATCGTCATACTCGATTCCGAGTGACAGCAAAGTAGGAGTGAAATGAGTGAGTGTATATATGAGTGTATACAATATGTGTATGAGTTTATGTGTGTATGAGTGTATGAGTGTATGTTTGGGTCCTTTTTTCACCCCTGCCAATTCGTATCGTAGTCCGTTCCTCTCTCTCTCTCTCTCTCTCTCTCTCTCTCTCTCTCTCTCTCTCTCTCTCTCTCTCTCTCTCTCTTAATCCATTTTTATGTTTGGTTAGGTTTGTGTAGTGTGTTTTGTCAGACCAAATCTTCCAAACTGGTGAAATAACATACACAGTTATTATGAGGGAAGCGCCACCGATAGGCCTCTTTCCACTGATAAACGTATCTCAGCTAGTATACCAAGACCTGACTAAACACACCTGACCATACACACCCATATTAGTAATAATTAGGAAGCATCACTGGTCGGCTCACCACGATAAACACACCAAACCTGAGCAAAAACACCCAAATTAGTAATAATTAGGAGACGGCACCAGTCGGTCTACGACGATAAGCACACAGCAACAGCGACCTGAAACCTCCAATAAACGGGGGCCCAAAGAGTGCTTCGATTTTAGGGTAAAATTACCTAAACAAGGGTAATCAGACTCCGTTGGGGTAATGTCTAGGGTAATGCAGACGTCCTCCTGTTTTATAAACCTCGGCTGGGATTCCATCAGGTTCTGATGCTTTGTTATTTTCCGTCTGTTTGATGGCAGTAGCTACCTCATCCAGGGATGGAAGATAGCTGAGGTGGGTCAGCTCTGGATGCTGTGGGACCTGCTGGGTAGTCAGGACATCCACATCAGTGTTTTGGTTGAGCAGCAAATGGAAGTGCACTTTCCAACACTGACGAATACCTTCTTCGTCTTTAATTAGGGAGATACCGTCGGATGAGCGGAGGGTGTGCAATGAGTGATTGGCCCATAAAATGTTTTAGTGGAATTGAAAAATTCGCACGTCTTGCGTTGATCTGCAGGATTTTGCATTTGACATACTTTATTGTGAAACCAGTCTTTCTTTAGTTTGCGAAGTTGGCTCCAGACCGCTGCTTTCTTTTTGCGGAAGGTATCAGCTTTGGTCTGAAACTAAGGGTTATTCTGCCTGTCAGTTAAAGCAGCAAGTTTATCATCGACAATTACATTGATTTCCGGGACATTTTCATCAAACTAGTCCTGGTATATTCTTTTGGTCTGCATGTTTTTGTCATGACAGTGTCGAGAATACCCTAATCGGCACTGGAATTTGGGTTGTTTGTTGTCGGGTTGCTTATCAGCCCAAGTTAGAGGTACTCTCTGAAAGCATGTGCTACTGCTGGATCCTTAAGACGCTTAGTATTAAAACCTTTTCTGGGGGCTTGCTGCCTTCGCCGTTTGGAGCGACATGAAGTGAGAGCTTGTCTCTGACAAGTCGATGATCATTGTTACAGTTGTCTGAGCCACGGATTGTTCGGGTGATGAGGACATCTCGGAGCTCTCTTTCTCTGACAATGATGTAGTCAATGAGATGCCTATGTTAAGATTGTGGGTGTTCGCACGAACCCTTGAACTTGTCGTCCTGCCAAAACAAGGTATTGGTGATAGTGAGGTTGTGTGCAGCACACTTGCTGAGGAGGAGTAGACCATTAGGATTACACTTGCCTAGCTAGTCCATTCCTCCCTCTGCTAACTCTAGCATTGAAGTCACCATGGAGCACAATCTTATCTTCTATGGGAATAGAGGCTAAAACTCTGTCAAGGTCGGCATAAAGGGGCTCCTTGATGTCATCCTCTACATCCAGTGTTGGGGCATATGAACTGACAAAAAAGGTATGACGTGAGTGATTCAATGGGAATCTGAGTGTCACGAGGTGCTTGTTGATCCCAACAGGCATTTCAGTTAGCCTGAGTAGGATGTGTTGGCGGATGGCAAAGCCAACTCCATAAATGCAGTTTCTCTCCACAGCAGACTTACCCTTCCAGAAGAAGGTATGACTAGACCCCCATTCTGTGACTCGCCCTTGTCTGGGAGCTAGAACTCACTAATGGCTGCTAAGATGATGTCATATCTAGCCAGCTCTCTTGCCACAAGGGCGGTTCTTCTTTCAGGATGCTCATTTGTGCCAGTATCCAGAAGGGTCTTGATATTCCATGCAGCGAGCATAACAGGTTTTATAGTTTGTTTTTGTTTTGATCTGAGTTTATAATTGTGTTTTCGACTGCATAAGGCCTTACTGAGTGCAGTTGCCCAGTCAGGTTGGTTCTTTAGGCAGGCTATGTCTAGGGCACTTTTTCTAGCCCCGTCCCCATGTGAGGTGGGCAGAGTGGCTCCTCGAAAGGGCTGCTTAGTCACACAGACTCGACCGGATTGCACTGCTGCCTAGATTCCAGTGCATAAACGACCACTTGTCTATGCCGTTCATGTGTAGAGTTGTGACTAGAGATTCCCGGCAGTCATCTCTGCCTGTCCCCATCGCCACTCGTAGGACATTTGGAGTAAAACGGTTTGATGATGAGAAGGAGTATGATGAGCTGGATGATGGCTGTGCGTGAGTTGATTTATATGGTGAAAGGAACGCAGGCTTCAACCACATATTTTGGCTCTTCCTTTCCTGATCCAGTGGTGCAACTTTTGCAACGACTGGGGAGAGGGAGAGTTGCAATGGACTACCAATAGCCCAGTTTGTTGCGTTTCGCCTTAGTAGCCTGTCCATCATGTATGCCTTCGTCTGCCAGTGTGGTCTTTGGGTTCCCATGTTGGTCACCTATTCCGCCTATACCACCGTTAGGGTCTTGTTGGAGCTCTGTAAGTATGTCTCCCTGAAGCGGGGTTCCACCAAAGATTTTCCGTTCGGGTTTACTCCCATAGCCTTATACCTACCAAGGTTAATCGGCAAGGCAGCGGGGCGGTGGTTGGTAGGCGCCAGGACATGTCCACATGCCAGTGTGCCTATGCTCCATCACTCTGGGGCCCCCTGCTACTTCGACACGCACACACACACACACACACACACACACACACACACAAATGCAGCTCATTTACAAAATAACATGTTCATGCACCAGCTGTCTCCTGTGTTACTAAACGTTTAGGGGCTGTTTAATACTGTGTATGTGTGTTTTTGTGTTGTAACAAAAAAATAATTAGTGTCCTGCGACATAATAAACAGAAATTCACCGAGGTTGGGTTTATATGGCAATCAAAAATCCTGGCCTGTGAGTCGAAAAATTGGAGCTAACACAGTTAGCGTCCTTTGCTTTAATCCCGAGTCTACAGAGGCTGTTCATGTTTCTCGCTAGCTAGAATTTTTTTTTTAATATCTTATAAATGGTTTTATACTTTGATTTTCCGCTTAACCGACTCTGGGGAGGAAAATATTGTAAAGCTGTCCCAACATTTGAAACAACCCTAGATGAACAAAAGGTGTATTGAACCTAAACTCTCATACAGTGGACCACTATGAGAACAGCCATTCTACCTCAAGAAGGAATGGGAGACAAAGTTGCTGAAGGAACCTGTAACCTGGGCGCAGCTGAATTGAGAATTAGGAAAACTATTGACCTGGTGCTCACTCTGGAGCAGTGTGACCGAGAATACAGCAGTATACACATACACCCATACAGACATACACTCATACACACAACACACTCAAACACACATACACTCATACACACAACACACTCATATACACATACACTCATATACACACACGCACAACCCAAACCCAACCATTGAAAAAATTATTAACAACACGCAGTTAACTAGTGTATTTACTGTTATGCATAGTGTAATGCACAGTAATACATTGCATTATGCATAGCAAAATATTTGACTTGTGTATTTAACAAGCATTTCCCTACACTAGTTTGGGGAAATACCCATTACCCTCCCCATACGTGTGGTGGTGGCGTTGGTGTCGGGATGACTACGTGTTAAGGTGGACTTTATGTAAAATATTTTATATAATTATTTGTGAGCAAAAGTGGTAATTGATGCCTAAAATTGTGTCCTAAAATGAATATATGTTTTAACTATATTTGCAGCTTGTTGTAGTAGTTATTTTATATTAGTGCTGTTTAGGCTTGGAGGTGGACACCTTCTCTAATAAAGTTTAGTTAAGTATTATATGTTCAGTGCTAATCTATTATTCTGTATTGTGTGTGTACGATGATTTACCCTATACTAAAAACTTCCAAAGTCACATAATCCTGTATATTACTAAGTATCTTGAAATAATTTATCCATCCATTATTTAACTTGCACATTTATTTTTTTTAAACTTTTGTAATTAAATTTTATTTAAAAATTTCGTGACATGTATAATTCCAAACCTTCACTCCTGAACTGTTGTGATAAAGTAAGAGGGCTGTGAATGAACCCATGATACACAATTTCGTCCTTATTTGTGTTTCTTATATTTGTAATTAACATTGTTTGTCATATATTGAAATACATTCATTCTAAGTGATAAATGTTAAGGACTAAGTTGTGATGAGTTGCCAATTTGTTTTTTGTTGTGCCATATGTGCCCTCCTTATTATGTTATTAAGCTGCTAAGTTATGGCTTAACAAAATGGGGGCCTGTCCGAGAGAATTTGGTCAAAATTAATTTAAAATTTAGTTAAAATCTGTTAAAATCATCAGTAGTGAAGTTTGCGAATTATTTTTGGTATAAGGTTTTCTCCACTAGTCGGTAAGTTGCCATATCTGTTTAAAATGAATCCTATTGATTTAGGTAAGTTAATTGGTGAACCTTTAGTGGTAAGTTTTGAGTGTAGTACCATTCATGAAGATTATTGGGTTTCGTTGGCAAAGCATTATAAAGCAGAGATTATGTCTAATTGAAAAAAAGTCATCTGTCAAAGATGCTGTAATTAGAAGTTTGGTGGAAAAGCCAATTTTGGATGAATCTGCATTCCAACTGTGTGAGATGGAGGAAGATCCGTCAGTAAAGTTAACAAAGTAGCAGTTAGAAAGAGAGAAGCTGGAGTGGGAAATTAAGTTAAGGTTACTATAAAAAGAAATGAGGGACAGAGAAAGAGAAAGGGCATTCCAGTTAGAGGTGTTGGATAAGATAGCTATTCTGGTTTCGTGTGACATCAAATTTGATGTAATTAAAGAGACGAAGTTTGTGCCAAAATAAGACAAAAACATGATCTGAACGAGTTTTTCATCCAATTTGAGCAGATTGCCGCAACTCTTTCCTGGCATCAGCAGTATTGGCCCTTGCTGATCCAGTCTGTCCTTGTGAGTAGGGCCATTCCACTTAATTAATTGTCCCTTACCAGCTCTCAGCAAAATGAGTATTCTGTGGTCAAGGAAGCAATTTTGAAAACTTACAAGTTGACAGCAGAGTCATATAGGGATAAGGTTAGATATACATTTAAATTGCCCGATCAGTCATAAATCGAGTATAGTCACACTGTCACTAAGTTGCGCAACAGGTGGCTATCGGCTCGTGGAGTTAGAACCTATGATGAACTTTGTGAATTTATTGCACAAGAGCGGTATTTGAGAAATGCCCCCCACAGACGTCCTAATGTACGTTTGTGAGAAGGAAGTTACAACTATTGAGAGAGCTGCCATTTTGGCAGAAAATTTCAGTCTTATTCATTAACATAAAGTTAATGAGGTTCCAGCCCCAGCCGTGTCTCCAGCTCAAGGTGGTAAGCTCCCGTTTGGTAACGAGGGTAATAAACCCTCTTTTGATAATGTTGGCAAAGGTTCTGATGGTCATGGTGGTAATGGATCTAGTGGTGGTATGACTTTTGCGTGTTTTTATTATAAAAAGCCTGGTCACTCTATTGCCCAATGTCCTAAGCTCAAAGCTAAGGTTTCTGACTCAGTTTGTGTGGACCCTAAGGTTTTGTTCCAGCCCTTTCAGTTTCCTCGTTTTGTGTCCGTGTCTGAGGGTAGTCCTGCTGTCCCTGAAAGTATTTTGAGGGATACTGGTGCTTCACTCAATATTCTGTTGAAAAGTGCTATTCCATCTGTGGAATAGGCGTGTACTGGTGAGCATGTTGTGTTGCAGGGCGTTAGTGGAACCACTTGCGTTCCTCAGTGTAAAGTTTATCTTCGGACGGACCTTTTGTCTCAGCCAGTTACAGTAGGGGTTCGGGAGTTTTTGCCAGTGGGGTTCGGGAGTTTTTGCCAGTGAAGGGAGTATCGTTCCTCTTGGGAAATGATATAGCTGGTAGCCTTGTTATTCCGGATCCAGTTTGTGCTCTACACCTTTGAGTAATGACTCTGCTGCAGACCTTGTGAGTAAGTGTCTTGGGTTATTCCTTTCTTGTGCTGTAACCCGTAGTCAAGCTAAAATGGTGACATATGGGACAGATGTGAGTGACCAGAGTGATGTTTTGCCTGATTATGATTTGAATGGACTGTTTGATGTTAAGCCAGATCAGTTGGATGCAGGTTTAATGGATCAATCTGTTAGTGATGCGTCAAGTGATATGAAGACAGAATCTAAGGATCGTGTGAAGGTTGAGTTCAGCAGCCTTCCTGTCACAAAAGAGATGTTGATTTCTGCTCGCTCAAAAGTTTGACCAATCTTTGGTTCCATATTTGCTAGGGCCGTATGAGAACCAGAGAGCCATAATGAATTTGTGTTCTATTATATTAAATCTAATGTCCTTATGAGGAAATTCCGACTGGCTGATGTGCCTGCCGACGAATCGTGATCAGAATTACACCAAATTATTGTACCCGAGTGCTATAAGACTAAATTCTAGAGTCTACCCCATGATAGCATTGGAGAACATCTGGTTGTAAGGAAGACCACGGATAAAGTTTTGAGGTACTTTTATTGGTTTGGTGTTTTCTCGGGCATAGTAGATTTTTGCCGTACATGTCATGTATGCCAGTTAGCTGATAAGCCCAATCAAGCCCTCTTCCTAAAACAAAATGTGGTAATGAATGTTTGTTAACTGTGATGTGTGCTTCCACTATATATCCGGAAGCTATACCTGTGCCTTGCATTGCAACCCGTATTATAATTCTTGCCCTTATTAAGTTCTTTACACAGTTTGGACTCCCCCTGCATTGTTCACTCAGACCAAGGATCCAACTTCACCTCAAAGGTATTTAAGGTTATGTGTATGCTAGGCATCAAACAGTATTTAGCTTCAGCTTACCACCCTGAGATCCAAGATGCTCTTGAGAGATTCCACCAAACTCTCAAGAGCATGATGACCTAGTGCTGTATTGAATCAGGTAATGATTGGGATATTGGAATTCCATATCTATTGTATGCTATCAGATGTACTTAACAGCCTTGTTTGAGATTCTCACCAAGTGAACTGATATATGGCCGGGATATCCGTGGTTCCTTGAAACTATTGCATGAGAGTTGGGTAGAAGTAGACGAATCAAGTACTGTAAATGAGTATGTTGTTAATTTGAAGGAAAGGTTGATCCATGTACAGGAATTTGCGAGGTGTAATATGAAAGAAGCCCAAGAGAAAATGAAAAGTCAATTTAATGAAACTGCAGAAGATAGAAAATTTAATATTGGGGATAATGTGCTTTTGTTCTTTCACAATAGGAATTTTCTCCTACAAGCTAGGTATCAGATCCCTTTGAAGTTTTGAGTAAAGTGGGAGATGCTAACTATGTCATAGCAATGCCTGGACGTAGGAAGACTAAAAGACTATTACCTGTGAACCTGTTGAAACCCTATTGTGCTAGACATGATAAGGTGACATGTAATGAAGTGGAGGAGGATGAGTTACCTAAGCATGACTTTGAGGAGCTGAAAGCTGATATCAAACTGAACGATTCTGATGTGTTTAGTGATCCTTCTTCTAAATTATGCCATCTACTACAGGACCAGAGGAGCGATTTAATGTGTCTCCTACAGGAATTCCAGTCCATCTTTGGTAATGCGCTGCAGCCTAGCCAGTGGTGACCCATGATGTTCTGTTGGTGGACATCACAGCCCAGTGGCCCAATCACCCTACCGCTTGTCTCACCGGAAAATCGGCATTCTCAATGACGAGGGGCAGTTATTGATTGACAATAACTTGGCTGAACCTAGTGACAGTGAGTGGACATCCCCTTGTGTTCTGGTCCCAAAGTCAGATGGTACTATGAGAATGTGTACTGATTACAGAAAATTAAACTCCCTCACAGAGGCAGACAGTTTTCTCCTTCCCCGTATTAATGATATAATTGATGCAGTGGGTGATGCAAAGTCGATTACAAAGATTGACTTAGTTACGGGGTATTATTAGGTACCCTTGTCAGAGCGGGCGAGACGCGAATTGGCATTTGTTACCGCTTATGGCTTGTATCAGTATACCGTTATGCCATTTGGTATGTGTAACGTCCCTCCAACTTTCCAACGTTTGATGTCATTTGTCATTAATGGTTTGAATGGTGTTAGAGCATATCTTGACAACGTAGTTGTGTTGTCTTCTACATGGAGTAGACATATTGAGTCACTTCGATGTCTGTTCACTCGTATTGATAGTGCTCAGCTCACTGTTAACCTTGTTAGGAGTGAGTTCAGCCATGCCAAACTAGTATTTCTGGGACATAAGATTGGCTATGGGACAGTGGTCCCAGTCCAGGTTAAAGATGAGGCCACTGATACCTTGTCCATTCCCACAAACGGTAAGGCAGTTCAACGCTTTTTGCGTATGGCAGGATATTATAGGAGATTCTGCTCTAACTTTTCTGATGTTGCGAGACCATTAACTGATTAAGTTAGTCTTAAAAGGGATTTTGTGAGGACGGTAAGTTGTCAAGGGGCATTTGAGAAAATTAAGGCAATTTTGATTTCTAAACCAGTATTAAGGGGACCAAACTTTCACAAGCTATTTGTTGTACAAGTAGATGTGATTGACGTAGCAGCTGGGGCAGTTTTATTGCAAGAAGGTATTTTTTTTTATCATATTCGCCACTTATCAGCTTACTAGCCGTTTGAGCGGTCTATTCAGTGTTAGTATAGGAGGAAACCGGGGACCGGGAAACCTGTCCTTCTCACGTGTGTCCGGGTCGAGGCTTGAACCCTTGACATATTAGTGAGAGTTATGCGCGTTACTGCTGTACTACCCGGTATATTACATGTCTACTAAATTTAAGCCTCATCAAAGAAATTACTGTATTAACCCCTGTCTCATGGCAATAACAATTATAAAAATTTGGGTTAATACATATAGTTTATATAATCCAATAACCCCACTGTAATTTTCCATAAGCTGTGAGCTGCCATGTGCTGTTCACGTGAGGGGAAATTCCTCTATCAGTAGGCCGACCTTGAGAATGTAGGGTTAGCCCGGCCTCGCCTTCAGAGGCACCTCTCCTCACAGGCACCTCTCTTCACAGGCACCAGTCCTCACTTGAAGCTCACAAGAAGCCGACGGGTGTCCTAACTCAGTCAAGCTGAGCCCCGTCCTTAACTAACATTAATAGCTTATAGTGTTAATTACGGTTCATCTAGTAATAGACTGTGACAAATATAGTTTAACCAGTAAATGGAGAAAAGAACATTTTGGGTTTGTAACTTAACCCCTCAACTTATTTATATATAAGCCAAGTTAAAGGAACTCTACCCAATGCTTATATATTACTCTACAATTGAGAAACAGGCAGCTGCATGAGTATGAATCAATTGGTGAGTTGACATTTCCTCTGGGGATCAGGTGAGGTCAAGCTTGGTCAGCGCAGTTCAACAACAACAACCTGACGAGTATCCTTTAAGGCCGGCCTAACAACTCCCTCTCCCTGGTGTAAGAGAGACTATCATATCACCTGTTACCCAGTGAACATCTCACTTAAGTGCTCTCCTGTACAAGTGCACTAAGACCTTTCCCTGAGCAGAGAAGGTACAATATGCTCTCAACTGAACTCAGTACCTGTGAAACTATATTTTTCTACAATAAAGCAAAACCAACAAAGTGTTTACCTCAGCCCTGCCACCTATCAAATCTAAAACTAATATATATATATATATTGTCACGAACCCCTCCACCAATTGTCATGATCTACCTACCCAGCACTACGAACCACGCCATCTATTGTCCTGATCTACCTACCCAGCACCACGAGCAACGCCATCTAGGGACGAGACACGAGTATGACTCGTCTTAGTTACCACTCCGGGGTTTCCCTTCTCCATATCCTAGTTGTTGCGTCACTTCCTCCAAGTCTTCTTTGTCAGCTCGAGTTCGAGGAGAGTGCACTACACTCTGGGAAGTGACCACAGGATCACCTATCCTCTAAACCTACGGCACAGTGACTACCTACCGTCTTCTACAATACTCAGCCTTACTCGTCAGCCATCTCAGCTCCTCACTTAAGTATTTGTAATCTTGTATTGCCTCTTCCACCTCCACCTTGCTTCACCATTGTTTTATGTTGTATTAATATGTATATACTGTTAATGTTTAGGTTAAGTATGGTTAAGGGTGATTTATAGGAAGCTGAATATTTTGTTAAGGAATTTATGGTACTTTATTATACACAACAAAAACTCGCATCCTTTGTCTACCCTTTTATAGTCCGGTTGTCTTTGTTTTTTTTTTGTTGTTGCCTGTTGGGATCTGGGTAGACTTTTAACTATACTCTAAATCCCCAACTCGTAACAAATGGCGAACCGTGACGGGACACGACCTTAAGTACCATATTCCTTCCTCCTTTGTAACTCCTTGTTAATTATTCCTCCCAGTCACTTCTGTTCACAATTGCTTTACGGTGGTTTAAAGTTTCCTTCATATGTGTGTGCATATATTGGTATTATCGTACAGTAAGAGTGACAGACGTAGGATATTAGGTTCCAAGTGTTATTACACGTGGCAGTCGTGTAGTAAGTCTTATCGAGTGTAGGGAAGAATCCGGATCTGTTTAATGCCTTACCCTCACTCCAGAGTAGGCTGTTCCATAGTCACTAGTTTAGGGTGAAGTGATATCTTGGGACGCCCCGCTCTACCAGGACCCCATAATTATAAAGCCTCAATTATTGTTCTTCTCCATATCTCATTCAGGGTCAATCATACCAAACTCCAGGGTTGTTAATCCGGATCTTTATATTAATGCCGTAATACGCCCTTCCTCTTTCAAGTATATCAGGGTTGTTAATCCGGATCTTTATATTAATGCCGTAATACGCCCTACCTCTTTCAAGTCTCTTATCCTTATCTAAGGATCTTCTCAGAAGAACAATAACCATAAGTGTAATTTCCCTAGGTATAACTTGGTTAGTTTCCGGGACTTTCTGGTTATCCACTGCCGTGATATTTTCTAGGGTAATCCACTTATCTTATCTTTTGACCATTAGTTAATTTATCCTATTTTTCTTAACAATGGCCACCTCAGGTTTTGATCTCCAGGATTTTATTGAAAATCCTTCCGTAGCTAAATTACGTGTTAATATCCTGAAGAAAGAATGGAAAGAAATAGCCAACTATTACAATATCCCATTTTCACAGCAACTGACTAAGGAAATGTTAAAAAATCATGTGATTGAAATGTTGGTTCAGCAAGAAGTTTTTAAAGAATCCGCTGTTGACCGATTAACGCCCATGTCCAAGAACCTTCAACCACTATCCACCACCCCTCCTCACTCAGAAGTTGCTTCAGGTCTGGCTAGCCCTCAAGAAAAAACACAAAGAGTAGACGCCTTAGAACTAGAACGAGCTAGGTTCGAGTTCCAAATCAAAATGAAAGAACTCGAGTTGGAACAGGACAAGTTGGAGCAGGAGGTTAGACTGAAGGAACTACAGGTGAGAGAGATAGAAGTCACCTTAACATCGGAGTTTAAATCAAAAGAAGTGGCATTAAAAGAGAAACTAGCTGCTTTTAACCCTGCTACTGCTTCTTCCCTTGTTCCCGGGTTTGATGAATCCGATATGGACGGGTCATTTAGGACTTTTGAGAAAATAGCCGGGAAGAATGAGTGGCCCAAGGACCAGTGGGTGTCGGTGTTAGTTCCTAAATCATGTGGTAAGGCTCGTAGAGTTTATAACTGTTTAGACCAGACTGATGACTATGATAACGTAAAAAAGAATATCCTCACCTCTTATGCTATCACGCCAGATGGATACCGGCAGAAGTTTCGTAAACTAACCAAACCATTTTCACACACCTTTGTTGAGTTTGCTCAAGAAAAGCTTAGGTTTTTTAAGAAGTGGTTAGAGGCTACAGAGACCTCCACATTTCAGGATTTGTTAAATTTGGTAGTCCTGGAGGAGTGGAAGAGCAAGATACCATTTCACATCTTGAAGCATGTGGAGGAGCGTGGAGAGGTTAATTTAGGGCGTGCTGCTGAGCTGGCTGATGCGTACGCCTTGCTGGTGGAGTCACTGGGCAGTAGAGAACGTGGTGCTTCCCGACATGTTAGGTCCTCCTCTGATGATAACCTTGGGAGCGTGAGTGGTAGGTCGAAAGGTCCCACACCTACCCCCCCTGATGCAACCAAGTTTACTTGTTCTTACTGTAAAAACCCAGGCCATACGATCCAGACTTGTAAACACCCAAAGTGTCGAATTGCTAAAAGTAGTTCTCTGGATCCCAAATCCAAACCAATAGCAAACACCAATGTGGAAAGGCCCCATCAGGATCTCTTCTCTTCATTCACCTATGAGGGAAAAATTTCAATCATAGAGGGGTCTCGTTCTTTCCCTATTCGTATACTACGTGATACGGGCGCAGCGCAATCTATCCTCCTGTTTAACGTCATTCCTGATATATCTACCTCATTTACTAATGAGAGTGTTCTAATTTCAGATCTCTCATCCCATTCTTCCTATCCTTTAGCCAAAGTGCACCTCCAATGTCCCTTGATTACTGGGGAAGTGCAAATAGCCATAAGGAAAGACCCAATGCCTGTGTGCGGCATTCATTTATTATTGGGTAATGACTTGGTAGGAGATCTAGTGGTTCCTAACATAAAGACAGTCGACTCTCCCTTACCTGTGAACTCCACCACTGACCTTAAAGAAACTATTCCTCATCTTTTCCCATCTTGTGCTGTCACCCGGTCACAGAGTGTGCGAAATGGGCCCTCTTCATCTGAAACCACCTCCAATATCTTACAACCCACAGAAGATCTGTACAATAAGACCATTAGTAAGGATGAGCTCATTAGAGCCCAACAATCTGATCCATCTTTGTTCAAACAGGTGATGAAACACCTCAGTGTGGACCATTGTACATCTTCGGCTTACCACCCACAATCTCAAGGTTGCTTGGAACGGTTCCATCAAACTTTCAAATCAATGCTCAAAAAATACTGTATAGAACACCAAAATGAATGGGATAAAAGCATAGACTTGTTACTCTTTGCCATCAGGGAATGTCCCCAGGAGTCATTGGGTTTTCCCCGTTCGAGTTACTATATGGGAGACAAATTAGGGGACCCCTTAAAATAGTAAAGGAGTAGTGGTTTGACACTCCATCTATTAAGCCCGCAACAGTTTCCCAATACATTGACACTTTACGGGACAAATTAACTGAAGTCCGAACCATTGCTCAGTCAAACTTAAAAAAAGTCCAAGAAAAAATGGTGAAGTCCCAACCTAAATTAGTTAAAAGATCATTTTCTCCAGGTGACAAAGTGTTACTCTTTCTACCCATTCCAGGCTCTTCCCTTAAAAGCAAGTTTACTGGTCCCTATATAGTTGCTGATAAACAATCTCCCCTCAACTATATAGTCAATACTCCTGATCGCCGAAAAGATTCACAACTTGTTCACATTAATCTCATGAAACTTTACCATTCCAGGCAGTCAGAGGAAGACATCCCAAAGGCTATAAGCCAACCTGTATTGCATACGGTTTTGTCAGGGCCGGAGCCGGAGACAGATGACATGGACCTATTGGAGAATTTAGACTTCCCTCTACCTAAAGAGAACCCTGCTAACAGTCACATACTCAACAACTTGGATGAATATTTTTCTGTTCTGAATCCATCTCAAGCAAAAGATCTCACTAAGATATTATCAACATTTCCTAAAGTCACATCAGACCTCCCAGGGTTTTGCAATATACTTAAACATGATATTAAGCTAATCTCAGATAATGTACAACCCATTAGGCAATCAGCATATCGACTAAATCCACAAAAAAGAGAGATTATGAAAAAGGAGGTAGATTTTTTGTTAAAACATAACTTAGCTGAGCCTAGTACCTCCCCCTGGGCTTCACCTTGCCTTCTCATTCCAAAACCCGATGGCACTTTTCGTTTCTGTACCGATTATCGAAAAGTGAACCAGGTCACTGTCTCAGACTCCTACTCTTTACCTTTGATTGAAGATATAATAGACAGCATAGGCTGTGTAAAATTTATATCTACCGTGGACCTGTTGAAAGGATATTATCAAGTGGGACTCACGGATAGGGCAAAAATAATCTCGGCATTTATAACTCCATTTGGTCTTTTTCAATATTTGGTTATGGCGTTTGGCTTTTCTAATGCTCCGGCCACATTCCAGAGGGCCATCAACTTCCTAATTCAGGACCTAGGTGGGACGTTCGCCTACCTGGATGACCTGGTGGTGGTATCGGACGGCTGGGACGAACTTCTGGTGCGTTTGGAGATACTGCAAGAGACTGGATTCACCATAAACCTGGCTAAATCTGCTTTTGGCCGGGCCTCAGTGAATTACCTGGGACATATCGTTAGGCATGGTATGGTGAGACCCAAGGACGCAAACGTTAGAGCCATCTTGTCCTTCCTCACTCCAAGGACGAGGAAGGAACTCATGCGCTTCCTGGGGATGTGCGGCTACTACCGTCGGTTCTGCAGTAACTTCTCCAGCGTGGCCGGACCCCTCACAGACCTTACCAGTTCTGCGGTCCCTTACATCTGGAACCAGAGGTGCGACCAGTCTTTCCACCGCCTCAAAGCCTTCCTTGCCTCCAAGCCTGTAGTCCACCCCCCTGACTACACCTTGCCCTTCCATCTGCAAATCGACGCTAGTGGTGTCGGAGTTGGGGCTGTGCTCCTACAACCCGACCCAACCACTGATGTCCTTCACCCTGTGGCATATTACTCCGCCAAGTTGAAAAAACATCAGACCAACTACTCGACCATAGAGAAGGAGGCCCTGGCTCTGGTGTTGGCAATAAAGAAGTTTGAATGTTACCTCCAGTCTTGCCCACAAACAACCCTAGTCTTCACCGACCATAACCCACTCACGTTCATCCAAACCAACAAGACCTCCAACCAGCGAATCCTCCGCTGGGCTCTCCTCACCCAGCCCTATAATCTACAAGTCCGGCACATAAAGGGAGTGGACAACATGATTGCGGACTCCTTATCCCGAGCTCCAATGGAAATGCAGCAGCTACTCTCCAGACGCACCAGGTGATCACCTCCTTCGCGCCCGCGCTACGGAGGTCTTTGGAGGGGGGGCATGTTACGAACCCCTCCACCAATTGTCATGATCTACCTACCCAGCACTACGAACCACGCCGTCTATTGTCCTGATCTACCTTCCCAGCACCACGAGCAACGCCATCTAGGGACGAGACACGTGTATGACTCGTCTTAGTTACCACTCCGGGGTTTCCCTTCTCCATATCCTGGTTGTTGCGTCACTTCCTCCAGTCTTCTTTGTCAGCTCGAGTTCGAGGAGAGTGCACTACACTCTGGGAAGTGACCACAGGATCACCTATCCTCTAAACCTATGGCACAGTGACTACCTACCGTCTTCTACAATACTCAGCCTTACTCGTCAGCCATCTCAGCTCCTCACTTAAGTATTTGTAATCTTGTATTGCCTCTCCCACCTCCACCTTGCTTCACCATTGTTTTATGTTGTATTAGTATGTATATACTGCTAATGTTTAGGTTAAGTATGGCTAAGGGTAATTTATAGGAAGCTGAATATTTTGCTAAGGAATTTATGGTACTTTATTATACACAACAAAAACTCTCATCCTTTGTCTACCCTTTTATAGTCCGATTGTCTTTGTTTTTTTGTTGTTGTTGCCTGTTGGGATCTGGGTAGACTTTTAACTATATTCTAAATCCCCAACTCGTAACAATATATATATATATATATATATATATATATATATATATATATATTTCATTAGCCCAATAAAGCACGCGGACTTCTACATACAATCAACACCTCAACCCGCCAGGATTCGAACCCACGGCACACAGGCCTATGACTGTGACCGGGGAACGCTAACCGCTGGACCACCAGGATACTAAAAGCAGTCCTAGACTTTGTTATATTTCACACAAAGCCTGTTCAACGAGCTTATGGCGCCGTGAACCTCTAATGGGGACCACCCGTATCACTTAGGTGGTCAGAGTAACGTTTTACCAAATCCGGCTTCGAAACACGAGGATCCATATATATTTCATTAGTCCAATAAAGCACGTGGACTTCTACATACAATCAACACCTCAACCCGCCAGGATTCGAACCCACGGCACACAAGCCTATGACTGTGACCGGGGAACGCTAACCGCTGGACCACCAGGATACTAAAAGCAGTCCTAGACCTTGTTATATTTCACACAAAGCCTGTTCAACGAGCTTAGAGGTTCACGGCGCCATAAGCTCGTTGAACAGGCTTTGTGTGAAATATAACAAAGTCTAGGACTGCTTTTAGTATCCTGGTGGTCCAGCGGTTAGCGTTCCCCGGTCACAGTCATAGGCTTGTGTGCCGTGGGTTCGAATCCTGGCGGGTTGAGGTGTTGATTGTATGTAGAAGTCCCCGTGCTTTATTGGGCTAATGAAATATATATGGATCCTCGTGTTTCGAAGCCGGATTTGGTAAAACGTTACTCTGACCACCTAAGTGATACGGGTGGTCCCCATTAGAGGTTCACGGCGCCATAAGCTCGTTGAACAGGCTTTGTGTGAAATATAACAAAGTCTAGGACTGCTTTTAGTATCCTGGTGGTCCAGCGGTTAGCGTTCCCCGGTCACAGTCATAGGCTTGTGTGCCGTGGGTTCGAATCCTGGCGGGTTGAGGTGTTGATTGTATGTAGAAGTCCCCGTGCTTTATTGGGCTAATGAAATATATATGGATGCTCGTGTTTCGAAGCCGGATTTGGTAAAACGTTACTCTGACCACCTAAGTGATACGGGTGGTCCCCATTAGAGGTTCACGGCGCCATAAGCTCGTTGAACAGGCTTTGTGTGAAATATAACAAAGTCTAGGACTGCTTTTAGTATCCTGGTGGTCCAGCGGTTAGCGTTCCCCGGTCAAAGTCATAGGCTTGTGTGCCGTGGGTTCGAATCCTGGCGGGTTGAGGTGTTGATTGTATATATATATATATATATATATATGTAACCGGTCGGAATTTACTGGACTTTTAATTTCTCACTTGACTTGGGGTTTATTAAAGATTATTAGATGGTAATTGCAGTGGAAGCGCCCTATTGAGAAAAATCCCGAACCAGCACAAGAACACTTAAATCTACTAAACAAAATGAATTGTCCGTGACCCGTGGAAGGATAGCGTCTGTGACTGGGATGAATGAGACACACTGTAAAATTTACATTTATATTCCCTCCAACACTACAAACACAATCAAACAGCGGTACACCAATATGCTCACTTCTTAACCTGAACTTAAAATACTACTCTGGGGAATAAAAGTTATACATGATGTTGAAATTATTAGACCCTCAGGCAATGCCTCATTAGAGGATAATAAGTTTAAAGTATTAAGAAATGTTGCTAGCACACATGAACCAGGCCTGAAGGGCTTTCAACAACATATCAATCACTGAGAAAATGGTATTAAAAAAATAAGAAATTAATAAGTACAATGAATAGGCCTTAAGGGCACTCACCAAAATTATATCCAGCACTGAGAAAATGGTCTAAAAATCAGAGCTTATTAACTCCACCCTGAATAGGCCTTCAGGGCGCTCAACAAAATTATATTACCCCAACAGATACACACCTCCTAACCTAACTTAAACACTACTCTGGGTAACAAAGGTTATACTTGAGATTGAGATTATAAATAAATATTAAATGTACACAGCATACATTAGTAACTGAAAAAATAGTATTAACCACACACAAAGATATTGTCACTTTTATTAAGAAGTTACCGAGTCCACCAATACCCGTGAATCATGCTTCCTAACCGAACACACACACAGATTCCACCTGCACTCCGTAGTCGTTTAAGGCACAACCAACAGGCACCCGTAGTTTAAGGCCCAAATCAACCCTTCTCCACCTTAGAAAGTGTACCTCTAAACTCAACTGACTCTTGGCCCCAGTGTGCGGCCCTGTATCACTCAGCTGGCTTCACTTTACCCCCAGTACATCCATGAAGCGGAAGGGAGTGAGCCAATCAGACCTTGTACAGTTGGGAGAGGCTTTAGCTTCCCGTTAGCAAGAGGGTTTCACTAAGCTGCTTGAGATATGTGGTATTGTGAGCCGAGGTAGAGGAGAGCTGATGACTCCAACGATCATCCCATCGTCAGCTGGGCACCCAGACGGCTAGTCACACTCCAGAGATCCTTTGATACCCAGCTAAACAGTGACAGGCCTACACTGATCTGTCCAACGGCGACAATCGCCAATCCTCAATCATCAACGGCAGTCAATCTCTCGCAGTCAATTTCGCAGTCAATTTCTCGCAGTCAAGTGGGATCTGACGGAAACCCTGAAATGAACTCACTGTTAGCTCTTGTTAATTTTATCACTGCCCTATCTAAACCCTGTCTGAGATCGAATGAGACTTACTTGTTATATAGCAATAGTGCAACACAGATGACTAGGCCACAGGACTATTTCTGTGACGGACGAGCAGGGACGTCTTGTTGATCTCAATGCTTTCGCGTTACTGAGAGCTAGCCAGCCTCGTGTCCTCTCAAAGCGTTAGCTTAGGCCTACGTGACATATTTTCTGCCTAACTAATAACTCCTTGGGACACCCGTAACATTATTCAGACTGATAAGCGATCTATAATAATTCCAAATTCAATAATAGTCCCTTAACTTCATGAATCCCATTATTATTAATTCGGCAAATTACATTTAATATCATATAGGCCTAGTTCCACACCCTCTCACTATGTGCGGGGAGCGCTCTCTTCCCTCAGACGACCTTGAAATCTCAGTATCGCCAATGGCGCGGCGTTTGAAATTACTCTGAAATTTCTGAATATATATATATATATATATATATATATATATATATATATATATATATATATATATATATATATATATATATATATGTAATATTCAGAAATTTCAGAGTAATTTCAAATGCCCTGCCATTAGCGATACTGAGCGTTCAAGGTCATCTGAGGGGAGAGAGCGCTTCCTGCTCGTAGCGAGAGATGGTGGAACTAGGCCTATATGATATTAAATGTAATTCACCGAATTAATAATGATGCGATTCATGAAGTAAGGGACTATTATTGAATTTGAAATTATTATAGATCGTTTATCAGTCTGAATAATGTTACGGGTGTCCCAAGGAGTTATTAGTTAGGCGGAAAATATGTCACGTAGACAAGCTAACGCTTTGAGAGGAGACGAGACGCTGGCTAGGCGTCAGTCGCCGGAAGCATTCACACAGACAAGACGTCCCTGCGCGTCCGTCACAGAAATAGTCACGTGGCCTAGTCACCTGTGCTGCTCGATGGCAGTATAACAAGTAAGTCTCATTCAATCTCAGACAGGGTTTAGATAGGGCAGTGGTAAAGTTAACTAGAGCTAACAGTGAGTTCATATCAGGGTTTCCGTCAGAACCCACTTGACTGGAGTTGACTGGAGTTGACCGGAGTTGACTGCGAGAGATTGACTGCCGTTTGAGACTGCCTTTGATGATTGAGGGTGGCGATTGTCGCCATTGGACTGATCAGTGTAGGCCTGTCACTGTTTAGCGGGGTAGCAAAGGATCTCTTGAGTGAACGAGTGCTCCCGACAACTAAAACGACACGGGACCAGCATCAGCAGTGGGTGATCAGTTCTTACCACTCCGGTGCACATCACCACATGTCCTGAGCAGCTAGTGAAACCCTCTTGCTAACGGGAAGCTAAAGTTTCTCTCAACTCTACAAGGTCTGATTGGCTCACTCCCTTCCTTTTTATGGACGCACTGGGAGTACACTGAGGCTATCTGAGTAAACTAATGGTCACACACCGTGAGTCTAGGTCTCTAGGAGATACCTAGAGGAACATTTTCCCTCCCTTATTACGGGTGTAGTTAACACCATTCCTCAGACTGATATTATCTTGACGTGTGTAGTTTAATAGTTTCTAAATAATTTTGATAATATTGTTTTGAATGTTTGTGCCATTAAGTGGAACCAGAGTGATACTGTGATTTGATTCTTTTAATGCCTCTAATTGTTCTTCATAATTCTGATCTCAGGTATAACCTTGTTCCCCAGAGTAGCGGTTAGGATAGGTTAGGAAGTGTGCATCTGTTGGGGTGCTATAATTTTGTTGAGTGCCCTTAAGGCCTATTCATTGTAGAGTTTTTAATTTCTTAAATTTTATTACCATTTCCTCAGTGACTGATATTATTTTGCTGAAAGCCCTTAAGGCCTATTCATTGTAGAGTATTTAATTTCTTATTTTTATTACCATTTCCTCAGTGACTGATATTATTTTGTGAGAGCCCTGAAGGCCTGTTTCATGTGTGCAGGCAACATTTCTTAATACTTCAAATTTATTGTTGCCTGAGTTTCTAATAATTTCTAGATCCTGTATAACTTTTATTCCCCAGAGTAGTGTTTTAAGTTCAAGTTAAGAGGTGCGCATATTGGTGTACCATTATTTGATTGTGTTTGTAGTGTTGGAGGGAATATAAGTGTTTAAATTTTACAGTGTCTCTCATTCATCCCAGTCACAGATGCTATCCTTCCACGGGTCACGGACAATTCATTTTGTTTAGTAGATTTAAGTGTTCTTGTGCTGGTTCGGGATTTTTCTCAAAGGGGCGCTTCCACTGCCATTACCATCTATTAAATTTTAATAAACCCCAAGTCAAGTGAGAAATGAAAGTCCAGTAAATTCCGACCGGTTACAAATGGTAGCAGAGCGTAGTTATTTTTACTTCGTGACTGATAGCTCTGTGGTTGGGATAATGAGCGTAATCATGGAGTGGATGGAAACGGTAGAGAGTGTGACCCCAACTCTACTCATGTTCGCCGTGGGAATGGGTTTGTTGTGGTTGACGGTGCGGGGTTACTCGGAGGAAAGGAGAGACAGCCCGGGTTTGGTGCAGTTGAGAGAAAAGTTCGTGGAACGTATGGGGAAGCTAGAGGGGAAAATCCGGGGGGAGTACCACACACAATTGCAACAGTTAGAGACGGAACACCAACAACACCTAGCCCTGTTGGGGAATGCACTAGATAGGGTAAAGACACAGTATAAAATACAGCACGATGAGACAATGTGGGAGATGAGGAGACACAATAGTAGAGAGGGAACTAGTCTCGGGGCCAGGTTGACCATGTCTAAGTTCGACGGTAGGCCAGGAATAGAGGTAGGAAAGTGGTTAAGAGAGGTTGACCGAACCCTCAAGCTGCTAGACGGAGACGAAGTCAGTCGAATCCAATTCATAATAAGGCATCTTGCGGGGCCTGCGGCAGATCGCGTATACAATGCATACAGAGACTGGGAAACCGTAGATGAATTAACTTGTTATTTGAAGCAGCAATACGGCGGGCAGACGGCCCAGAAGATGATGACGCGGAAACAAGGGAGCAACGAAACGCTTCTTGAATATTATGATGCTATGCTCGATTTAAACGATGAGTTGAACCACCATGATCATAAATATGATAAGGCCCTGTTGGGAGATGCAATCACTCTGGGGCTCAAGGAGGAACAAAGCCGTATGTGGTTAGTGGATGAGATCAAGAAGTATCCTCACCATAGTCTAGACGAGTGGATCACGGGGCTGAGAGAGGCGGAACAAAAACGAGAGGCCTTGAGGGAGGTACCGCTGACTAAAGGAAGAGAGGACGAGCCGCAGACTGGAGGCTCGATTCTCCCGAGGTGCTATGCGTGTGGACAAGAGGGCCACTTCAGTTTCAATTGCACGAACAGGTCCGAACCAGGAGAGAGTGTCCCAAGGGGATACGTGGCCAATGGCCAGTATCGAATTGGAAATAACAATCGGAACTGGCGGTCGGGAAATGGTCAAGGCCAGGCAGTCCCCGCCAACCGTTCCTGGCCTCACCAATAGATTCCACCGGCGATGTTATGAATCAAGAGAGAGCGGACCCATGGTCAAGCGTGGTTCGCATGACAAATTTAATCACAACAGAAGGTACCTTAAGGCTGAAAGCAGAGTGTCCTAAGGTCTCGGTGCTGGTAGCGGGTCGTGAAATGTGGGGTTTAGCAGATACTGGGGCAGAAGTGTCGCTAATTGATGAAATTTTCTACCGTCCGGAGCTGGAGCCTGCAGGCGTGGTGTTGCAGCCCACTCGAATAAGGGTAAAAGGGGCGTCAGGGTTTCCAGTGCCGTGTGTGGGGTGTATTCGGGTCACTATGGTCGTATGTGGGGTGGAAGTCACTGATGTGGGGATGTTGGTTTGTCCAGGGATTGAGACCCAGGGTAAGGGGCAATCTCATGTCGGGTTGTTGGGGATGAATGTGCTGGGGGAGGTTGCGGAGATCTGGCCGCACATGTATCACTTGTGCAGGGAAGCCAGGAGCACCGCTCAGTGGGAAAATTGCTTGCATGAGGTTAGGCAGTTATGTGCAATAGAGGCCATCAGCCTGGGGTATTGTATGACAGAGAGGAAGAAAAGACCAACCATTCCTCCCCGGAGTACTCGGTTGCTGTCAGTATGTGTTCCCTCATTTAGCCAGGTAGCTAACAAAGAAGTAGTGATTGAACCTCTAACAATAGAGGATGAAGGTTGGATGCCTGAGGGTGTGATAGTGTTTCCGACAGCTGTAAGAGTGGTGAGAGGCATGACCCAGGTGTTGGTGGCAAATCTGGCTGATAGTCGTACGAGCTTGAGGGGCAATTGGCGGATTGGGAAAGTGGCTTCGGGGACGGAAGTCGAGGAAGACATCAGTGAAGAGGTGTATGTGAGGACAGTGCAACCGGATGCCCATACGGAGGTCAAAGTGCACACGGAGGAAGTGAATGAGGAACAAGAGAGTGCAGTTAGGGGTTTAATAGACGAGTTTAGTGATATTTTTGAATGAGAGGGCCAGCCCATAGGAAAGGCTATTGGGGTTCAGCATGAGATCCCAGTGACCACAGACAGGCCAGTTAGGGTGCCATATCCGAGGATCCCTCCAAACCAGGTACCAGAGGTGAAGCAGCACATTAGCCAGCTGTTAGATCAGGGAGTAATTCAGCATAGTGAGAGTCCGTACTCTGCCGCCATTGTAGTAGTGAGGAAAAAGGACGGGACGCTGAGGTTGTGCATTGACTATCGTGACTTAAATATGGTCACAGTACGCGATGCGTTTCCTCTGCCGAGGATAAATGAAACTCTAGAATCTCTGACCGGGGCCCAGTTTTTCTTAACGTTTGATCTGGCGGCGGGATATCACCAGATAGAAGTAAAACCTTCAGACCGTCCAAAGACTGCCTTCAGCACAAGCTTCGGACACTTTGAGTACAGGCGACTGCCTATGGGATTGTCAAATAGTCCGGGAACCTTTCAGAGATACATGGAGCGGATTTTAGGGGATAAGATTTTCTCCTCGTTGCTTGTATACCTTGATGATGTGATGGTGTTTTCAAGTACAATAGATCAGCATATAGTCAGATTGAGGGAATTATTTTGCAGGATGAGGGAGAATAACTTAAGATTTACACCTAAAAAGTGTGAAATAATGGCTTCAAAAGTAAGTTATTTAGGATATCAGGTGTCAGCTGAAGGCATCACAGCTGATCCTGAGAAGATTAGGGTAATAAGAGATTGGCCAGTCCCTCAGACGGTGAAAGATGTGCGGTCTTTTGTAGGGTTCACATCATTTTATAGGAAATTTGTTAAAGGGTTTGCCCAAATAGCTGCTCCACTGCATGCGTTGATGCATGGGAAATCTAAGGATCGGGTAGATAGTGAATGGAGAGAGGAACAGCAACAGGCTTTTGAGAAACTGAAAGACAAGGTGACGCAGACACCAGTGTTGGCTTGCCCAGATTTCACTCAGGAGTTTATATTAGAAACAGATGCAAGTTTCCGTGGGCTAGGTGCGGTGCTGTCCCAGCGGAAGGATGGCAGGTTGCATCCCGTGTGCTATGCGAGTCGGGGCCTGAGGAAATCAGAACGTAACATGAACAACTATAGTTCTCGTAAGTTAGAGATGTTAGCACTCAAATGGGCAGTAGTGGATAAATTCAGGGATTATTTGGCAGGGAAACATTTCACAGTCTATACAGATAACAACCCACTCAGTCACCGCGAGAAGGCTAAACTAGGTGCTGTGGAAAGTAGGTGGAATGCGGATCTCGAGCAGTTTAACTTTACTATAGAGTACAAGCCGGGGAAGAACAACATTGTGGCGGATACTCTATCTAGAATCCCGACGGAACAGGAGGAAGATAGCGAAGAAGAGAAAAACAGCTATGCATGTACTAGAGGAGAACGGGGCAGGAAGGAAGGAACTGTGGACGATGGATGGGCTGCGTAAGGAGCAAGAAAGCATGGACTATATGACAAAACTGCGAAGATGGTTGGTGGGAGAGCTGCCGGAGGATGAGGTACAGGTAGAGCTCCAAAATGATGATTTCCGCAAGATGTACCGAGCTAGGAAATCCCTGATCGTAAGAGAAGATGTTGTCTGGCATAGAAGACCCGAAGGGAAGAATCTATGGAGGGAGGTGCCAGTGTTAACTCCAAACTTGCAGGAGGCTTTGACTAGAGCCTGCCACGACGAGTTTGGCCATCAGGGGCGAGATCGCACCCTGTCGCTGGTGCAGGAGCGAGGGTTCTGGTCAGGCATGGGAGAAACAGTGCGAGACTACATAGCCAGCTGCGAGAGGTGTGGAGTAGCAAAAGATGAAGTGCCGAAACCCCAACTGCATGTAGGGACGATTGAAGCTGCCAAACCATTAGAGACACTGGCCGCAGATTTCACCTTGCTGGACAAGCGGCAAGGATTGGAGAATGTCCTGATAATGGTTGACATATACAGTCGTTACACTTGGGCCTTTCCCACCAAAGACCAGAAAGCCTCGACGATTGCAAAGATCCTGGTGAATCGAATCTTCCTGGCAGTGGGTGCACCTGAGCGACTGTTGACCGATCAGGGAAGGAATTTTGGCAGTGCATTGGTCCGACAAACTTGTGCCACCTTTGGGGTGAAGAAAATAAGGACGTCAGCATATCACCCACAGGGAAATGGCATGGTGGAACGTTTCAATCGAACCCTGCACGGTCTGCTGGCCACCCTCGAGGCAGAGGAAAAGAATAAGTGGCCAGAGCATCTGCCGGCAGTGGTGTCACAATATAACGCGACTCCGCATGCCACGACAGGGTTTTCCCCATTCCTGTTGTTTTACGGGAGAGAACCAAACCTGCCGTTTGACCTTAGGCCGGAAGTAGACCCAGAGCCGGTAGATGAGTGGGTGATGGTGATTAGAGACCGGCAACGAAGATTGCAGGAAGCAGTGGAGATCAATGTTCGGAGACGTAAGGAAATAAATAGAAGAAAAAGAGAAGAGAAAGCCCACGAGAGTAGCTGGGAAGTGGGCCAGGAGGTTTTGCTGAGGAACAATGTAAAAATAGGCCGGTGTAAGCTGCAAAACCATTGGTTTGATACGAGATGGCACATTGTTGGGGTCCTAAATCCAAGGCCTGGTTTATTTCGCATTGAGCCCAGTGGGGAAGAAGACCTGGAAGCGAGAATGGAAAACCGGAGCAACTTGAAGGCTGCTCCAACCCTAAGGCATCCGGGAGACCCAGCGATGGATGAATCTGAGGAGGAAGACGAGGAGCCCCCACTCCAGATGAGCAAGATGAAGAGAAGTAGTTCAGAGAGGTCGATCGAGCCTGCAACTGAAAGACGAAGCCGACAAATTACAGTTTAGGTTGCAGGGTAATGAGAAGGGGCAGGTTATCGAGGGTGAGTTGGAGGAGTTGTGAGTAGGGCAGGGGGGATTGGAGAGATGGTTAGGTCAGAGATGTGCGTTGAGTAGTGGTTGCTGTCATGAGCGGGATTGAGTTGCTGTCATGAGCGGGAGTGAGTTGCTGTCATGAGCGGGATTGAGAGTACGGTTGTAATGTCCAGGGCCTCACTAATATGGACTGGTACATTGTCAGAGGGTTGGTCTGCCGGCATGAGGTTCGGAGACGTGGACTGAGTATTTTTTTGACACTGGTTCCTCTAAGCTCAAGGGCCAGGCAAAAGGAGAGCATGTTTGTTTTGGACTGTGTATTGTTTTGACACTGGTTCCTCTTAGTTCAAGGGCCAGGCAAAAGGAGAGCATGGTTGTTTTGGACTGAGTATTGTTTTGACACTGGTTCCTCTTAGTTCAAGGGCCAGGCAAAAGGAGAGCATGTTTGTTTTGGACTGTGTATTGTTTTGACACTGGTTCCTCTTAGTTCAAGGGCCAGGCAAAAGGAGAGCATGTTTGTTTTGGACTGTGTATTGTTTTGACACTGGTTCTATTAGTTCAAGGGCCAGGCAAAAGGAGAGCATGTTTGTTTTGGACTGTGTATTGTTTGACACTGGTTCTCTTAGTTAAGGGCCAGGCAAAAGGGGAGCGTGATGTTCTGGTTGGTTTTGAGTTGAAGAAATGAAGTTGCAGGCTGCGAGTGGAATAGTACAGAGTTGAAGGTGGGTTCTAAGTTGTTCTCTCAGCACATGAGGGCAGTGCTGTTTTTCTTTTAGGGGGGTCGAGTGTTAGCGGGAGAGAGAAGGAGAGAAGAGAAGACAAATGCTGCGTTTAGCAAGTTAAAGGGGTGAGATGCAGTACTTAGAACAAATTTTTAGGGGGGTCGTATGTATGTTTTCTCAGCACATGAGGACAGTGCTGTCTTTTTTTAGGGGGGTCGATTGCAATATTCAGAAATTTCAGAGTAATTTCAAATGCCCCGCCATTAGCGATACTGAGCGTTCAAGGTCATCTGAGGGGAGAGAGCGCTTCCTGCTCGTAGCGAGAGATGGTGGAACTAGGCCTATATGATATTAAATGTAATTCACCGAATTAATAATGATGCGACTCATGAAGTAAGGGACTATTATTGAATTTGAAATTATTATAGATCGTTTATCAGTCTGAATAATGTTACGGGTGTCCCAAGGAGTTATTAGTTAGGCGGAAAATATGTCACGTAGACAAGCTAACGCCTTGAGAGGAGACGCGACGCTGGCTAGGCGTCAGTCGCGGGAAGCATTCACACAGACAAGACGTCCCTGCGCGTCCGTCACAGAAATAGTCACGTGGCCTTGTCACCTGTGCTGCGCGATGGCAGTATAACAAGTAAGTCTCATTCAATCTCAGACAGGGTTTAGATAGGGCAGTGGTAAAGTTAACTAGAGCTAACAGTGAGTTCATTTCAGGGTTTCCGTCAGAACCCACTTGACTGGAGTTGACTGGAGTTGACCGGAGTTGACTGCGAGAGATTGACTGCCGTTTGAGACTGCCTTTGATGATTGAGGGTGGCGATTGTCGCCATTGGACCGATTAGCGTAGGCCTGTCACTGTTTAGCGGGGTAGCAAAGGATCTCTTGAGTGAACGAGTGCTCCAGACAACTAAAACGACACGGGACCAGCATCAGCAGTGGGTGATCAGTTCTTACCACTCCGGTGCACATCACAACATGTCCCGAGCAGCTAGTGAAACCCTCTTGCTAACGGGAAGCTAAAGTTTCTCTCAACTGTACAAGGTCTGATTGGCTCACTCCCTTCCGCTTTATGGACGCACTGGGAGTACACTGAGGCTATCTGAGTAAACTAATGGTCACACACTGAGACCGTGAGTCTAGGTCTCTAGGAGATACCTAGAGGAACATCTTCCCTCCCTTATTACGGGTGTAGTTAACACCATTCCTCAGACTGATATTATCTTGACGTGTGTAGTTTAATAGTTTCTAAATAATTTTGATAATATTGTTTTGAATGTTTGTGCCATTAAGTGGAACCAGAGTGATACTGTGATTTGA
Organism: Homarus gammarus; assembly: GCA_958450375.1. Classification (NCBI taxonomy): domain Eukaryota; kingdom Metazoa; phylum Arthropoda; class Malacostraca; order Decapoda; family Nephropidae; genus Homarus; species Homarus gammarus. Next base: position 976,876 of record CAUDMG010002350.1, on the reverse strand, counting down.
TTCTTTTAATGCCTCTAATTGTTCTTCATAATTCTGATCTCAGGTATAACCTTGTTCCCCAGAGTAGCGGTTAGGTTAGGTTAGGAAGTGTGCATCTGTTGGGTGCTATAATTTTGTTGAGTGCCCTTAAGGCCTATTCATTGTAGAGTTTTTAATTTCTAAAATTTTATTACCATTTCCTCAGTGACTGATATTATTTTGCTGAAAGCCCTTAAGGCCTATTCATTGTAGAGTATTTAATTTCTTATTTTTATTACCATTTCCTCAGTGACTGATATTATTTTGTGAGAGCCCTGAAGGCCTGTTTCATGTGTGCAAGCAACATTTCTTAATACTTCAAATTTATTGTTGCCTGAGTTTCTAATAATTTCTAGATCCTGTATAACTTTTATTCCCCAGAGTAGTGTTTTAAGTTCAAGTTAAGAAGTGCGCATATTGGTGTACCATTATTTGATTGTGTTTGTAGTGTTGGAGGGAATTTAAGTGGCTAAATTTTACAGTGTGTCTCATTTATCCCAGTCACAGACGCTATCCTTCCACGGGTCACGGACAATTAATTTTGTTTAGTAGATTTAAGTGTTCTTGTGCTGGTTCGAGATTTTTCTCAAAGGGGCGCTTCCACTGCCATTACCATCTATTAAATTTTATTAAACCCCAACTCAAGTGAGAAATTAAAGTCCAGTAAATTCCGACCAGTTACAAATATATATATATATATATATATATATATATATATATATATATACTTCATTTTTAGTCCATTTAACACGCGGACTTTGAACATATAATCAACGACCTCACCAGCAAGGAATCGAACCCTCGACCTACTGAGTGGAACTAGGGAACGCTTACCGGCTAGCCCACAAGGACACTAAAAGCAGTTCTAGACTCTGTTATATTTCACACAAAGCCTGTTCATCGAGCTGATGGCGCCGTGAACCTCATTGGGAAACTGCCCGTGCCTCGTATGTGGTGTCAGTAGCATTTTACCGAATCCAGCTGGTATGAAACGCGAGGTACATATATATACTTCATTTTTAGTCCATTTAACACGCGGACTTTGAACATATAATCAACGACCTCACCAGCAAGGAACCGAACCCTCGACCTACTGAGTGGAACTAGGGAACGCTTACCGGCTAGCCCACAAGGACACTAAAAGCAGTTCTAGACTCTGTTATATTTCACACAAAGCCTGTTCATCGAGCTGATGGCGCCGTGAACCTCAATGGGAAACTGCCCGTGCCTCGTATGTGGTGTCAGTAGCATTTTACCGAATCCAGCTGGTATGAAACGCGAGGTACATATATATACTTCATTTTTAGTCCATTTAACACGCGGACTTTGAACATATAATCAACGACCTCACCAGCAAGGAATTGAACCCTCGACCTACTGAGTGGAACTAGGGAACGCTTACCGGCTAGCGTTTCATACCAGCTGGATTCGGTAAAATGCTACTGACACCACATACGAGGCACGGGCAGTTTCCCAATGAGGTTCACGGCGCCATCAGCTCGATGAACAGGCTTTGTGTGAAATATAACAGAGTCTAGAACTGCTTTTAGTGTCCTTGTGGGCTAGCCGGTAAGCGTTCCCTAGTTCCACTCAGTAGGTCGAGGGTTCGATTCCTTGCTGGTGAGGTCGTTGATTATATGTTCAAAGTCCGCGTGTTAAATGGACTAAAAATGAAGTATATATATGTACCTCGCGTTTCATACCAGCTGGATTCGGTAAAATGCTACTGACACCACATACGAGGCACGGGCAGTTTCCCAATGAGGTTCACGGCGCCATCAGCTCGATGAACAGGCTTTGTGTGAAATATAACAGAGTCTAGAACTGCTTTTAGTGTCCTTGTGGGCTAGCCGGTAAGCGTTCCCTAGTTCCACTCAGTAGGTCGAGGGTTCGATTCCTTGCTGGTGAGGTCGTTGATTATATATATATATATATATATATATGCTGATAACCACAAGGAAAAAGAAAACACGAAGTTCCCAAGCGCTTTTGTGTAATTCACGTCTTCAGGGCTGAGTACAGACTAAGGAGAAATACATAACAAGGCAAATATATATACAGTAGAGGTAGGTGAGATCAAGTCCACAATAATCAGGTTATTAGGTAGTGACCTTACTAATCTTCAAAAAGCACTGCAGCAGTCGGTGCTTTTCGACGATTAGTAGGGTCACTACCTAATAACCTGACTATATATATATATATATATATATATATATATATATATATATATATATTGTGTGACCAACACACTGGTGGCAGCGGTCGGACGGATTAGAAGAAAATCGGTCAGACACCAAAAAAACAAACATTACTTCAAGTGACTTAAGTGGCGTCCTAAGTGAATCATCAGCAAACAAGAAATTACAAGAAATTTATGTGGACAGTGGCTATAAACACTTGAAAAACGTATACATAGAGACACAGTGGTAACAAAAACATTATAAAAGATTGCAAACTTAGCAGTCAAACCCTCAGTGACATATACTACTGAAGGTTTCCCCCGACCGGAGCCGAGAGCAGCCGAGCCTACCTGAGTGTGGGCTGAGTTTACTACCAGCTAACACTACATCACCGGAGTTTAGCAAGGTTGTCAAAGTGATTCCAGACAATCAAACAATCTCTTGCTTAAACAATCAAGACTCGTCGATGTGCAACAGAGGGCAACCCAAGATCAGCCCCCAGGCTGATCGCACCAACCAAGAGTTCAGCCCCAGATCAACCCCCAGGCCGATTGCTCCAACCTAGAGGTCAGCCCCAGATCAGCCCAGAGTTGACCGCCGCAAGACCCAGCGAAGAATGACGAAAATGATTCCGGGACTTAGAAACCTTCCATATCAGGATAGGTTAAAGAAACTTAACTTGCATTCCCTAGAAAGGCGAAGAGTGCGGGGAGATATGATAGAAGTATTCAAGTGTGTGAAAGGAATCAATAAAGGTGATTTAGATAAAGTTCTTCTAATATCCGGGCAGGATAGGACTCGGAACAACGGATTTAAGTTGGATAAGTTTAGGTTTAGGAGGGAGATAGGAAGGAACTGGTTTACAAATAGGGTGGTGGACGAGTGGAACAAGCTTAGCAACTTAGTAGTAAGTGCTGGAACGCTGGAAAGTTTCAAAAGGAGGCTGGATATATTCATGGATGATAGAGAGTGGTAGTAACTCTCGACAGGAGCTGCCATGCACAGGCCAACCGGCCTATTGCAGACTCCTTATTTTCTTATGTTCTTATGTTATCAGCCCCAGCTGACCGCCGCAAGACCCAGGTGGAATGCATTAAGACGTGACGTCATCCGTCCCTGAGAAGGACGTCATTGACTCCTGACGTCATAGCCAGCACGAGGTTCTACGCACTCTCCACTCAGGTAGATCACAAACAATCATTATTTTATAAAGTACACAAACACAAGTGAACTTCAAGAAGTCTTCTCATGTAGTCAATATAAAGATATATATTATGTGCACAATGCATAAAAAGGTTGAAAGTAGATTAACACATTTAACTAATAATATATGTTTTCTCTTCAGTTCCATAACTCATTATAAAAATTTTTTTTTTTGCATTACTTTATGAGCGGGCAACGTAGTGAATCTTTATACAGTGAGTGAAGTGATAAATAGTCCTATACATGGACCCTCTTCCAAACTTTTTGGGTATCAAACAGGAAATTAGTGACTCAGACACTGATAGCCAGTCATATAATAATTCACAGGACCTAGTGGCAATTGATAGTGAGGAAGAATTACCACAAATTAGCCAAATAGAGTTAACACCTACCGACTCTTTAGCTATCTGTGAAAATTTCTTTGTTTCTCAGTTTGAGGATTTACACAGTAGACAATTAAGGTCAGGTAATATTTACCCATTGCCTTCCCCTGTTACTAACGCTAGTGCTTTAAGTAACACAACAAAAATGGCAACAGGCGGTTCTACTAAACCACTGCCTACAACGGCCGGTCAAACGGTAAGGCTAAATAATATTAAGGTACAAGAGTTTACGGGCGAGGATCCTGTTTCTACTAGTTTAACATGTTTGCGTAACTGCGAAGATGTAATGAGAAATAACGATGTCACCAATGACGTAGATAAAATTTCATAATACCGAAGCCTTATCAAAACCGGTAGTCTGGCAGCTAGAGGTATCTATGCTTCAGCCATTGACGAAGAAACGGATGATTATCCAACATTTATGAAGCAATTCAATTCTTTTTTTGGATCGGGCTCCAAAGGAGGTCCACTTTCTTACATTTTTAAGATGGCAGAGAGGACAGGTGACACTCTGCTTGCGCATGAAGCACAAGAAGCCCAAATTTGTGTGGGTCTCACTAAGATAGATGTCAGATCTTACATGGATTCCTCAGATTGGTTCGATAAAAATGACAACATGTCTAAAGTAAATTTCCACAGAATTATTGAATTTCAACAGTTTATCTTGTCATCAAATGAACCCTTACGCATGAAAGGCCAAAAGAAAGAATTTAAAAAAAATGGACGAAGCTTATACATTATGTAGAAGAAATTGCGGAACCCAAGGAAAATGTTCCTCGGGCGTTGAGCCACTAGCTTTAAGGAACAATCACAGTCTGTCACGGGAACCAAACACAAAAAAATACCTTCTTGCAAAGTCTGCAAACGTAAGGGACATACCACAGAAAAATGCTGGTTTGCAGGACAAGCAGATAAGTCCCCAGCCAGCCAGAGGCAGGATCGAAGGAAAGAATCCTCGCAGGACCTAAGGATTTCAGATAGCCCTGCTAAACCAAAATCTACAAAGAGACATTACACAGGAAGTAAAATGTCTTCAAACACTAAAGGCACTCCGAATAAATGGTGTATAGTACATCAGTCTCCATACCACAACACAGAAGATTATAGAAATGTACAGCGTATGCGGCAAGAAGTGGAAAATCGAAGGGAGACAATTATACAGCCTTCGGGGGAAGAGGAGCGCGTCCAGCAACACGATCTAGGATAGCGTTAACGGTTCAAGAAAACAACGCTTCCATCACCGGCTCATTAATCGCCGCGTTAAACAAAGTGGAGGTGTTGACCGTACCAGCGAGGATAGGTAACAATCAGTTATCCCTAGATATAGATACGGGGGCCTGTGCCAATGTTATCTCATTAAAGTCGTTCAAAGTACTCCAGCGGCGATATCCTCCAAATAAGTGGCCAATAAGACCTACAAACATTCCTTTGTCCGGTGTGTCGGGAATCCAATTAGACATAGCGGGGGTGATAACACTACCACTCCGTTTTTCTAGGTCCAGTAAAGCGTTTTTGGCGGATTTCTACATAGTTAAGACATTTTCTTTGCCAGCGGACGGGTTACTTGGTCTGACCACTCTAAGACAGAACAACATTAACGTTCAGCCACGAGATCAAACAATCACGCATAATTGTAAAACATATCACGCAATGCAAACTTCACATCCATTGCTTACTTCGGGTGTTCGTGTAATAACTGCCTCGACAGGCACGGGGGAGTCTTTCACACAGCAGTTATTAGTTATGGACACTAAAACTCCACCTAGTGGCTCAAAGGACATTTCGGATGAAAGCGGCCAGAACTGGACTCTAACGCCAGCTGTGTTAACTGGTGTACAACGGTTACATAACTAGGAACTAACTAGAGTCACAGTACGTTTGCCAAATGTGAGTGAAGGAACAGATGTTGTGTGCCTGAGTGAAAGCTCACGAGTGAAAGGTTTGTCACTTGAGTCTACCTTAAGCAATGTTAGAATAGGTAGTCTCACAGATGTCCTAGTTCTCAATAGAACTGGGGGACCCATAGCCTTGAGAAAGAGGTGTTGTTTAGGTAATTTCCTTGGTTATGACAAAGCGGTTGTCGAAGAACCATTAGAATTACCAATAGGTAGTGTAACACAGGGTAAATCGGACGAAAAATCACATATTGTAAATAAAGTAGCGTTGATAACGCCACACGTGAAAATAGTCGATCATCCTCGAGGCAAAAGTGTTCTTTTAGAATTACTCGCCGAATTCAAGGAAATCATAGCATAACCTGGAAAACCTCTAGGTAAAACAACGTTGAAAATCATCATATTACACTCAAACCGGAAGCTAACCCAATCTACATCCCAGCATATAGGCTACCCCACAGCAGAAGAGCGGTAGTCCAGCAAATAGTACAAGACATGTTGGACGAAAAGGTGATCCAACCTTCCTCATCACCATGAAACTCACCTTTATTTTTAGTTCCCAAGAAAGATGGAGGATGGAGACCAGTCATAGATTTTCGACGAGTCAACCAGGTAACTGTATCAGACAGGTTCCCAATCCCTGTTCTAACTGATTTACTACAGACACTAGGCAAGACAACGCAGTCTTCAGCAACATAGATTAACTTAGCTGGTACTGGCAAATTCCCTTACATGAGGATTCCCGCGAATAACTGCGTTCAGTACGCCTATGGGACATTTCGAATTCTTAAGAATGCCATTTGGCCTAAGAAATGCGCCGCTAACATTCCAAAGAATGATAAACACCTTGTTTGTTGGAATGATAGGTAACACAGTTTATGCCTATCTAGATGACCTTACCATAGTAAGCAAAGATTTACAAAGTCATCTAAAGAAGCTACGAGAAGTTTTCACAAAGATACATCTAGCTGGATTGAAAGTGAAACTTTCCAAATGTGAATTTCTCAAATCCAGAAATCAATTTCTTGGACACGTACTAGATGGAAATGGTATACACACAATAGATTGCAAGGTAAAGGCGGTGAAACAATTCCCTTGTTCCAAGAACGTAGATCAACTTCGTAGTTTCCTAGGATTATCAGGATACTACCGTTCTTTCATTGAAGGTTATGCCAAGTTAGCATCACAACTCACTAAACTCCTCAAAAAGGATGTGGAGTTTACATGGAATAAGGAACAAGAGGACAGTTTTAATGCCCTCAAGAGCGCCTTAACGAAAGCACCAGTGTTGGCCTTTCCAGACTACACAAAACCATTTACCATGTGTACTGATGCCTTGGGTGCAGATTTAGGGGCGGTGATTATGCAAACTGATTATCGAGGAAAATGGCGGGTAGTAAGTAGCATATGCCAGTCGTTCCCTCAACGATGCAAACACGTTATTCAGCTACTCATTTAGAAACATTAGCTGTAATGTGGGTTCTCAAGCATTTTCGGGATCTCATTTTGGGATATCCGATCACAGTCCACACAGATCATGTAGCCGTGACAGAACTATTTAATGGGAAGAATTTATCAGGGCGTTTAGCGCGCTGGTATCTGATCAAACAAGAGGTCGCACCCGACTACAAGTAATTGCCGGGCAGTGCGAACGTGGTAGCTCATTCGCTATCTAGACACATAGCTCCTGTCACGCCACTACCTACGTTCACCCTGTCACAATTAAGGGCGAAACAGTTACAGGATCCATTATGATCCAAGGTTATATATGCCTTAGAATCGGGAGATGAGGTAAATTTGCACAAATTACCTCTACCACTCTCACAGTTTGAGCTGCGGCATGACATACTATATCGCTCAGTGAAAACACAACAAGAGTCAATCTCTAAATTGTTATTCCTACATCATTAAAGGAAAACATTCTCACCCTCTTCCATGATGCACCCCAAGCTGGGCATCCAGGGCGAAATAGATGTCTAACAAAAATTAGACAAAAATATTATTGGAAATCTATGAGGATCGACATCGAGCTTCACATTGCTAAATGTTTATCTTGTACAAAACAAAAGGGAACAACGATGGATCCCACTCCAATCTTAGAATACCCGGCGCCGGAACATCCATGGTATACAGTTGCCATCGATTTATTGCAACTACCAAAAAGCCATCAAGGCTCTAGTTACGTACTTGTCTGCGTTGACCACTTTTCCAAATTTATGGTACTAGCAAAATTGCAGAACAAGTCCGCCGAATCAGTGGCTCATGCATTAGTCACTCATCTAATCACAACCGGCTACCATCCATCTTCAAATGGGTTGGTCGAGCGTGCGAATAGAAAAATTCTTGAGATTCTCCGACATGTGGTGAATCCAATGCATAGTTCGTGGGAGGACTGACTTCCACAGGTTGCATCATCCATCAATGGATCTATAAATATCTTTACAGGCAAATAGCCATACTACATAATTTACGGTACCGATAAATGCTTGCCATATGATTTACTAACAGGAGTTCCAAAACCTGTGTAAAACATGGATGACGATGCCAAGAAACAAATCAATGTTTCACAAGCATCCATGGAAAAGTATGAAAACATTTAGCAGCCTCACGTGCTGAAATGATCTGCAAGCAACATAAAAAAGCTAAGCCTATAAAATTAGAAATAGGAGACAAAGTAATGATAAAAACGCCGGAACGCATATCAAAACTCTCGCCTAAATTCACAGGTCCGTATGTGATTAGAGCGAAAGAACATGGAAACAAATTCCAAGTTGTTGAGCCAACGTCAAATGTTACAGAAATAATACATGTACATAAGATGAAAAAAGTCAGCAGAGACTTAGTAGGGACTCCTAATGTCAGTCAAGTACATCCTACTTCAACTACAACAGTTGCTCAACAAAATATAACGATTGACAATTCATATCGTCAAAAATTACGATCAGCAACCACTAATCGTTAATTATCCTCGCCTTTTTCAGAAATGGCTTGGATATCACTAATACTGTTGGTCTGGATCCAGTGTGATGACAACAGCCGTCTTCCCAGCAGACGTCGTCAAACCCGCAGCCTTAGTTGCCCCACTAGGCAAAGTAAGAACATAAGAAAAATAAGGAGTCTGCAATAGGCCGGTTGGCCTGTACATGGCAGCTCCTGTCGAGAGGTACTACCACTCTCTATCATCCATGAATCTATCTAGCCTCCTTTTGAAACTTTCCAGAGTTCCCGCACTTTCTACAAAGTTGCTAAGCTTGTTCCACTCTTCCACCACCCTATTTGTGAACCAGTTTCTTCCTATCTCCCTCCTAAACCTAAACTTATACAACTTGAATCCGTTGCTCCGAGTCCTATCCTGCTCGGATATTATAAGAACTTTATCTATATCCCATTTATTGATTCCTTTCACCCACTTAAATACTTCTATCATATCTCCCAGCACTCTTCGTCTTTCTAGGGAATGCAAGTTAAGTTTCTTTAACCTATCCTGATATGGAAGGTTTCTAAGTCCCGGAATCATTTTTGTCATTCTTTGCTACACCGACTCTAGTGAATTTATATCCATTCTATAATAGGGGCACCAGAACTGAACCGCATAATCGAGGTGCGGCCTGACTAGCGCAAGATATAGTTGCAATAAGACCTCTGCACTCTTGTTACTTACACTTCTAGATATAAGACCCAATACTCTGTTTGCCTTATTTCGAACATTAACGCACTGTTTTCTAGGCCGTAGGTCCGGGCTTACAAGTACCCCTAGGTCTCTTTCACAAGTCGACTTCTCTAGGTTGATGTTGTTAAGGCTGTATACATTATAAGTATTTGTTCTTTCAATATTAAGTACGCTGCACTTGCTGGTGTTGAATTTCATTTGCCATTTTTCAGACCACCCCTGCAGTTTATTTAGATCCTCCTGTAATGCATTTGCATCCTGCCCTGAATTAATTTGCCGGCCTATTTTGGTGTCATCCGCAAACTTGCTTATGTCACTGCTGATCCCAGTATCTAAATCGTTTATGTAGATTATGAGCAAGAGTGGGCCTAGTACTGACCCCTGGGGAACCCCACTGGTTACACGGCCCCACTCAGATTTAACACCATCTACGCTGACCCTCTGCGTTCTATCGGTGAGCCATGATTTTATCCAATTTAAAACTTTCCCCTCGATACCATGAGCTTAAATTTTTCTCAAAAGCCTCTGATATGGTACTCTGTCAAATGCTGTGCTAAAGTCTAAGTAAATAACATCGTAATTTTCGTCATTATCTACTACCTCGAAGACTTTCCTAAAAAACGTTAGCAGATTTGTTAGACAAGATTTTCCCTTTGAAAGCCCATGTTGAGAGTCGTAGATTAATTTGCTTTTTTCTAGATGGGATCGGATGCTATCTGCTATAATTGATTCAAGAAATTTCCCCACTATTGACGTCAAACTGATCAGCCGGTAATTTGACGCTGATGCTCTGTCTCCCTTTTTGAATATGGGTACTACATTTGCCTATTTCCAAAACTCTGGCACAACTCCAGTATCTAATGATTTTGTAAATAAGTTTACGAGGGGTCCGCTAATCTGTTCCCTACACTCTTTTATGACTCGAGGGAAAATTTCATCCGGCCCTGGGGATTTTGAATTCTTTAGTTTATTTATCTTCTTAAGAACATCCTCTTTTCTGATACTAATATTCTTTAATTTCTCTTCTTCCTTTCCCTTAAATATCAGTTCCACCTCCTGAATTTCATCTCAAATTTCTTCTGTGAAAACTGATAAGAAGTAGCTGTTCAATGCTTTGCTTATTTCTTCATTGCCATTTATCAATTCTCCCCTCCCTGACTTTAAAGGCCCAACTTTGTCCTTGACCTTTGTCCTAGATACCTGGAAAAATCCCTTGGGATTCGCCTTGGATTCTCTTGCTATTTTGATTTCATTGTCTCTCTTTGCTTTCCTTACATTTTTCTTAACATTCCTAGATAGTTCATTATACCTGTTTCTAAGCTGCTCCTCCCCTCCCTTTAATTTCTTATATATTCCTTTCTATATTCCTATGTCATGTTTAAGTTTTCTGGTCATCCACCTTGGCTCATTCTTATTTGACCTAATTTTTCTGTATGGTATATTTTGTTCTTGTGCTTTATGTAGTATACTAGTGAATATGTTATAGTCATGATCAATTGTTGTGTCATCTATGACCTCACCCCTTCCTACTGGGAAATGACGTGACTGTTCCCAGGTGACCTCACCTAGGTACCTTTTAACCAGCCAACCGAAAGTTTGGGACTCTGACCATATTGTCATTGTTTTTCGTTTCCCAATTTAGGGTGAACCTGATTTCTCTGTGATCATTGTTACCTAGTTCTTCCCCTACTGTGATATCTCTGATAATATTTTCTTTATTTGTTAATATTAGGTCTAATATATTGTCACCTCTAGTAGGTTCTGTAATTAGTTGTTTCAAAAAATTGTCCTGTACTGCGTCTAGGAAGTCTTCAGATTCATAGTCGCCTACAATGTTGTCCCAGTCAATATTTCTGAAGTCGAAATCCCCCATAATGCATAGGCTGTTATATTTTGCTGCCCTACTCATTTCCTGCCATATGGGCTGAGCTGCTTCTTTGCCAAGACTTGGGGGCCTGTAAATCACTCCCATCATTAGTTTTTCTCTTCCTTCCGTGATTTCTACCCACACAGACTCGGTTCCTATTTCACCCTTTATTGAATTATGAGTAGTACAAGACGTTGTCACTATCAAATACGAGCTCCATTACTTAAAGCGCATACCAGTGCATCTGAGGTCGGTAGCTGTCCACATTGAAACAGCTATGCAAACCTTGCAAGATCTCGAACAACAATCTACATTCTCTACAACAATCCGTCAGACCATCTCTCTTCACCACGACCGTATGAACAGTTTACTCAAACGAGTAAGGCATTTCGAGGGAAAGCTCCCAGTATCTCCTGAAGACATCGGGAAAAATGTACATTCTCAGCGGCCTCAAAAACGTGGTCTGTTTAATTTTGTAGGTTTAATAAGTAACACCTTGTTTGGTATGGCAACAGTCGAAGATGTGACCAAACTAGGAAAAAAATGAGTGCAGTTTCAGACGAGGTTAGGAAACAAAATAGGGCCATTGCACAGTCCTAAAATGCATGTATGTTTTGACTATATTTGCAGCTTAATGTGGTAGTTGTTTTATATTAGTGCTGTTTAGGCTTGGAGTTCACCGTTTGAGTAGTCACAGCTGGGCATTGGTGCTGACAGGACGTCTAGGTCAATGAGTGGTGGACACCTCTAATAAGGTTTAGTAAGTATTATATATTCAGTGCTAATCTATTATTCTGTATTATGTGTGTACGATGGTATGCCCTATACTAAAAACTTCCAAAGTGACATAATCCTATATATTACTTAGTATCTTTAAATAATTTATCCATCCATTATTTAACCTGCATATTTATTTTTTTAACTTTTGTAATTAAAATTTATTTTAAATTGTTGTGCCATGTATAATTCCAAGCATTTACTCCTGAACTGTTGTGGTAAAGTAAGAGGGCTGTGAATGAACCCATGACTCACAAATTCGTCATTATTTGTGTTTGTAATTTTTGCATTCCACATTGTTTGTCGTTTATTGAAATAACATTAATTTTAATGATAAATATTAAGGATTAAGTTGTGCTGAGTTGCTAATTTGTTTTTTTTGTTGTGCCATATGTGCCCTCATTATTATATTCATCTTTAACGTAACTTAAGTTGCTAAGTTATGGCATAACATTACTCCTTGTCAATTCTACTATTGTACTGTTTCTATGTTGAAATTCCTTCTTGTATGACGTCATCAATTTGCTATTATATAGCATATGTGTATCACTTATGTTACTTGCATATTATTTGTCAATCAAGTGAACCATTCCCCAATTATGTAACTGTATATTTTCAGCGTTTTGGCTGCCCTGCTCTTCCAATATATCGTTAATAACTTTTATTGTCATCATTTGTTATTATTATGCACACATACACTCACACACACATACAGTGCACTCATGCACTCTGGCATGTAGTTTCCTGCCAATTGGCCAGAGTGAGCTGGACCTCGAGACAAAAGAAAACTTCTACGACCATCACAACCTTGGCCACCACGACCATCACAATCTTCACCACCACGACCATGGCAATCACAACCTTGGCCACCACACCTTTGGCCATAATAAACTTGGCCACCATAACCCTGGCCAAAACTTCTTTTGAGGACGAAGCCTTGTCCTCGACCAGGCCTTTCTTCAGAATAGCTGCAGAACAAGTATGTCTATCTATCTGTCTATATATATATCTATCTATCTATCTACCTGTCTGCCCGTCCGTCCGTATTTCTCTCTCTCTCTCTCTCTCTCTCTCTCTCTCTCTCTCTCTCTCTCTATATATATATATATATATCATATATATATATATATATATATATATATATATATATATATATATATATATATATCTCTATATATATATATATCTATATATATATATATATATATATATATATATATATATATATATATATATATATATATATATATATACTTCATTTTTAGTCCATTTAACACGCGGACTTTGAACATACAATCAACGACCTCATGTAGATCCACAATGAAAACGTGGATAAGATAAATCTTGATAAAATCACACTGGAAAAGGGAAACAACGGAGCACCTTAGCTTTCGTCTTTATTCAAGACATCTCATGTTTAATAAGGTCACCCTGTATATTTAAGCCTCTCTCTGTCCATGTAATCCAGTTGCCTCTGAAGATGTCTTGAATAAAGACGAAAGCTAAGGTTCTCCGTTGTTCCCCTTTTCCAGTGTGATTTTATCAAGATATATATATATATATATATATATATAATCAACGACCTAAAAATGAAGTATATATATATATATATATATATATATATATATATATATATATATATATATATATATATATATATATATATATATATATATATTTATATATATATATATATATATCTTACTGAACCTTCTGTATCTCATTTATTATGCATTGCTTTATTGTTTGTATTTATACCTGTAAACTTTCTTTTTCTTTCCCTTGAATCCTCGTTAATATGACGGATTACCAAAGTGTTCTACCTGTTTACAGTGGGTGCCATGGACCCGGATCATCACTCAAGACGACGGTAACATCAGTATCAGTGGACCTACAGCCAACCTCCTGCAGGTCCTGGCAGAGAAGCTAAATTTTGAGTAGGTGTTTGTCATCTTTTTTTTTCGTTTTCTCTATATTCAGCCTTGTTATATGCACGTGTTATGATTGATATGGACTCAAGTAATTTGTTATGAATCATCCATATTCAGGTAAAAATGGTAATTATTGGATATGCAGGTAAATAGTTTTGTAATTTCTTGATTTTGTTAAGTTATGATTGATATATGCATAAGTTATTGGTTTATCTTCTACATTTTGGTAAAAATGTTGAATGTTGGATACGGATATTATTTTGTTTGTCTCGTGATTTAAGTAATAAAAGTGTGGTCATGATGGATCTCATTAAAAAAAATATATAAGTTTACGCATTCATAAAATAATATGATAATTTGGTTTTATATTGTTCTTGTTCCGTCTGAAATGCTAAATTAACAAAAATCAAATTTGTGACAGGATTAAATTTTACCAATAAAATGTTTACCAAGTTACTAATAGAGAACCAGTCTTGACACAAAACACCATATACTTGCAAAAGCCTCTTGATACAAATCACCATATCCTTGCAACCCCTAATGACACAAAACACCATATCTTTGCAACCCCTAATGACACAAAACACCATGTCCTTGCAACCCCTAATGACACAAAACACCATAGCATTGCAACCCCTCATGACCAAAAAACACCTTAACCATCATTTTCTATCCATCTCTTGAAAGCATAAAAAAAACAATTACTAATTCATTAGTAAAAAAAAACGCCGATGGATTAATACATTTTCAATCTCTGTGCCTCCTCCTCCTCCTCCTCTTGTCTCCCTGGCGGGTAGCTACGAGCTGGTACGGCCACCTGATGGGTACTGGGGCGCCGAGAAGGCAGACGGCTCCTGGTCGGGCATGATCGGCATGTTACACAGGGAGGTGAGGTAGTAGGGTGTGTCATAGGAGGGAAGATCAGCTAAAACTAATGGCCCATCACTTTTTTGGTAGATTTTAGTGTATATAAACAGAAAATAATTTCAGTTTCAATATTTTGCAAACTTTTGCTAGGTAAATTTTAGCGTGAAATTTATCGAAAATGTAACGTACAGCTGCATTAGTGCATTACAATTAAATAGTGATCATTGCTTTCTGACTTCATTCTTTAACAACCCAACTAACAATATTTTTTCTGTTTCAGATTCTGATGCATTTATAAGTTGATAATATTTGCGATGGCTGCTTGTGTCAGGACGAGGAACCAAAAATCCAGCCATCTCAGTCACTATCTTGGGTCTGGGAGAGAGCTCCAGAAGTCGGAGTTGCCTACATTGAGAGATGCTTTGAGATACGGTGTTTTAATCAGGCAAATCAGTGAAAAGAACCAAAGAACTTACACAAACAAAGACATTGCCAGTGATATGACCAAAGCTGTCTTGGCACAGTGCACTCTGGCTAACGCTCAGTTCAAGCCTCCAGTCATAACAAGTCAGAAGAAGATTAGTGAGAGACTGCTAGCCAGTTGGGAAAAGGCAAGAGATATCTCTCTTGGGAGAGGAAAACTTGCAGTTAAGGACAGCTTTGCCAAGCAACTGGCCCAGTTATTTGACATAATTACTTGCAAGTGCCCAATTGTTCTCTGTCCTGAGTTTGGATGCGATCGTGACTGTAAATCCGAGGCCCACATCTCCTGTATTTGCAAGCGTGAACTGAAGATTCCTGTGATCGAACTGGCATTTGTCAAAGCACAGAGAGAGAAGACTGGCAGTATAGGGGCTCTCATGATTTCTAGCCAAGATATTCCGGAGTTCAAGAGACAGGAGGCTGCCACAGAAGAGGAGAAGAGTTGCCGAGGAAAAGAGACTTGAGAAGGCCCAGGGTGAGGTAAAAAAGGCCGATGATTGGAGTCAAGCTGATTCAGAGTTTAATGACTTCCCCATGGCTGATCCGAGTGCTGACCAGGAGAATGGTGACTTTGTCCCTAACCCAGAAAATAATGATCCCAAACCTTCCAGGCATAAGATTCGAAATAGGAAAGATATCCCGAGCATAGCTCTGGCCAGCATGCGACACCACATTGGTCTCAGAGAAACTGCAGAGATAGCAACAGCTGCCTGGATTGACGGTGGTTTGATAACACCTAATGATGTTCACCTGGTGATAGATCATAACAAAGTAAGGAGAGCTCAGGAGAAACTTGTCAGTAACCTAGAAGAGGAGTTTGATAAGGGGATAAGAGAAAATGGAATCAATTGTTTGTTTTCTGATGGGAGAAGGGATGACACTAAAGTGTTCATGAAAGTTGGAGATTCTGACAAGTTGTTCCCTGCCATGGTGAAGGAGGAACACTACTCCTGCTGCAGTGAACCAGGAGGGAAGTATTTGTGGCATTTCACTCCAGAGAAAGATGACATCAGGAAACCAGCTGAGATAGTGGCAGATAACATTGTGAACTGGCTCAGAGAGAGGAACGTAGACCAGACTCTGCAGGCCATTGGAGGGGACAGCACCAACACGAACACAGGGTGGCAAGGGGGGGTCATACAGTGGATAGAGCGGAAGATTGGGAGGAAGCTGGTCTGGATTGTTTGTGACCTCCACACCAACGAGTTGCCACTCAGACATCTGATCCAGGAGCTGGATGGCAAGACTCTTTCAAACAACAGATGGTCTGGTCCTCTTGGCAAGATGCTGGACTCTGCCACTGAGTTAGAAATAAATCCGAGCTTTGAAAAAATCACAGTTGGCCCTCCACTCGTTGAGCTTGCACATACTGTCATTGACGACCTGAGTACTGACCAGTACTATGGTTACATGATTTGCAGTGCCATCAAAACTGGGGTCATGCCTGATAGACTTGCTTACCTGCAGATAGGTCCAGTCTCACATTCTAGGTGGCTCACAACGGCTCTCAGGTTCTGCAGAATTTGGGTCGCTCATCATAAACTGAAAGGGAAACAGCTTCACAACCTGAGACTTATTGTCCAATTCATCGTGAGTGTCTACTTGCCAAATTGGTTCAACACCAAGGTCAAGTCATCGTTCTCCGAAGGTCCGAGGCATGTTCTCTTCCAGCTTGAGCTCCTGAGGAGTCAGCCAAGGAAGGTTGTTCAGATTGTGGAGCAGACTGTGAGGAGATCTTCCTGGTATGCTCATCCCGAGGCAGTTCTGCAGACAATGCTCTGCAGTAAGGATGAGGAGGAGAGAAGAGTGGCAGTCAAAAAGATCTTGGATATGAGACTTATGAGAGGATCTGGGCATGACGAATCAGTTGGTGACGATTCCTTCAGGGTCAGGAAGACTCCTGAAGTCAATCTAGGTGCCAAGACCCTCACTGATCTCATAGATCTGGATAACATCCAGGCTGGCAGTGAGCCCCCTCTTACCTGCAGCCTCACCAATGTTCAAGTCAGAGCTTTCCTGGACAACCCCATGCATGTCCCTGCCTGGCCCTCGCACACCCAGAGTATAGAGCGTTGTGTACAGCAAGTGAGCGAGGCCAGCAGTCACGTGTACAGCCAGGAGAGGAGGGAAGGCTACATCCGAGCTCAGGTGGTCAGCAGGGAGGTGATGAGTAGAAACAGAAGCAAGAAAGACATGTTCTCTATGGTGTGCAGCAACACCGGGTCGTAGTAGTAAAACCGGTTTTTGTATTTGATGATTTTGTTTTCTAAAGGAATATTAAATTTAATAAATGTGTCAAGATCATTCGTTTCACTATTCTGGATCATTTTCATCCTAATAAATTAACCTGATACATTTACTTTACTTTAAATAAGCTATTTAGTGGTGTTGGTAAAAGGGTGGGAATACTGAATTTTCATAAGATTTCAAGTTAAAATTTACCTAGCAAAAAATAGAAAACTTTTCAAATCTGAAGATATCACATGATTCTGCACATAGAACTACATCATTAATACCATGGGCCGATTTTTCAAACTCAAAAAAAAAAATTCGCCTCCGTATGACACCCTAGTGAGGTAGACCACATAGAGGTCTTAAAGCAACTCAGAATTTTATCAGAGAAGTAAGTCTTTAGTGGTGAAGAAATTACCTTCTTGTAGAGAAGGGTTGATGGTGAAGAAAGCTGTTGATAAAGTAATTTTTTTGGTAAAGGGTTTCTTGAAGTAACTATATATCAAAATAAGTGACGAGGTGAAATATTTTTTGGAGTAACTGTCTTGGTGAAGTTTTTCAAGATTTAACTCTCTTGGTAAATAACTGTTTGATGAACTCGATATCTTTTGGTGAAGTAAGTGTTTGGTGAAGAAACCTTAGTAGGGAAAAGTAACTGCCCTACTTTGAAACATTGATGGAGAAATTTAGGATATATTTGCAGTCCTCCCCCCATACACACACAAATGTTACTTATATATTATTTGTCAATCAAGTGTACCTTGCACAATTATGTAACTATATCTTAAACCTTTTGGCTGACATAGTCTTTCAATTAATGTTATTGTTATTATTAATTATTATTATTACACACACCTATGGAAGAATGTCATTAAAGGCCACTTCCTGCCACCTTCTTCAGGAGGTGGAGTTTGCTCTGGGCCCCTTCACTGTCACGCCCCAGAGAGAGTCAGTGAGCGATTTCACAGTGGCTCTCCAGAACGACAATAAAGCCATATTGATGGTTCGACCTGGCTTGCAGAGTGACGTCTCGGGGTTCCTCAAGCCGTTCACAGCAGAGGTGAGAATCCTGTAGGTCTCGGTGTGGTCGAATCACAATATGTGTATATATATGTATACAATCAACACCTCAACCCGCCAGGATTCGAACCCACGGCCCAGAAGCCTATGACTGTGACCGGGGAACGCTAACCGCTGGACCACCAGGATACTAAAAGCAGCCCTAGACTTTGTTATATTTCACACAAAGCCTGTTCAACGAGCTTATGGCGCCGTGAACCTCTAATGGGGACCACCCGTATCACGTAGGTGGTCAGAGTAACGTTTTACCAAATCCGGCTTCGAAACACGAGGATCCATATATACTTCATTAGCCCAATAAAGCACGCGTTCCCCGGTCACAGTCATAGGCTTGTGGGCCGTGGGTTCGAATCCTGGCGAGTTGAGGTGTTGATTGTATGTAGAAGTCCGCTTTATTGGGCTAATGAAATATATATGGATCCTCGTGTTTCGAAGCCGGATTTGGTAAAACGTTACTCTGACCACCTACGTGATACGGGTGGTCCCCATTAGAGGTTCACGGCGCCATAAGCTCGTTGTACAGGCTTTGTGTGAAATATAACAAAGTCTAGGACTGCTTTTTAGTATCCTGGTGGTCCAGCGGTTAGCGTTCCCCGGTCACACTCATAGGCTTGTGGGCCGTGGGTTCGAATCCTGGCGGGTTGAGGTGTTGATTGTATGTAGAAGTCCGCGTGCTTTATTGGGCTAATGAAATATATATATATATAACCTGACAGGACTCGAACCCACGATCTTATGTGTGTGACCAGGGAACGTTACCTCTATATCACTAGGACACTAAAAGCAGTCCTAGACTTTGTTATATTTCACACAAAGCCAGTGATTATGGCGCTGTGAACCTCCAATAGGGGACTACCCGTGCCTCGTAAGTGATCAGAGCAACGTCTTACCAAATCCGGCTTCGAAACACGATGTTCCTATTGGAGGTTCACGGCGCCATAATCTCGATGAACAGGCTTTGTGTGAAATATAACAAACTCTAGGATTGCTCTTAGTGTCCTAGTGGTCTAGAGGTAACGTTCCCTGGTCACACACATAAGATCGTGGGTTCGAGTCCTGGCGGGGTGAGGTTGTTGATTATATGTAGAAGTCCGAGCGCTTTATGGGCTAATGAAATATATATATATATATGTAACCGGTCGGAATTTACTGGACTTTAATTTCTCACTTGACTTGGGGTTTATTTAAAATTAATAGATGGTAATGGCAGTGGAAGCGCCCCTTTGAGAAAAATCCCGAACCAGCACAAGAACACTTAAAACTACTAAACAAAATAAATTGTCCGTGACCCGTGGAAGGATAGCATCTGTGACTGGGATGAATGAGACACACTGTTACATTTAGACACTTATATTCCCTCCAACACTACAAACACAATCCAATAATGGTACACCAATATGCGCACCTCTTAACTTGAACTTAAAACACTACTCTGGGGAATAAAAGTTATACATGATATAAAAATTATTAGAACCTCAGGCAACAATAAATTTGAAGTAATAAGAACTGTTCCGTGCACACATGAAACAGGCCTTAAAGGCTTTCACACAATAATATCAGTCACTTAGGTACCAAAAAAAGATATTAACTACTCTACAATGAATAGGCCTTAAGGGCACTCAACAAAATTATATGTCACTGAGGAATGGTAATAAAAATGAGAAATTAAATACTCTACAATGAATAGGCCTTAAGGGCACTCAACAAAATTATATCAGTCACTGAGGAAATGGTAATAAAACATGAAATTAAATACTCTACAATGAATAGGCCTTAAGGGCACTCAACCAAATTTATAGCACCCCAACAGATGCACACCTCCTAACCTAACCTAACCACCACTCTGGGGAACAAGGTTATACCTGAGATCAGAATTATGAAGAACAATCAGAGGCATTAAAAGAATCAAATCACAGTATCACTCTGGTTCCACTTGATGGCACAAACATTCAAAACAATATTATTAAAATTATCTAGAAACTATTAAATTACACCCGTAATAAGGGAGGGAAAATGTTCCTCCAGGTAT
Source organism: Homarus gammarus (assembly GCA_958450375.1). Classification (NCBI taxonomy): domain Eukaryota; kingdom Metazoa; phylum Arthropoda; class Malacostraca; order Decapoda; family Nephropidae; genus Homarus; species Homarus gammarus. Next base: position 956,261 of record CAUDMG010002350.1, on the reverse strand, counting down.
CTCCTAGAGACCTAGACTCACGGTCTCAGTGTGTGACCATTAGTCTACTCAGATAGCCTCAGTGTACTCCCAGTGCGTCCATAAAGCGGACGGGAGTGAGCCAATCAGACCTAGTACAGTTGAGAGAAGCTTTAGCGTCCCGTGTCGTTTAGTTGTCGGGAGCACTCGTTCACTCAAGAGATCCTTTGCTACCCCGCTAAACAGTGACAGGCCTACTTTGATCGGTCCAATGGCGACAATCGCCACCCTCAATCCTCAACGGCAGTCTCAAACGGCAGTCAATCTCAGGTCAACTCCAGTCAACTTCAGTCAAGTGGGTTCTCACGGAAACCCTGAAATGAACTCACTGTTAGCTCTAGTTTACTTTATCACTGCCCTATCTAACCCTGTCTGAGATCGAATGAGACTTACTTGTTATACTGCAATATTTCAGCACAGGTGACTAGGCCACGTGACTATTTCTGGGACAGACGCGCAGGGACGTCTTGTTCGTGTGAGTGCTATCCGGGACTGAGAGAGAGGCCGCTTCGTGTCCTCTCAAGGCGTTAGCTTAGGCCTACGTGACCTATTTTCCGCCTAACTAATAACTCCTTGGGACACCCTTTAACATTATTCAGACTGCTAAACGATCTATAATAATTTCAAATTCAATAATAGTCCCTTAACTTCATGAATCGCATCATTATTAATCCGGTAAATTACATTTAATATCATATAGGCCTAGTTCCGCAATCTCCCACTATGTGCGGGGAGCGCTCTCTTCCCTCAGACGACCTTGAACGCTCAGTACCGCTAATGGCGGGGCATTCGAAATTACTCTGAAATTTCTGAATATTACAATCGACCCCCCTAAAAAAAGACAGCACTGTCCTCATGTGCTGAGAAGACCATTCATACGACCCCCCTAAAATTTGTTCTAAGAAACTGCATCTTACCCCTTTTGCTAAACGCAGCATTCCCGTCTTCTCTTCTCTCCTGCTAACACTCGACCCCCCTAAAAGAAAAACAGCACTGCCCTCATGTGCTGAGAGAACAACTTAGACCCCACCTTCAACTCTGTACTATTCCACTCACAGCTAACAACTCCATTTCTTCCCCATTTCTTCCTAGCCCAACTCATAACCAACCAGAACATCACGCTCCCCTTTTGCCTGGCCCTTAACTAGAGAACCAATGTCAAAATTAATACCAGCCCAAACAAACATGCTCTCCTTTGCCTGGCCCTTGAACTAAGAGGAACCAGTGTCAAACCAATACTCAGTCCAAAGCAAACATGCTCTCCTTTTGCCTGGTCCTTGAACTAAGAGGAACCAGTGTCAAAACAATACACAGTCCAAAACAAACATGCTCTCCTTTGGCCTGGCCCTTGAACTAAGAGGAACCAGTGTCCAAACAATACTCAGTCCACGTCTCCGAACCTCATGCCGGCAGACCAACCCTCTGACAATGTACCAGTCCATGTTAGTGAGGCCCTGGACATTACAACTGTACTCTCAATCCCGCTCATGACAGCAACCACTACTCAACGCACATCTCTGACCTAACCATCTCTCCAATCCCCCCTGCCCTACTCACAACTCCTCCAACTCACCCTCGACAACCTGCCCCTTCTCATTACCCTGCAACCTAAACTGTAATTTGTCGGCTTCGTCTTTCAGTTGCAGGCCCGATCGACCTCTCTGAACTACTTCTCCATCTCGCTCATCTGGAGTGGGGGCTCCTCGTCTTCCTCCTCAGATTCATCCATCGCTGGGTCTCCCGGATGCCTTAGGGTTGGAGCAGCCTTCAAGTTGCTCCGGTTTTCCACTCTCGCTTCCAGGTCTTCTTCCCCACTGGGCGCAATGCGATATAAACCAGGCCTTGGATTTAGGACCTCAACAATGTGCCATCTCGTATCAAACCAATGGTTTTGCAGCTTACACCGGCCTATTTTTACATTGTTCCTCAGCAAAACCTCCTGGCCCACTTCCCAGCTACTCTCGTGGGCTTTCTCTTCTCTTTTTCTTCTATTTATTTCCTTACGTCTCCGAACATTGATCTCCACTGCTTCCTGCAATCGTCGTTGCCGGTCTCTAATCACCATCACCCACTCATCTACCGGCTCTGGGTCTAGTTCCGGCCTAAGGTCAAACGGCAGGTTTGGTTCTCTCCCGTAAAACAACAGGAATGGGGAAAACCCTGTTGTGGCATGCGGAGTCGCGTTGTATTGTGACACCACTGCCTGCAGATGCTCTGGCCACCTATTCTTTTCCTCTGCCTCGAGGGTGGCCAGCAGACCGTGCAGGGTTCGATTGAACCGTTCCACCATGCCATTTCCCTGTGGGTGATATGCTGACGTCCTTATTTTCTTCACCCCAAAGGTGGCACAAGTTTGTCGGACCAATGCACTGCCAAAATTCCTTCCCTGATCGGTCAACAGTCGCTCAGGTGCACCCACTGCCAGGAAGATTCGATTCACCAGGATCTTTGCAATCGTCGAGGCTTTCTGGTCTTTGGTGGGAAAGGCCCAAGTGTAACGACTGTATATGTCAACCATTATCAGGACATTCTCCAATCCTTGCCGCTTGTCCAGCAAGGTGAAATCTGCGGCCAGTGTCTCTAATGGTTTGGCAGCTTCAATCGTCCCTACATGCAGTTGGGGCTTCGGCACTTCATCTTTTGCTACTCCACACCTCTCGCAGCTGGCTATGTAGTCTCGCACTGTTTCTCCCATGCCTGACCAGAACCCTCGCTCCTGCACCAGCGACAGGGTGCGATCTCGCCCCTGATGGCCAAACTCGTCGTGGCAGGCTCTAGTCAAAGCCTCCTGCAAGTTTGGAGTTAACACTGGCACCTCCCTCCATAGATTCTTCCCTTCGGGTCTTCTATGCCAGACAACATCTTCTCTTACTATCAGGGATTTCCTAGCTCGGTACATCTTGCGGAAATCATCATTTTGGAGCTCTACCTGTACCTCATCCTCCGGCAGCTCTCCCACCAACCATCTTCGCAGTTTTGTCATATAGTCCATGCCTTCTTGCTCCTTACGCAGCCCATCCATCGTCCACAGTTCCTTCCTTCCTGCCCCGTTCTCCTCTAGTACATGCATCGCTGTATACTCTTCTTCACTATCTTCCTCCTGTTCCGCCGGGATTCTAGATAGAGTATCCGCCACAATGTTGTTCTTCCCCGGCTTGTACTCTATAGTAAAGTTAAACTGCTCGAGATCCGCATTCCACCTACTTTCCACGGCACCTAGTTTAGCCTTCTCCCGGTGACTGAGTGGGTTGTTATCTGTATAGACTGTGAAATGTTTCCCTGCCAAATAATCCCTGAATTTATCCACTACTGCCCATTTGAGTGCTAACATCTCTAACTTACGAGAACTATAGTTGTTCATGTTACGTTCTGATTTCCTCAGGCCCCGACTCGCATAGCACACCGGATGCAGCCTGCCATCCTTCCGCTGGGATAGCACCGCACCTAGCCCACGAAAACTTGCATCTGTTTCTAATATAAACTCCTGAGTGAAATCTGGGCAAGCCAACACTGGTGTCTGCGTCACCTTGTCTTTCAACTCCTCAAAAGCCTGTTGCTGTTCCTCTCTCCATTCACTATCTACCCGATCCTTAGATTTCCCATGCATCAACGCATGCAGTGGAGCAGCTATTTGGGCAAACCCTTTAACAAATTTCCTATAAAATGATGTGAACCCTACAAAAGACCGCACATCTTTCACCGTCTGAGGGACTGGCCAATCTCTTACTACCCTAATCTTCTCAGGATCAGCTGTGATGCCTTCAGCTGACACCTGATATCCTAAATAACTTACTTTTGAAGCCATTATTTCACACTTTTTAGGTTTAAATCTTAAGTTATTCTCCCTCATCCTGCAAAATAATTCCCTCAATCTGACTATATGTTGATCTATTGTACTTGAAAACACCATCACATCATCAAGGTATACAAGCAACGAGGAGAAGATCTTATCCCCTAAAATCCGCTCCATGTATCTCTGAAAGGTTCCCGGACTATTTGACAATCCCATAGGCAGTCGCCTGTACTCAAAGTGTCCGAAGCTTGTGCTGAAGGCAGTCTTTGGACGGTCTGAAGGTTTTACTTCTATCTGGTGATATCCCGCCGCCAGATCAAACGTTGAGAAAAACTGGGCCCCCGTCAGAGATTCTAGAGTTTCATTTATCCTAGGCAGAGGAAACGCATCGCGTACCGTGACCTTATTTAAGTCACGATAGTCAATGCACAACCTCAGCGTCCCGTCCTTTTTCCTCACTACTACAATGGCGGCAGAGTACGGACTCTCACTATGCTGAATTACTCCCTGATCTAACAGCTGGCTAATGTGCTGCTTCACCTCTGGTACCTGGTTTGGAGGGATCCTCCGATATGGCACCCTAACTGGCCTGTCTGTGGTCACTGGGATCTCATGCTGAACCCCAATAGCCTTTCCTATGGGCTGGCCCTCTTCTTCAAAAATATCACTAAACTCTTCTATTAAACACCTAACTGCACTCTCTTGTCCCTCATTCATTTCCTCCGTGTGCACTTTGACCTCCGTACGGGCATCCGGTTGCACTGTCCTCACATTCACCTCTTCACTGATGTCTTCCTCGACTTCCGTCCCCGAAGCCACTTTCCCAATCCGCCAATTGCCCCTCAAGCTCCTACGACTATCAGACAGATTTGCCACCAACACCTGGGTCATGCCTCTCACCACTCTTACAGCTGTCGGCAACACTATCACACCCTCAGGCATCCAACCTTCATCCTCTATTGTCAGAGGTTCAATCACTACTTCTTTGTTAGCTACCTGGCTTAATGAGGGAACACATACTGACAGCAACCGAGTACTCCGGGGAGGAATGGTTGGTCTTTCCTTCCTCTCTGTCATACAATACCCCAGGCTGATGGCCTCTATTGCACATAACTGCCTAACCTCATGCAAGCAATTTTCCCACTGAGCGGTGCTCCTGGCTTCCCTGCACAAGTGATACATGTGCGGCCAGATCTCCGCAACCTCCTCCAGCACATTCATCCCCAACAACCCGACATGAGCTTGCCCCTTACCCTGGGTCTCAATCCCTGGACAAACCAACATCCCCACATCAGTGACTTCCACCCCACATACGACCATAGTGACCCGAATACACCCCACACACGGCACTGGAAACCCTGACGCCCCTTTTACCTTTATTCGAGTGGGCTGCAACACCACGCCTGCAGGCTCCAGCTCCCGACGGTAGAAAAGTTCATCAATTAGCGACACTTCTGCCCCAGTATCTGCTAAACCCCACATTTCACGACCCGCTACCAGCACCGAGACCTTAGGACACTCTGCTTTCAGCCTTAAGGTACCTTCTGTTGTGATTAAATTTGTCATGCGAACCACGCTTGACCATGGGTCCGCTCTCTCTTGGCTCATAACATCGCCGGTGGAATCTATTGGTGAGGCCAGGAACGGTTGGCGGGGACTGCCTGGCCTTGGCCATTTCCCGACCGCCAGTTCCGATTGTTATTTCCAACTCGATACTGGCCATTGGCCACGTATCCCCTTGGGACACTCTCTCCTGGTCTGGACCCGTTTGTGCAATTGAAACTGAAATGGCCCTCTTGTCCACACGCATAGCACCTCGGGGGAATCGAGCCTCCAGTCTGCGGCTCGTTCTCTCTTCCTTTAGTCAGCGGTACCTCCCTCAAAGCTTCTCGTTTTTGTTCCGCCTCTCTCAGCCCCGTGATCCACTCGTCTAGACTGTGGTGAGGATACTTCTTGATCTCATCCACTAACCACATACGGCTTTGTTCCTCCTTGAGCCCCCGAGTGATTGCATCTCCCAACAGGGCCTTATCATATTTATGATCATGGTGGTTCAACTCATCGTTTAAATCTAGCATAGCGTCATAATATTCAAGAAGCGTTTCGTTGCTCCCTTGTTTCCGCGTCATCACCTTCTGAATGGCGTCGTACGTGGCCGTCGGTCCGCCATATTGCTGCTTCAAATAACAAGTTAACTCATCTACGGTTTCCCAGTCTCTGCGTGCGTTGTATACGCGATCTGCCGCAGGCCCCGCAAGATGCCTTATTATGAATTGGATTCGACTGACTTCGTCTCCGTCTAGCAGCTTGAGGGTTCGGTCAACCTCTCTTAACCACTTTCCTACCTCTATTCCTGGCCTACCGTCGAACTTAGACATGGTCAACCCGGCCCCGAGACTAATTCCCTCTCTACTATTGTGTCTCCTCATCTCCCACATTGTCTCCTCGTGCTGTATTTTATACTGTGTCTTTACCCTATCTAGTGCATCCCCCAACAGAGCTAAGTGTTGTTGGTGTTCCGTCTCTAACTGTTGCAATTGTGTGTGGTACTCCCCCCTTAACTGTTGTGCATATACCCCATACTCCCCCCTGATTTGGTTCGCCCATGCCTGACATTCCCCATTGATCTTCCCTTCTAACTGTTCCAATCGTTCCTGGTACTCTCCCCGGATTTTCCCCTCTAGCTTCCCAATACGTTCCACGAACTCTTCTCTCAACTGCACCAACCCCAGGCTGTCTCTCCTTTTCTCCGAGTAACCCCGCACCGTCAACCACAACAAACCCATTCCCACGGTGAGCATGAGTAGAGTTGGGGTCACACTCTCTACCGTTTCCATCCACTCCATTATTACGCTCATTATCCCAACCACAGAACTATCAGTCACGAAATAAAATTAACTACGCTCTGCTACCATTTGTAACCGGTCGGAATTTACTGGACTTTAATTTCTCACTTGACTTGGGGTTTATTTAAAATTAATAGATGGTAATGGCAGTGGAAGCGCCCCTTTGAGAAAAATCCCGAACCAGCACAAGAACACTTAAAACTACTAAACAAAATAAATTGTCCGTGACCCGTGGAAGGATAGCATCTGTGACTGGGATGAATGAGACACACTGTTACATTTAGACACTTATATTCCCTCCAACACTACAAACACAATCCAATAATGGTACACCAATATGCGCACCTCTTAACTTGAACTTAAAACACTACTCTGGGGAATAAAAGTTATACATGATATAAAAATTATTAGAACCTCAGGCAACAATAAATTTGAAGTAATAAGAACTGTTCCGTGCACACATGAAACAGGCCTTAAAGGCTTTCACACAATAATATCAGTCACTTAGGTACCAAAAAAAGATATTAACTACTCTACAATGAATAGGCCTTAAGGGCACTCAACAAAATTATATGTCACTGAGGAATGGTAATAAAAATGAGAAATTAAATACTCTACAATGAATAGGCCTTAAGGGCACTCAACAAAATTATATCAGTCACTGAGGAAATGGTAATAAAACATGAAATTAAATACTCTACAATGAATAGGCCTTAAGGGCACTCAACCAAATTTATAGCACCCCAACAGATGCACACCTCCTAACCTAACCTAACCACCACTCTGGGGAACAAGGTTATACCTGAGATCAGAATTATGAAGAACAATCAGAGGCATTAAAAGAATCAAATCACAGTATCACTCTGGTTCCACTTGATGGCACAAACATTCAAAACAATATTATTAAAATTATCTAGAAACTATTAAATTACACCCGTAATAAGGGAGGGAAAATGTTCCTCCAGGTATCTCCTAGAGACCTAGACTCACGGTCTCAGTGTGTGACCATTAGTCTACTCAGATAGCCTCAGTGTACTCCCAGTGCGTCCATAAAGCGGACGGGAGTGAGCCAATCAGACCTAGTACAGTTGAGAGAAGCTTTAGCGTCCCGTGTCGTTTAGTTGTCGGGAGCACTCGTTCACTCAAGAGATCCTTTGCTACCCCGCTAAACAGTGACAGGCCTACTTTGATCGGTCCAATGGCGACAATCGCCACCCTCAATCCTCAACGGCAGTCTCAAACGGCAGTCAATCTCAGGTCAACTCCAGTCAACTTCAGTCAAGTGGGTTCTCACGGAAACCCTGAAATGAACTCACTGTTAGCTCTAGTTTACTTTATCACTGCCCTATCTAACCCTGTCTGAGATCGAATGAGACTTACTTGTTATACTGCAATATTTCAGCACAGGTGACTAGGCCACGTGACTATTTCTGGGACAGACGCGCAGGGACGTCTTGTTCGTGTGAGTGCTATCCGGGACTGAGAGAGAGGCCGCTTCGTGTCCTCTCAAGGCGTTAGCTTAGGCCTACGTGACCTATTTTCCGCCTAACTAATAACTCCTTGGGACACCCTTTAACATTATTCAGACTGCTAAACGATCTATAATAATTTCAAATTCAATAATAGTCCCTTAACTTCATGAATCGCATCATTATTAATCCGGTAAATTACATTTAATATCATATAGGCCTAGTTCCGCAATCTCCCACTATGTGCGGGGAGCGCTCTCTTCCCTCAGACGACCTTGAACGCTCAGTACCGCTAATGGCGGGGCATTCGAAATTACTCTGAAATTTCTGAATATTACATATATATATGTATATGTATATATATATGTATATATATATATATATATGCTTGTTTAGTTATGTATTTTCCTATCAATCTGTCTATCTATTTATCTTTATTTTTCAAGTTTTTATGTAATGTTGCCCTACTGAATGCCTTATTAAAATGATTTTTCTAGTGTATGGCAAATTCGTGGCTCCAATATTCCTTAGAAGGGAAGACACCAGTTGTTACAATGATAGCACACTGCACAGTATGAGGGGATAATAAAAATTATAAAGAAAATTAACATTTAGTATAATTCGCAAATAATATATCCTTAACATAATCGAAAACATAAAACTAAACTGAACGAAAGTACATATATATAAATATAAAGTACACGTGAGTGTGTCTTAAGGTACGTCCACAAGCGCGAACATTATATTTGTCGCCAACATGTGATTAACAAGAGGAAACACCGATCTAGTGCACGCGGCCACACCCTACCCGAGTCAGAACCCTGTACCTCATTTCGTCTTGTCGATCACCTGTTGGCGACAAAATGTACGCACGTGTAGACGCACCTTCAGGTGGTTATTTGTACTTTCGTAGATGTTTATGTATACTTGTGGCTGAGGGTCTGATGAACGAGACAGTAGGGCGGATAGGCGGGAAGTAAGATATGAAACACACACACACACATACGACGGTCAGCTGGGGCTAGTATTGGAATGTAGAGCCCACCTTGATCCCTTGCAGTCTTGTACCCACTGTCAGTGCTGGTCTCTGACTACCTCCTCCCACTATCCAGTCTCTGTCGCCTCCTTACAACCACGTGGCCATACAGGCAATCCCTCACATGTTGCTGACAAAGAACCGTGGAGTTAATTTGTCTGAATGAAACAAAACATGCTACAGTCCTCAGTACAAAACATTGATAAGGACCCGAATAATTACATCAGGATATAGTTAATTATGTGAACTTTACATAAGTTAGGATTTTATCTTGACACTATCTGTTTTCCGATAGATATATCTACATATCTGCCCGTCTCTTTTTGAGCACCAACTATGCAACTTGCTGACTATCTATATCTATTTGTGTACGTGCCTCTCCTAGCTATCTATATCTATTTGTGTACGTGCCTCTCCTATCTATCTATATCTATCTATCTATGACTACCAGGTATGGGTGTTGGTCCTGATGAGTGTGTTGTGCGTGGGCGTGGTGATGGTGCTGATGACGAGGGCTGAAGGGAAGGTCTTCGACATCACCACCAAGAACCTCGCCTCTAAAGTGTCCATGTGGGCAATTAAGACCTTAACGCAAGAGAGTAAGTATACCAGGTGAAATCTCTCTCTCTCTCTCTCTCTCGCTACTGATTATTGTTTCCTTCGTATCCATACAAGAAATCCTTCAATAATCAGTCTTTTTTAGGAACAGATAACTGAATAAAAAGTGCATGTCCTTTAAGACTTTAATTATTAAGGAGCCAGGAACATGTAGAACAGAACTTACCAACAATAACATTTATTTACTTGCTGAGACTCCAGTAATGTTTCTGACTTGTAAGAGAAGACAAGCTTCCTCCATCCTCCCACAGGTTCTGAGTGGCTGCCCAAGAAGGACGGAGGCCGCCTTATAGTGACCACGTGGCTCCTGGCCTCCTTAGTGTTCATGTCCTCCTATAGCGGCATCCTGACGGCCATGTTGACCCTCCCGCGGGTCACCATCCCTATAGACTCCCTGGCTGACCTGGTTGCACAGTCTGACCTGCCCTGGCGTCTCGAGCAGGGGTCGATGATTCATAAGTTTCTCCTGGTAAATATATAGAAATGCAGCTGGTATAACATGCTATACTAAAGAGGTTTTTGAAATGATGACTTAGAAAATATTAATACCAAGTTATATTTGCCCAGAAACCAGCTTTTATTGTACAACCTATGATGAGGATTAATTATTGTATGTTTAAATCTGAGTAATCCTTGGTGACCCAAAAACCGAAATTACTTTTGTTCGTAGAATAATCGCGTAATTCCATTGGCCTGTACGTTTAAAACACTAGTAATACATCTTAATCAAACAAGCTGACACTCGTATTAAACACGTCACCGAGACACAACTTACAACTTCAGAATCCCAACTTCACCACCTGCAGGAGTCTGGAGACCCTGTAAGGCAGAAGGCTGTGAGGGGGACGTCCGGCACCTTCCCTGACTGTTGGTCGGCCCGTCAGGCGATCGCCAGCGGGGAGTTTGCTGCCATCTGTGACGAGACCACCATGAAAAAGGCCATGTCCTGGGACTTTAGGTGGTGTATTTTGTATGTTGTAACACCAATCTTCCCTTATTGGTAATCCTGTCATGCACTGTACAGTACATGTGTTTGATCTTAGTAGGAAAAACACCAAATGAGTCCCTTAAATACTGTCATGTAAATGAAAAATTAAAATTAAGTTAAACATGTAAGGTCTAATGATTCCTGTAATTTATATTGTCTTGGTCCTTCCTACAGTCAAGGTGTCAAATATTATTTTTAAATATTGGTCTTCACCACAGCTCACAAGCTGGCCTACATAGTAAAAAAAAAAAAAAAAAAAAAATATATATATACATATATATATATATATATATATATATATATATATATATATATATATAAATATATATATATATATATATATATGCAAGTAAATCACTGTAGGTGCGCGTGATCTCGGTATATGCTGATAACCACAAGGAAAGAAGAAAACACGAAGTTCCCAAGCGCTTTCGTGTAATTCACATCTTCAGGGGTGAGTACAGACTAGAGAGAGTAATACAAATCAAGGTGTATATATACAGAGGAGGGTGAGACCAAGTCCACAATGGTCAGGTATTAGGTAATGACCCTACTAATCTTTAAATAGCACACAACGGTTGGTGGTCAGGTCAGATGGTCAAGTGACCCGGCCTTCTCACCTGATCACAAATCTTCTTAATTACAAAATTGTCCAGCTTGTACATGCCGTTACTCAAATTCATGTTGAATGCTTCGGTATGTTTAATAAGACTAGATTCTATGATGTTCCTACTATCAATTGAATTACATGGTAATACTGAGGAGGCATTATCCCAGTCAATGCAATGCTTGTTATCCCTCAAATGAACAAACAGAGCATTGGATTCCTGGCCTGTTCTAACACTGTATTTGTGTTGTTTAATTCTAGTTGCAAGATCTTTACCTGTCTGGCCTAAGTAAAACATATTACATTCCTTGCAAGGAACTATATAAATGCAACCAATTGTGTTGTTGGGGGAGTTCTTGATTAACATTTGTTTAACAGTGCATGAGTTTTTAAATGCCACATTGACGTTCCAGGTTTTTAGCTGTACAGGAATGTGTGAGAAATTTTTGTGAAATGGTAACATTAAGACATTCTTATGGTCGTGGGTGGGCTTGGGATCAGTTCTATAAAAAGTTTTCTTAGTAATGTTTAAGCATTTGTCTATGAAAGATCTAGGGTATTTAAGGTTTGAGCTAATATTATATATATATTTGTATTCCTCATTGATGAATTCCGGACTGCAAATTCTCAAGGCACGTAAAAACATTGTTGAAAATACTGACTGTTTGACTTTATTATGGTGGGCAGAATAATAATGAATGTATGAACACACATTAGTTGGTTTTCTATAAATACTGAACTTAAAAGTGTCACCTATTCTGTGTATCAGACAGTCTAGGAATGGCAGTTTACAGTCTTGCTCTAATTCCACAGTGAATTTGATCGAAGGCGCCAATAACAACTGTGTAGTGAATATCTCCTCTAAACAACTAGACAATGATACCTTGTGTGCCCTCGGCTATGGTTTAAGTTTTAATGGTTCTAACAAGGGAGTCGACAGTGTTGACATAGCCAGAGCATTTTGCAATTTGGAGAAATTCAGTAATTTGACAAGTGAAGAAGTGAACATGTGTAAAGGTATTGTGCATGCATCTATGTCCAGGCCTTGTGTTCCAAACTGTCCAGAAAGATTCACCAAAGCAATCCAAGCCCTTAAGAAAAATAAGGATATACATGTCACTAAAGCAGATAAAGCCAACACAGTAGTGATTTTAAACAAAGATGACTATATCTCTAAAATGAATGACCTTTTATGTGATACTACAACATATTCTAAACTCATAAATAATCCTCTCAACACTGTCAACACCCAGTTCAACAAAAAACTGAAGTCCCTATTGAGAGGCAAAGCTACTCTCATTAAACATCTTACTTCAACGTCCCCTCCACTGCCATACATGTACGGTGTAATCAAGACCCACAAGCCCAATAACCCAGCAAGACCCATCATTAGCTCAGTTGGGTCAATCTCTTATAAACTATCTAAATGGTTAGTTTCTTTACTAAATCCCCTAGTTGGCAACATTTCTAACTCCAATTTCAAGAATAATATGGATCTGGTTGATAAACTCAATAACTTACACATTAATCATGATTTTAAACTGGTCAGCTTTGATGTAACGTCACTCTTTACAAAGGTCCCAGTTGATGATTTACTAGAGTTCCTCATAGATTCCCTGGATAACATTTCACTGCCCGTCTCGAAAGACGACTTCATCGAACTCATCAAACTATGTATTAAGGATTGCAAATTCGAATTCAATGGGGAATATTATGCTCAAAAATTTGGTATGGCAATGGGTAATCCACTCTCACCTGTATTAAGCAACCTATATATGGAATTCTTTGAAAAGAAACTATTAAGTAATATTTTACCATCCTCAGCAGTCTGGTTTAGATACGTTGATGATGTATTATGTCTCTGGCCATGTAATGAGGACCTAAAAGCTTTCCTGCCACAACTTAACAACTTAGCCCCCTCGATCAAATTCACTGTGGAATTAGAGCAAGACTGTAAATTGCCATTCCTAGACTGTCTGATACACAGAATAGGTAACACTTTTAAGTTCAGTATTTATAGAAAACCAACTAATGTGTGTTCATACATTCATTATTATTCTGCCCACCATAATAAAGTCAAACAGTCAGTATTTTCAACGATGTTTTTACGTGCCTTGAGAATTTGCAGTCCGGAATTCATCGATGAGGAATACAAATATATATATAATATTGGCTCAAACCTTAAATACCCTAGATCTTTCATAGACAAATGCTTAAACATTACTAAGAAAACTTTTTATAGAACTGATCCCAAGCCCACCCATGACCATAAGAATATCTTAATATTACCATTTCACAAAAATTTCTCACACATCCCTGCACAGCTAAAAACCTGGAACGTCAATGTGGCATTTAAAAACTCATGCACTGTTAAACAAATGTTAATCAAGAACTCCCCCAACAACACAATTGGTTGCATTTATAAAGTTCCTTGCAAGGAATGTAATATGTTTTACTTAGGCCAGACAGGTAAAGATCTTGCAACTAGAATTAAACAACACAAATACAGTGTTAGAACAGGCCAGGAATCCAATGCTCTGTTTGTTCATTTGAGGGATAACAAGCATTGCATTGACTGGGATAATGCCTCCTCAGTATTACCATGTAATTCAATTGATAGTAGGAACATCATAGAATCTAGTCTTATTAAACATACCGAAGCATTCAGCATGAATTTGAGTAACGGCATGTACAAGCTGGACAATTTTGTAATTAAGAAGATTTGTGATCAGGTGAGAAGGCCGGGTCACTTGACCATCTGACCTGACCACCAACCGTTGTGTGCTATTTAAAGATTAGTAGGGTCATTACCTAATACCTGACCATTGTGGACCTGGTCTCACCCTCCTCTGTATATATACACCTTGATTTGTATTACTCTCTCTAGTCTGTACTCACCCCTGAAGATGTGAATTACACGAAAGCGCTTGGGAACTTCGTGTTTTCTTCTTTCCTTGTGGTTATCAGCATATATATATATATATATATAATCAACGACCTCACCAGCAAGGAATCGAACCCTCGACCTACTGGGTGTGACTAGGGAACGCTTGCCGGCTAGGCCACAAGGACACTAAAAGCAGTTCTAGACTCTGTTATATTTCACACAAAGCCTGTTCATCGAGCTGATGGCACCGTGAACCTCAATGGGAAACTGCCCGTGCCACTTATGTGGTGTCAGTAGCATTTTACCGAATCCAGCTGGTATGAAACGCGAGGTACATATATATACTTCATTTTTAGTCCATTTAACACGCGGACTTTGAACATATAATCAACGACCTCACCAGCAAGGAATCGAACCCTCGACCTACTGGGTGTGACTAGGGAACGCTTACCGGCTAGGCCAAAAGGACACTAAAAGCAGTTCTAGACTCTGTTATATTTCACACAAAGCCTGTTCATCGAGCTGATGGCACCGTGAACCTCAATGGGAAACTGCCCGTGCCACTTATGTGGTGTCAGTAGCATTTTACCGAATCCAGCTGGTATGAAACGCGAGGTACATATATATACTTCATTTTTAGTCCATTTAACACGCGGACTTTGAACATATAATCAACGACCTCACCAGCAAGGAATCGAACCCTCGACCTACTGGGTGTGACTAGGGAACGCTTACCGGCTAGGCCACAAGGACACTAAAAGCAGTTCTAGACTCTGTTATATTTCACACAAAGCCTGTTCATCGAGCTGATGGCACCGTGAACCTCAATGGGAAACTGCCCGTGCCACTTATGTGGTGTCAGTAGCATTTTACCGAATCCCATTGAGGTTCACGGTGCCATCAGCTCGATGAACAGGCTTTGTGTGAAATATAACAGAGTCTAGAACTGCTTTTAGTGTCCTTGTGGCCTAGCCGGTAAGCGTTCCCTAGTCACACCCAGTAGGTCGAGGGTTCGATTCCTTGCTGGTGAGGTCGTTGATTATATGTTCCATGTCCGCGTGTTAAATGGACTAAAAATGAAGTATATATATGTACCTCGCGTTTCATACCAGCTGGATTCGGTAAAATGCTACTGACACCACATAAGTGGCACGGGCAGTTTCCCATTGAGGTTCACGGTGCCATCAGCTCGATGAACAGGCTTTGTGTGAAATATAACAGAGTCTAGAACTGCTTTTAGTGTCCTTGTGGCCTAGCCGGTAAGCGTTCCCTAGTCACACCCAGTAGGTCGAGGGTTCGATTCCTTGCTGGTGAGGTCGTTGATTATATGTTCAAAGTCCGCGTGTTAAATGGACTAAAAATGAAGTATATATGTGTACCTCGCGTTTCATACCAGCTGGATTCGGTAAAATGCTACTGACACCACATAAGTGGCACGGGCAGTTTCCCATTGAGGTTCACGGTGCCATCAGCTCGATGAACAGGCTTTGTGTGAAATATAACAGAGTCTAGAACTGCTTTTAGTGTCCTTGTGGCCTAGCCGGTAAGCGTTCCCTAGTCACACCCAGTAGGTCGAGGGTTCGATTCCTTGCTGGTGAGGTCGTTGATTATATGTTCAAAGTCCGCGTGTTAAATGGACTAAAAATGAAGTATATATATATATATATATTCATATATTCCTAAATATCCAGATAAAATAGTGGGGATGTAATTTGTTTCACTTTACTAGTAGTTTATCAACTTGTCGTAAATAACCAACTGGTTCATAAATATGTTTTGGTTTACTCATAAGCGTTTTAAACCCGAATATTTAATTGGTTTAGGCATAAATTGCTTAATGAACATTTCACTTTTCTCTGCCTATGACCCTGTAACCTTCTCTATGTCAAATGAAAAAAAAATCTGGTATTTATTAAGAGTTTTCTTTTGGTGTTTACAGCACAAGTGGGAAATGTCACTTGTACATAGGACGTGAGAAGGTCTTTACAAGCTCAATGTTCGCCATGGCCTTCAGAACCAACTCGTCCCTTCTTCCCAGAGCTAATACGATGTGAGTCTATAAAGAAGATGACATTAACTACGGTCGTTATAAAAAGTTGAGAATTTTACATGAGAAATATTTAATAAATGCTATGTTAAAAAAATGGATTATTTATTTGTTTTTTTACTCTAATATCTATATAATTTGGAGTTCTGTTTTTCATCTATATTTATCATGGATATAGTGTTTGTGTACTGTAGATACTCTCTCTCTCTCTCTCTCTCTCTCTCGTCACAGTATCTATAGGGTGAAGGAGGCAGGCCTACTGGCCAAGTGGCTAAGGTCGGAGATCACCAACACTTCACAATGCCTCCGTCCTCCCTC
This sequence comes from Homarus gammarus, assembly GCA_958450375.1. Classification (NCBI taxonomy): domain Eukaryota; kingdom Metazoa; phylum Arthropoda; class Malacostraca; order Decapoda; family Nephropidae; genus Homarus; species Homarus gammarus. Next base: position 939,634 of record CAUDMG010002350.1, on the reverse strand, counting down.
CTCCGATCGCCGGGACGGAATCACCGCTCTTAACCTAGACGCCCTGTTGGGGCCCCTCTTCGTCCTCTCTGGGGGTATGTTAAAATCTATAAGTGGGATGTGGAATATTTCTAAATGGTATGTTGAGAATCTTTATGTGGTATATTGGGTATTTTGAAGAAGTGTGTTGATTGTTAAATGGTATGCGAAGAATCTTTAAGTGGTGTGCTAAAAATATTTATGTCGTATGTACAGTATGTTCAGTTTCTTTCAGTTGTATACTGAGAATCTTTAGTGGTATGGTGAGGAAATAATTAAATGGGACGTTGAGAATCTTTAAATAAGATTAATCATACTCGTTAACGCCTATGAGAGGTGAAAGTAATATTGCATACGTGTGTGTGTGTGTGTGTGTGTGTGTAATAATAAAAAATAATATTAAACGGTTTATTAATAGAGTTGCAGCCGGTGGCTGAAAATATACAAACTTACATGTGATTTAGACATAATAATATACGTTCAATACATTTACAGGGCTGTACAGTACATAAATCAGGAGCTGTTTATTATTTTAACAATAGATGGGATGGTTCTATTCTTATATCTATCAGCAGGGCTCTTATGGGCTGAATTTTGTTGTAGTAGAGGACTGCACGAGGTGGGCGGGGGACTGCCGGTGGCAGTAGGTGGCGATGACGAGGATGGTGCAGTAGTCCACTGCCAAACCCTGCTAATGCGTGGTGGTGGAGGTCACTGAGGGGTGGCATTTCCAGGGTGGAGAGATCGTTGTTGTTGCCAGAGTAATCTGCATCGAGCATGATTCTGCAGGCCCTCTTCTGTACCTTCTCTAGCCGACGTTGTTGGGTAGAGTTGAGAGAAGACGACCAGGCTGGTGACGCATACGTTAATTTAGGGAGAATAAATGCGTTGTAGATAGTCCTCAGCTCTGGCTTCGGTGCCCCAAATGACCTGAGTCGTCGTAGCATGTAGAGTCGGTACGAGGCTGCCTTGATAGTGTTGTTTACATGGGCCTTCCAGTCCAGTTTGTGGTCTATAGTTACACCTAGGAGTTTGGCAGACTGCACTAACTGGAAAGGATGGGCACCCACTGTAACTGCTGGAGCTTGCACTGGAGTGGTGGTAGTACTGAAGTTCATGACTACGGTTTTGGTGTGATTAGTAGTGACCTTTTTCTCCATAGTCCATGGCTGTAGCCTGTCCAGGGTGCCGTGTAGCGATGAGTAGTCCGGTGAGGTGAGGTGTTATCCACCGTAACCCCCAAAGTGCAGTCATCCACGTATTTCCACCTGTGAGGAGTGTCCAATAGAGCGTCGTTGATCAGGTGCCTGTGTGTGTGTGTAAGGTGGTGTAATGCGTCTTGTGTGGCAGCAGAACGTTAGTGTTATGGTGCAAGCACTGCTTGCTTCCTCTCGCTTTCAGCTCCACATCTGGTTAGCCCTCGTGGCGAACAGGGAAGGAACTTGCATAAGTTTTTTCCTGCCTGTACACAGGCTCTTCAACATGAAGACTCCCCCCTATGCCTCCTAGTGGCAACACACTGTAACTGGGTGCCTCGTGGGCCAAGGCTAAACCAACAGGGGATCTCGGAGCAGCAATGGGTCCCAGAGGGATGACGCATAGACCCACTGGCATGTAGACACGCCCTGGCGCCTATCAACCACTGCCCACTGCATTGTGGATTAGCCTTGGCTATGGGAATAAACCCAGAACGAAAAATCTTGGTTGGAGCCCCGCATCTTGCAGACGTGCTTACAGAGCACCAACAAGACCCCAACGGCGGAATAGGCGAAAGACGTGACCAACATGGAAACCGGAAGTCACTAGTCACAACTCTGCACATGGGCGGCATAGATAAGACCGTCGTTTATGCACTGGGATCTAGACAGCAGTGCAATCCGTTTCTGTGTGTGCAACTTGACAACCCATTCGAGGAGCCACTCTGCCTACCCCACATGGGGAGGGGGCTAGAAAAGGTGCCCTAAACATAGCCTGCCTAAAGAACCAACCTGAATTGGCAACCGCACCCCGTAAGGTCATCCTTATGCGGTCGAAAACACAATCCAAATCACAGATCAAAACAAAAAGAAACTATACAACCTCTTATGGTCTCTGCATGGAATGTGAGGACCATTCTGGATAGTGGCAAAAATGAGTGTCCTAAAAGAAAAACCGCCCTTGTGGCAATTGAACTGGCTAGGTATAGCATCGACATTGCAGCCATAAGTAAGTCCCGGCTCCCAGGCGAGGGTCGACTCACAGAACGGGGGTCTGGTTATACCTTCTGGAAGGGTAAACTTGCTGCGGAGAGAAACCGCATATATGAAGCTGGGTTTGCCATCCGCCTTTGCACCCTACATAGGCTAATTGAAATGCCTGTTAGGATCATTGAGCGCCTCATGATGTTCCGAGTCCCACTGAATCATTCACGTCCTGCCTTCTTCATCAGTGCATACTGGATGCAGAGGAGGCCTTTTATGCCAAATTTGCCAGAGTGCTAGCCTCTATCCCCAGAGAAGATAAGGTTAAGCTCTTAGGTGACTGCAAAGCCAAAGTTGGCTGGGAATCATAGGGAGAAATGGGCTAGGCAAGTATAATCTCAACAGCCTACTCCTCCTCAACAAGTGTGCTGCAAACAACCTCACTATCACCAGACAAGTTCAAGGGTTCGTGGCAACAACCACTATCCAAACACTGGCATTTCATTGACTACATCAGTGTCAGAGAAAGAGATCGCCGAGATGTCCTCATCACCCGAGCCATGAGTGGCTCAGACCACTGCGAGACTCAACAGTACCAGTTATCTCAATTCTGTCGGTTGTAGCACTTGTGAGTACGTTCCCCCCCCCCCCCCACTATCATAACTTTCTTTGGCTTTCCTTTTTCCACCTTAGTGACCCTGAGTTTTTGCTGTTCCTTGATCAGTACCAATATTTCTACAAAGACGATGCTAGTGTCGTTCCCTTAGACTTAGATGTACTGGACAGTATGTGTTATACCCCTTTCACCCATGGTGTCGACACAATAATCCCTCATATTGACCCTATGCTTTTCTACAAAACTCACCGGGTTACACCAAGCCCAATTGCAACTATTACTTTCCTGACTCTCCTGAGTTTAGTTCTAGTTATTCCCCTTAATTAGTCACAACATCAGCAGTATTCCCCTTCACTTAGATACCTTTTTCGATCAGTGTATATCTTCTGTTGCCCCAAATTTGATGTATTTGGGTTCTGCGAGACCAAACTTACTAAAGATATAAAACATTTGTATAACATTCCTAATTATAATATACACTGTGTCAACACGTCACGACACAGTGGTAGTGTCGCCCTATATGTTGATAATAAATAAAACACTTCTGTAAGAGACGATTTAAAAGTTCAGGAGGAGTTCATGGAGAGTGTTTTCACTGAATTACGTAACGACACAGAAACCCCCACAAAAACCGAGTATTAGACCTTGCTATCTGTCATTCAAAGCTCTTAGTCAACACTATAACCAAACCCACTAGAGTAGCTGTCACCAATACCACTGTGGACTAACAACACTCATAACAATCTTGCAAGGGGAATTATGTATAACAATATCTCAGATCACTTTCCAGTTTTTGTCATGTATAAATCAGTCACAAGATCTAAAAGGTCTAATACAAAGACTACTGCGCCGACAACATGCTCCTTTTTTAAAACAACTTACTGACTATTAAGTGGGATCTTGTCTATGCCTCCGACAACCCTAATGTAAGCTGCTGTAACTTCTCTTGCATCTTCAATGCATTCTTTGATAAATGCTTCCCTCTCAAGAATAAGTCAGTGAAAACTGTATCCAACCCCAAACCCTATATTACAAGTGAAATAAAGGCAATCATAAAAGAAAAACACAAACTCCAAAGGAATTTTGCAAAAAGACCATATCTTTCGGTGATGCTTACCGAAATATCAGAAATAGAGTAATAGGGTGTGTCATACGGAGGCGAATTTTTTTTTTTTACTTTGAAAAATCGGCCCATGGTATTAATGATGTAGTTCTATGTGCAGAATCATGTGATATCTTCAGATTTGAAAAGTTTTCTATTTTTTGCTAGGTAAATTTTAACTTGAAATCTTATGAAAATTCAGTATTCCCACCCTTTTACCAACACCACTAAATAGCTTATTTAAAGTAAAGTAAATGTATCAGGTTAATTTATTAGGATGAAAATGATCCAGAATAGTGAAACGAATGATCTTGACACATTTATTAAATTTAATATTCCTTTAGAAAACAAAATCATCAAATACAAAAACCGGTTTTACTACTACGACCCGGTGTTGCTGCACACCATAGAGAACATGTCTTTCTTGCTTCTGTTTCTACTCATCACCTCCCTGCTGACCACCTGAGCTCGGATGTAGCCTTCCCTCCTCTCCTGGCTGTACACGTGACTGCTGGCCTCGCTCACTTGCTGTACACAACGCTCTATACTCTGGGTGTGCGAGGGCCAAGCAGGGATATGCATGGGGTTGTCCAGGAAAGCTCTGACTTGAACATTGGTGAGGCTGCAGGTAAGAGGGGGCTCACTGCCAGCCTGGATGTTATCCAGATCTATGAGACCAGTGAGGGTCTTGGCACCTAGATTGACTTCAGGAGTCTTCCTGACCCTGAAGGAATCGTCACCAACTGATTCGTCATGCCCAGATCCTCTCATAAGTCTCATATCCAAGATCTTTTTGACTGCCACTCTTCTCTCCTCCTCATCCTTACTGCAGAGCATTGTCTGCAGAACTGCCTCGGGATGAGCATACCAGGAAGATCTCCTCACAGTCTGCTCCACAATCTGAACAACCCTCCTTGGCTGACTCCTCAGGAGCTCAAGCTGGAAGAGAACATGCCTCGGACCTTCGGAGAACGATGACTTGACCTTGGTGTTGAACCAATTTGGCAAGTAGACACTCACGATGAATTGGACAATAAGTCTCAGGTTGTGAAGCTGTTTCCCTTTCAGTTTATGATGAGCGACCCAAATTCTGCAGAACCTGAGAGCCGTTGTGAGCCACCTAGAATGTGAGACTGGACCTATCTGCAGGTAAGCAAGTCTATCAGGCATGACCCCAGTTTTGATGGCACTGCAAATCATGTAACCATAGTACTGGTCAGTACTCAGGTCGTCAATGACAGTATGTGCAAGCTCAACGAGTGGAGGGCCAACTGTGATTTTTTCAAAGCTCGGATTTATTTCTAACTCAGTGGCAGAGTCCAGCATCTTGCCAAGAGGACCAGACCATCTGTTGTTTGAAAGGGTCTTGCCATCTAGCTCCTGGATCAGATGTCTGAGTGGCAACTCTTTGGTGTGGAGGTCACAAACAATCCAGACCAGCTTCCTCCCAATCTTCCGCTCTATCCACTGTATGACCCCCCCTTGCCACCCTGTGTTCGTGTTGGTGCTGTCCCCTCCAATGGCCTGCAGAGTCTGGTCTACGTTCCTCTCTCTGAGTCAGTTCACAATGTTATCTGCCACTATCTCAGCTGGTTTCCTGATGTCATCTTTCTCTGGAGTGAAATGCCACAAATACTTCCCTCCTGGTTCACTGCAGCAGGAGTAGTGTTCCTCCTTCACCATGGCAGGGAACAACTTGTCAGAATCTCCAACTTTCATGAACACTTTAGTGTCATCCCTTCTCCCATCAGAGAACAAACAATTGATTCCATTTTCTCTTATCCCCTTATCAAACTCCTCTTCTAGGTTACTGACAAGTTTCTCCTGAGCTCTCCTTACTTTGTTATGATCTATCACCAGGTGAACATCATTAGGTGTTATCAAACCACCGTCAATCCAGGCAGCTGTTGCTATCTCTGCAGTTTCTCTGAGACCAATGTGGTGTCGCATGCTGGCCAGAGCTATGCTCGGGATATCTTTCCTATTTCGAATCTTATGCCTGGAAGGTTTGGGATCATTATTTTCTGGGTTAGGGACAAAGTCACCATTCTCCTGGTCAGCACTCGGATCAGCCATGGGGAAGTCATTAAACTCTGAATCAGCTTGACTCCAATCATCGGCCTTTTTTACCTCACCCTGGGCCTTCTCAAGTCTCTTTTCCTCGGCAACTCTTCTCCTCTTCTGTGGCAGCCTCCTGTCTCTTGAACTCCGGAATATCTTGACTAGAAATCATGAGAGCCCCTATACTGCCAGTCTTCTCTCTCTGTGCTTTGACAAATTCCAGTTCGATCACAGGAATCTTCAGTTCACGCTTGCAAATACAGGAGATGTGGGCCTCGGATTTACAGTCACGATCGCATCCAAACTCAGGACAGAGAACAATTGGGCACTTGCAAGTAATTATGTCAAATAACTGGTCCAGTTGCTTTGGTAAAGCTGTCCTTAACTGCAAGTTTTCCTCTCCCAAGAGAGATATCTCTTGCCTTTTCCCAACTGGCTAGCAGTCTCTCACTAATCTTCTTCTGACTTGTTATGACTGGAGGCTTGAACTGAGCGTTAGCCAGAGTGTACTGAGCCAAGACAGCTTTGGTCATATCACTGGCAATGTCTTTGTTTGTGTAAGTTCTTTGGTTCTTTTCACTGATTTGCCTGATTAAAACACCGTATCTCAAAGCATCTCTCAATGTAGGCAACTCCGACTTCAGGAGCTCTCTCCCAGACCCAAGATAGTGACTGAGATGGCTGGATTTTTGGTTCCTCGTCCTGACACAAGCAGCCATCGCAAATATTATCAACTTATAAATGCATCAGAATCTGAAACAGAAAAAAATATTGTTAGTTGGGTTGTTAAAGAATGAAGTCAGAAAGCAATGATCACTATTTAATTGTAATGCACTAATGCAGCTGTACGTTAGATTTTCGATAAATTTCACGCTAAAATTTACCTAGCAAAAGGTTGCAAAATATTGAAACTGAAATTATTTTCTGTTTATATACACTAAAATCTACCAAAAAAGTGATGGGCCATTAGTTTTAGCTGATCTTCCCTCCTATGACACACCCTAATAGAGTAACTCAAGCAGTTAGAAATGCCAGGTGTAGCTATTATACAAATAAGCTTCACTCAACATCAAGCAACAGTAAAAATCCTGGAATATCATAAATTCTATTCAGAACAGGAACACCCAACCTTCGGCCCCTACTCATCTTTTATGATGACTATTTTATCAATGTTGGCAAAAATCTTGCAGAGAGCATCCCTAATCACCATGAGGAATTTAGACCCTACCTGCAAAACTGACAGCAAAATTAACTATTCTTATTCCCTGTCACAGTAGGTGAGTTATTGACCATCATAAAAATTTTCAAAGATGCAGCAGCAGGCGACGACAATATACCAATGAGCGCCATTAAGAAAGTAGCCAACCTATTAGTGCCTGTTCTTCCGCATATTTGAAACTCCTTCTTCACTAGTGATATTTTTCCTGATAAACTGAAAGCTGCTAAAGTTCACCCAGCATATAAAAAATCTGGGGACAAAGGTTTTTTCAAGAATTACCTCCCCTTATCAGTCCTCCCAGCCTTAAGTAAGATACTGTACAAGTTAGCATGTAGTAGATTAAATTCCTTCTGCAGTGTCAATAACATCCTTACAGACTTTCAGTTTGGATTTAGAGCTAGAAGGTCAACTGAGAGTGCCCTGCGATCCTTTATTAATGCCATCTTAAACTCCTTTAATGATAGTCAATTTACAGTCGGATTATTCCTGGACCTGTCTAAAACCTTTGATAATGTCGATTATACCATCCTCCGTTCAAAGAGTGAACATACGGCGTTAAGGGCTTATCCCTCAAGTGGTTTACCTCATATCTGTCTAATAGGAAGCAGTATGTCTGCCGTAATAGTCATCAATCTGACTCTTCACCAATTTTGTTTGGTGTCCCTCAAGGCTCCATTCTCGGTCCTCGGCTCATCGACGAGGTGACATCCTTAATAACTCATATAATTTTATCATAGCTGGATGATCGTCATACTCGATTCCGAGTGACGGCAAAGTAGTAGTAGTGTGTGTGTGTGCGTTCGTACAAGTTTGTCTTTACTTCCAGGGATGACACTTGGCCTGTTCGTCTTCCTCTGTGAACATGGACGTTATTGTATGGCCAGCAGGTCCACCCAGTAGCCACCAGAACGCTTGCACGGCCTCGCCCCCTCCCCACCACAAATACCACGTCGCTACACCCACACGCGTACCACAAACACCATACCAACCAGACTACCACCATCGCTACGCCCATACACCTACGAAAAACAGTAACTACCACTAAACCAGCCAGCTAACGTACAACCAACGCTACGTCCACACACCTGATATAGCTGAACTTCCATCAAGATTTCAAAACCCGGTATTAGATCACTACTCAACTATAAAACTACGATGCGATTCACTTCAAAACTATAATACATATATTAAGGTTACCAAAACTACGATACAATTTACTATAAAACTATAATAAATGTATTATGGGTGCTATAATACTATACCATTCCCCATTAATCTACAATACATGTATTAAAATCCGAGCCTGTATACAGTATAGGGATATCAGAATACTGCAACATTAATCCAATCTCTACAAACTGTTCCTGTACGATACCATTATCCGCACAAACAAGTTACAATAATATAACTATGGTACCGTTGAATACGAAACTACAATAGTTGAAATAATAATTCCATAGCGACTATTCTCCTGCAAAATTACGAATGCTGTACTTTATGACACGATACCTACCCATAAAGAATGACAACAATTACGCCAGAACTTAAAAATTTTCTATAAAATAAACCATAATTAGCTGTACCATGTTCACAAAAATCGAAATACAATAGCCGTATCAAAGGTCTATATTTTGAAATAATGTATCTGTAAAAACACACACAATAGCTTTCTTTAATTACACATTGTCAGATATCACTTCTCACAATATTATAATAACTGCATCGTTTCTCAACAGTAATAAAATAGATAAATAAACCAATCCCACAACTTGGTATAACTCCTTTTCAAAACTACAATATATGATTTATACATCGATAAATTGATAGTTTCATTGTAAAAAAAATACAGTACAAACAATCCACAATCGCCTATCACTGTTTATGATAATTACAATAAATACATCAAATGCCTATAAAGATGACGATATATATATTTATATATATATATATATATAAATATATATATATATATATATATATATATATATATATATATATATATATATATATATATATACATATATATAATTCAATATCTATATATCCGAAGAAATTACGATAACCCAAAATAGTCAGTAAAACCTGTGTCTAACCTTACAATAGCTGTAAACTAAATTCCAGAACCATATTATTGAGAAAAACTACGATACTTATACAACTAAAATTAGCTAGAAGATACAATAACTCTCTGAAAATATCATAATCTAATAGATTATTAAAAAAATAGAATTGTGATATAATTACAGTAAAGACGAGGAAAGTCGAAACCTTTACACTTTCTATTAATTCTTTCACTTCTTGTCTCTACTTTCTTTCATTCTTTGTTTTATTATTTCTTAATCTTTCATCATGAACGCAAAATGTATCTCACAGTTTTACAGAATTTGCAATGATATATTTTTTTCTATTGTTACACGACTATTGAGATATCTTCAAATATTATTATCAGAGGAAAATATATATTTCTGTGATTTTTTTTTTTTACGTAAAGGAAGTGACTGCTTGCTACTACTACTACATTTTTTATGGCCTCCAACCTCCCCTTATTACCATACCTTCTCTTCACATAATATTAGCTAACTATCCTAATACAAAATCATCTAGCCTAGCTGAGTTAGTTAAGCCACATATCTACAGTATGCAGCATTCGGTGACTGTTGCCTCATAGTCCATGTCAGTGACTGTTGTTGGTCTAGGCACTATACCTCAACAAGGCCACGACGTACTACTGGGTAACTACTGGGTGGACGAGTGGAACAAGCTTAGCAACTTTGTAGTAAGTGCTGGAACTCTGGACAGTTTCAAAAGGAGGCTAGATAGATTCATGGATGATAGAGAGTGGTAGTAACTCTCGACAGGAGCTGCCATGCACAGGTCAACCGGCCTATTGCAGACTCCTTATTTTCTTATGTCCTTATGTAGTACTACTACTACGACTGCTTTTGGGGGGGGGGGGGGCTTCCAACCTCCCCCAATAGCCACAACTTCGCCACCATTTTATTACCTTAAAATTAAATATCCTACTACATAAGTAGCTACCCTAGCTGTGTTCAGTTAACTGAGCCTCAGATCTATGCGGCATTCAGTGATTGTTGCCTCATAGTCAATATCTGCAGCTGTTGTCAGCTTTGGGGCCGAAGCTCTCGTTCCCCTGAGGCAGAGCAAAGCCGACCGAAGGAGAGAAAAGGCCAGTCGACATCTCATCCAGGCTGTAACATAACTTCTGGGCTGCTGCTTCTGTTGGGAGATCACCTCCGCGAGTCTGGCGTAGAAATATCTTGCGCTTGGTCCCATCCCACCAGAGGTTGTGAACACGAGAGGAGTGAAGCTGCCTTGATCAACGTTCTGAATTCTCTCCCCATATGCCCTTATATTACTACTACTGCTAGAGGTAGTAGTAGTAGTAGTAGTAACAGTAGTGGTAAATGATGACGCCAGGGCAGCTGCTGGGAACTTGCAAGTATGTGCTGGCCACCAGGCAGGGGGGTGGGGGGGGGGGAGCTGCCATTCACGCCATGAGAAAGATATTTGAGCAGCGTGATTGTGAGGCAGTACTTCTGGTCGACGCTTCCAACGCATTCAACATAATCAACCGCAAGGCTACACTGCACAACATCAAGATCAAGTGTCCAAGCTTCGCAATGTATATTGAAAACACCTATAGGAACCAATCAGACCTCTTTATAACAAGCTTCAAGGCCCTAAGAGGAGATACCACCATACCAACTAAGGGAACAACGCAGAGGGACCCCATCGCCATGGCAATGTACGCACTAGGTTGTCTGTGCTCCAGTAGTCCAATATACATTATTATATGAAACAAGCGAGGTCAAGCAAGTGGCGTATGCTGATGACCTAACAGGAGCAGGAAAAGTGGAGGACATCAAAAAGTGGTGGGACCTGGTAACATCACGAGATCCACAAATAGGGTACCATCCAAACGCCAGCATGTCCTTCCTCACTGTGAAGCCAGAACACTATGAACGGGCAATGGAGGTGTTCGGTGGAAACGAGGTAAAAATAACAAAGAACTGCCAACGACATCTTAGTGAGGTAATTGGCACAAAGGACTTTAAGACCGAGTACGTAACGGGAAAGGTTAATGAGTGGGTGAAGGAAATCCAAGTTTTTTTCTTATATTGCTAAAACAGAGCGACACGTGGCTTTTGCGGCATTCACCCATGGAGTTAAGCATAGCTAGAATTACCTGATGCGCATTATCCCTGATATTGGACCCCTCCTCCGCTCTCTGGAAGAAGCCATCAATGTCGCTTTTATCCCAACACAAGTGAAAAACCCTTCTTAACCCTAACAGAAGAGTCACTCCTTCTACTACCAACGAGACTGGGAGGAATGGGATTTACTAATTCAGTGGAGCTTGCTGATACAGAACATCAGAACTCTGTCAAGCTCACGACAGCTCCCTGAACACATAATAGATCAGAATGCAGCGAGTCAGGTGGATACCAACGAATTAAACAAGATTCGAAGGTTCATTTTGACAGAGCGGCAGCACACCCAAGGTGATAAACTGCAACAACTGTTGCAGCAAGTGCCAGAGAACTTGAAAGAAAGGTAGCTATAACGCAGGAGGTGGGCGCCTCGAACTGGTTAACAATGTTACCGAAAAGGGCAAAAGGCTTCATCCTTAATAAACAAGAATTCACAGATGCCATTGCTCTAAGTTATGGTAGGCCATTAGAAGGTTTGCCCTCATAATGCGTGTGTGGCTCATCTTATGACATCAACCACGCCATGGTGTGCAAGAAAAGAGGTTTCGTATGCATGAGGCATACGACGTCATGGTGGAACCACCCCCCTCCTTCCATTGGACTGTGAGAACCTCCGTCACTGGATTTCAAACACATCCAACGAAGCCCGTGTGGATGTCAGTGCTCGAGGATTCTGGACGCCGGGACAGCAAGCCTTCTTCGACATCAGGATTTTTGATCCATGGCCGCATGTCACCATAACTTAGCTCTCGATGCTGCACACAGGAGGAACGAGAACGACAAGATAAGGGCATACGGGGAGAGACTTCAGAACGTTGATCAAGGCAGCTTCACTCCTCTAGTGTTCACAACCTCTGGTGGGATGGGATCAAGTGCAAGATGTTTCTACGCCAGACTCGCGGAGGTGATCTCCGAACAGAAGCAGCAACCCAGAAGTTATGTTACAGCCTGGATGAGATGTCGACTGTCCTTCTCTCTCCTTCAGTCGGCTTTGCTCTGCCTCAGGGGAACGAGAGCTTCGGCCCCAAAGCCGACAACAGCTCCAGATATTGACTATGAGGCTACAGTCACTGAATGCCGCATAGATCTGCGGCTGAACTAATTCAACACAGCTAGGATAACTACTTATGTATTAGGATATTTAACATTAAGGTAATAAAATGGCGGCGGAGGTGTGGTTATTGGGGGAGGCTGGAGGCCACATATGTGTAAAAAAAATAGTAGTAGTAGTAGTAGTACTATTACTCCTACTAATGAATATAAAACATAATAATCTTCACAATCATCATCAACATCATCATAATAATAATAATAATAATAATAATAATAAATGGACAAAATATCTGCACACACACACACACACACACAGAACGAACGAGTCTCTACCGCCGTACTGTAAATTCACGTATTCCCAGCCACACAAGCATTCACAGACATCTGGGGCTGTTGGGAGTTAAGGTCAATTAAACAAACATTATTATTATTATTATTATTAATATTATTATTATTACGCACACACACACACACACACACACACACACACACACAGGATAAAACAAACATAGAAACAGGTGTAAATATATGTAGCGCTTGGATTAAGTATTAAGAGGGATGCTCGCTCTTAACTAAGAGGAGCACACCTGACATCTTCACATTTCATTCTCGAAAGTTCATACGCTAAATTTTCCCCATATGTCAAATTTTCTCCGTGCGTCAATATTTTTCTATTGTGTGTAAATTTTTCCCTATATACAGTACGGAAAATCTTCCTCGTAGGTCAATTTTTTCCCGTGTATACAATTTTTATCCCTGGTTGCTAGTGTGATTATGTATGTGACTGGTTAAAGATGAAATTATGAAACGAAAATATAATATAACAACAAACGTTATCTTTATGTAAATAATTAAGAGAGAAAACCACCTAATTTAAGAACGAGCCTCTAAGGCCGTACTGTAAACTCACGTATTCACAGCCACACAAGCATTCACAGACATCTGGGGCTGTTGGGAGTTAAGGTCAGTTAAACACACATGACTGAGGTCCTAGGTTCGTGTGAATGATTAAAATCTCATCTTACCGGAGGAGTGACTGAGATGGTAGAAACACTATCTGTTGGCACCTTTTTCACTACACTTGGCTACCTGGTGCTGGTTAGTCAGGTCACTTCAGATTACTTGTGTGAGTCACCTGATGCTGTACTATATCTCATCTTGGATGGTAAACTAAGAGTAGGTGGCCCCTGTGAGTCACCTAGTCACCTATATTACTAGACCACTTGACCCTTAGACTAGTGTATCACTGGACCAGCGAATCATTGGACCATTGGATAACTGTATAACTAAACTACTGGATCAATGTATCACTTTACCACTGGACCACTGTATCACTGCAATACTGTAACAAAAACCAACAGGACCACTGGAACACAAGACCACTGTACCAGTATCATTTGACCATTGGAACAATTTATTACCCGATCACTGTAAAACAAACCCACTAAACCACCGCATCACAATACCACTGATCTAATATATCATTAAATTACTGAACACTGACCACTAAATCAGGAGGGTGTAGGAAGAGAACGTGTTGAGGTGCTTCGGTTCTCCTCTTTAAGTAATGGCCACCACCAGACCCCTCATCAGGATCGCGGCCGAGGAGGTGAGTCCGTGTGCGTGTGTGTGTGTGTGTGTGTACAGGGTGATGTAATGCATCTAGTGTGACAGCATTATGTTAGTGTTAAGGTACAAACACTGTTTGCTTCCTCTCGCTATCAGCTACCGCCGCTGGCTAGCCCTCGTGGCGAACAGGGAAGCAACTTGCATAGGTCTTTCCCTGCTAGTGTACAACCTCTTCACCATCAAGACTTCTGCTGTGCCTCTTCGTGGCAGCACACGATAACTGGGAGCCTTGTGGGCCTAGGCTCGACAAGCAAGGGATCTCGAATTTGCAGTGGGACCCAGAGAAATGGTACATAGGCCCACTGGTACGTGGACACGTCCTGGTGCATATCAACCACTGCCCCTCCGCCTTGTAGATTAACCTTGGTAGATATAAGGCTACAGGAGTAAAGCCCGAACGAAAAATCTGCGGTAGAACCCCACATCAGGCAGATTTACTTACAGACCTCCAACAAGACCCCAACGGCGATATAGGTGGAAGAGATGACCAACATGCCAACCCAAGGACTACTCCAGTGCACGAAGGCAATGCAGGATGGATAAACTATTAAGGCGAAACCCAACAAACTGGACTATCTGCAGTCCAATGCATCTCTCCCTCTTCCTAGTCGTTGCAACACTTGCACCATTGGATCAGGAAAGCGGAAAGACAAGATATGTGGTTGCAGCCTGCACTCTTGCTTCACCACATAAATCAACTCACGTGCAGCTACCGTTCAGCACATTATCATCAAAACCACTATACCCCCAAAATTACTATGGCGACCGACGAGTGGCAATGGGGACAATCAGAGATGACTGCCAGAGTCTCTAGACCACAACACTGAACATGGGCGGCATAGATAAGATGGTCGTTTATGTGCACTGGGATCTAGGCAGCAGTGCAATCCCGTCCTGTCTATGCAACTGAGCAGCTCTTTCGAGGAGCCACTTTACTCACCCCACATGGGTAGGGGGCTACAGAAGGTGCCCTAATCATAGCCTGCCTAAAGAAACAACCTGACTGGGCTACCGCACCCAGTAAGGTCACCCTTATGCAGTCGAAAACACAATCATAACCACAGATCAGAACAAAAACAAACTATACAACCTCTTATGGTCCTTGTATGGAATATCAGGACCCTCTAGATACTGGCACAAATGAGCGTCCTGAAAGAATAACCGCCCTTATGGCAAAAGAGCTGGCTAGGTATAACATCGACACAGCAGCCATTTGTGAGTTCCTGCTCTCAGACGAGGATCGACCCACAGATAGAAACTTTATTTATAGAGATGACTTTGCCATCCACTAACATTCTACACAGGCTAACTTACAGTAAATGCCTGTTGGGATAAACGAGCGCCACATAAAGCTCAGAGTCCCAGAGAATCACTCAAGTTATGCCTTCTTCATCAGTGCATATGCCCAAACACTGGATGCAAAGGATGACATCAATGAGGCCTTTTATGCCGACCTTGTCAGGGTGCTAACCACTATCCCTAGAGAGGAAAAGGTTGTGCTCCTAGGTGACTTCAATGCCAGAGTTGGCAGAGATGCTAACATTTGGCAGGGAGTCCTAGGGAGATATGGACTCGTCAAGTGTAATCCCAACGGCCTACTTCTCCTCAGCAGGTGTGCTGCACACAACCTCACTATCACCAATATTTTGTTTAGGCAGGCCTACAAGTTCAAGGGTTCGTGGCAACACCCACAATCCAAACACTGGCATCTCATTGACTACATCATTGTCAGAGAAAGAGATCGCTGAGAAGTCCTCATCACCCGAGCCATGCGTAACACAGACCACTGTGACACTGATCATTGGCACATCAGAGCCATGCTCTCACTTTATGTCGCCCAAAAATTGAGAAGGCAAAAAGCCTCCAGAAGAGGTTTTATCACTAAGCGTCTGAAGGATCCAGTGGTAGCATATGCTTTCAGAGAGCAACTTGAACATAAGCTGATAAAAAACCCGACATCAAACTACCCAAATCCCAGTGCCGAATTGGGTATTCTCAAAACTGCCATAACAGAAACCTTAGAGACCTTCGGCCAGATCAAAGAATACACCAGGACTATTTTGATGAAAATGACCTGAAAATCAATCTACTAGTCGATGATACACGTGTGCTTTAACTGACTGGCAGAACAACCCTCAGTCTCCGACCAAAGCTGATGCCATCAGCAAGATGAAAGAGGCTGCCCAGCGCGAAGTTAGCAAACTAAAGAACGACTAGTTTTAAAATAAAGCATGTAAAATGCAAAAACTTGAATATCAACACAAGATATGGGAATTTTTAAATTCCACTAAAACATTTTATTGGCCACTAACTCATGGCGTAGCCCCCCTCCACTCATCCGACAGTAACTCCCTAATTATAGACAAAGAAGGCATCCTTCAGCACTGAAAAGGGAACTACCATTCGCTGCTCAACCGAAACACAGATGTGCATGTCCTTACTACCCACCAGGTCCTTCATCATCCGGAGCTGACCTATCTTAGCTATTCTCCATCCATGGGTAAGGTAGCTACTGCCATCAAACAAACAAAAAATAACAAAGCCTCTGGGCCTGATGGAATCCTAGCTGAGGTGTATAAAGCAGGAGTAGATCTGTTTGCTCGCCGTCTCAACTCTCTCCTGGTGAATATATAGGAAATAAGGAAATCCCCCAAGTTCTTAAAGATGCCGCCATCGTCAATATTTATAAGAACAAGGGAAACCGGTCAGACTGTGGCAACTACCATGGAATCTCGTTGCTGTCCGTAGCATTACTGACATGCTCTTTTTTGCTCGCCAGATACAGGAAAAGTACAGAGAACAATGTCGCGACCTGTCATGACCGTCATCGACCTTACCAAGGCCTTCGACTCGGTCAACAGGGAAGCCCTCTGGTGGACCCTCAGCCGTTTTAGCCGCCCACAAAATTCATCGCCATCGTGAGTCTGAGTCCTTCCCCATCCAAACGGGGGTAAAACAAGGATGTGTACTGACACCAACTCTCCTTTTCATTTTCTTTGCTGCCTTCCTTACTCTTGCCAGTGCCAATTTAGCTGGCGGGGTAGACATCCAGTACCGAATGAAGGGTCTTTTCAATATAAGGCGACTCCAGGGAGAAACAAAACTGTTGGCAGCTACCATTATATAACTTAAGTATGTAGACAACCTCACCCTTTTCATTCACACTGAATGTGACCTACAGGAAATCCTGAACACTTACACAGATGCGTATGCACATTTCTGCTTAAAGGTGAATGTAAGTAAGGCTCAGATTCTTTTCCAGCCTGCTCCTGGTTCAGCCACACCTCCCCCATCCATCCAGCTTAATGGTACTACCCTCTCTAATGTTACCCACTTTCAGTATCTTGGCTCCCACCTGTTTACCACTGAGGACATCGATGAAGAGATTCAGCATCAGATTAGATGTGAATCTCAAGCCTTTGGCAAACTCTGTACATTTGTCTTCAGGTGTAGAGAGCTCAAATTATCTACAAAGTTGCACGTATATTGAGTAGAAGTCCTCCCCACCCTGCTATATGGTAGCAAGATACAGGAGGCGCCTCAAGGCACTTGAAAACTTTCACCAACGTAGTCTACGTTCCATCCCCCGAGTTCGCTGTGAAGACAAGAGAACAAATGCCAGTATTCTCGCTGACAACAACTGTAGGAGCATCGAAGATACCATTATCCATGAACAACTACGTTGGGTTGGCCATGTTACCCGCATGGACGACAATAGACTGCCAAAGTAGCTACTTTATAGTCACCTAACGAACAGTAAACGTAACGCTGGCGGGCTTCTGAAAAGGTATATGGATAGTCTTAAGACAAACCTGAAAAAGTGTCAAATCTACCCCCCCACCTCGGAGATGATTACTCCACACCGTAATGCTTGGAGGAGCACCACACGAGGTGTCAATACTTTCGTGTTAGCCCGACTGCAAACCGAGGCAGACAAGCGCCAACGTTTGGAAAGATGCTGCCGCCTCCCCTCCCGTACTAGATGTAGCCCTCCACACGTGCAACATCTGTTGACGTTCCTGCCGGTCCCGTATCAGCCTCTTTAGTCACCTGAGAGCTCTTCAACGAAGATGACACCCTTAATAACTCATACCATTTTATCATAGCTCGATTCCGAATGACAGCAAAGTAGTAGTAAGAAGTAGTGTGTGTGTGTGTGTGCCCACTGTTTATATACAATACATATGTGTGTGTGTGTGTAACATTAGTGTATGTACAACACATATATAGTATGTCCGCATCCGTCTGTCTGATTATATACATATGTGTGTGCATGTATGTGTATTGCTCTCTCTCACCTGTTCATTTGTACGTGTTTCTGTGCGATTCAGTGTTTGTATTATTTATATATATATATATATATATATATATATATATATATAGTCAACGACTTCACCAGCAAGGAATCGAACCCTCGACCTACTGGGTGGCCCTAGGGAACGCTTACCGGCTAGCCCACAAGGACACTAAAAGCAGTTCTAGACTCTGTTATATTTCACACAAAGCCTGTTCATCGAGCTGATGGCGCCGTGAACCTCATTGGGAAACTGCCCGTGCCTCGTATGTGGTGTCAGTAGCATTTTACCGAATCCAGCTGGTATGAAACGCGAGGTACATATATATACTTCATTTTTAGTCCATTTAACACGCGGACTTTGAACATATAGTCAACGACCTCACCAGCAAGGAATCGAACCCTCGACCTACTGGGTGGCCCTAGGGAACGCTTACCGGCTAGCCCACAAGGACACTAAAAGCAGTTCTAGACTCTGTTATATTTCACACAAAGCCTGTTCATCGAGCTGATGGCGCCGTGAACCTCATTGGGAAACTGCCCGTGCCTCGTATGTGGTGTCAGTAGCATTTTACCGAATCCAGCTGGTATGAAACGCGAGGTACATATATATACTTCATTTTTAGTCCATTTAACACGCGGACTTTGAACATATAGTCAACGACCTCACCAGCAAGGAATCGAACCCTCGACCTACTGGGTGGCCCTAGGGAACGCTTACCGGCTAGCCCACAAGGACACTAAAAGCAGTTCTAGACTCTGTTATATTTCACACAAAGCCTGTTCATCGAGCTGATGGCGCCGTGAACCTCATTGGGAAACTGCCCGTGCCTCGTATGTGGTGTCAGTAGCATTTTACCGAATCCAGCTGGTATGAAACGCGAGGTACATATATATACTTCATTTTTAGTCCATTTAACACGCGGACTTTGAACATATAGTCAACGACCTCACCAGCAAGGAATCGAACCCTCGACCTACTGGGTGGCCCTAGGGAACGCTTACCGGCTAGCCCACAAGGACACTAAAAGCAGTTCTAGACTCTGTTATATTTCACACAAAGCCTGTTCATCGAGCTGATGGCGCCGTGAACCTCATTGGGAAACTGCCCGTGCCTCGTATGTGGTGTCAGTAGCATTTTACCGAATCCAGCTGGTATGAAACGCGAGGTACATATATATACTTCATTTTTAGTCCATTTAACACGCGGACTTTGAACATATATTCAACGACCTCGAGGGTTCGATTCCTTGCTGAAATTGATAGAGTTATGCGTAACTGACAATGTGTTTAGTGCAAATGGGAAGTTCTACAAGCAAATATTTGGTATGAGCATGGGTAATTGTCTTTCTGCTCCTCTAGCCTGTATTTATATGGAGTTCTTTGAGTCTAGATTACTACCCAATATAGTGGACTTTATTCCTCCATGGTATAGATATGTTGATGATGTTCTTTGTCTTTGGCCTAAAAACAGTGACCCATTTGAATTTTTAGACAAACTTAATAATATTGTCCCTAGTATCACGTTCAAAATTGAAAGAGAAATAAATGAATCCCTTCCATTTCTTGATATGCTTATCATGAGAAATGGCCAAAACTATAAATTCAAGGTATATAGAAAGCCCACACAGGTAGACAGTTTCATTCACTTTTTATCGAATCACCTTGAGTCTACCAAAATGTCAGTTTTTTCTGTTATGTTCCTAAGATGTCTGCGTATTTGTGACTCTGAATTTATTGACGATGAATTGAAACACATTCGTTCTATTGCACATAAACTTGGGTACCCTTCTGTGTTTGTTGATCGTTGTTTTAATAGGGCTAAAAAATCCTTTCATTCCTCTCAAACCAGACAAGTTCCTACACTTAAGAATATTTTGACTCTGCCCTATCGTAATGAATTTGTCCCGTTAGTTCGGTCCCTCAAGCTTCTAAATATTAATGTTGTTTTCAAGTATGACTCAACCATTACTAATATGTTAATAAGGAATAGCCCAAGTTTGAATGTAAATGGTAGTGTTTATTGTATTCCATGTAGCAAATGTAATTGCAATTATGTAGGTCAGACAGGAAAAACACTGCAGCTTAGAATCAAACAACATAAGTATAATATTAGAACTGCATCTGAAAGCAGTGCCTTGTTCGTTCATGTTAGGAATAATAATCACCCCATTGCTTGGGAAAAAAGCTTAGAAGTTTTCAAATCATCTTGTGTCACAGAAAGACTTCTTGTTGAAGCTAGTTTGATTAAGGAATTAAAATCAATAAACCTTAGTGATGGTCAGTTCAAAACCGATAATATGTTATATAAATTTATTTGTCAGTGGCCCAAGGTTAAAAATGCTTTAAAAACCTTTGATCTAGATGTATGATAGTTATTTTGTGGGCCCCCTTTTTTCTGACCTGACTTGACTAGTCACGTCACCTCCCTTCTCTTAAGCTCCTCTACGTGTGTGTTGGTGTGGGGATTAGTGGATGTCATCATTTTGACCTGACCTCATGTTTTTTAGGTCACCCTGTATATTTAAGCCTCTCTATGTCCATGTAATCCAGTTGCCTCTGAAGATGTCTTGAATAAAGACGAAAGCTAAGGTACTCCGTTGTTTCCATTTTCCAGTGTGATTTTATCAAGATATATATACAGTATATATATATTTATATGTTTTATTATTTTTTATTAATACATGATTCTTGGAATACATTTTGCTTTCACTTATCGATTTTTCCTTTCTATATCCACATTGAAATATCATACTCTCTCTCTCTCTCTCTCTCCCTCTCTCTCTCTCTCTCTCTCTCTCTCTTTCTCTCATTACACTTTGTTTCTTCCTCTTTTGTCGTTACAAGTCAGATTCAACGTTATAAAAATATAATATCAGGAATGTAATTATGTAATTCGGATATTAAACCGAAAAACCCCTTGAATATTATCGATAGGTAATATTACTTCTGCAAAATGTGTCAAAAGAGAAGTAATATTTTATTCGAACCTTTAATATTTACATAATAATGCCGAATATTAGTGTATTTTATTGTTTCTGAATTGGCCATTGTATTTTAATCCAGTTTATTCATATTTCTCCTATATTTTCCTTCATTTTGGTTTCTCTTTTACCATAAATAGCACTAACATTCAACGATATTACTGGATGTCATTCTTCATTCTTTCTTATTCCTTTGTCTGTCATTATATTATATGCTTCTGTATTCTCATTTTTCCCTATTTCTTTCATCTCGTCTCTAAGTGGGTGCCGTACACTAACCTCCAGGCTGATGAGAATGATTCGCTCAGTATTGGCGGACCAATGGGGAACTTTCTCCACGTTTTCTCAATTATGATGGATTTCGAGTGAGTATCGGTGTTTGTGTGTGTGTTGGGGGGGGGGCAGCTTTAGTTTATCAGCTATCTTGCCATCAGAGAAAAAATGCTGTGCCATTTTATACACAATGTACTTGGATCTGTATCTATAAAGTTCTATTTTTTCACAGTCTAAGACGTAAAGTTGAAGTGTGTGACCATATGTCTGGTGGCATACTTTACATCTAGTTTTGTTCACATCTGCCTGAGGGTTATACTGCCAGAGGTACTTACATCTTAACCTTACTCCACATAGGCCGATGGCAGACCATGAAACCTTGTTTTGAGACCTATACAATATTTTACTGTTTTTTTTTTGATAGACTAGGTCCTATTTATCATAAATCAGCCGGGTGCCAAGCTGGCATCCTTGGGCAAAATTATTTATTGACCAAATTCAAAATGGCCGCCACCGGTAACTCGTGAATGCTAATTTTGGCCATATCTCAGGAATCTGTTGAAACACCTGGGAATTTAATATGATATCAACTTCATGCAATTTTTCACAACAATTTGATTATATGTATTTCGAAATTATTCTTTCACCGTTAACTCAGTTTTATCAATGAAACCAGCATGTTATACACAGTTAACTCATTATAATGATAATGACTTCCACAGCCTTAGAAGGAATGCATTAAAACCGTCATTGATAGTTATTTCTGCTTTCAGTACTAGATGGGAATTGCAAATTTGGTGTGTGTGCATGTAGCAGTTCATTTGATCGATATGCATGATAATGGGTTAAATAACTGCATGTTTCTTCTCATTGCAAGTAACTCCAAAAAGAGAATGAGCATGGGTGAAGAGCATTGTTATTTGAAAGATTACATAAACGGTAGTAACAGTTGTGGTGGATTATGTGATTTAGGTGTATCACAAAGAGGTGATACTTTTCACGAAAAAATGTCACATGACTCGGGTACTAGATATAGATGTCACAAAAACTGTGTCTCGTCATACACTTCTAAGCACCACAACAAACGCTACCTTTCCAAACGAGGTGACACCAGTGTTGAACCAAAAGTGAAAAGAAGTCGTAACTCTGAAGAAGTTCCTTTCAATTTCAAGGAACATTGTATCTTCGGTGGAGAGAAATGCCTGGAGTTGGATCCTCGACACCCAAGACGATGGCGTCGTGTTATCAAATGTCACACTGCGGATCGTGGAACTCAAGAAAAACAATCAAGGAAGCTATTCTAGAAACATGTGACAAGCGTAATGATGATTGGGCAGATAAAGTCAGACTGAAAGTCCAAGCAGCTGTCAGTGACCTCCATGCATGTCAGCATTCAGAAGTAATATCAAGTTCTCTTCAAGAGACACTATATCAGAAAAAAATTCCATTCTACACAAGTGGTGAACTGTATGCTGAGTGAACAGTCATGTATCTGGAATGCTCTTGAGATTGAGGAAATGTATGTTTCGTGTGGAGGCCAACTCTTTGGGCCAGACTTTCTCATTGTATCAGATGAGGGAGTTGGCACTATGTTACTCTTCAAGAAGCAAGCTTTGAAACAGCTATGCTGCCACTGGACTAATATACATGTTTTGCTTGATACAACCCATCATGGTAAGCATTGGATTGACTACTGCCTGTTTGCTTTAAAAATCATGAACAAGTTCGTTTCTGATCACAGCTTTTAGGGTTCTGTTTGACAGCCCTAGTTTGTACTCAACATTGTCATTGTTGGATACGAGTTTAGCTAAGGCATCAACTCGATCAAGTTACTTGATGCCTAACTGAAAGGGGATCCACAGCTGCTTCATCCTGATACCCTAGTCATCAAAACAGATGCTTGTGTCTGACTTTAGAGACAAGCGGGTAACAATGTGAGTTTAGGGTATTAAGAGCAAGTAGTGAGGGTAAAGAGTAAGTGATGATGAGAATGTCAGTGGCAGTGTCTCCAACAGATTTCAGGGCTGCGAATGTCGCAAATAATTCAGTTTGTAGAGTGAATGACCAGTTATTAATTCTAGCTCCATTCTCTATTTCATTACCGTTAAGCTAACAGACAGTATTAAGAGAGCCGTCAGTGTAGATGGTCTGTAACGTTATTTTTACTTTGTAGGTTATGTATGTATTCAAGAGCTCTAACAATGGCAGTGTATTAGAAATAAGGATTGTGTGTGGTCAATCGTTTAGGCGTGTACATAGGTGTTGTGATGTCGCAGGGAATTGTCTGCCAGGGTGGCAGAAAGCGCTCTATGTCTCATCTTTGTACAGATTGTCTAACAACTCTAACTAGTCCAAACATCCTAATACTGTAGATTCACCAGTTTCATGACTCATATATTCTAGCAGTTTCCTGGAAACAAAGTTGTCTGGATCACCATGCAAGAGCCTCAAGGTTATCATGAGGTTGACTTCAATTATTCTTTGTATCTTCAATACTGTGTATTCCTATTTCTTTCTTCATATCAAGTACTTTAACGCTCATAGGACAGATTTAGGTAATTCTATAGGCATATTTTGCATTATTTTGAGCTTGTGAATGTTTTCCCTTCTCGAAGGCCCAGGGCTGATGCTTGGTAATGAGACATGGGGTAATCATAATCTGTAATCGAAATCTATTACAGTCGATTAAAATTTTCGAAGTAATCGTAATCCTAATCGATTACATTCTTATTTTGGGCAAAGTAATCACAATCGTAATCGATTTCATTCCTATTCTGGGCAAAGTATTTGTAATTATAATCAATTACAGTACTGTTTTTGGCAAAGTAATCGTAATAGTAATCGATTATATTCAAAATGTAATCGTAATCACGATTACTTTCACAATTCCACTGGTACTTCAATTCCTTTTTTTTTTTACAATACTCAGCTCATGCTTTTTAATATATGACTCGGTAAACCATCACTACCCACACATGGCGGTATTCTATCAGAGATCTTATATAGCCTAGGTGCACATTGTTTTAACAATTCTATTATTAGCACCAAAATATGGGTTAGCTGTTGCATGGTAGGTAAAGTAGTCACTCAAAATACTATATGTACTTAGGAGTCGATGAATTTCAGAATGAACACTACGATTCCTGTTGGTTTGGTAAGGTTGTCAAAATCCTCCGTCTGTTGTGTTATATTGTCTCAACACAATTTAGTATAGATAGTTTTTTAATGACTATACGGGGGATAGAGACACTGAGATATTTAGAGGAAATATAATTAATGGTCTTTTACCTATCTTAAGCTTTGATGATCCGCATTTGCTATCGCCAGCTTGTTTGTTGAATACTTTTATTTTCTCAGTGGAGATGATGAGAGCAAGATTCTCAAAGGCTGACCGTACCTAGTTCAGGGTGGTTTGCATTTCAAGATAAATTTTAGTATGTATAAGAATGTCATCTGCATAACTAACAGTAATGTGTGCGTGTGTGTCTGTGTGTGTGTGTGTGTGTGTGCGCGTGTAACTGGGTGCAGCGTAGGCCCAGGCTAGATCAGCAAAGGATCTCGGAGTAGCAGTGGACCCCAGAGGGATGGCGCAACTGGTGCATAGGCCCACTGGCATACGAACACGTCCTGGCGCCTACCAACCACTGCCCCACTGCCATGCGGGTTAACCTTGATAGATAAAATTCTACAGGAGTAATCCCCGAAAGAATAATCAGGAGTGGAGCCCCGCATCAGGCATACATGCTTACAGAGCTCCAACAAGACCCCCAACGGCGGTATAGGCGGAGGAGCTTACCACCAGGGAACCCAACGAATACACCGGCGGACGAAGGCAATGCATGATGGACAGACTACTAAGGCGAACCTCAAGAAACTGGGCTATCGGCATTCCATTGCATCTCTCCCTCTCCCCAGTCGTTGCCACACTTGCAGCACTGGATCAGGAAAACGGAGAGCCAAGATGTGTAGTTGCAACCTGCACTCCTGCCTCACCACATAAATCAACTCACGTACAACCATCATCCAATTCGTCATACTTCTCATTATCATCAAAACCCCTATACCCCCATAAGTTATATGGCTACAGACGAGTGTCGACGGGGACAAGCAAAGATGACTGCCGGGAGTCTCTAGCCATAATTCTGCACATGGGCGGCATAGATAAGGTGGTCGTTTAGACACTAGAATTTAGGCAGCAGTGCAATTCAGTCCTGTCTGTGCAACAGAGCAGCCCTTTCGAAAAGCCACTTTGCTCACCACACATGGGGGGGGGGGGGCTAGAAAAGGTACCCTAAACATAACCTGCCTAAAAAAACAACCTGAGTGGGCAACCGCACTCAGTAAGGTCATCTATACAAGCTCTTATGCTCGCTGCATGGAATGTCAGGACCCTTCTGGATACTGGCACAAAGAGCATCCTGAAAGAAGAACCAACTTTGTGGCAAAAAAGCTGGTTGGGTATATCATCGACATAACAGCCATTAGTGAGTTCCGGCTTCCGGACGAGGGTCGACTCACGCAACGAGGGTTTGTGTATACCTTCTTCTGGAAGGGTAAGCCTGATGTGGAGAGAAACCGCATTTATAGAGTTGGCTTTGCCATCCTCCAGCGCATCCTACACAGGCTAACTGAAATGCCTGTTGGGTTTATCAAGCGCCACATGATGCTCCGAGTCCCACTGAATCACTAACGTCATGCCTTCTTCATCAGTGCGTACGCCCCAACAGTGGATGCAGAGGATAACATCATGGAGGCCTTTTATGCCGACCTCGACACAGTTTTAACCTCTATTCCCAGAGAAGATAAGGTTGTGCATCTTGGTGACTTCAATGCCAGAGGTGGCAGAGAAGGTGACATTTGGCAGGGCACCAAAGCGAGAAATAGAAGGGGGCAAGCGTAATCCCAACGGCTTACTCCTCTTCAGCAAGTGTGCTGCACACAACCTCACTATCACCAATACCGTGCTTAGGCAGGCTGACAAGTTGAAGGTTTCGTGGCAACACCCACGATCCAAACACAAGCAAATCATTGAAAACATTATTGTCAGGGAAAGAGATCGCCGAGATGTCCTCAAATCACTGTAACACTGATCATCGGCTCGTGAAAGCCAAGCTCTCACTTCATGTCTCCCAAAAATGGCGAAGGCAGCAATCTTCCAGAAGAGATTTTAACACTAAGCATCTGGAGAATACAGAGGTAGCATTTGCTTTCAGAGAGCAGCTCGAACATAGTCTGATAAACACCCCGAAAACAAACAACCCAAATCCCAGTGCCGAATGGGATATTTTCGACCCTCAGCCAGATCGAAATAATATACCAGCAATGGTTTGATGAAAATGACTCGGAAATAAATGTACTCGTCACTGATAAAGGTGATGCTTCAACTGACTGGCCGAACAACCTTCAGTCTCGGACCAAAGCTGATACCTTCCACAAGAAGAAAGCAGCAGCCCAGAGCGAACTTCACAATCTAAAGAAAGACTGGTTTAAAAATAAAGCATGTGAAACACAAAAACTTGCTGATCAACACAAGATGACCGAATTTTTTAATTTCACTAAGCCATTTTATGGACCAATCACTGATGTTGCAGTTTGGGAAAGAGCACAACCTTTCGCTGCTCAACCGAAACACCGATGTGGATGCCCTGACTACCCAGTAGGTTCCTAAGCATCCAGAGGGGACCCATCTCAGCTATCCACCATCCCTGGATTAGGTAGCTACTGCCATCAAACAAATAAAAAATAACAAAGCCTCAGGGCACGATGGAACCCCAGCCGAAGTGTATAAAGCAGGAGGACCTTCGCTTACCAGCCTTTTCCAGTCGCTCTTTTAGAATACATGGGAAATGGAGGAACTCACCCAAGCTCTTAAAGACACCTACATCATCAATATTTATAAGACCAAGGAAGACCGGTCAGACTTTGACAACTACCACAGGATCTCGCTGCTGTCCATAGCTGGCAAGATTATAGCTCGAGTCCTCCTAAACAGACTTCGTTTATAGGCAGAAAACTTCCTCCCAGCTTCTCAATCTGGCCTTAGACCATTACGTGGCACCAGTGACATAATCTTTGCTGCCCGCCAGATACAGGTAAAGTGCAGAGAGCATCGTCGTGACCTATAGATGGCCTTCATCGACCTAACCAAGACCTTCGATTCGGTAAACAGGGAAGCCCTCTGGCGGACCCTCAGCCATTTTGGCTGAGTTCTTCCCTATCAAAATGGTGGTAAGAAAAGTTCTGTATATGCACTGGCATCGACTCTCTTTTCCATTTCTTTGGCTGCCTGTCTTACTCGTGCCACTGGCAATTTAGCTGGCGGGGTATAAATCCAGTACCGGAAGAAGGGTGTTTTTAACATAAGACAACTCCAGGCAGGAACAAGGATGTCGGCAGCTTCTATTAATGAACTTTAGTATGTAGTGTCGCTCACACTGAACACAACCTACAGGAGATCTTGGACACCTATGCAGATGTCCATGCACACTTCGGCCTAGAGGTGAATGTATGTAAGACTCCTATTCTCTTTCAGCCTGCTCTCGGTTCAACCCTCTCTAATGTTACCCACTTTCGGTATCTCGGTTCCCACCTGTCCACCACTGTGGACAACGATGAAGAAATTCAACATGAGGTCAAATGTGCATCTGAAACTTTAGGCAGATTCCATACCCGTGTCTTCATATCTAGGAAGCTGAAATTATCTACAAAGTTGCACGTATATCGAACTGTGGTCCTTCCCATCCTGCTATATGGCAGCGAGAAATGGGTGCCATACAGGAGGCACCTCAAGGCAATTGAAAACTTTCACCAACGTAGTCTATGTTCCATCCTCCAAGTTTGCTAGGAAGACAAGAGAACAAATACCAGTATTCTCACTGACACCAACTGTAGGAGCATCGAGGCTATCATTATCCATGAACAACTACGCTGGACTGGCCAAGTGGCCATGTTACCTGCTTGGACTACAGTAGACTGCCAAAGCAGCTATTTTACAGCCACCTAAAGAATAGTAACTGTATGGCTGGCGGGCAATTGAAAAGATATAAGGATATTCTTAAGATAAACCTGAAAAAGTGACAAATCGACCCAATCACCTGGGAG
This sequence comes from Homarus gammarus, assembly GCA_958450375.1. Taxonomy (NCBI): domain Eukaryota; kingdom Metazoa; phylum Arthropoda; class Malacostraca; order Decapoda; family Nephropidae; genus Homarus; species Homarus gammarus. The sequence continues at coordinate 910,872 of CAUDMG010002350.1, read as the reverse complement.
ACGATTACTCCACACCGTAACACTTGGCGGAGCATCACAAAAGAAGGTGTCAATACTTTCGAGTTAGCCCGACTGCATACCGAGGCTGACAAGCGACAACGCCGGAAAGACGCTGCCGCCGCCTCTCCTCTCACAAGTTGTAGCCCTCCACACATGCAGCATCTGTTAACGACCCTGCCGGCTCGTATTGGCCTCTTTAGTCAATTCATAACTGGATGATCGTCATACTCGATTCCGAGTGAAAAGAAAGTAGTAATAGTAGTAGTAGTAGTGTGTGTGTTTATTTGAATGTATGCTTTAATGTATATAATGTTCTATCAGATTATTGTTATGTATTTATATATTTTCTCTCAGAATGTCTGTTGAATAAGTTCTTACAACACCACTCAAGGAAGACTCTTAACATATGAATTTTTAAGTCTTGGTATCTCAGATAAAAATAAAAGTTAAAAGTGCATGAAAAATGAAATGCCATCACTTTATCCATAAGACAGTTTATCCCACGCATGCCTTCTTGAGTTACGAGCTGGTGCGTCCTCCTGATGGCTTATGGTCTGCACGGTTCCCAAACGGTTCTTACAAGGGGATGGTCGGCATGTTAATGAGGGAGGTGAGTGCTGATACGAGACTTACCCAAGGTATAATTGATATATGGTGTAAATATTTAGTTATTATAAAAGTGTAAAGATGTTTGTTTGCTTTTCTATAATGTTCGAATGATATGCTGTGTTTATGTATTCCTGTTTTTTCTTGTTATTGTTACCTTGCATCTTGTTTTCAAAGTAAAAATATCGTGCACAGGGAAATATTTGCTTCTGCTTCCCTGTGATCCTAAACCATAGACACCTTATATTGATATCCCCTCTCTCTCTCTCCCTCTCTCTCTCTCTCTCTCTCCCCCTCTCACTCTCTCTCTCTCTCTCTCTCCAGGAGGTCGAGTTTGCATTGGGTCCGTTCTTCGCCACGGACGAAAGAGAGTCCGTGGTAGACCTCACAGTGCCCTTCTACAATGACTTCTATGCCATATTCATGATCAGACCAACTCTTTCCAACGACGTCCTGGGTTTCGTTAAACCTTTCATGCCTCTGGTAGGTTAAATTAGGTTAGGTTAGGTTACGTTAGGTTAGGTTAGGTTAGGTTAGAAATGAACTATTAAGAATCAATACAGTATACAAATTCACTTGTACAGTCCTGGCAGGTAAACATCACTTCCGCTAAACTTACTTGTTCTGTGTGTATCCCAGGAGACAGGGCAGAGTAGGGTAATTGCATTTTTTTAGGTAAGATCATACACATTTCACTGTTATCCTTATCGTTGGGAAATCACATTGTAATTAGAAAAATGTTTCTTTACGGTAAAGCAAATTACTAAAATTTTCATCATTATATGGTTTTCATTCGAGCTACGGCCATCAATTTTCGTCCATTATGTTTTAAAGCCATCAGTTATAATTAGTTATATATGAAGATATTGTGAGAAATGAATACTTCAATACAAAAATTATGCTATAATGCAAAAGAAATTATTTCACATAAAAAATAAAATGACACAAATATAAATTGTAATTACATATTTACATTGATGTAGTGTAAAGTTGGAACTCCATATCAGCATCTGTGAGGAGTATCAGCAAAATTTTCACATCCACATCTCCATCCTAATCTAGAAGATGCGAATTTTGCGGATATGTAGAACTTAGGGGTTTTTTTTTTTTAAGATTTATATAATACTAGGAGAATCGCCTCCCTCTGGGCGGCAAATCCAATAAGCAAAGGTAGGACGCCACCCTCTGGGAGGCTCCACATTGTCTCATTGTTCGGTCCACAAAACTTCTTCCACCATGTTTTTCACTACAACAGTACAGGAAAGTATATTTTTTTAGCATTAAACTGTTATTATTTTATTGTCTAATCATCACTACATATGACACCACCCATCATCACTACATATAACATCATCCATCATCACTACATATAACACCATCCACCATCACTACATATAACACCATCCATCATCACTACATATAACAATATCCATCATCACTACACATAGCATCATCCATCATCACTACATATATCACCATCCATCATCACTACATAATAACACCATCCATCATCACTACAGATCGGTAAAGTAGTTTCCGACATTCTCATTGAACAAGCAAACAAACAAACCCACCCACAAACAGACGGGCGGCTCATTCGCTAGGCCATGGTAGGACGCCCCCCCCCCCCCCGGGAGGCTTTACATTGTCTCACTGTTCAGTCCCCAAAACTTCTTCTTTCATCAATAGTTCATTAACGGTGTATGTAAGTTCCACCATGTTTTCACTACAACGGTACAGCAAAGTAAATTTTTTTAGCATTAAACTGTTATTATTTTATTGTCTAATCATTACTACATATAACACCACCCATCATCACGACATAACATCATCCATCATCACTACATATAACACCATCCATCATCACTACATATAACACCATCCATCATCACTACATATAACACCACCCATCATCACTACATATAACAACATCCATCATCACTACATATAACACCACCCATCATCACTACATATAACAACATCCATCATCACTACATATAACATCATCCATCATCACTACATCTAACATCATTCATCATCACTACATATAACACCACCCATCATCAATACATAAAACATTATCCAATATCCATCATCACTACATATAACACTATCCATCATCACTACTTATAACAACATCCATCATCAATACATATAACACCATCCATCATCACACATATAACACCATCCATCATCACTACAGATCAGTAAAGTAGTTTCCGAGATTCTTGTGCGGACACACACACACACAAACGCACAGACATACTTCTTTGTTTTATATATATATATATATATATATATATATATATATATATATATATATATATATATATATATATATATATATATATATATATATATATATATATATATATATATATATATATAGATTGTTACCTCTGTTTATCTGTTATAATCACTGGTGAATGGTCCTTGTTGTAACTAGAAGTTACAACAAGAAATGTTTTGGGGCTAAGTATGCAAACTCAAATTGTCTTTTTCCCTTTCATTAACCCTTTGGCTGCTGGAGGTTACCCCAAGCTAAATAAAATCATCTGGCGGTAGACAGAATAAAATGGTTTGTGCATACTTCCAAGAAGAGAGGACAATTTGTCTTTTGAGGCAAAAACGAAAGAGGCTAGTAAGCACCGGGGCTAGAATTTCAATACACTTCCTCAGAACACGAGGGGGTATTCCGTCCTGCCCATGCGCCTTACTCACATCCAACCTGGATAACACACGAGCAACCGTACGAGGGGAGATTATAGGAAAGTGCATAGGTTCAGTAGGAGGAGCAGGAGGGATAAAGTTAGAATCGTCTAAGGTGGAGTTAGAGGAGAATATGGTGCCAAAGAGATTGGCTTTATTAAGGGGAGAGTTGGCTATCGAGTAATTCAGTCAAAAGATAGGAAGAAAAGATAAGTGCAGACGTTATTGCAGATGTTTTTTGTTACGGACCAGAAGGATTTACTAGAAGAAGAGTTAGTCAGAGCAGCGGTCTTTATTTTTATAAAATTCCACTTGGCCCTTTGAAGAACAGCCTTACAACGATTCCTAGACGTAATGAAAAGAGGAGTGGGTAATAGAAGAAGATAGTTTCATAACTTGATATGCCCTATCTCTCACCCTACATGCAAGAGAACAGGAGCGATCAAATCATGGTTGTAAAGTGAGAGCTTTGGTAGAAGATGGGATAAATGCACTCATCCCACCCTGTATAACCCCAGCAACAGTCATCCCAAGGAAATTCGCAGAAGAATTCTCGCAAGGATTGCCAGTTTGCCCTCCGATAGTACCATAGTTGACGTTTAGGGGGAAGTGGGGGAGGTCGTCGTACCTATTTTGATTTAATAGTAATAAGATTTGATCGGAAAACCCTAAGGGGGCAGAAATTGAGTAAGAATAGTGTGAGGGGTTAGAGGTAAAACAAAGATCAAGAATGTTAGTAAGTTGATCATGTCAATGTGGAACACGTGTGAAACAGCATCTTTGCTTTATATATATATTCACCCAAATGTATCACACCAACTTATTCATCAAGTTATTCAACAAGTGAGTCAACCTGTTTTTGATGACAACAGACAGCTGGGCTGGCAACACTCTCAAAGGTCGAGCGCAGGTCAGTTGATTAATCAAAACATCTAACTCGCTCCCACGCCTTGCTCTCAGACAGAGAGAGAGAGACCAATTGTTTCTTACCACATGAACAGGGAAGTCAGACACGTAACTAAAGTGTTATCTCAAAGTGTATTCACAACACTTCCCTAGAGAGATTTCAGAATTTATTCTCTCAGATTATATCTGTGTATATAGCTGCTTCTATAATAAACCCAAGAAAACAGCTATAAGTGTTTACATCAAACCCAGTCACTTAAAGAGTGACATTAAGACTTGTGGGCATAGCAACCAAACCCCTCAGCACCAGCTCACAACTCATGATCACCCGACTGGAGCCGAGATCAACAGAGCCCACCCGAATGTTGTCTTAGTGTACAGTAGCAGCCAGCTAACGACCAGCCAACCAGATAGCCAGCCAACCAGCAACAAGCACTATAACACAGGAGTACTGGGAAGGTTGTCATCATGGTTCCAGACAAGCACGCAATCACTTGCTTAAACAATCAAGCTTCTCCAGCGCCCAAGAAAGGTCAGCCCCCACGTTGATCACCACAAGAAAGGTCAGCCCAAGTTATTCGCCGCAAGAAAGGTCAGCCCTCAGGATGATTGCTGCAAGAAAGGTCAGCCCAAGATTGATCTCCATAAGAAAGGTAAAAGCCCCCCAGGTTGATCACCACAAGACGTGTGATGTCATCCTTCCTAGAGTAGGACGTCATCGACTTCTGACGTCACCATCCGGTGTCGAAATTCTACGGATTCTTCGGTCAGGTAGATCACAAACAATCATTATTTTACAGACTACACAAACACAAGTGAACTTCCAGAAGTCTTCATAAATAGTTAATATAAAATAAACTATATGCAAAAGTGCCTAAAAGCAAAACTAGATAAACACATTTATGATCTAAGAGAGGACTTACATAAAGTATATGTACTATTTAATACTTTTTAATAATTTAAATTTTCTTTCTCTTCATTTCCATAATTAATTATAAATATTTTTGCATTTATCTTTGAGTGGGCAACTTAGCGAGTGTTATGCTGCAAGTGAAGTGATAAATATAGTATCCCTATTTATGGACCCTGTTCCAAAAATTTTGGGTTTCAAACAGGAAATTAGTGACTCAGACTCAGATGGTCAGTTATCTATAAATTCGCAGGAGCTAATGACAACTGATGGTGGAGAATTACCACAAATTAGCCAAATTGAGTTAACACCTACAGACTCCTTAGCTAGCTGTGAAAATTTCATAGATTCTCAGTTCGAGGATTTACACAGTAGACAACTCAAGTCAGGTACACTCGGAAACCAAATTCTCTAGCCCACCTGGGTCGGTGATGGAGGTTAGTACAGTGTCCTTTCTGGACGGGGGCCCACTCTATCACGTGAACAACACACGCACGAACACACAGTCATAGTACAGCTCTATAGATGATATTATGTATAAATATTGTATATGGCATTTTATACTCTGCATTATCTTCATTATATATGAACACGAAGAAAAATTACCATAGGTTGTAGTTACGAAAATATGAATGGAAATAAACACTTCCAAACCCCCCAGTGAATGCACACAATGTTTACAGCGCTTCCACCACACCCCATCTATATCTTTTATTTCCCATCATTCGCGTAACTATATGAAAAATCGTGTTTAATTTAACTACATATTTCAAAAACCTTAAATTACATGTGGATCAATCACTCCTCTTTTGACACACTTATAGTGTAATACTTTGACCATCCCACCTGGGCATATGGAGGCCCACGGTAACTCTCACGGGGCAACATACGCACGAACACACAAGTTATGATATGAACCCTTCCAGACTTCACTATCATTATCATGTTAAGTTCATCGTGCTCTGTATCTTGGTAACTAGTCATAGTATCAATACATGACAGTGTTATTAGTATAATATTGTAACTTTTGCCCTACAGTTATTGTTGTAAATCATGGACAGGAAGGATACATAAATTGTAATATCAAGTGTATGGTTCTCTCAAAGCCACCCCAAGTCAGACAACGGGTCACATAAAGTTACACTGTGTGTGTGTGTGTGTGTGTGTGTGTGTGTGTGTGTGTTCCGTAACATTAAGCTTCATCCTTAGTAGGTAAGATGTTTCATAAAGAGGTTTCTCCCATTCGTCATCGTGAGCATCGTCCCAGAGCACATTGTTTCCATCAAAACCATGGTTCATCCTTATTTCCCTTCTTCCGTGTAACTATATCCGTATGGCTAAGTGCTTGCTTTTCATTTCTTTATTTACCAAAATAATGTAGATCAATTACTTGTAGGCATGACTATTGGTTAATTGAAACCCAAAAATATTTTTCACAACAGGTGGTTCTACTAACCCACAGACTTAATCGGTCTGTCAAACTGTACAAACATTTCCAAATAACTGAGGTACAAGAATTTACTGCAGAAAATGCAGATTATAATACTTTAACATTTTTGCGTCAGTGCAAAGATATAAGGCGAAAAATAATGTTATTAACGATGGGGATAGAATCTCTTACGTCCGAAGCAACGTCAAAACCGGTAGTCGGGCAGCTAGAATGATGTTCGATTCATCCTTTGATGAGGAAACAATTGAATATGAAAAGCTTAGAAAACAATTCATATCCTTTTTCGGGTCAGGTACAAAAGGAGGTGCGCTTACTTGGATTTTCAGGATGGCAGAGCATACAAATACCAGTGTGTTTGCTCACGATGCACAAGAAGCACAGGCTTTAGCCGGATACACTAAAATGGATCTCAAAATTTACATGTCATCCTCAAATTGGTTTCATGATGAAGGAAAAATAACTAAGGAAAATTTCTACAGGATGATTGATTTCCTACAGTTTATCATGGTGGTACACGAAAATACATGCAAGGCAGCCAGAAAGAAAGAATATAAACTTGGTACTAAGTTTGTAGACTATGTGGAGAAAATTTCTGATCCAGTGGAAACTACTCCTACGGCTCTGTCAGTAGCACCCGTAACCAGTTAGAAGAAACATCCAAAAATTACCACCAGAACCAAACCCAAAAAGGCACCTTTTTGCAAAATTTGCAAACTTAAGGGACATGCCACAAAAAAATTGTTGGCTTGGAGGACAAGAGGACAAAAACCCATCCAGCTCGTGGGAAGCTCAAGGGAAAGGATCCTCTCTAAAAATCCAGAGTATCGTACTAAACCAAAAAGTTTAGGATACTTCACAGCAAATATAATGCCTGCAAGCACTAAGGCACTCTGAATAAATGGTGTGTACTACATGAGTCTCCATACCACAGTACAGAAGATTACAAGATCCTACAGTGCATGAAGCAAGAGCTGGCACAACGATGGGAGACAAGTAGACAGTCTTCCGGGGAAGATGCGCGCGCCCAACAACACGATCTAGGATAGCGTCAACGGTTCAAGAAAACAACGCTTCCATCACCGGCTCATTAATCGCCGCGTTAAACAAAGTGGAGGTGTTCACTGTACCAGCGAAGATAGGTAGCACTCAGTTGTCTCAAGACAGATACGGGACTCTGTGCCAATGTTATCTCATTAGCGTTGTTTAATGTTCTCAAGCGTCAATATCTTCCAAATAAGTGGCCATTAAGACCTGCAGACATTCCTCTGTCCGGTGTCAGGAATCCAGGGGTCACAACAATGCCAATCCGTTTTTCTAGGTCCAGCAAAGCTTTTCTGGCGGATTTCTACATAGTAAATGCATTCTCTTTGCCATCGGATGGATTAATCAGTCTTCCCACACTAAAGCAGAACAACAATAACGTTCAGCCAAGAAATCATACCATAACGCATAACTGTAAGGCTTACTACGCAATGCAAACTTCACATGCATTGCCTACCTCGGGTGTTCGTGTAATTTAAACTGCCTCAACAGGCGTGAGGGAGTCTATCGCACAGAAGCAATTATTTACTTAGTAGCTCAAAGGACATTCGAGATAAAAGTGGCAAGAACTGGATTTTAACGCTTGCTGTGTACAACGGTTACTTAGCCAGGAAATAACTAAAATCACAATACGATTGCCAAATGTGAGTGAAGAAACAGATGTTGTGTGTCTGAGTGAAAATGTACGAGTTAAAGGCTTGTATCATGAGTCTACCATAAGCTCAGTCAAATCAGGTATTCTCACAGATGTCCTCGTTCTCAATAGAGCTTTAAGAAAGGGATGTTGCTTGAGTTATTTCCTTGTTTACGACAAAGCAGTCGCTGCGGAACTAATAGAATTATCAATAGGTAGTGTAACACAAGGGGAATCGACTGAAAAGCCACGCATTGTAGATACAGTAAAGTTAAAAGCGTGTTACGATACAAAGCAAGTTTTTAACCATAAATTCTTCAACCTGTTTAATAAGGAAAATTACCCTAAAAGTTCAGACTTACTATTTATTTACAAAAGTATAACCAAAGCTGATGACGGAACTTTATACAAAATATATACAAAAAAATAAATCAGAAAACTCACAAGTAATATTAAATGACCATTAAATCTTAACCATCACACTATTATATATAATCACTAAATCCTAAACATCACCATATAAAAAAATAATAATCCAAACTAAACATCACCACATAAAATATAATAACTCTGGGGCCTGGAGCAGTAAGAGAACACTGACACTCGATACTTATTGGTTTAGGAGACAGGAGACAAGATGTCGACTTCACTACCTAGCCTGTATACTTAGTAAATGACCCTGGAGCACACCAGATTTTCCCACTTTCCGATCAGGACCAATCACAGGGCTCCACATACTATTACACTAAGGGCCAATTGCAAGAACGGTTATGGGGTGTACGACGCCATTTACGATGACCTTCTTGCCCTGGTCTTTTTCAGCAATATCGCCTTTAACACATGGAATTCTGCACTTTTCGAAGATTTGGAGGAGTCTCGAAACAAGTTTCCTGGTGGGAATTATTAGCTAGTGCTGTACTCGAAATATCGAAACTTTGAGATCTCTCAAGAGCTTCAAAAGGGTGGGTATTCCTGAAACAAGATCAGGGCAAGAAGGTCATCGTAAACGGCGTCGTACACCCCACGACTGTTCTTGCAATTGGCCCTAAGACCGGCGAGGTGTATACCCCAGATTTACTGATGGCCAGCGCCATCTTGTGACCAGTGTCTTCCCTAAAGAAACTGATGAAGTAGTTCTTCATAACAAGCGCCTCACGTGAAAGTAGTCGATCATCCTCAAGGAAAACGTGATCTTTCAGAATTACTAGCCGAGTTTACGGAAATTAAAGCATTACCTGGAGAACCCCTAGGTAAAACAACATTGACAAACCATTACATTCCACTGAAGCCGAACACTCACCCGATCTACATACCAGTATATCGGCAACCCCACAGTCAAAAGTCTGTAGCCATAACAAATGGTACAATACATGGTGAAACAAGAGGTAATCCAACTTTCCTCATGACCATGGAACTCGCCTCTTTTCCTAGTTCCCAAGAAAGATGTAGAATTGAGATCAGTCATAGATTTTCGACTAGTCAACCAAGCAACTGTACCAGATAGGTTCCCAGTGCCTTTCCTAACTGACTTACTACAGTAGTAGGGTGTGTCATACGGAGGCGAATTTTTTTTTGAGTTTGAAAAATCGGCCCATGGTATTAATGATGTAGTTCTATGTGCAGAATCATGTGATATCTTCAGATTTGAAAAGTTTTCATTGTTTGCTAGGTAAATTTTAACTTGAAATCTTATGAAAATTCAGTATTCCCACCCTTTTACCAACACCACTAAATAGCTTATTTAAAGTAAAGTAAATGTATCAGGTTAATTTATTAGGATGAAAATGATCCAGAATAGTGAAACGAATGATCTTGACACATTTATTAAATTTAATATTCCTTTAGAAAACAAAATCATCAAATACAAAAACCGGTTTTACTACTACGACCCGGTGTTGCTGCACACCATAGAGAACATGTCTTTCTTGCTTCTGTTTCTACTCATCACCTCCCTGCTGACCACCTGAGCTCGGATGTAGCCTTCCCTCCTCTCCTGGCTGTACACGTGACTGCTGGCCTCGCTCACTTGCTGTACACAACGCTCTATACTCTGGATGTGCGAGGGCCAGGCAGGGACATGCATGGGGCTGTCCAGGAAAGCTCTGACTTGAATATTGGTGAGGCTGCAGGTAAGAGGGGTCTCACTGCCAGCCTGGATGTTATCCAGATCTATGAGATCAGTGAGGGTCTTGGCACCTAGATTGACTTCAGGAGTCTTCCTGACCCTGAAGGAATCGTCACCAACTGATTCGTCATGCCCAGATCCTCTCATAAGTCTCATATCCAAGATCTTTTTGACTGCCACTCTTCTCTCCTCCTCATCCTTACTGCAGAGCATTGTCTGCAGAACTGCCTCGGGATGAGCATACCAGGAAGATCTCCTCACAGTCTGCTCCACAATCTGAACAACCTTCCTTGGCTGACTCCTCAGGAGCTCAAGCTGGAAAAGAACATGCCTCGGACCTTCGGAGAACGATGACTTGACCTTGGTGTTGAACCAATTTGGCAAGTAGACACTCAAGATGAATTGGACAATAAGTCTCAGGTTGTGAAGCTGGTTCCCTTTCAGTTAATGATGAGCGACCCAAATTCTGCAGAACCTGAGAGCCGTTGTGAGCCACCTAGAATGTGAGACTGGACCTATCTGCAGGTAAGCAAGTCTATCAGGCATGACCACAGTTTTGATGGCACTGCAAATTATGTAACCATAGTACTGGTCAGTACTCAGGTCGTCAATGACAGTATGTGCAAGCTCAACGAGTGGAGGGCCAACTGTGATTTTTTCAAAGCTCGGGTTTATTTCTAACTCAGTGGCAGAGTCCAGCATCTTGCCAAGAGGACCAGACCATCTGTTGTTTGAAAGAGTCTTGCCATCCAGCTCCTGTATCAGATGTCTGAGTGGCAACTCGTTGGTGTGGAGGTCACAAACAATCCAGACCAGCTTCCTCCCAATCTTCCGCTCTATCCACTGTATGACCCCCCCTTGCCACCCTGTGTTCGTGTTGGTGCTGTCCCCTTCAATGGCCTGCAGGGTCTGGTCTACGTTCCTCTCTCTGAGCCAGTTCACAATGTTATCTGCCACTATCTCAGCTGGTTTCCTGATGTCATCTTTCTCTGGAGTGAAATGCCACAAATACTTCCCTCCTGGTTCACTGGAGCAGGAGTAGTGTTCCTCCTTCACCATGGCAGGGAACAACTTGTCAGAATCTTCAACTTTCATGAACACTTTAGTGTCATCCCTTCTCCCATCAAAGAACAAACAATTGATTCCATTTTCTCTTATCCCCTTATCAAACTCCTCTTCTAGGTTACTGACAAGTTTCTCCTGAGCTCTCCTTACTTTGTTATGATCTATCACCAGGTGAACATCATCAGGCGTTATCAAACCACCGTCAATCCAGGCAGCTGTTGCTATCTCTGCAGTTTCTCTGAGACCAGTGTGGTGTCGCATGCTGGCCAGAGCTATGCTCGGGATATCTTTCCTATTTCGAATCTTATGCCTGGAAGGTTTGGGATCATTATTTTCTGGGTTAGGGACAATGTCACCATTCTCCTAGTCAGCACTCGGATCAGCCATGGGGAAGTCATTAAACTCTGAATCAGCTTGACTGCAATCATCGGCCTTTTTTACCTCACCCTGGGCCTTCTCAAGTCTCTTTTCCTCGGCAACTCTTCTCCTCTTCTGTCTCTCTGTGGCAGCCTCCTGTCTCTTGGACTCCGGAATATCTTGGCTAGAAATCATGAGAGCCCCTATACTGCCAGTCTTCTCTCTCTGTGCTTTGACAAATGCCAGTTCGATCACAGGAATCTTCAGTTCACGCTTGCAAATACAGGAGATGTGGGCCTCGGATTTACAGTCACGATCGCATCCAAACTCAGGACAGAGAACAATTGGGTACTTGCAAGTAATTATGTCAAATAACTGGTCCAGTTGCTTGGCAAAGTTGTCCTTAACTGCAAGTTTTCCTCTCCCAAGAGAGATATCTCTTGCCTTTTCCCAACTGGCTAGCAGTCTCTCACTAATCTTCTTCTGACTTGTTATGACTGGAGGCTTGAACTGAGCGTTAGCCAGAGTGTACTGTGCCAAGACAGCTTTGGTCATATCACTGGCAATGTCTTTGTTTGTGTAAGTTCTTTGGTTCTTTTCACTGATTTGCCTGATTAAAACACCGTATCTCAAAGCATCTCTCAATGTAGGCAACTCCGACTTCAGGAGCTCTCTCCCAGACCCAAGATAGTGACTGAGATGGCTGGATTTTTGGTTCCTCGTCCTGACACAAGCAGCCATCGCAAATATTAAAAACTTATAAATGCATCAGAATCTGAAACAGAAAAAAATATTGTTAGTTGGATTGTTAAAGAATGAAGTCAGAAAGCAATGTTCACTATTTAATTGTAATGCACTAATGCAGCTGTACGTTAGATTTTCGATAAATTTCACGCTAAAATTTACCGAGCAAAAGGTTGCAAAATATTGAAACTGAAATTATTTTCTGTTTATATACACTAAAATCTACCAAGAAAGTGATGGGCCATTAGTTTTAGCTGATCTTCCCTCCTATGACACCCTATTACTACAGTCTCTAGGAAAAGACAACGCCGTCTTTAGTAACCTAGATTTGCTAACCGGTTACTGCTAAATTCCCTTACATAAGGAATCCCGTGAGGTAAATGCGTTCAGTGTATACCAATGGGGCATTTCAAATTCTTTTGAATGCCATTCTGTTGAGGAATGCGCCGCTAACATTCCAAAGAATGACAAATACCTTGTTTGCTGGAATGATAGGTAACATAGTCTATGACTATTTAGAATTTCTAGATGATCTTATCATAGAAAGCAAAGATTTACTAAGCCATTTAAAGAAACTGCAAGAAGTCTTCACAATGCTACAAATAGCTAGATTGAAAGTGAAACTTTCCAAGTGTAAATTTCTTAAATGCAGAATCCAATTTCTCGGACACGTAGTGGATGGTAACGGTATACACAGTCCCAAAAATGTAGATCAACTTCGTAGTTTCCTGGGATTATCAGGACACTAACGTTCTTTCACTGAAGGTTATGCCAAGTTAGCCTCACCACTCACTAAAATCCTCAAAATGGACGTAGAGTATAAGTGGAACAAAAAACAAGAGGACAGTTTTAAATCCCTTAACGAACGCTCCGGTGTTTGCCTTTCCGGACTACACAAAAACATTTAACATGTGCACCGATGCCACCGGCCTAGGGCTAGGGCCTGTGCTCATACAAACTGATCATCGAGGGAAGTGGCGTGTAATAGCATATGCCAGTTGTTAATAGCATACGCCAGTCTCACCCTCAACGATGCAGAAATATATCATTCAGCTACTCACTTGGGAGCATTAGCTGTAGTGTGGGCTCTGAAACATTTTCGGGATCTCACTTTTGGATATCGGATCACAGTTCACACAGATCATGGAGACCTGACAGAACTATTTCGTGGGAAGAGATTATCATGGCGTCTAGCTCTCTGGTATCTGCTCATAAAGGAGTTCACACTCGACTTTGTCACGTGCCTGAGCGCTCGGGAACTCGCATAGCGTGAGGCATATGTTCACGCCTACATTTCACACAAGCTATTAACTTGTTAATTGTACTTATTATATTATTATTGTTTTTAGTTACTTAGGTTAATTGTATATTTATGTATGTTATTAATATGCATCATTGTCTTACTCTGTTAAGTCAAATCAAGAGTAGTATTAATTAATTATATAAACTATCAGCAAATGTCCTGGATCACCTGATATGAGACGCTCTCCCCCACGGCGTGCCCCACGCTTTCCCGAGTAGCGAATAACCATGGCATATGGTAGACTTGTCCATTCGTTCTCTAGCCTTGACCCTTGTCTAGTGCCTTGTCCAGTCTTCTGCAATGCCCTAGGGGTATCAGGTATTAGTGACACGTTTAGTTAGGCCTAGGAAGGGATCCTGGTGGTAAGGAATCTCCTGTTTGGTAGGAAATAACTATTTAGTAGGGATTGTAGTATGTATATATTTTCTATGTCTGTGTAATATAGTTATGTTAAGTAATATTCGTTTGGTCTAACTCCTTAAGGTATATTTTCACCCTTCCGGCATCACTCTTATTTTAATATACAATTACTTATACCCTTAAATTCATGTTTGCTACTCATTACTCCCTTTAGAACATATATTGAATTAATTAATTATCTTCCCTTTTGTGATTCACTTATTTCAGCTGTTCTTACTTATTCAATACATTTAGTTGAGTAGGTTTTTGGTGGGGATAATTATTGCCGTGTTCCCTATTTGTTCCTTTATTTGTTAATAACTTGGGGTAGGTTTCACTCCCCAGGTATAAAGGGTACTGGGATCCCGACAAGTGGGGGCCTGTGTCCGGGAGCTAACCACCATTGTTGTGTCATATCAAGTGTTGTTACTCGCCAGGTGTTGTTTCATCGCTAAGTATTTTTGGATGCAAGTTGCTGTGTTCACAGTGTTCATTTATATTGCTCCTGTTATTGCTTAAGCTACTGGTGAGTTAACCCTTATCTTGTGTACCAGGTGTTTGGTTAATCCCTTGCTGTGTTTCACGGTTGATTGCATTTTGATATTATTAATTAGCTAGCTAGTTAGCTTAGCTGCCACCGTTACTTTTTTTTCGCTACTTGATTTTGAGTTCAACATGTTTGACCTGGAAAGCTTTTTGGCTTCACCTTCAGCCGAAGTACTGTAGGGGCTTACTAAGGCAGAGTGGCAATCCCTCCCTGCTTATTATGAAGTAGAAGGCCGCTCTTCCATGAATAAGGCTAGGTTAGAAGAGGCTGTCCTCAACTACCTTATTGACAATGAAATTATAGCCCAACCGTGGGGAAATTCAGAGGAAACTGTTACACCAAGTAATTTGGCCTTACGAGTTGAACTCAAGAAACTCGAGGTGGAGTTGGAAACTCTCAAACAACGAGGTTTGGCTCAGGGTAGTAATACTTCAACATTCAGTGTAGACAAATGTCTCAACAGTGTTCCTAAATTTAATGAGGAAGAACCAGACAAGTTCTTCTCTCTTTTTGAGAAAATTGCCCGACTTAATAAGTGGCCTGTTTCTCAATGGTCTCAACTTATTTATAGATCTTTCACTGGCAAAGCATTAGATGTGTTTTCTGCCCTCTCTGAGGATCAATGTCGAGACTATGCCTTTGTTAAGTCCGCGGTTTTGAGCGCTTATAAACTTGTTCCTGAAGCCTACCGGCAACAGTTCCGTAACTGCCGGAAGACTGACAAACAAACATTTGTGGAGTTCTTCAGGCAGAAACAGGTCCTTTGTCTGAGGTGGATTGAAAGTGAGCCTGGCCATGTAGAACATGACAAGCTTGTTGAACTAATCCTGCTAGAGGAGGTTAGAAAGTGTATCCCAGGCGACATTCGAGCACACTTGGATCAGAGAGGTATCTGTACCCTGGCTGATGCTGGTCCAGTGGCTGACCATTATTCCTTAACTAATAGAAATGTAAATTCCAGGTCTTATGCTCCCATGCCCCAGTCCTTCACTTCCTTCAAGCGGCCCACACCAACATCTACATCGGGGTCCCTGCCTCTTGTCATACCGACCCGACTCTCAGGTTCTGCATCATCTACCCCGGGTGAGCCCATGGTCCATGGGACAGGTGGATCTACTCCTACTGGTGAGAGAAACTCTAGTTGCAGGTACTGTAAGAAGCCAGGACATGTCATCAGCGACTGTCTCAAGTTAAAGAAAAGAAATTCCTCTCACCAAGGATCCCCCGCTCTTTTGGTCAGGGTGGCCGAGCAATCTGAGAAATTATTGGAGCCCTGTGTCACTGCCCTCAGTCAGACTGTTGCCCTGGATGCTTCCCCCTCTTCTGTGATATCAACCTTTGAACCATTTTGTTCTCCTGGTTCCTTAGCTTTGGATCAATTCAGTTAACCCACTTCTGTTAAACTCTTGAGAGACACAGGCTCAGCCTTATCTCTTGTTACTAAAGAAGCTGCTCCATTCCTGGATTCATGCTATACTGGTAGCTGGGTGCTTGTGAACGGTTTGACCGGTGGGTCGCGTATTCCCCTTTGTCAAGTGTACCTGCGGTCATCCATAAAGTCAGGCTATGTCACGTTAGGAGTAGTAGATAGCTTACCTGTAGAAGGGGTCTCTCTATTGATAGGAAATGACCTCGTTGGCGACATGATGTTCCCTAATGTTGTGATCTCATCTTGTCCCACTGCCGAGAATAATACTGTGCAGTTAGAAGTAGACTTTCCAGGGTTGTTCCCTGCGTATGCTGTGACCCGTAGCATGAGCCGCAGTACAGAGGTAGAAGAGACTAGTGAAGTTGATGAAGTTTCCCTCCAGGACTGTGAAAAGTCCGAGGATAATCTTAACCAGCCGGACCATACTGATCTTGGTCTCAGTGAATTTTTTGAGGATTCCCCACAACCAGATAACCTCCAGATTAGTTCTGATGGAGATAGGAACCCAGATGTCACTAGTTTTGGTTCCTCTCCCATCACTAGGAGTAAGTTTATTGAGCTACAAGCAGGGGATCCTGAGCTAGTAGGTTTTCTCAATAGGTCAGTTACTGAGACAGAAGCTGAGCAAGAATCAAATTGCTACTACACTAGGTCTGGTGTATTAATGCGGAAGTTCCGTCCCTCCAATTCTCCTGCCAATCACCCTTGGTTAGTTCATCATCAAGTTGTTATTCCCAAACCTTTGCGGCAGGACGTACTTAGTATCGCTCATGATGGGGTGGGTGGTCATTTAGGAGTTAGGAAGACCTATGCAAAAATTTTATCCCAGTTCTTTTGGCCTAGGATGAAGAAAGACGTCAGCTCTTACTGTCGCACTTGCCATGATTGTCAGGTAGCGGGGAAACCGAACCCCAGTGTTAAACCATTCCCTCTGCAGCCTATCCCAGTCATTGAAGAGCCCTTTAGTAAGGTGGTCATAGATTGTGTCGGTCCCTTACCTAAGACCCCTCGTGGTCATCAGTTCTTGCTAACCATTATTGATTGTGCAACCCGTTATCCTGAAGCCATTCCCTTGCGCCGCATCACAGCGAAGAATGTTATCAAAGCCTTAACCCACTTCTTCACTCAAGTAGGCCTTCCTACAGTGGTGCAGTCAGATCAGGGTTCCAATTTTACTTCCCGGTTGTTTAATCAGGTAATGCAAACCCTGGGAGTCCGGCAGTTGAGGTCTTCGGCCTATCACCCTCAGTCACAGGGGGTGGTAGAGAGATTTCACCAGACACTAAAACTCATGTTGCGCACCTTCTGTCTGGAGACTGGGAAGGATTGGGACGAGGGAGTTGACCTGCTTTTGTTTGCTGTTCGGGACAGTAAACAAGAGTCGCTAGGATTCTCGCCCTTCCAGCTCGTCTATGGACATGAGGCGCGAGGGCCTCTTAAGGTGTTAAAAGAGTGTTGGTTGAGTGATCAGAGCACGACGCCCTTAGCTTCATATGTGGTCCAATTCAAGGAGAAGTTGCGTCTGGCTGTAGAACTTGCCCAGTCCAACTTAAGGTGTGCTCAGGTGAAAATGAAACTGCATTTTGAAAAGGCCCATCAGGCAAAACCTAGAGAATTCCAAGTGGGGGAGCAGGTGTTGGCCTTCCTGCCCTTACATGATCACCCTTTTAAATCCAAATACAGTGGTCCATATGAAGTACTAGAAAAACAGGGGTCCGTGAATTATGTGATTAGCACCCCTGAACGGCGTAGGAAAAAACGCCTTATCCATGTCAATCTTTTAAAGTCATATCATGTTCGTAACGAAACCCTGGGAAAAGCAGTTGCTTGTGTTGATCAATCCTTGCCAACTTGTATCATTGTGCCAGAGTGTAAGGATGATAAAGATCAGTGTTTTTCTGAAATAATGAATGGTCTAGTGTAAAAGTGGAAAACTCGACTATCTTGGAGGACCCCAGTGCTAAGTTGTGCCATCTCTCTAGTGACCAAGCCAATAATATAAAGTCTCTATTACAGGAGTATCTTATTATAGTTGGTGATTACCCACTCTCCTGTTCAGTGCTGGAGCATGACGTTGAGACCAGGGGAGCCAAGCCAATCCGACAGCGTCCCCACCGTCTTAATGCCTTCAAGCGGGAGTGTGTGCGAGCCGAGGTACAGCGTCTTCAAGAGCTAGGCCTCGTCGAACCCAGCATCAGTCCATGGGCATCCCCTGTTGTTCTAGTTCCAAAGCCGAATGGGTCAATGCGGCTGTGTGTGGATTATCGCAAGGTGAATGCTGTCACTGAACCCGATGGTTATCCCTTGCCACGCATCGACGACGTGATCGACGATCTTGGACAGGCAAGGTACGTGACCAACTTGGATCTCCTCCAGGGCTACTACCAGATAAGACTGACTGAACGCTCCAGGGCCATCTCTGCTTTTGTCACTCCTGAGGGGTTGTACCAATTCACAGTCCTTCCGTTTGGTATGCGGAACGCCCCTGCAACCTTTCAACGCCTCATGAATTTCATCACGTCTGGTCTGGAAGGTGTCCGCTGTTACCTAGACGACCGTATCGTCTTCAGCAGTTCCTAGGAAGATCACATGAATCGTCTACAAGCCCTCTTCTCCGTACTGGCTGCAAGCAAGCTGACGGTGAACCTCGTCAAAACTGAGTTCGGCCATGCCCACGTCACTTTCTTGGGGCATGTGGTCGGACAAGGGGAAGTCCAGCCTATAGCAGCCAAAATTGAGGCAATTCAACAGTATCCAGTGCCAGGCGATAAGAAGAGTGTGATGAGGTTGCTGGGTATGGCGGGGTAGGGTGTGTCATAGGAGGGAAGATCAGCTAAAACTAATGGCCCATCACTTTTTTGGTAGATTTTAGTGTATATAAACAGAAAATAATTTCAGTTTCAATATTTTGCAACCTTTTGCTAGGTAAATTTTAGCGTGAAATTTATCGAAAATCTAACGTACAGCTGCATTAGTGCATTACAATTAAATAGTGAACATTGCTTTCTGACTTCATTCTTGAACAATCCAACTAACAATATTTTTTTCTGTTTCAGATTCTGATGCATTTATAAGTTAATAATATTTGCGATGGCGGCTTGTGTCAGGACGAGGAACCAAAAATCCAGCCATCTCAGTCACTATCTTGGGTCTGGGAGAGAGCTCCTGAAGTCGGAGTTGCTTACATTGAGAGATGCTTTGAGATACGGTGTTTTAATCAGGCAAATCAGTGAAAAGAACCAAAGAACTTACACAAACAAAGACATTGCCAGTGATATGACCAAAGCTGTCTTGGCACAGTACACTCTGGCTAACGCTCAGTTCAAGCCTCCAGTCATAACAAGTCAGAAGAAGATTAGTGAGAGACTGCTAGCCAGTTGGGAAAAGGCAAGAGATATCTCTCTTGGGAGAGGAAAACTTGCAGTTAAGGACAGCTTTGCCAAGTAACTGGACCAGTTATTTGACATAATTACTTGCAAGTGCCCAATTGTTCTCTGTCCTGAGTTTGGATGCGATCGTGACTGTAAATCCGAGGCCCACATCTCCTGTATTTGCAAGCGTGAACTGAAGATTCCTGTGATCGAACTGGCATTTGTCAAAGCACAGAGAGAGAAGACTGGCAGTATAGGGGCTCTCATGATTTCTAGCCAAGATATTCCGGAGTCCAAGAGACAGGAGGCTGCCACAGAGAGACAGAAGAGGAGAAGAGTTGCCGAGGAAAAGAGACTTGAGAAGGCCCAGGGTGAGGTAATAAAAGGCCGATGATTGGAGTCAAGCTGATTCAGAGTTTTAATGACTTCCCCATGGCTGATCCGAGTGCTGACCAGGAGAATGGTGACTTTGTCCCTAACCCAGAAAATAATGATCCCAAACCTTCCAGGCATAACATTCGAAATAGGAAAGATATCCCGAGCATAGCTCTGGCCAGCATGCGACACCACACTGGTCTCAGAGAAACTGCAGAGATAGCAACAGCTGCCTGGATTGACGGTGGTTTGATAACACCTGATGATGTTCACCTGGTGATAGATCATAACAAAGTAAGGAGAGCTCAGGAGAAACTTGTCAGTAACCTAGAAGAGGAGTTTGATAAGGGGATAAGAGAAAATGGAATCAATTGTTTGTTCTTTGATGGGAGAAGGGATGACACTTAAAGTGTTCATGAAAGTTGAAGATTCTGACAAGTTGTTCCCTGCCATGGTGAAGGAGGAACACTACTCCTGCTGCAGTGAACCAGGAGGGAAGTATTTGTGGCATTTCACTCCAGAGAAAGATGACATCAGGAAACCAGCTGAGATAGTGGCAGATAACATTGTGAACTGGCTCAGAGAGAGGAACGTAGACCAGACTCTGCAGGCCATTGGAGGGGACAGCACCAACACGAACACAGGGTGGCAAGGGGGGGTCATACAGTGGATAGAGCGGAAGATTGGGAGGAAGCTGGTCTGAATTGTTTGTGACCTCCACACCAACGAGTTGCCACTCAGACATCTGATACAGGAGCTGGATGGCAAGACTCTTTCAAACAACAGATGGTCTGGTCCTCTTGGCAAGATGCTGGACTCTGCCACTGAGTTAGAAATAAATCCGAGCTTTGAAAAAATCACAGTTGGCCCTCCACTCGTTGAGCTTGCACATACTGTCATTGACGACCTGAGTACTGACCAGTGCTATGGTTGTATGATTTGCAGTGCCATCAAAACTGGGGTCATGCCTGATAGACTTGCTTACCTGCAGATAGGTCCAGTCTCACATTCTAGGTGGCTCACAACGGCTCTCAGGTTCTGCAGAATTTGGGTCGCTCATCATAAACTGAAAGGGAACCAGCTTCACAACCTGAGACTTATTGTCCAATTCATCTTGAGTGTCTACTTGCCAAATTGGTTCAACACCAAGGTCAAGTCATCGTTCTCCGAAGGTCCGAGGCATGTTCTCTTCCAGCTTGAGCTCCTGAGGAGTCAGCCAAGGAAGGTTGTTCAGATTGTGGAGCAGACTGTGAGGAGATCTTCCTGGTATGCTCATCCCGAGGCAGTTCTGCAGACAATGCTCTGCAGTAAGGATGAGGAGGAGAGAAGAGTGGCAGTCAAAAAGATCTTGGATATGAGACTTATGAGAGGATCTGGGCATGACGAATCAGTTGGTGACGATTCCTTCAGGGTCAGGAAGACTCCTGAAGTCAATCTAGGTGCCAAGACCCTCACTGATCTCATAGATCTGGATAACATCCAGGCTGGCAGTGAGCCCCCTCTTACCTGCAGCCTCACCAATGTTCAAGTCAGAGCTTTCCTGGACAACCCCATGCATGTCCTTGCCTGGCCCTCGCACACCCAGAGTATAGAGCGTTGTGTACAGCAAGTGAGCGAGGCCAGCAGTCACGTGTACAGCCAGGAGAGGAGGGACGGCTACATCCGAGCTCAGGTGGTCAGCAGGGAGGTGATGAGTAGAAACAGAAGCAAGAAAGACATGTTCTCTATGGTGTGCAGCAACACCGGGTCGTAGTAGTAAAACCGGTTTTTGTATTTGATGATTTTGTTTTCTAAAAGAATATTAAGTTTAATAAATGTGTCTAGATCATTCGTTTCACTTTTCTGGATCATTTTCATCCTAATAAATTAACCTGATACATTTACTTTACTTTAAATAAGCTATTTAGTGGTGTTGGTAAAAGGGTGGGAATACTGAATTTTCATAAGATTTCAAGTTAAAATTTACCTAGCAAAAAATGAAAACTTTTCAAATCTGAAGATATCACATGATTTTGCACATAGAACTAAATCATTAATACCATTGGCCGATTTTTCAAACTCAAAAAAAAAAAAATCGCCTCCGTATGACACACCCTAAAGGCGGGGTACTACCGCCGTTTTTGTCCAAACTTCTCCTCTGTTGCCTCTCCCATGACTGACCTGCTGAGTGGCAAGAAAACCTTCAAGTGGACTACGGCTTGCCAGGAATCTTTTGAGAATCTTAAATCCCTGCTGGTAAATGCTCCTGTACTATTTGCACCTGACCTCCAGAAACAGTTCACTCTCCATGACGACGCCAGTGAAATTGGCGTTGGTGCTGTGCTTTTGCAAGAGGGTGAGAGTGATCAAGTGCTTCATCCGCTGTGCTATTTTTCTAGAAAATTTTACAAATATCAAAGAAACTATGCCACCA
Source organism: Homarus gammarus (assembly GCA_958450375.1). NCBI lineage: Eukaryota > Metazoa > Arthropoda > Malacostraca > Decapoda > Nephropidae > Homarus > Homarus gammarus. The sequence continues at coordinate 888,488 of CAUDMG010002350.1, read as the reverse complement.
TTGAAAAGGAGGCTTTATCACTGATCATGGCACTAGAAAACTTCAAAGTATATATTGGCAGCACTGCTTATCCCGTTCAAGTGTTCACTGATCATAACCCACTTACTTTTGTTGACAAGATGAAACATACCAACCAAAGGCTTTTGAGGTGGGCTCTATCACTTCAGCCCTATAACTTGAACATTTCCCATATCCTCGGAAAAGAGAACGTGTTGGCTGATGCACTTTCTCGAGTCTGATTATTTAGAAACTATGTCTATATGCAAATTATTTTTTGTTTTATTGTCATTGAGTACCTTGTGTTTATACTATGAATTATTTTGCTTCATATTGATTTAAACTGATTGTGTTAGTTATTACGTACTTTCACTGTGTAGCTGTCTATCCATTTTCGCTTCCAGTTAGTTGTAAGCTCACTTTTTTGGGGGAGGTGTCACGTGCCTGAGCGCTCGGGAACTCTCATAGCGTGAGGCATATGTTCACGCCTACATTTCACACAAGCTATTAACTTGTTAATTGTACTTATTATATTATTATTGTTCTTAGTTACTTAGGTTAATTGTATATTTATGTATGTTATTAATATGCATCATTGTCTTACTCTGTTAAGTCAAATCAAGAGTAGTATTAATTAATTATATAAACTATCCAGCAAATGTCCTGGATCACGTGATATGAGACGCTCTTCTCCACGGCGTGCCCCATGCTTTCCCGAGTAGCGAAAAACCGTGGCATATGGTAGACGTGTCCATTCGTTCTCTAGCCTTGGCCCTTGTCTAGTGCCTTGTCCAGTTTTCTGCAATGCCCTAGGGGTATCAGGTATTAGTGACACGTTTAGTTAGGCCTAGGAAGGGATCCTGGTGGTAAGGAATCTCCTGTTTGGTAGGAAATAACTATTTAGTAGGGATTGTTGTATGTATATATTTTGTATGTCTGTGTAATATAGTTATGTTAAGTAATATTTGTTTGGTCTATCTCCTTACGGTATATTTTCACCCTTCCGGCATCACTCTTATTTTAATATACAATTACTTATACTGTACCCTTAAATTCATGTTTGCTACTCATTACTCCCTTTAGAATATAAATTGAATTAATTAATTATCTTCCCTTTTGTGATTCACTTATTTCAACTGTTCTTACTTATTCAAGTACATTTAGTTGAGTAGGTTTTTGGTGGGGATAATTATTGCCGTGTTCCCTATTTGTTCCTTTATTTGTTAATAACTTGGGGTAGGTTTCACTCCCCAGGTATAATGGGTAGTGGGATCGCGACAGCTTCAAGTATTTTCTGGGTCGTGCGAACGTGGTTGCCGATTTGCTATCGAGACTCATAGTTCCTGTATACGCCACTACCCAGGTTCACCCTTTCACAGTTAAGGGCGGAACAACTACAGGAGGAGGAAAGCAGGTCCTCGAATCCACCTGCCCTCCTTGTTGAGCTCTGCTCCATGTAATCCACGGCTAGCGTCGTCGGCTTTGCTCAGTGCCGAGCTCACATGGCGCCATTGCTCTTCATTGGAATCCTTGTGAATCTTTGCCACTCGATTGGCCACAAAGGAGTAGAAGCGTATTTCGTTGTTTCGTATGTACTGAAGGGCACTGATCTGTCTATCCGTAACTTAAGTTCTCGTCGTAATTGTTTGTCTGCCTTGGCAGCCAGCACTACCGCACAGAGATCGAGTTGAGGTATGGTCTGCTGTTTTAGAGGGGCTAGCTTGGCCATGCCACACACGAAGGAGATATAGTGGATTTCATCTTCACTCGTGGGCCTGGTGACATCAGGAATAAAGACAACCGGAGAAACGGAGGATGAACACTGCTCGTTAAGCTGCAGAGATCACCTTCTTCAGATGTGCCGGACTTTTTTTAGCATGTCCACAGGAAAACGAACTTCACTCATAAGGGAAGAGCGTCTCTGCTTCGTCTTCCTGGGTCCTAATCACCAGATGACGGAGTGCAGCCAGAAGATGATATGGATATGTGGTATATATGGCAACTCTAGATTACAATGGAGGCTTCTGCATTTCACGGGAGTTTTGATGAGCAGTGACAAGGCGCAACGGGGCGAAGTTGAAAGAGGAAGAACACCAGGCTAGTTTCTAAGGGGTGAAGAGAGCAATCCCCGAGATCGCCTACCAAACGGACATATCACCTGACCACAAGCGACCGAGACTGAGTCAACTCAAAGCCATTATGCCGCCACCGGAACCGACGACCAGTGGAGTTAAATCATGGAAGACTGAAGCCGGTACAAGCACCATGAGGAAAAGGCCTGGAAGCAGACAGAACGTGCTGGTGACTACGACCAGAGGAAATCCACATAGATGGGTGAGGGAAACCACAACCAACAATGGAAGCGATGATCAGCATGAAGAACCCAACGATTGCGGGTTGTTAGTAAAAGGGTCCAGTAGAGTCGCACTTCCAATAGTGAAAGTCAAGGTGGAGGAAAATAACCAGGAGGAGAAAGGAGCAGTGGTCACCGGAGCGCTCTTGGATTCAGGCAGCGACCGATCATACTGCACGCGTAGCCTAGCTAACGGGCTGCAAGCAGAGGGAAGACCAGTTTCCCTCTATATTGACACGATCATGAAGGAAGGAAATAGTGTAAACACCGAAGAGATCGATCAAAAAGTGGCTCGTATCGGAGTAAGAAGGAGCCGATCCGCCACTATGCCCAAGACCATTGTTGTTAAGAACCTACCGTTTACTCTGAGAACGTCGGTCGCAGACACCTGAGACGTCACCATATAGAGAACACCTTCGAGGTACTGTGCTACGCCACGCACCGAAAAGAGTGGATCTTCTGATAGGCCTGGATGTACCACAATCAGTAGCATGTTAGAAGTAAGGACCGGGAAGGACGGAGAGCCATTTGCAATACGCACCCTTCTAAGCTTGACTCTAAATGGACCACTTGGAGTGGTAAGCTGTAATTGCACTGCGATCAACCACTTCGTCAGGACGGCAACACCGAGCTCGGAGACAAGTCTGGAAAAACAAGTCAGACACTTCTAAGAATGCGATACTGCCTACAGTAACGATGATCCCGTCTCTGTCGAAGGCAACAGAGTCCTGATGCAGTGGTCAACGTCAACTATTCAAGTGAACGGACGCTACCAACTTTCCATCCTGTTTCGCCATGAAGAACCAGGACTCCCAGAAAATAAGAATCTTGTGGAACAACGATTGACAGAATTGAAAAAAAAAAACGTCTCCTGAAGAGCCTAGGACTCTCTCAGAGGTATCAAGAAGAGATGAGATATCTAATCGACGAGGGACTTGCAGAGAACTCAGTGCTGCGCTCAGAAAGACCTGGTACCTCCTACACCACCCTGTGTTAAATCCCAATAAGCCAGAAAAGGTGAGAATAGTTTTTGATTGCGCAGCCGTGTATGAGTCGGTGTTACCGAACAGCCAGGTGATGCAAGGGCCAGACTTTAACAACAAACTGATGGGAGTCCTCATCAGATTCAGAAAAGGAAAGGTGGAACTCATGGCTGATATCGAGGCAAAGTTCCACCAAGTACGAGTAGTACCCGAACATCGCGACGTCTTACGATTCTTATGGTGGACGGACGACCAGCTGTCAGCAGCCCCCACCACTTACCGAATGACAGTACATCTCTTTGGGGGTGTTGTGAAGCCCTTCATGTGCCGGGTATGCGCTACAACGAATATTCCAAGATCACGAGTAGAGAATCCATGACGACATCAAGAGAGCGAGTCGCAACTTCTATGTTGGCGATCTACTTCTCTCGGTAGATTCGCAGGGGGAAGGTAACGATAATTACCCATCGACTGAGACAGCTGATGAAGAAGGGTGGATTCAGACTTATGAAGTGGGTCTGTAATCACAATGGAGTCCTCAAGGCAGTTCCACCGACGGAGAAAGCCGTGGGAGTAAAGGAGGTAATTTAGAAAGAAGACAGAACCCCCATTTAACGAGCGCTGGGAATCCTGTGGGACCCGGAAAAAGACGAACTCCCGGTCCGGGACCAGATCCCGAAGAAATCGGAGACGAAACGGGCCCTTATGAGTATGGTCAGTTCCATATATGACCCACTGGGACTCATCACTCTGAGCGTCATAAGAGCCAAAATCATATTCCAAGATGAATGCAGACGAGGTGTTGGGTGGAATGAACGACTGGCTGAACAAAACAGAGTGGCATGGCGAAGATGGCTAGTTGAAATTCCTCACCTATCACGGGTACACGTTCCACGTTGTTACTGATTCGAGGATGCGAATCCAGTGGCTGCCGTACAACTACACCACTTCTGCGAGGCCTCCCAACAAGCGTATGGAGCTGTATCATATCCGAAGACCATGAGTGAATATGAAACCCACCATATCTCCTTCGTGTGTGGCATGGCCAATCTAGTCCCTCTAAAACAGCTGACCATACCTCGACTCGAGCTCTGTGCGGCAGTGATAGTTGTCAAGGCAGACAAACAATTACGACGAGAACTTGAGTTACAGATAGACAGATCAGTGTTCTGGACAGCCAGCACGGCAGTCCTTCAGTACATACGAAACAACGAAATACGCTTCTGCGCCTTCGTGGCCAATTGAGTGGCAACGATACACGAGGACTCCAATGAAGAGCAATGGCGCCATGTGAGCTCAGCACTGAACCAAGCCAATGAAGCTAGTCGTGGATTACATGGAGCGGAACTCAACAAGGAGAGCAGGTGGATTCGAGGACCTGCTTTCCTCTTGTTAGAAGAAGACAGCTGGCGAAAGAGTCCAAAGAGGGTTCCAAACCTCACCACGGCGCTGACGGCGAGCGCTGACCAGGGAGAGGATATCCTCAATAAGCTACGAGCCAGATACTCCTCATGGCATCAACTTCTGAAGAGCATAACATGGATTAGAAGGTTTATAAAATGGCGGTTTGGGAAGCAAAGGAACGAACATCACCGAGAAAACCGGCTAAAGGTCAGTGAATTGGAAGATACGAAATTAGCCGTCCTAAGATTTATGCAAAGAAAGGGGTTCCCTCAAGAACTAGGAACGTTGCAACGAGGACAACCCATGAGAAATAGCGACACGAGTCGGCTGGAACCTCACCTAGACACAGACGGCTTGATCAGAGTAGGCGGTCGATTGAAACATGCCACCCTCCACCTAGACCAGAAGAATCCTATACTGTTGCCAAGTGAAAACAGGAACACTGAGCTCATCGTGAGAGAGGTACAGTCGACTAGAGCTGGACACTCAGGACGAGAACACACCCTTGCCGTAATTCGTGAGACGTACTGGATACCTAAGTGCCGCAAATTATTCGACCGCACACTACCGATGTGTGTAACTTGTCGGGGGAGCAACTGGAGGCCTACCCATCAACGCCAAGCTGACCTGCCAGAAGATCGAGTGCGCCCAGGAGGACGGCCGTTCTCCTTCACTGGAATTGACTGCTTCGGCACTTTTGTGGTTAAACAACGCCGGGCCCGGGCGTAGAAAAAGGGATTTTTTGTTCACCTGCCTGACCACCAAAGCCATACATCTAGAAGTCCTCGCCTCACTGGACACTGACTCGTTCGTCAACGCCCTGACAAGATTCACCTGGCGCAGGAGACGGTCTGACAGGGGAACCAACATGATTGGAACTAGCCGAGAGTTACAAGAGGCGGTGAGCGGCTGGAACAACAGTGACAAGGTCGATAATGCCCTCCTACAGAAACAAATAGAATGGCAGTTCAATCTCCCGAGAGCCTCTCATGTGGCCGGGGTGTGGGAACGACAAATCAGCACGGTAACGAACGTCCTCCAGGGAGTGGTGGGCACACAAACAGTGGACGATGAACGACTCAACATTCTGTTCTGCTCCACAGAAGAGATCGTCAACGGAAGGCCCATCACCCCAGTGTCCGACGACCCAAAGTATCTAGAAGCACTAATGCCACTTCACATACTACGGATGAACCAGGAGACTTTGCCCACCTGAGACGATATATTCAACAGATTTTAACCGTATTATATTCTTCGCATCAACGTAGAGGGTGTTATTGTCCTGCACAGCCACAATTGCTCCAACGACCTGTTACAGTTAGGCTGTATGACCACGTGGTGAATGGCATTAATTTTTCCAAGAATAGTCAATTCCATATTGCAATAAACTATCATGTGTAATGAGACCGGCGTCATAAATAATATCAATAAAAGCAATAGGAGAGGCATAATTTACCCACCACCACCAGTTCCATTATGAACCTCTCTATTACGAATATATTTTTTTAATGTAATGTCTGTCCTCCCGTCACTCACATAAGAACTATATTTATTATCACCGATAAGTCGTGTAGTTCAAAGTAGAGGAGCACTTAGAAACGCTCTAAAATGGATTTTTACCATAATTCACATGTCTAGCAGACACAATGTGTGCTCATTTTTTTTTTATTAAAAGCGTGTTTATAACATATAGGTAATTTATTTCTCTTTGGCATAACATTTTATATTCCTATCATCATATTTATGTTATATGACATGGCAAGAGTTCACTGCAAATAGTTCATGTCCTTTCCCTGTGCACGGCAGCACGGTTGTTTTACATGGATAATAAGTTTTGCATTAGAAATTTGAAAATATGGTGTGGTAAACATGACTGATCGAATCATTGTGTTTTAGCTACTAACTGACAGTAATAATGTTATAACAGTAATAATGTTCTATTAAAAATAATACAGTATGAAATACATTCTAACATAATGGTAGAGTGTATGTCATCAATGGTAAAATGGTAGTACCATTTTACCATTGACCATCGGTAAATTGTGGAGTTCATAGAGGATATGCACTGAGAGATGCCATATAATGAATTGTGCACATAAACGGACTTTCTGGCACATGCCATATGTGTTCGTGCGTGCGTGTCTCCGACGCTGCCACATCACCAGGTTAGCCAAAACTGCCTGGCACAAGACTTTTGGCCGGGACTGTACCTTCAAAAGCCTACCACTTGTGTCCATAAAATCCTCATTGTTACAGAAGTGCAAATAGCTTTTGTATGGCATTGTCTGGAAAAATGTTACTACATGGTATGGCTTCTCAACCACCCATTTCATGAACTGCCTACCAAGAGGCAGTTCAGCCAAGGCAATCTTGTGTCTCTTTCATGACCAGGGTAACGCTGCAAGACATAGCCATCATTTTCATATGTAAAAATATTACCGTAACTCTCAGGTCATAGATAATTGCAGAAACCCCAGTGCAGTCATAGGGACGTCTCCGTGAATACCGGGGAAGTCAATAAAAGGAAGGACCCACGTGTTTTCAAGTGGCATAAATAGTGAGGGTGGTGAGTACTGCCTGCTCCTAGTGTGCTACCCCCTGGGTCCCGATCTGCCCCATGATACTGTACCACTTGCTTGCACCTCTGGGCGCCGGTGGTAGAGTGGTACCTCTCTTGCCTCTCAAGCGAGATGTCAGGGGTTCGATTCCCGGTGTAACAGCCCAAAATATACCCCCTCCCCAGACTATACAAGGGGTTAAAGTGGGCTAGTCCAGTTTATACCCCGGGGTATAAAACAGTCTAGGTTATTTCATACCCCCCTAGGCCACATTATACCCCCCCCCCCCCCACACACAATGCGAAACCAGCCCTATGAGAGTTCTGTTTTGAACTCAGTGGTCTGGATAAACTATCTTAATTTAAATTAAAAGACACACTAAGATATTTAAATTATATTTTATTTCTCACCTAACCTAACCAAACCTAACCTAACCTAACCTAACCTAACCTCTCCCAAGGGACCTGAATTCACTTGTTCTGGCCCTGGTGGGGCAATACCACCCCACACCTCATTCCTAAGCCTATCTCTTAAACCTATAATTTTGCTTCTCTGAAGGCTGTTACAATTCTATTATTTTCTTTCTTCTCATTTGTTAAGTTAAGGTCAAATCTGATGACTTTGTGATCGCTATTTCCTAATGTTTCTCCAATTTCTAAATTTGTAATTGTATTTTATCTATTACTTAATACTAATATTAAATCTAGTATATTATTCCCCAGAGTTACCTTATTTATGAAAAACACAAGGAGGTATAATCTGGACAGGAGAGATATAGTCTGGTCTAGCCCAAACTATATAAATTATGATGGAAAAAACTCTGGACATTGATATGCAGACTTATTTATGAAAAACACAGAAGGGGGTATAATCTGGACTAGAGAGGTATAGTCTGGGCTAGCCCAAAATATACCCTGGGGTATAATGTAGCCTGGGCTATTTTATACCCCGGGGTATATTTTGGGATAGCCCACTGTAACCCCGGGTATAGTTTGGCGGGGGGGGGGGGGTTAATGTGGGCTGCTACACCCAGGGCGGCAGAAAGTTGTTTGGACTCTCTTCCTAGCCTCCTTGGTCCCTGTTCACCTAGCAGTAAGTAGGTACCTGTTGTAAATCGAAAAGTTGCGGATTCGTATTCAGGGAAAGTTGTTGGAGCTTCTGTTACTCAGATCTAACACTATCCAGAGGACTGGTGAACCAAGGATCAGACACCCAACACAGACAAAAAACCCAGTTTTTGCTCTCTGCGCTAAATCAAATATAACGCATGTCGTGTAATGTAAAGTCACGGCTCTAACTCTCCCACTACAATTCCCTTCCTAACCCCCTGCTATTTCCTCTGTCATCTTCCCCGTTGACTTTCGCTACCAACAACTTTTGGAACTTGTATTACTCGTATGCGCCTCTCCAGCATGGGCAGCCTGCTGCTCCGCCTGCTGTACCACATCCTGCACCACCTCCTGTACCATCTCCTGGACCATCTCTTGTACCATCTCATGCACACATCCTGCACCACATCCTGTACTACTTCCTGCACCACTTACTGCACCACCTTCTGCATCACCTCCTACATTATATCTTGCACCACTTCCTGCACCACCCCCTACATTATCTTCTGCACCATCTCCTGGAAGTTTCAGTAAAAATGAGTACATCAATCGCAGTGAAAACCTCAAGCAACCGAACAGTGGTTCTGGTAATTTCCTAATTTTTGCTGCTAAAATCATGCAGGGAGATAGAGTCGGTAGAGTCGGGGATGTGTTGGGACTCATAATTCACCTTCTTCGTAGTGGTAGAGTTGGTTACAACTTTCACCCTGGAGTCGAGCACTGGAAAATAATCTTTTATGGCATAGTGGGTAAAGCCACGAAATGTCGACTTGGTTGAACATCTACCATGCTGTGTTTAAGTATCCCTAAACTGAGCAAGCCATCAGCTGGTAAAGAAATATCTTTGACTATGTAAAAATCTCCAGGAAACAGTTTACCACTTTAGAAAAACGTAGGGGTAATGATACCGCTCCCGTAATGTCCAGCTTGTTACTGAAAACTCCAGAGAGATCGGTATCATTAGGTCTAACTTGAAACTTGCATTGAGGTGAACGTCGCTGTTGTTCTTGATAGGACGTCAAAGAGAATACATTTACTCACGCACCCGTATCTATACATAAGAAAAGTGTGTTGGCATCCATTCTCACCAGAAGAGACAATACTTCCACTTTGTTTAACTATATTAGCGACTGTCAAACAGACAGTAATACTTATATAAATGTGAGCTATATACATTTGTTGATGTAATTACCTGTACATCACCCATGATAACTAGACTATTAGTAGTGAGTAGTTATAGTTGTACACGTGACAGTGTTTTTCCACTGACCTTCACATACATTGAATGTGTAGATCAGCATTAAGTACCTGGATCCTACCCAGTCTCTATCTGCCTCTCACCCACGTCAACCGTGTGTTCACGAAGCTCGCTACACATGCGCTTCATCCTTTATTAACGCTCACAGCTCATAGCATTATTTACAGTGATATCCTAATTGTTTGTGCTTTACTTTTTTCTTAATAAGAGGGGAAAGACTATTCAAGTTTGAAAACTTAACCCATGAACATTTATTAATGTTACATCCAGTTTACCTTTATAAATACTAACTCTTCAGGATCTTCAGTAGCGTTTACAACAGGCAAACGGAATGTGGTTTATACAAAAAACTGATATTCATTGGTCAGCACTTTACAACGTTCTCTATTTTGCAAATGTAATATCTACCTTTTTGAGAGACTCATTCATTTTTATGCTTGTTCAATGTTCCATTTCAACATACAAGTTAAACGGTTTCTGTTTTTTATAAGTGATGTAATGCATTTGGTCACAAAAAAAAAATATGTTGCGTCAATACTGTAACAGGTATCATTGTCACACCCTGGGCGTCTTAGAATCCCTACCTTCAAAACGCTCCCATGGCTGTTTTGGGACACTAGGCACAACAACCTTCTCTCTCAGCGAGCAAAAGCCACAGCAAGAAGCCCCCCATCAACACCCCAGGGGCCCTCAGTGAGCGCCTACCCAAACATCTGCACAACACAAGCTGGTTTGATTCATCGACACCTGCCTCAGGGCCTTCTTGACCCCTGATTAACAGCATGCAGTGGCTGAACCCAGTGTGATCAACCATATGACCCACCGAATGACCCAGTGCACCCGGATCACTTGGATCATCAAGTTTGAGCTTTGAGTGTGGGTGATTCAACCACACCTTTCCAACTACTAAATTATCGGCACCATCTTGCACACGTCCTCAACACCATTTTGGAAATGTCTCTTCAACATCACATCAAGACGCCATCTTGGATTTTCGCTACTGTCAACAAGGAGTGACTGTGATCTACTCCATGTCAGCTGTGAGACTGTACTTGTACCAGGCGAAACGTAGTACATGCGGACAGACTTAAAAGGATACAACCAAATTTACTACCCAGGGATGTCACCAACTTCCCTGACACAACTGTTCAAACTGCAAGCATATCATGTACACCAACTGTATTTAACGATTATCGTTTAAAACTACGCTCCACAAATCAATTGTTAGACGAGGCCACTTCTTTCAGAATGGCGTTGTTCATTGGACCCCTACTTCTTTGTGGTTCCACCAAGTCGACGACTGCGTCCACGGAGGTTATGAAGCCGGGTGCCCTAGTTGCACCCTTAGGACAAGTACTTATTATTGAAAACGTCGTGACAATAATGTGTGATCTACATGGTTTACTGAATATTCCGGGCCAGATGAGTCCTAATGATGTCCATCTTCAGACAGCTCTGGACACCCTCGAAGATCTACGTCAGCGTCCTAACATCTCTAAAATGGTAGTACAAACTAATAATTTTCAGCTAATATGTATCAAGTCCCTTCACAAGAAATATCGTTGCAGCTGGGTACTCTATTCCACCATTTCAGAATGACATTGCTAAGAAGCCACTCTCTCAAACACAGCAAAAGCAAGATTATTTAACTTTGCTGGTATCATTCAAAGCAGAGATTAATGAAGCTCCAATAGAAGTGTTACTTTGATTTGGTATGTGTCTACTGTAAAGGCCTGGGACTTAGGGATAGAAAGCCCTTACCTGCCTAATCAGGATCTTAAAAAAGGAAAGTCAAGGACCATGGTTTTCTGATGAATAACAAACAACCGTTTAAGATTGACATCTCTTTACTATAAAAATATAACACACAACTCTGACACCACTCAACAAACATGAAATAACAATTAAAAAGATCAACAATTAATGGAGTCAAACAATTAATGGAAGCAAACAATTAGGGGAAGTCAACAATTAATGGAATCAAACAATTAATGGAAGCAAACAATTAGGGGAAGTCAACAATTAATGGAATCAAACAATTAATGGAATCAAGTAATTAATAGGAGTCCTCAACTGATAGAATCAAACAATAAAAGGGAGTCAGCAAATAATGGAATCAAACAACAATAGAATCAAATAATGAACAGATATTTCCTATGGCAGCGGCCCTGGGGAAGGTTCTGGAACGCAGTGATCCACTCTCGGGGGGGGGGGGGGGGGGGGGAGGTCCATTCAGCTCCTCACTCGAGCGACAGCGGCCGATGTCTTGATACAGCAGGAGAAACACCGGGGCACAGACGGAAGAGATGAACTGACGGTCGTGGCACCTGAGGCAGTGGTATGGGGTCCAGAGATTGACAGTCGATAGGTGAAGGTCTGGGGACACAGCTCACGAGTCCAGAGCCTTTGATGAGATCACAGCCAGAATTTGATGAACAGCGGGGAGGTCGTGACTGTACTGACGGCTGGTAGAATCTGAGCCGGTGTCGCTGGTAGCAGCGACGTTCTCACCTCCGTCCAACCCCCCCCCCCCCCCCCAACTGGGGGTCGAGCCAGCAAAGATCGAGTAAGAGCGGTAACGAGCAGGCGAGCAGGAAGATCGTTTCCGCCGTTACATCTACCTATCCTATGTTGTATTTGGCATGGTACTGATATTCCATCTACTGTTTATACTCTCGACGACTTGGTCGCCTTTTCTGCTGTCTTTCATACCTCTCATCCTTACACTGGCGGAGAGCTATACAGTTTCTTGTCCTATTTGAGGTAGAATCATAAACTCATGCCACAAATCACCTTTCAGGTTAGCAGTAGATTTTGTCTTAGCAACTGCTGCATAGGACCGAGGTGGGTCTTGTTGAAGTCTTTGTTTTACTATGGAGGTCTTCTGGTGCTTGGTTTTGTTACCACCTTGCAGGAGCTTGTAATAATATTCAATAGTATGTTCAAACTTTTTGCAATGTTTACATACAAAATTTGGTTTAGGGTTGGTGCCAGACTCTTTGTAAACCCTTTTCGGAGTTGGTGCGACAGGTGTAACGGTTCAGGTGATGTGTATATGTTCAGCCGGACGTGCAAGTTTACAGGCATATGCTGTAACCTTGTCTTTCTTGGTAAAATCCATGATTTTTGCGTGACTGTGCTCAGGGTCCCGCAAAAAAAAAGAAGATAAAATGCACAAATTTGAAAAGTCATGCTACATGCTCCCCTGCCATTTTACCATCACTCAACCCAATCTGAGTTTAAAAACTGCGCTTTGATGTCGCCATATGTCTCTCCCGCTTGGGATTGACGAATGAACACGTTCTGTGTTCGACCAAAAGATAAGACTTTGTCAGTCCGTTTAAAAATTAAATTTTCATCTCCAAGTAAGTCATGATAAAAAGAAAATCCAAGCACATTACTCGTCATACCATTAGTAGCATTCATCAACTTACTTGCATAAGCTACCTTGCTTGAAGTGAGAACGCAAAAAGCTTTACGATCGCCGGCTTTCTTTCATACCATTATTTTGCACAGCATTTTCACATGCATGCAAAAACTGACTACAGTGGGGTATGCTATAACGAATCTAATTGGTTCTAGAACCTTGTTCGTTATAGCATTCGTTCGTTATAGGATTAATCCGTTCCAGGCCCCCAAATACAACCACTTAACACTGAAAAATATAATATAATTTTGTAAAAAAGTGCATAAATATGCATCTAAACCCCCGAAATAAAGAATATCATTAATACTTGTAATAAAAAAAACAATAAATTAGCAAAAAAAAATAATTAAATAATGTTCGTTGTAGGAGTTTCGTTCGTTACAGCATTCTCAATTTTATAGGTAAAACCGTTCGTTATAGGAATATTCGTAGTAGGATCTGTTCGTTATAGCATACCCCACTGTACATGATAATGTGGATCAGCCCTTGTAAATTTGGCAATGGGATCCAGTTGTGGTAAAATTTTGAATATATTAGAAGTCTTTGTTGACGTGCCTTTGGCAACGTGAGTCTAGTATGTGGCTTAGTAGGTGAAGTAGCACGAACTGACACACTGGGAAGAACCGTGGGGCAGGGAAGAAGTGTAGTATCATAAGTACGACCATACCGAAAGGGTTTAAATTTCTATATTGCAGTGTAAATGTATCTTTCAGCATGAGCAATTTAAGGGTCTACATATAAATCAGTATGTGTTCCACTCACATCCTCAAATACACCATAACCACCACTAATGTCAGATATGGGTGCAGGCTGTTTAAAAATTTATCGAGTTGTCACATTCACTGTAGGTAGGTAAATCCTCCACCAACTATTAAATTTTGGTTCACTTAACTTAGGTAATCCATCCATATATGATGTGGTAAATTAAAAAATAAATAAATAAATACACAATAACCATTTTGTCAACCCATATGTGAACCAAGAAGTTGAAGAAACGAAAAAATCAGTAAGTAATATTCAAAACAATGCTCTTGTAAGTGAAAAACTAACCTATACGATGCCTAACATGTGACAATATGTTGCTGATTGTGTTAAATATGTGTAACAAGCTAATGAGGGTGTGTGAAATACCTAACTCAGTCGTCTTGAAAGAAAAATTCTTGAGGTTCTGGTATTGTATTCCGTAGATTTTCATTGCCACATCTCTTCTTGAGGTAACGTTATAGTACCGTATCCAAGATGGCGCCTGGCTATGACATATGTAAGTGACATCACAGCTGCAAGAATGTTTGTCGGGAGAATGCACACACACACACACACACCTCAGATCAGCTGAGATGTGATAAGCTGATCAAGCTTTTTAATGACTACCGTCGAATGTAACCCAGGTTCACTGGGTCACTCGTTGGGTCACATGGGGTTTACTGGGTCCTGCCACTGTTCGTTGCTTGGGCGAGGCGATGGGAGCTCAGCAATTCCCTGACGTAATCAAATAATTGGTGTAGACGTTTGCTGCTCTGGGTTCACCAATGGAGGTATTGTGTGCCGTTACAGTGGTGCCACACATGCAAGTGATAAATTGACAAATCACTTAAAAACAGAAAGGTTTTACTTGTACTTTGTAATGTCAAAACAGAGTTATAATATAAACCCTGCTGACCAACTGCTTCCAGTCAGCACAAAACACTGGTTTTATAGTTTTATTGGTTCAAGATCTGCTGCAACCCTTATGTATCTACAGTCCTCAAAAAATTATCGTTAGATTTTCCGTCGCTATCATTTGAAACTCTAAACGAAATGCTTTGAAATGATCCCCAGCGCACTTTCATAAGGTGTCCCACCTGCTCGCCTTATTAGCAACAGCTAGAGTTGAGGGTAGAATTGGTGGTGGGGGGGGGGGGGGTTCTTCCTCCTTTGCATGGCATAATAGATACTTCAACATAACTAGGAATCCATTAAGGATGAAGCTGTATTAATGATGTATCGTGCTGGGTACAAGCAAGGCATTTGTAAACAAGCCACTGACCGATATATACATTGAATGGAAGTGTTTTGGAACATCTTAACTGAGACTGAGACAGACCTCAAAACGGATATTTCACCAATACGTTGCTCTACTCAAGGAGTTTCATTCATACTGAGTTTCATAATCTGCCAATACATTATTTTCACTATATGTCTGATTTATAAAGAGTGACTCACCAAATAATACTTTGATATTAGAGTGAACAGCTACAGCAGACTGTACAATATATTAGTCTACATGGGTTCTGCTATGTTAATCATATGTAAATTGCATTGGCTTAACACCGAAAAAAGGTTTCAAATCAAGGGACTTGCAGGTAACAGAACCCTCCGTCCACCTATAGTAAGAAACAAGTGATCATGGGCCCTTCGTGCCCGGTGAAAGTTTGAACACTCGTGCTTGGCTAGCACGCAACCACCGTCCGGCTGACAGAGTACAGCGAATGAGGGTGTGCCAAGTCCGTAGACTTGCATCGTTTTCCATCATAAATAAAAGGGTTAATTAATGCCTTCCTAAAGAAACCATCGACATGGGACCAGGTTTGTTCCACTCTACGAATTTTGTGCAATTTTTCCACAGAGTTTGATGAAAAACGATTGTGCCGTTTCGGCTGCCCAGAACAGACAGACAGACAGACAGACACACGGCTATTCCTATAGTATATTAGATATCTGATTATAAGTTTTAGTGTGGCGCCAGTTATTTCATGGCGCCTAAACCCATAGTGATACCGTGGATTTGCTCACCCCAGTTCTCAGAGTTATGTGTACCCTCGTTATGAAGGGCAATGATAGCACCTCTCACATCATGCAATGTCTCCCCGATAATTCCTCGCTCCATTCTATGTAAAATCCCGTTGATGAGTGGCACTCCGAGTCATGTAATATATGTTCTGAGACCTCGGAGGATTCAAATCGTTCGAAAACGTATATACTCATTCATGCTCAAAGGTCGCAGATGTAGAACTACCAACAGTTCAGAAGTAGGTCGAATAACATTGCTCAGAAAGCCTCGAATCACATCGAACCAATAGCTAACATAATTTTTGGAGGGAATGTACCTGCTAAAATCTTATTGTAAGTACTTGATCCTATAGGTACAGCACTGGTAGTAAAATATAAATAATTTAATATTTGTTTTGGGGGAAAGTCTTAAACCAAAATTGTTTAAGTTTTTTTATTTTTCTATTATAAAAATAGTTTATGCACATATAACATAATTATGATATCACCTTCACTAACACTATGATCAATGAAGGTTTGCATAGTGGTATGTAGGAGAGACCTGGGTTTAATGGTGTAACCGGCGAAGAAAATGCTACCCAAGCTGGACAGTGATGCACAAAGGTCATTATTTTGAAAGACATTCAGGTTATATGGCTGACGTCATTTGTATCAGTATTTACTAGAAAGAATTTACTAGACACTAATACTGTGGGCGAATTACAGTATATAAACGTAATGAATGCATCACCTTCTACACAATCTCCTCCGCCTGTTCTGTGCAGCATCAGGATGCTACACCACCTCCTTCACCGTCTGCTGTGCCACCTCCTGCATCACCTTCTGCACCACCTCCTGCACCACTTCCTGCACCACCTACTGCGCCATAATTTGCACCACTTCCTGCATTTGCCTTCCTTACCAACCTACTTTGTCACCTACTACACCAAGCTCCTTTTCCACCTTCTGTACCACCTTCTAGAGCACCTCCTGGACCTTCTCCCGCATCACTTCCTGCACCATCTTTTGCAATACTTCCTGCGCCATCTCTTGCAGCACTTCCTGCACCACCTCCCGCACCACCCCTTGCGCCACCTTTTGCACCACTTCCTGCATTGCCTTCTTTACCAACTACTACTTTGTCACCTCCTGCACCAAACACCTTTTTCACCTTCTGCACCACCTCCTACATCACCTCCTGCACCACTTCCTGCGCCACCTTTTGCACCACTTCCTGCATCGCTTTCTTTACCAACCTACTTTGTCACCTCCAGCACAAACACCTGCACCACCTGCTGTACCACCTCCTACATCACCTCCTGCACCACCTCCTGTGCTGCATGCTGCACGATATCCTACACCACCTCCTGCACCGCCTGTTGCACTATCTCATATGACCTTCTCATGCACCACCTTATGCTCCACCTCATGTACCGTCTCCTGCGCCATCTCTTTTCTTACACCACCTCCCGCACCATCTCCTATGAGCTCTTCACTAATAACATCACTATCATTTTCCACATCTCTATCGTGATATGTTGTTTCATAGTCGCCCATTACTTTGATGATCAAGATTGGTAAAATTAGTATGGGTGCCTAATCTTCACGTAATCCTTTGTCTTTCGCTAGTGCTTCACCCTTTCACTACAGGTGTGGTTGTTGATTGTGTTAAGTCTTGTGTGCGTAGGCGTGACTATGGCGTGTGTGGCATGGGCTGAGAGCAACATCTTCCTCCTTGCCAAGGAGTCATACGCGTCCAAGAGCGCCCTGTGGGTGGTGCAGACACTGTCTCAAGAGAGTGAGTATTCCTATGTTTGTTTGTTTTCTTACAGTTGGACCAAAATCCTGGAGGAGGTGGCCAAAAAACTTATACTTTTCTCTTATGTATTTTGAAGCAGGAATATCAATTCCTTATAGTATTCCAGTAGAGAAGACTTCACATCAAATTATGAATTTATGATATGGAGTGAAAACTGAAGCATTAGGAAAACAAATTTAAGCCAAAAAATCAGGGATAAGGGAAAATAAAACCCCTCTTTAAAGTGGTTACTTTCAATAAAACCTCATGCATTGGGTTTTATTGGAAAGGGCTTGGGTCAGGCTACATGTTAATGCCATGGAAGTTTTGACGACTTCACTGATGACTCAGGGGTCAAAAGGTCACCAATTTCCCAAGGAAATTAAATCTGAGTGAATTAAATTAGCCAGTACTCATAAACTAGACGAGATATAAAAACAGAACTTACAAAGAATTTAGACTACCTGTATAGGAAATTTTTATATCAATAAATTTTACAAATATTCTTCAGTTATATGTTAGCTCCTTTTGTCTCGGAAACGAACATCACAAGACTGGTACAGTATGGGAATTTTTTGAATTGTTAAATACATTTCTTTCTTCTTTTCTTTGTCTGTAAAGTGCACCAATTGAGGATGCAATACAGAGTATAATGCTCTGAAAGTATAAAATACCTCTCATAACCCAATTATTGGTAGATTTATCCCTTCTGGTTTACTACATAACAAACATATATACATTTTCAGAATTGTTTTTCTTTCACAGTATAATTATTGCATCTGCTAAAAGTGAAAGGCAATCATACAAATGAAGCAGCCATTAGAACTTGTATCATTTCACTTAGAAAGGGTGTGATAGCCAATGAAGATAACCAAATTATTTGTAGCATGTGTGTTGAATTAAGTCAATCTGTAAGTTTCTGGCCTTATCTTTTAATTGTATACAGTATTAAACGATGTATTTTCACATTCATTCACCACCATTGGCCATAACTAACGCGAAGTCGCGTTTGTTGGGATCCCTGCAGCAATGCATGCAATAGAGCACCTTCAATTTGTTTATCTACATGGTCAGTGTGATTTACATAGTCCTTTTTGGCAGTTGCAAGATGTTATGATGGTATTTGGCTTTGGTGCTTTGGTCATCTGTTTTGTTAACAAGGGCCAGATCTCAATGGTTCTTTCGAATTGTGTTGGATAAGGGAGCAAATGGTTTAACTCAATTGCTCGTTTTCTTATAGCCAATTAATGTAACGCACGTAGAAGGTGAACATAAAATGCATTATCCGTTGGTGGTAATGATCGTATATCAGACTTTCTCGACATGAACAAGTGACACCTCAGTTCACCTAAGCTTCCAGAAAAATCTTTCCTGCCATATAATGTAAAAGAAAATTTCTGAGGCAAATAGAACACCTCTGGCTTTATATTGAGATCGTGTCCAACAAAGTTATATTCTACCAAGGGGCCACCTAGGTAATCAGTGCATCCAATAGCCAAAAGGACCTGTTTTATCAATGTAAACGTGTAACTGACAGTGCCACATCCTGTGAGTATGTAATTAGTGATAACCATGGCAGTTATATCCATATCTGAAAATGAATATTGTTCAGTAAGTATGCAATAATTTTATGGCATGGTAAATATAAATACAATTCCTTTAAAGTGAGCATGCTGGTAATGTGATAAATGACCATGACAATTATGTCGGTATCATTTGCCATTACAACAAATCTATTGATGTTTTGTTCTTTGACAAGGTATGCTTCATGGACATATATCAAGGTGTCATTTTTTTCATGGGAGTTGAGTAAGCATGGAATTTTTTAAGCACTTTCCTTGGTTAACATTAGGGCAGTAAATGTAAGGCCATTTATCACTATATCACAATCATCAGGATTTAGAGAGGTACTTTAGAAGATGTTGCATGTTTTTAGTTTTTTCCAGTGAAGTTCTTCCATTTGGTGTGGTATGTAGGTCTAGATTTTATTTGGTTCATTTGATCTCCCTGTACCTTTCTTCATATTAAAGCTCTTTGGCGGACTGGTGTAATACTTTTTCCCAATTATGATCTTATCTAGCTGAGGTTCTTATCTACATACTTTTGATGTAACTGAGAGAAGCCTGTATAACCCATGTCTTGAAATCGTTGGACATGTGTCATCGTGTCAACTATCATGGCATTGCCATCATTTGAGCAGGTAATTCATCTAGTTCTTCCCAAGCCACCCCCATAAGGTCTTTTAAAGCGATTAAGTAATCAGCCTTGCTGTCCCTATTCATAGCATAACCACAAGGATAGTCTTCATCAGGGTCAAAAAGTGAACTTGGGTAACTTTCCTATTCATGGGAAAAGCCTCAATCTTCTCTGCATTGTCAATATACATGCTGAAACAAGGTAAAAATGTATTGCAATGTTCTTGAATAAATATCTATTTATCTACCTATCTGTCTAGCAATTTATTTATCAGTTTATCTATATATCTGTTTATCTATAAATCGAAACAACATGGGATTTCTGCTCGTAGATATTTTAATTAGTATATAATTCCTTATTCATTTATCGAAGTCTCACTGTTTCTCCTTCTCTCTCTTTCTCTTTGTCTGCTTCCCTCTTCCATTCTTTCCACAGGCTCTGAGTGGCTGCCCAAGAAGGACGGAGGCCGCCTCATAGTGACCACATGGCTCCTGGCCTCCTTAGTGTTCATGTCCTCCTACAGCGGCATCCTCACGGCCATGTTGACGGTGCCACACGTAGATATTCCCATTGATTCCCTGGCTGACCTTCTGGGCCAGTCTGACCTACCCTGGAAGATTGAGGCGGGGACTATGATGCACCAGTACCTGAACGTAAATAGCATATTACATGGGTTTCACCTGCAATTATCAAATCCGGGGAGCGCTGGTATAACTTGACAAAATCTTTGACATATTTTGTGTAGAATCATAGAATTGAGATTAATGTAGAATACTTATCTCAGTAGCTTATCACCGTAACAAGTGTGATATTATGACGCAGGGTGACAACGTAAGACAGTATAAAGCAGTGTGAGTCCTGGATACAATAACGTGACGTAGCGTGACAATTTGATTTCCGTTTCCTCCTACTCCTCCTCATCTTACGCATCCTAATCATCCTCGTCCTTCTCCTCTTCCCCCTTCTCTTGCTCCTAATTTTCCTCTTCCTCCTCCTTTTCCTCCCTACCTTTAGGAGTCCGAGGACGAGGTTAAGCGGAGGATCTACTCAGGTAAGGCTGGCACCTTCGTCAGCTGCTGGAGGTCTCGTCAGAACATCGCCGAGGGAAAGTTTGCTGCCATCTGTGATAAAACCTCCATGAAGAAGATCATGTCTTGGGACTTCAGGTGAGCTGTTTTATTGAAGTAAATAATATATCAAATAAATGTTTTATTTGTTACTTTTCTTTCATTTGGGATTATTTTGGTTCAACAATACATTCGTTTTCTTTGTTCCATGTATTTTGTCATTAAATTGTTTTTTGTAATGTGATCGTAAAATAAATCATGTTTTGGGATTTGAGGTGAACTGTTCATCGAATTGATTTATAATTTTCTTTTCTTCCGTTATCGAATAGTTTATTTCAGGGGTTCTCAATCAGGGGGGAATTTCCCCCCTCAGGTTTTCAGGGGAAGGGGAAAACTGATACTAATATGGAAAAAATAAAGGATTTTCAGTATTATATGCATATTATTTGGAATGCACTTTTTGAGGCAGACAATCTTGGAAAGGAGGGGGGAATGACATTCTAACATATGGTGAAAGGGGTGCAAGGGGCAAACAAGGTTGAGAACCACTGGTTTATTTATAATCTAATGACATTTTATTTAAATTGTATATTGTTTAGTTTATTTATTTTATTCAACAGTATTTTGCCTTTTTTCATTTATCTCTTCGTTAATTTATTAGCATGTTTATTATTTATTATATTTTATTTTATTATAACACTAGCGGGATCGCCACTCTTTTGCAAGGCCACGGTAGGACGCCACCATCCGGGAGGCTCCACACTGTCTCACTGTAGTGCATTAAGGTAGACCACATTTTTGGTTTTGCCATTAGCAGCAAGTATGTATACAGATTTTTGCCAGTTCCCACTCTGGAGCATCCAACATAGAACTGTCCATGAGAGAAGCAAGGAAACACCAGGTTTAGGCCAACCATCTTTAGGGACTGTCCCTGGCTTTTGTAGATGGTCATGGCAAAGCTCACTTTAACCGGAAACTGAAGTCACTTGAACTCAAATGGCAGGTCAGTGGTGATAAGAGGTATGCTTGGTATAAAAACGTCCTCTCCTTTAGCTTTTCCTGTCAGTATTGTAGCTTCCAGTACATGTGGCATCATGTTCTTCACCACCAGTCTTGTGCCATTGCAGAGGATTGGTGGTTCAAAATTTCTTAACAGCATTATAGGAGTTCCAATCTTGAGAGTGAGGTGGTGAGGAGGCATTCCAGCGGGCTCCAAAGAATTAAGGAATTCTGCAGGGTACTGGACTGCTTGGTCCTGGTCGATTACTTTATCAACAGATTTGAATGAGGTCTCACTGCCTGGAAGCTATCTGAGTAGAGTCATGTTGATTTCAGCACTGTTCCATTCTTTGGTGCCAGAATTGCGGGTTGGGTAGACCATGTTAGTGAGCTCAGTTGAGGACTTTACAACATTTCCACATCCTTGAGAAATGATTATTTGCCCTTTTGAATCAACAGGGAAAGTTCCATTCCCAATCTGTAGTAGAAGGTTTGCAAACAGTCCAGCATCCTGATCTCCTTATAGATGTACTCTCATGTTTGTGGATAGGGTGAGTGTCTGAACACTTCTCCAAAGGTATGATGCCTTGAGGCACGCATTCAGTTCATCAGCTGAAGTGCTTCAAGGAATGACAGGTAGGGTCTGGCGAAAGTCTCCAGCAATGACCATTGTAATGCCACCCTTGAGGTTGTCATTTTCTCGTATGTCTTGTAAGGTCCTGTCCAATGCTTCAAACGCTAACGTGTGAGACATAGTGCATTCATCCCAGACTATGAGGCTGCATTTTTCAAAGAGTTTTGCCTTTGCCGATCATGTTTTGATGTTGCACACTGGATTCTCATTGTGGGCGAGGTTGAGAGGCAGTTCAAAAGTTGAGTGTGCAGTAAGTCCTCCTTCTAGTAGTATTGCAGCAATGCCTGAGGATGCCACATCAAGAGCAATTTTCCCCTGATGACGTACTTTGGCCAACAGAAGGTTGATCAGGAATGTTTTTCCTGTCCCACCAGGTGCATCGAGAAAGATCATACTTCCCTGCTCCGCTTGTATCGCTTGCAAGATCTGTTCATAAGCATTTGCTTGATCAGGCACCAGGTGAGGCTCATTTTCTTCAAGAAAATTCGCCAGAACTTCAACTGAGTAGTCTGTCTCTCTGAGCAACTCCCTGTTTGCAACTACTGGTTCTTCTCGGTTTGGGGAAGGCAAAGTTTGTCAGGTTTTTTCCGCATAGCTCCATCACTTTGTCTTCTAGCATGATCAGAGCCCTGTTGAACATGTCTTCCATGAACTCAATCTCATGAGCAGGATGTTCTCTTCTTGCTTGATGAAGCAGATCCTTTGAAAGACTTTCTTGGTGGTTTTTCCAGAGCTGGCTTGGGTTGGTAAAGTCCACATGTAGCAATCATGATGGCAAACAGGTTCCTCATTCTCATTGGCGATTGAGTAGCTGCTGCCTCTTCTAATGTGTCATTCCAGTGACCATCATCTTCCAGTAGGCCAAGGAGATTGCACGCTTCCTGATAGGTTCTACAGACTTGTCCATTCACTGTCTTGAGTGCTGCACATGATGTTGGGCCACGGATGTGGTGCAAAAGTAGTCTCAAACAATAGCATTCAAAGTTGTTGGTGTTCCCCGTGTAGACACGTCCCAAAGCATTGCCTGGCTTTATCTCTGGATATCCTTCAACATCGGATCCTTGAGCTCTTCTCTGGAACTTTTTCACTGAAGACTGCCATATGTAGAACTTGGGTACGTCATCTTCCTGTGAAAGCTTGAAGAATGCAGTGAGGGTCGTATCAGCAGGATTTGCCATTTGATTTTGGAAGGACTCATCTGTGAGGTATACTCTTTGTCCATTTTCCAGGTGAACAGCCAGATGAACTACTGCTGGACATCGTTCGTGTATGGGAAAATTAAAAATTTTCCAAAGGGCTTCATTGCTGCATATATAACGGCCTTGCTGAAACTGTGTCACCTCATCATGATTTCCATCCTTTTCCAATGCAAAGATCGCTTGGTCAGAGCCTTTGTTGACGTATTTGCAATCATACTTGATGGACTAGGCTGAATTGCAAAACTCCACATTAGTGTGCGCATTGAATGCTTTACTCAAAAGAAGATTGTAGGGGACCACCCATTTGTTGTCTACTGTTATTTCACTGTCTGTTCCAGGTCGCAACACTGCTGTAAAACCTCCATCGCCTGGCGCTCTTCTCCACTCTGAGTATCCTTTATCAGGTCTTTTAGGAAGTTTTTGGTGCAACGTCCATCTTTCATGCATGGGGAGTGTCTGTTGAATGATCCACAGGCCCATGAATTATTTGCTTCTTGATTATCTCATAGAGAACTGGATCTTCTTCTGGATCAGGAAACTCTGCTCGTATGCAGTTGTCAATGCTGTTCGGACGAAGTTTCTCTTTCAGCCAGATCAAGACATGGGCATGTGGTAGACCTCGTTTCTGCCACCCAATGGAATACATGTAGCACCGTGTAGGGACAAAGATTGATGATTTTGTAAGCAAGTCCATGAGTTTGATCACTTTCTGACGAAATGCTCTCGCTATAATATCATGTCGATCTTGTCCTTTCTGGCCTTCCATTAGAGCTTCTGTTATGTCAGTCAACATCCATCATCACTACATATAACATCAACCATCATCACTACATATAACACCATCTATCATCATTAGTGCACATATAACACCATCCATCATCACTACATATAACACCATCCATCATCACTATAGATCGGTAAAGTAGTTTCCGAGATTTTCGTGCGGACACACACACACACACACACACACACACAAACACACAAACATAGAGACATACTTCTTTATTTTATATATATATATATATATATATATATATATATATATATATATATATATATATATATATATATATACATATATATATATATATATATATATACATATATATATATAGACAATATGGAAAGTGTCATGAGGCTACTTACCCTCATTACATCACAACCAAAAAGTGTCATAATATGGTATTTACGTCTATTATAGCATAACAGGAAAGTTCCATGGTGGTAATTACATCTGTTACAGAACAACAATAAAATGTCATTGTAGTATTTACATCTCCTATAACACAACAGGAAAGTCCCTAATGGCAGTACTTACCTTTATTACAGCACCACAGGGAAGTGCCACCTGTACACCTCCCGCGAGAAAGTGTACAGCAGTGGTATTCTGACAATGGCCTTCAAGACTAACTCTACCTACCTGACCAGTGCTAATGAATTGTAAGACCGTAAGACTGTCTGGTTTGGATATATATTGCAATAATAAAGGTCTCTCTCTCTCTCTCTCTCTCTCTCTCTCTCTCTCTTTACTTTCATATGTCTGTCCACATTTCTATTTTTTTCTGTAAGTCTCTTCGGTTTTGTTATTTCTGTTCGTTCGTCTATTGATCATTTATCTGTTTGTCGGTCCATTCGTTTGTCAGTCTATTTACTTTTTTGCCTGGTGACCAAAAATATATAATTCTATTGGTCACTCTTTTTCTATTTCTTTCTCTCTTTTCCTTTGAAAATAATATTTAAGTGCTATTGTTCTATATTTACGAGATACGATGAATATGGGGTAAATTTAGTTTAGTTACGAATTAATGAAAATACATAATTACAGTATATCCCACCCACCCAACCTCCTTTCTCACTCCTTCCACCTAATCTGTCCTTCCTACCTTCCCTCCCTCACCCACCCACCCCTCCCCCCGCAGAATCCATCACCTAAAGGAGGGAGGGTTGTTCGACAAATGGCTAGGAGACGAGATCACCAACACTTCTGTGTGTCTAAGGCCACCCAGTAGTGACCGAGGAGATGGAATATCCCCTCTCAACCTGGAGGCCTTCTCTGGGCCGCTGCTTTTGTTGGGGGCAGGTGAGTAGCGGTGATATGCAGGGGAGACGTGGTGGTGTAATAATAATAATAATAATAATAATAATAATAATAATAATATTAATAATAATAATAATAATAATAATAATAATAATAAGAAGAAGAATAATAATAATAATAATGATAATAATAATAATGATAATAATAATAATAATAATAATAATAATAATAATAATAATAATAATAATAATAATAATAATAAAATTAATAATAATAATAATAATAACAATAATAATAATAATAAGAAGAAGAATAAGAAGAAGAAGAAGAATTCATCACTTGGTTATACGTCATGTAGTACAGAACACCTTCCGTTAATGAGGCACCTCTCACCTATAATGTCCTCCCTAGGTTTCTCAGTGGCCTTCTTCACGTTCCTGTGTGAGCATCTGTGTCGTCAAGTGAACCAGTTTGTAACCAGATCTTCCTCGGGTATTCCGACAACCAGCCACCCACTACACAATTTAGACAAGTAAATTATAAATTCTTACACTCGTACAGCGTTGCAAAGTGGTGGCATAAACTTCCCTTTACAGTAGTATTTAGGCAACAGTTACATCCCACCTTTTAAAGGATTCCTCCACCAGACAACCAACACGAATTTGTTGATCTCTATCCACCCTTCGGTATTTTTATGATAAGTGCACAAACTCTCTTAAAAAGAATTGCAAGTTCCTCGGACATTCAACCAGCTAACACTCAGTCGACATGTGACACTCATTTATTTTTTTAGGATACTGCAGTAACATAAGGTTGTGGCTTGATGTGTGTTTTCTTCGTCTGAGAGCACTAGGTGACATTACTAACAGAGAAAAACTTTCGGTTCATATAACGACTATTCATATATAATTATATGCTTACACACGTGTTTACCATAGTACAGCACTTGTACACGAGTATATACCATAATATGTATACACAAGACCATAGTATGTGTACACGAGTATATACCATTTATGTATACACGACTGTATACCATTGTATGTATACATAAGTGTATACCATTGTATGTATTCACCATTGTATTGTAATAGCCCTGTCTCATCAACAGGAAGATTATATAAATGGGTTAATTACATTTGATTTATATACTGATTCATCCCTTGTAACTTTCCACTGGCTATGAGTGATCATGTTGTTCAGGTGATTGGTAGCTTCCCTTGGGGTGTGCAGAGTGACTGATTGGGTCAGCATGGGAAAGCCGGCACCCAGGAAGTCAGTCCCGCTCAAACTCTCACATCAGAAGGACGTGATTAAAAGGTCTATTTACATAGCCTCCGTCCTTCTCTTCATGCTCATAAATAGTGAAATTTACGGTTGATATACACTCGGGAATTGTACAAACAACAGTTCCAAAATAAAAGGAGAAACAAACAATTGGGTTTCGTTACTTAAGCCCAAAATAATATATATGATCAGGCCTATAGACATTAGGGCTAGTTCAGTAGGTAATAAATAATAAACTAACAATATCGGTTCAAGAAAGGTCATATGAAGAACCTACTATGCGTGTTAGTTGCTTCAGCCATAGTTACCTCTCATGGCATTCATGAAGCTGTTGTCGATTATGAATCAGGCACAATAAATTTGTATTTAACTACAACACAACAACAGTCCGACTACACTTGACTGACATGTGTTGATGATGACCGTGGTGAGTGCCGTGTTATGAAACATGGAAAGCAGCACTATTATATAAGGTTCCATTTATCAGTCTAT
This sequence comes from Homarus gammarus, assembly GCA_958450375.1. Taxonomy (NCBI): domain Eukaryota; kingdom Metazoa; phylum Arthropoda; class Malacostraca; order Decapoda; family Nephropidae; genus Homarus; species Homarus gammarus. Next base: position 860,941 of record CAUDMG010002350.1, on the reverse strand, counting down.
CCTTTAACCTCTCTATACAAATGATTTAAATACAAACAACCACAGCCTAAATTAACCTAAACCCTAAACTCAACCTTACTATACACTTGACCAGTACAAAAAGAATAAACTACTTATATCCCTATACATATATCATGAATCCAAACCAACTGTACAAGACTTGGCCCATACTTGATCGCCAGCCAGGCCCATATGCTTCTCCTGGCTCACCTGTGGAGAGAGTGAACCAGTGACCCACACAGTGATGATACCATGTCGCCAATTATCAAACTATTTTACCTAGCTAATACATATATTCCCTAACTAATACACGACATAGGCTGATTTACTTAGCACATGTATATTATAAATCAACAATGTAACATATTAAACAACTATTACATACAGGAACAAAGTAATATAAGATATAGCCATACCTACTGAACAAGCAGGGTAATTACCTCTGAACCAGTAAGGTTACCTCTAAATTCAATATATATTCAGTGCCACATAACACTTCCCACCTTAAGATAAAATACTTGTGTTTTATTTTCAGTCTGGAGCACAAGATAGATCATCTGCCATGAGGTTTTATTTGCCTTTAATATGCCTGATCTCGATATTATATGGCTGCAGAGTTAAACCACATCTAGTAAGTCTCTGATTCTCCTTCTTTCATATGAGTCACGCGTTGTAATGGATTATGATCACTGTAAACTACAATTTTCTGGTTGGTGTTGCCAAGATACGAGTATATGTTAAACTTTTCCAGTGCCATAAGAAGAGCCAAAGCTTCTCTCTCTATATATTAATTCCATTGATGAGGTTTAAACTTTTCAGGCATAGAGCATATTGGATGCAAAACTTCACTATCATCTGCCTGCACTAATACAGCACCAGACCCAACATCACTAGCATCAACTTGTAAAATGAAGGAACACTCAAAATTTAGAGGTTGAAGAACTGGTGCTGACACTAATAGGGAATGTATCTTTTCAAAGGCAGTCTGACAGGCAGTAGACCACATAATTTTTTTCTTTTGGGCTGACAAGGTTAGTCAGACGGGCAGATACTTGACAAAAGTTCGGACAGAAACGTCGGTAGTAGCCAGCCATGCCCAAGAAACGTTGCACAGCCCTAAATTTAATGGGGATCGGAAGGTTGTGAATGGCTTCCACTTTGGCCATGACAGGTGTTACTGCTCCTCCACGTACTTCATATCTGAGAAATATTATCCAGGCATGCTCAAACTCACTTTTAACTAGGTTTACAGAGAGTTTGACATCAAGCAAATGTTGAAACAGAGTCCATAATGAAGACAGATGCTTACTCCACAAAGACGAGTAGATCACCAGGTCATCCAGATAGGCACGCACTCCCTGCAAGGCAGTAGTAACGACAGTTATCAGCCTCTGGAACGTAGATGGGGCATTTCGCATACCAAAAGGCATAGCAGTATATTGACACAAGCCTTCTGGAGTGACAAAGGCATTTTCTGAAAGGGGCACTTGGTAGTACCCTTTTAAAAGCTTGATGACATAGCTGGCATCACCAACAGCGTCATTGATGTCGTCGATTCGGGGTAGCGGGAAGAAGTCGTCCCGTGTGAGTGCATCAACTCGCCTGTAGTCAGTGCACATGCGTAAACTCCCATCTGGCTTGGGTACGAGTACACACGGCGAGGACTTTTTCAGGATCAGTTTCTTGAAAATGAGGTACAAGTTTCACATGCATTGTATTATCAAAAGTTTTTTTAGTATTTATTCGATCATCCTCCCCCTCTTCCTCAGTATTCAAATTAAGCTGAGATTTTCATTCAAGAAATGTTAACTGAAATTCTCTCTCTTTCTCTCTCTCTCACTGCTGAAATTTCCTTACTTTCTCTTTATCCTTCAACTTTTCCCTCTCTAACTCCAGTTCGATTAACCTAACAACCTGATTCTTAGAATCATCCTCTAACTCACACAATGCCAAATCGAACTCGTCAAGTACCTCTGGAATAGCCCACCCGGGCACAAGTCATCGACCCAAAATGGGGCCTAGCGGGTGAAAAAATATGAGTAAAAAGAAATTAAAAATAGAAAAGAAACAGATTATATTAATCTTCACCACGAAGATGCCGGAAAACCAACTTTTTGAAGTGAGACAGACTGTATGAGTATGGAAACACAGAGGAAGGCAGAGCATTTCACAGTTTGGCTGTGAGGAAAGAAGGATATACTATAATGGATTATTCTAGTGTGACCGACATCCACAGAGAAACGGTGGGTACCGCGGGCAAGGCGAGTGTTACGAGCCCACGGCCTTGCCAGTGGTACACCGGATGTCAAGTACACCGAAAATTGCCCGTTAAAGTACCTGTAAAAAAGAGAGAGTGAAGCAACATTGCAGTCAAGAGAAAGAGAAGAAAGATTATCAACTAAGGGAGGAGAGATAATAATACGAAATGCCTTTGATTCCACCCTATCTAACAGTTGGACAGAAGAAGAGCCACCCCAGATATGAAAGCAGTATTCCAAGTTAGGATGAATGAACCCCTTATATACTTGAAGCAACTGCTCAGGAATGAATAAGGGGCAGACATGTCCTGCCACGACGGGTATAGAGACACTCACCACCAGTCTGAAGGAGCTGATCGCTACTGTGAGACTGACAATCATGGCAACTTTCTGGCCCTCCTTGATTTCCGTGTGGAGGCTGTAGACAGGGTTCTGGGTATGTATCTAGGAGCAGCTGCCAAGAATGCTCTGTACACATCTTGGAATATCAAGAACCAGTTGATTCACATTTGTGGAGAACAGAAATATGTCCATATCCTTCAGAAGGTAAAAAAAAAAAGTTTTTCTCTATCATAACTGATGAGGTTACTGACTCTGCCTGCAAGGAGCAGTTCAGCATGGTGTTGAGGTATGTGGAACCTAATGAACACATCAGAGAAGACCTGGTGGACTTTTTGGAGTGCGAAAATGGGGTAATTTACAGAATTATAGCAGATAAGGTGACAACCAGCATCACAGCGTGGTTGATTATCTTGGAATGGTAAAGTTTCATGAGATTAATGTGAACAAGTTGTGAATCTTTTCTGCGATCAGGAGTATGGACTATATAGTTGAGGGGAGATAGTTTATTAGTAACTATATAGGGACCAGTAAACTTGCTTTTAATTGGAGAGCCTGGAATGGGTAGAAAGAGTAACACTTTGTCACCTGGAGAAAATGATCTTTCAACTAATTTAGGTTGGCACTTCACCATTTTGTCTTGGACTTTTTTTAAGTTTGACTGAGTAATGGTTCGGACATCAGTTAATTTGTCCCGTAAAGTGTCAATGTATTGGGAAACTGTTGCGGGCTTAATAGATGGAGTGTCAAACCACTGCTCCTTTACTATTTTAAGGGGTCCCCTAATTTGTCTCCCATATAGTAATTCGAACGGGGAGAAACCCAATGACTCCTGGGGACATTCTCTGATGGCAAAGAGTAACAAGTCTATGCTTTCATCCCATTCCTTTTGGTGTTCTATACAGTATTTTTTTAGCATTGATTTGAAAGTTTGATGGAACTGTTCCAAGCAACCTTGGGATTGTGGGTGGTAAGCCGAAGATGTACAATGGTCCACACTGAGGTCTTTCATCACCTGTTTGAAAAGATTGCTTGTAAAATTGGTGCCCTGATCGGATTGGATCTCTTTAGGAATGCCCACTGAAGTGGAAAGGTGCAAAAGAAGTTTGATTACATTTTTTGAAGTGATGCCTTTAAGGGGAAAAGTCTCAGGATTACGTGTACTGGTATTCATAACTGTGAGCAGGAATTGATTTCCCTTCTTAGTCTTTGGTAATGGGCCCACACAATCCACAACAATCTTTTCAAATGGTGTAGAAAATACTGGGATGGGCTTAATGGGAGCTGCTGGTATACTTTCATTTGGTTTTCCTACCATTTGACAAATATGACAAGATTTTAGGTACTTTGACACATCCTTCCTAAGTCCAGGCCAGTAATAGTGTTGGAGGAGCTTTTTATATGTTTTCAGGATTCCCAAATGTCCTGAAATACCATCATGGGCAAGGGCAATTAATGCTGATCTAACTGAGGAGGGAATTACCACTTGATGTATTTCAGACCACGTGTCTAGATGGGTAAGCTCAGGGGGTCTATAGGCCCTTATCAAAACCCCTTCCTGATAATAAAAACACGGAAGGGTGTTAAAATCTTTACCTTCAACTGCTGCATGATGAAGTTTATTCAAAGATGGATCAGATTGTTGGGCTTTAATGAGCTCATCCTTACTAATGGTCTTATTGTACAGATCTTCTGTGGGTAGGAAGATATTGGAGGTGGTTTTAGATGAATAGGGCCCATTTCGCACACTCTGTGACCGGGTGACAGCACATGATGGGAAAAGGTGAGGAGTAGTTTCTTCAAGGTCAGTGGTGGAGTTGACAGGTAAGGGAGAGTCGACTGTCTTTATGTTGGGAACCACTAGATCTCCTACCAAGTCATTGCCCAATAATAAATGAATGCCGCTCACAGGCATTGGATCTTTCCTATTGGCTACTTGCACTTCCCCAGTAATCAAGGGACATTGGAGGTGCACTTTAGCTAAGGGATAGGAAGAATGGGATGAGAGATCTGAAATTAGAACACTCTCATTAGTAAATGCGGTAGACATATCAGGAATGACGTTAAACAGGAGGATAGATTGTGCTGCGCCCGTATCACGTAGTATACGAATAGGGAAAGAACGAGACCCCTCTATGAATGAAATTTTTCCCTCATAGGTGAATGAAGAGAAGAGATCCTGATGGGGCCTTTTCACATTGGTGGTTGCTATTGGTTTGAATTTGGGATCCAGGGAACTACTTTTAGAAGTTCGACACTTTGGGTGTATACAAGGCTGGATCGTATGGCCTGGTTTTTTACAGTAAGAACAATAAAACTTGGTTGCATCAGGGGAGGGTAGGTGTGGGACCTTTCGACCTACCACTCACGCCCCCAAGGTTATCATCAGAGGAGGACCTAACATGCCGGAAAGTACCACGTTCCCTACTGCCCAGTGACTCCACCAGCAAGGCGTACGCATCAGCCAGCTCAGCCGCACGCCCTAAATTAACCTCTCCACGCTCCTCCACATGCTTCAAGATGTGAAATGGTATCTTGCTCTTCCACTCCTCCAGGACTACCAAGTTTAACAAATCCTGAAATGTGGAGGTCTCTGTAGCCTCTAACCACTTCTTGAAAAACCTAAGCTTTTCTTGAGCAAAATCAACAAAGATGTGTGAAAATGGTTTGGTTAGTTTACGAAACTTCTGCCGGTATCCATCTGGCGTGATAGCATAAGAGGTGAAGATATTCTTTTTTACGTTATCATAGTCATCAGTCTGGTCTAAACAGTTATAAACTCTACGAGCCTTACCACATAATTTAGGAACTAACACCGACACCCACTGGTCCTTAGGCCACTCATTCTTCCCGGCTATTTTCTCAAAAGTCCTAAATGACCCGTCCATATCGGATTCATCAAACCCGGGAACAAGGGAAGAAGCATTAGCAGGGTTAAAAGCAGCTAGTTTCTCTTTTAATGCCACTTCTTTTGATTTAAACTCCGATGTTAAGGTGACTTCTTTCTCTTTCACCTGTAGTTCTTTCAGTCTAACCTCCTGCTCCAAATTGGCCTGTTCCGACCTTTCCTCATGCTCCAACTTGGCCTGTTCCAACTCATGCTCCAACTGGAGTTCTTTTATTTTGATTTGGAACTCGAACCTAGCTCGTTCTAGTTTTAAGGCGTCTATTCTTTGTGTTTCTTCTTGAGGGCTAGCCAGACCTGAGGCAACTTCTGAGTGAGGAGGGGTGGTGGATAGTGGTTGAATTTTCTTGGACATTGGCGTTAATCGGTCAACAGCGGATTCTTTTAAAACTTCTTGTTGAACCAACATTTCAATTACCTGATTTTTTAACATTTCCTTAGTCAGTTGCTGTGAATATGGGATATTGTAATAGTTGGCTATTTCTTTCTATTCTTTCTTCAGGATATTAACACGTAATTTAGCTACGGAAGGATTTTCAATAAAATCCTGGAGATCAAAACCTGAGGTGGCCATTGTTAAGAAAAACTAGACAAATTAATTAATGGTCAAAAAGATAAGATAAGTGGATTACCCTAGAAAATATCATGGCAATGGATAACCAGAAAGTCCCGGAAACTACCCAAGTTATACCTAGGGAAATTACACTTATGAATATTGTTCTTCTGATAGGATCCTTAAATAAGGATAAGAGACTTGAAAGAGGTAGGGCGTATTACGGCATTAATATAAAGATCCCGATTAACAACCCTTAGATACATGAAACAGGAAAGGCGTATTACGGCATTAATATGAAGATCAGGATTAACAACCCTTGAGTTACTTGATTATTGACCCCGAATGAGATAATGAGAAGAACAATAATTGAGGCTTTATAATTATGGGGTCCTGGTAGAGAGGGGCGTCCCAAGATATCACTTCACCCTAAACTAGTGACTATGGAACAGCCTACTCTGGAGCGAGGGTACGGCATTAAACAGATCCGGATTCTTCCCTACACTCGATAAGACTTACTACACGACTGCCACGTGTAATAACACTGGGCTGTATTTGAAAAAAAAATTCATGAGGTGCAGGGTTTCTTAGCTGATTCTTTATGTATTTTGCGTGCTGATTCCAAAAATGCCATTCATTTTGCCCAATCAGGTCAGATTTTTATGCTGTGGGAATTAGGAAAAAATCAAAATTCTTAAATATGATGTCAAAATTTTTATGCAAAATATATCATAAGAAATGTAACCACAACACATAGGACCAAAATATGTCAACTACATAGATGCCTTTACAGTTAGACATGCATAAATGGCTGTCACAGAGAATTTCTTTGGTGGTTGGTGTCTGGGGCGTCCCATTTCAGACACCAACAGTAGTCGGCGAGCATGTTGATATCCCAGCGACCCTGGTACCGCTCCTCCATTACACGGATATCTTGATGGAAGCATTCTCCTTGTTCCTCACTCACATCACCACAGTTCTCTGGAAAGTAGTCCAAGTGGGAGCTGAGGAAGTGCATCTTGATGCACATGCGTGCACCAAGAACTTTGTAGCTCAGAAGTAGGTCCTCAACAACTCTTTCATACTCTGGACTTCTGTAGTTGCCAAGAAAATTGGAGACAATAGACTTAAAGGCATGCCAGGCTTTCTTCTCATTTACATCCATGCTGCAATCAAACTTGGGATCTTTGAAAAGCTCTCTGATCTGAGGGCCATCAAAAATTCCTGCATTCAGCTTTGCCTCACTGACTTTTGGAAATTTTTCTTTCAGAAAATTGAAAGCCTGGCTTTTTTTGTCCAGTGCCTTTACAAAGTTTTTGAACAGACCGAGCTTGATGTGCAGTGGCAGAAGAAGAATGTTCTGCGGATTCACCAGAGCATGGGCAACAACATTGTGAGAACCTGGAGTAAGTCCACTTCTTGCAGGCCAGTCACGTTGCATGTAGTGCTGCTTGTCTGCTCGACTATCCCACAGACAGAGGAAACATGCCATGTACCACCAGATGAAAAAGAAATTTAATTGTGAAAAAATATATGTAAAAAAACACGGACATATACTCTTTTCTTTTGCGTCACGGCGGGCATTTACATGGCCGGCGAGCACGTGGGTGTATTTAAATGCATCGTAAGGGCATTAAAACTGACCGAAATTTTTTCTGTGAGGCTTGCCAATGTCTCGGATGATTTTTTTAATGAACGAATATGAGGACCCCATTTTGAGCGAAAAATGCCAATATTTTACCTGAATCTCCACTTAAAATGCTATAGCACAAAATTCTGACCTGATTGAGCAAAATGGATAACATTTTTGAGATCAGCATGCAAAATACACCCAGAAAAGCTTAATAATACACAAACCTCAAAAACTATGCAGGGCAGTGTAATAGGTAAGCCTTATGACACTTGGAACCTAATATCCCACGTCTGTCACTCTTACTCTACGATAATACCAATATATGCACACACATATGAAGGAACTTTAAACCACCGTAAAGCAATTGTGAACAGAAGTGATTGGGAGGAATAATTAACAAGGAGTAACAAGGGGGGAAGAAATATGACACTTAAGGTCGTGTCCTGTCACGGTCGCCATTTGTTACGAGTTGGGGATTTAGAATATAGTTATAAGTCTACCCAGATCCCAACAGGCAACAACAATAAAAAAACAAAGACAATCGGACTATAAAAGGGTAGACAAAGGATGAGAGTTTTTGTTGTGTATAATAAAGTACCATAAATTCCTGAACAAAATATTCAGCTTTCTATAATTTACCCTTAACCATACTTAACCTAAACATAAGCAACATTGACATAACAGTATATACATATTTACACAACATACAACAATCTGAAGCAAGGTGGAGGCGGGGAGGTAATATAAGGTTTACAATACTTAAGTGCAGTGCTGAGATGGCTGAGGAGTAAGGCTGAGTATTGAAGAAGATGGTAGGTAGTCACTGTGCCATAGGTTTCCAGGATAGGCGATCCTAGTATGGTCACTTCCCAGAGTGAAGTGAACTCTCCTCGATCTCGAGCTGATGAGGAAGACTTGGAGGTGGTGACGCAACAACCAGGATATGGAGAAGGGAAACCCCGGAGTGGTAACTAAGACTAGTCATACTCGTGTTTCGTCCCTAGATGGCGTTCCTCGTGGTGCTGGGTAGGTAGATCATGACAATAGATGGCGTGGTTCGTAGTGCTGGGTAGGTAGATCATGACAATTGATGGCTTGGTTCGTAACACAGGTGATCACCAACAAAGCATTAGGCTACTTTAAAAGTGTGGCCACTAGCCTTCAAGCACAGGCCAAGGACATAGCTGAGGCCAGCAGAGAAGTTTATTGTGTGAAAGCAGCATACAAGACGTCCGAAACAACATGGATAATCACTACACTGATTGGATTCGTCAGGCAGAACAACTGTGAGGGGCTGCCATCTCATGGCAAATCAAGAGTGAGGTACACACCTGATGTGTCAGGTGGAAAAAAAAAAACAGTGCCCACCAGCCCTCCAACTACACCGGCTCAATAAATTCATGTATATTTTATGTTTGCGCACATCAAATACGCCCCTGACACGAGAGTTCAGCTTTGAATTCGGCAGATGACTCGACTCGGAGTCTGAGTTGCGACTTGGGGATGCAATCAATCTTCCTGCTTTTGAGGACAGACAGTTCGACATAGCTCTAACCCACATTGTGTTCACAAAAGAGGTTATAAGAAATAAACTGTCAAAGCTAAAGGTTCATAAGAGTCCCGGCCCTGACATAGTGCATCCCAGATTGCTAAGAGAGTTGTGCAACGACCTTGCTGAGCCCCTGAAGATCCTGTTCTGTAAATGCCTGGATGAGCAAGAGATCCCCAGTGATTGGAAAATGGCTAATGTGAGTCCTATCTTCAAGAAGGGCGATCGTCACTCCACGAATAACTATTGGCTTATGAACCTGACCAGCATTGAATGTAAAGTATTTGAGAGCGTTACAAGAGATGCCATGACGAAACATCTACTGCGAAGCAACCTTGTAAAGGATTACCAACGCGGTTTTATGCCGGGAAGCTCCTGCTTAACACAATTACTCAAGGTACTAGATGTTTGGACCTAAATCTGGAACAGGGTGGTAATATCGACAATATATATTTAGATTTTACCAAGGCTTTCGACAACATACCCCATGTAAGGCTGAAATTTAAACAGGAAGGGTACGGGATTCGGGGAAATGTCCTAGCGTGGATCGGAGATTTTTTTCCATGACCGCAAGCAGTGTGTGGTGATGAATGTCACGAAATCATCTTGTGTACCCGTCACAAGAGGGGGTACCACAGGGCAGTGTATTGGGCCCACTGTTGTTTGTTTGGTTCATAAATGACATGCCTGACGCTGTACATTCTTCCATACAAATATTTGCGGATGACGCCAAGTTATTTCGGGAAATTAAGAACCAAGCAGACTGTGAAGAGCTGCAGAAGGATCTGCGTGATCTTCAAAAATGGTCGACCAAATGGCTGCTAAGATTCAATGTCACGAAGTGTAAGAGGTCTTATAAGAAGGTCGTTCAGATATCTAGATGGTCCGTCCTTCGTAACGATCTTCATGAGTGAGGTGCTTCCCCCCTCCTGGAGTACTGCCACCCCGTGTAGTTCCTGAGATATGCTAGGGACTGTCAGTTGATTGAAAATGTTCAAAGGAAGGTCACCAGAGTAGTGCCTGCGCTCCGGCACCTCAGCTACCTTGAGAGATTAGAGTGCCTGAACTTGCCTAGCTTACACTACAGACGGGCAAGGGGGGACCTAATTGAGGTGTATAAACATCTCAAAGGACACTCCTCAGTCGAGTGTCCTTACCTGGAGCCCCACAAGTAGTCACAACTCAAGATTGAAGTAGCTGCAAGCCCAGAAAACCTTGAGGGGTATTTTTTTTCGGAGTGAGAGCAGTGAACTCTTGGAACAATCTGCCAAAGAGTGTTGTGACGGCACCGAGTGTGAGCTCTTTCAATACCAGACTTGATAAGCACTGGAGCAGGTTCAGATACATTCAGGAGCCAGTGCATGCCCAGTACTTGCCAACAGTGAGTAACAGAGACCTGACCGAACGCCCAATCAGCTAACTGACCGAGCATCAGTGGTGAAGAGGATAAAAGTAAAAGTAAAAAATAAAAATAAAAAATAAAAAGTAAAATGACATGATCGGTGGGTGCACAGTTTCTGGCGGACTAGTTCTGGAAGCGATGGTTAAAGGAGTACCTCCCATCCTTGCGACAACACAGGAAGTACTTCAAGCAGTTACGCAACAAATCAGAACCTAACCCATAACCAGTGGCCACTAGGCCGAATAGTGGAGGCGAAACCCGGGTGGGATGGTGTAGTGAGACACGTGAAGGAGAAGACGTCTGCACACAAGATTCTGACACGGCCCTTGAACAAGATATGCCTACTTAAGGGAGCAACGAGTAAAACAAAACCAAAACAACAACTTTTTTTTTATGGGGATTAACCCACCCGGGCACAAGTCACTGACCTACATCAGGGTCTGGGGGGCGAAAATGTAATAATAATAATAATATGTAATGATAATAATAATAATAATAATAATAATAATAATAATAATAATAATAATAAAAATAATTCATATTAAATAATAATAATAATAATAATAATAATAATAATAATAATTCATATTAAATAAAAAAAATATAAAAATGCCTAATTAAAAATAAAATAATAATTCGTATTAATGAAAATTATAATACAAAATACAAAATTAAAAATAAAATAATAATGATAATAATAATAATAATAATAACAACACTAATAATAAAAATAATAATAATAATAATGATAAAGAACCATAAAGAAATGCAAAAATGAAAAAGTCAATAGTCAGAAATAATATATGTATGTTGTGCTGTCAAAGTAAGAGAAACAATTGAGACCCTGCAATTGTGTGTAAATGAGGCAGAAAGTCAGTTCAGCAACCAGGGACTTGGTCACAATTTTCGTGATGCCATATAGCAGCATATGCTTCCAATATCTTCCCAGGCAGTAGTACCTCCCTGTTTGGTAGCTGCCTACTACCTACTACTTATCTGTAGCATACACACATACAATTGTCTATGCACGCGCATTTATATATTCTTTAAATGAAATCATGTACACCTGTGCATGAACATGTCAAGAGTCTAGTTAAAATTGGCGATACGTGTCCATATACCTGGTGACTACAGCAAATTGAACTTCTGAGTCTCATTTCACGCCGAGTGCCAGTTCCACCGGGAGTGTTTTGTATTTCAGATCAACCTCTTTCACTCCCATGTGCATTTCCTCCACAGGTATGGAGTCAAGTACGTCGTAGCAGTTACTCACCCATTTAGTGAGTCGGAATCCCCCCAGTGCCAGAATATGTCGCAATTGTTCAGCTAGTCGTATCCCTTCATTAGTGGACTGCACTGAAAGGAGTAAATCGTCCATATGGAAATTCCGTTGGGTGTCCATTACGTCGCCATGGCATTTATCTTTATGATCATGGAAGGTACTTTGTAGAGCATATGCGTCACACGATGGAGTCCGAACCCTGCCGAAGAGGTGTACTGTCATCCTGTAGGAGAGTGCGGCGCATAGCATTTTCCCCTTCTGGCCATCATAGAAACCGTTACACATCCCTGTGCTCTGGCATGACTTTCACCTGATGGAACATGAACGAAGTTGGCACCGACCAACAAGGGGATAAGGACTAGTGGCCAGTTATGTAGTAAACATACGTGGGTCAGTGTGTGTAGTGCAGTGAGCAGACTAGGGTTGTCTATTGCTTTGTCCGGAGACGACTTCTAAGTACTATCAAGCAACTGTGCATCAGTGACCTAACACAAACATACTGATAAAGTCTGTGGAAACCACAGAGTTCAGTGTACAGTGATAACTCACCCCTAATCGTCTGTCGTTGTACTCACGCATGTTATACTAACAAACCGGCCCCAAATGAGTGTTGAACAATTGTATTATTGTACTCAGAATTAAGCCAACTTGGAAGGTTAATCAGGTGATTGTTATTATCACGAGATGTGAATTAAATATGATGGATACTGGTTGTGTGTTTGGTACTAACAACTGATAGTGGGACATGTATTTCCAGGTATGACCGAATAAACATTATCGTGTACCACTGGACGGATCCCATTGCCCCACACTCTCACCCCAGTCTGGTCGTGAGCGGCTACAAGTGGTGTCTAGCTATGCAAGATATGTTGAAGGGTCAATACAAATGAATTGTTGTCTCATGTGCACTTAATATATTTTTTAGTGATGTAAGGGTGGTGCTATTGAGAAAGGCAAGTGTCATATCACTACCAGTGCATTTCATTAACCCCAATATCAGGAACACCAGTCCAGGTCATGGTAAATACCAGTTACAGCTGGTAGCAGAGCGTATTTTATTGTTTTGTGGTTGGGAGAATGAACGCAATCATGGTTTGGCTAGAAATGGTAGGGATTGAAATCTCAGTTCTACTCTTGATTGCAACAGGAATGGGCCTTCCGTGTTTAACAGCAGCGATGTATCTGGGGAGGAAGAGAGACAGACAAGAGATCATGCAGCTGGGGGTACAGGTGCAACAGCTGGGAGAGGATTTCGTGAACCTAACGGGGGAATATCAGGCACGGGTGAACAAATTTAGGGGGGGGGGGGGGAGGGAGTATCAGGCACGGGTGAACAAATTCAGGGGGAAGTATCGGACACTGAGTACAGGCGATTGCTTATGGGGTTGTCAAATAGTCAGGGGACCTTTCAGAGTTATATGGAACGGATCTTAGGGGATAAGATCTTCTCCTCGTTGCTTGTATACCTTGACGACGTGATGGTGTTTTCGAGTACAATAGATCAGCATGTAATCAGATTGAGAGAGAGTTGTTTTTCATAATGAGGGAGAAGAATTTAAAAATTAAACCTAAGAAGTGTCACAGCTGATCCAGAGAAAGTTAGGGGAGTAAGATACTGGCCAGTCCCTCAGACAGTGAAAGATGTGCGGTCCTTCGTGGGATTCGCATCATTGTATAGGAAGTTTGTTTAAGGGTTTGCCCAAATAGCTGCTCCCTTACATGAAATGATGCATGGGAAGTCTAAGGAGCGAGTAGGTGGTGAGTGGGGAGAGAGGCCTGTCCAGTTTTCACTCAGGAATTCATTTTAGAGAAGGATGCCAGTTTGAGTGGGCTAGGTGCTGTGCTGTCCCAGATGAAGGATGGCAAGCTGCATCCGGTGTGTTATGCAAGCCGGGGCCTTAGGAAATCAGAAAGAAATATCAGAAACTATAGCTCACGTAAGTTAGAGATGATAGCACTAAAATGGGAAGTAGTGGACAAGTTCAGGGATTATTTGAGGGGGAAACAATTTACTGTCTTTACAGATATCAACCCACTTAGTCATAGAGAGAATGCTAAGCTAGGGACAGTGGAAAGTAGGTGGAATGTTGATCTAAAGCAGTTTGATTTCACCATCAAGTACAAGCCGGTAAAGAGTAACACAGAACAGGAAGGAGAGAGTGGTGAGGAATACACGGCATTCAATGTCGTGGAGGAGAATGTAGCTGGAATTAATGAACTGTGGACGATAGATGGGCTGAGTAGGGAACAAGAAAGCCTATAAAGTGTTTTAAAGAGATACTTAGATGGATAACTTCAGGGGGAATATGCACAGGTGGAGCTCCAAGAAGATGATTTTCGGAGGTTATACCGAGTGAGGCAGTCTTTGAGAGTTAAGGAGGAGGCCGTGTGGTATAGAAAGCAGGAAGGCATGAATCTATGGAGAGAGGTACCAGCATTATCGCCAAGGGTGCAGGAGGCATTGATTAGAGCATGTCATGATGAGTTCCGGCACCAGAGCGGGATCGTACCCTTTCGCTTGTGTGGGAGCGAGGCGTCTGGCCAGGCATGGGGGCGACTGTGTGGGACTATCTCGCCAGCTGCGAAAGGTGTGGAGTGGCAAAAGATGAAGTTCCCAAGCCCCAGCTGCATCGAGGGACAGTTGAAGCTCCCAAGCAGAGCGCACCCAATCTTCATAGAGAGCGGACGTGCTACGCGTCGCTCCCTGCTCAGTTCAAATCGCTGACCGTTACGACTGTCTGCCTTGTTTTTCACGTTGGGTTCGCTCTGACTGCTTTATCATGTAGTTGTACATGGATATTATTATTCTCGTACACTGCGCTTCTTCCCTATCCTATCCTTTCGCCTAGAGTCCCTGCTGTTTGGTAACGACGCGAACCCTGCGGGCAGAGCCTCAAGGGGGGCCCTCAGAGGGCTGCTGAGTCGAGACAGTAAGGGTGGCAACATTTTATGTTAGGGATTCGACAGTACTTCATAACCTGTCACTGTTAGGTGTTAGGGTTTGGCTAGGCCCCCGTCAGGGGATTGTCTGTTCACCCTACCCCTAGACCCGTCTTTACTCGCCCAGCAAGCGGACAGAAGGAGCGGCATCCATGGGGTCTAGCTGAGGTGGACAGATTAGGTAGAATTTTCATTCATTCATTCATGTATGTTACTGACCATGGCCAAAGTGAGAGTGAAAATCTCCGGAACCCCGACCCAGGGGTCTCGGATAGGACTAAAAAGACTACTGAGCGACCTAAGGGTGAGAATAAATAGACTTGTGGATCTGAGAGATGGTTACATCATCATCACAGAAACAGATGAAGATGCTGATAAACTATTTAAGTCTAGTGCCATGGACAAAATGAAAACCAACGGTTACGAGGTCATTGTCCCACGGGAATACGGCGCCAAGCTCACCCTTGTATGTAAGAAGTTAGACAAAGATGCAGTGGAGAATAACGCAGAAGAAATAAGAGATGAAATACAAAAGTAAAACAATGTCAAGGTTGTGGAGGTGTATCCTATGTATGCCCATAATATAATCAAGGTTCGCTTTGCAGACACAACGGATGCAAAAAGAATGAAGGAGAAGGGGCTCTATGCATATGGCAGTTCCATCTCATCACACCAAATAGAATATGAAAAGTATACGCCCATCCAACAATGTATGAAGTGCTATAAATACAATGACCAAATGACCAAGAACTGCCCCATGCAAGGGGTCATATGCTCTGAGTGTTCATCTGATCAGCACTTCTACAAAGACTGCCGTAGCACCATAAAAAAGTGTGTCGTCTGCGAGGGTGACTACAGGACCTTCTCTGCCACTTGCCTGGTCAGGAAACAGGTATTTCAAGAAACAGAGTAGAAACTGACCGAAATAACCAAACAAAAAGAAACCAGGGAAATTTCTAACACCATAGAAAGGACCACTCAGTCGACGATCATGGCTTACAGCCAAACACTAAAACACGCTCTAAAAGAAACTCAAGCAGACTCCCAAAAGCTCAAGAATGTCAGCGAGACCATGGAAGTCCTGCAATCAGAGATAAGAACCATCAAGGACTCAACAAAACAGGCAGTTACTGAGTCACTGGGCGCCATGAGGGACGCAGTGGCCGAGAGCATCAGGAGCGTCTCCTCTCCACAACTGGACGAGTCCAAAGCCACCACTATATACTTGTCTTACCTGCATGCCCATCACATGAACATGGTTCATCCAGGTTCAGTCTCGAAACACCTCAACGAGAAACTAACCAGGAACAACATTGCACCTGTTGAAATAAGTGACAAAGTCCCTTCAAAAGAAATCCTTATGGCAGTAACCCACTCAACGACTTATCGACGACCTCAACCCACGCCAGAAATAGACCATGACCTCCTTGACTTAGGCAAAAGTCAGTATAACCGCAATCCCGACGTGGCCAGTCAGTCCCCCTGGGGTCACAGCTCCAACTACACCGTAAATGCCCGCGATCCCATTACATGCACTCCCAGCGACGACAGTGACCATCGGACTGCAACCACAGTCAATGGTTGCGACCAGATGATGACGAATTACTCCACAGAGGAACAAGATCCTCGAGCTGTAGCGTCAGTTGATTACTACGACATGCAGGCCCAGGACCTGAACACCTTCCTGTACACGGGTGACAAGAAGTTCGAGGTCCCGCCATTGACTGACAAGTAGATGTCCGAAGGTTCTTCTAAGAAGTTCCGTCCCCCTAGAAATGGCAGAAGCCGAGCAAACACTCCAAGCGACGCCCCAAGCTACAGTCTCCGAAATGGCAGTCGTTAGCAAGATGAAAATTGTCCAACATAATGTCCTACACTGGTCCCTTAATAGACGTAACGAACTGTCTAACTTATACTATCAATTAGACCCAGACATCATTCTGTTAAACAGTACTGGCATAAAGGACGAAAGTAAGCTGAAAATTTTTGGCTACACTGTCTACCAGAGGAGCATGACGGGTGAGCTGAACGATGGTGTCGCTGTGGCCATCAGGTCACGGCTGAGTCACAGAGTGTTGCCAGACTTCGAGGATTCAATTCTGGGAGTGCAGGGGAAGACAACTAGGGAACCTGTTATTATATGCACAATGTACCTACCTCCCAGTCGTCCTTACTTACCCGAACAAGACCTAAACCAGTTGCTACGCCACAGAAAACCAACATACATCATAGGGGACTTAAATGCGCACCACGCCATACTAGGACACGGTAATGAGAACAACATCGGTGTGGCGCTGTATGACAACATCAGAAGGGGAAAACTGCAACACCTCGGGCCAGATTTCCCGTCATTGATCAGACGTGCCAGTGCCACAACACCCGACATAATCCTCTTTAACAACGAGGCCGTCCTGAACAGGCACGTTACCGCCGGACTCATCGGTACCAGCGATCACCTGCCAGTCGTCGTGACGCTCTCATCCAATCCCATTATGATCCCTGCCAACATCAGGTCAAACCTCAAACGGGCAGACTGAGACTCCTTCAAGGAGTCTCTCAGTCTCAAGCAGGGGAAAAACCTGGAAGAAGCCAGCCCCAATGACATCGACGACGTGATCGAACAATGGTATACGGATGTGAAGACGGAGATGGACAACAACATCCCGACCACCACTAACAGGACCATTCCCCATCCTCACACTAGTCACCAGCTGAGGCAGCTCAGTGTCCAGTATGCTCACGTGAGACAGCTAGCCAGTATCCGTGGGTGTACGCAGGAGCTGAGAGACCGGTACCGAGAGCTACAGACGGACATCCAGCACGAGAGCAAACGTCTACATGAACAAAAGTGGGCCGCCTTGGTGTGGGAGGCAGCCAACAATTACCGCGATTCTGCTGCATTCTGGAAAGGGATCAAGCGACTGATGGGTTCCACCTCTAGCACTGTCCCTTACCTGCTCGACCAAAACAACGTGAAAATATTCGAGGAAGAAAACCAAGAACAACTACATCGGCGATATTTACGAAAGATCTTTACCATTAGTGAACAGGAGAACGAGGGCTTCGACAGGGAGTTTGAGGAGGCCATTTTAGGTCAATTGCAGGACCATCAGCACCTGCTCCAGCCGCTCCCACGGACTTACTTCACTAGACTGGTTGACGGAAGCTACCT
The DNA here is from genome assembly GCA_958450375.1 of Homarus gammarus. Taxonomy (NCBI): domain Eukaryota; kingdom Metazoa; phylum Arthropoda; class Malacostraca; order Decapoda; family Nephropidae; genus Homarus; species Homarus gammarus. The sequence goes on along the minus strand of CAUDMG010002350.1, from coordinate 842,908 downwards.
GACGGAGCGCATAGTTCCTGCAGATGTGTCAGCCTTCATAAAAGGGTTTAAAAACAAATCACCTGGTCAAAGTCACATTAACAAGAAGATCCTGGCTCAACTCCCCGACAACATGATAGAGAGGCTTGCTCATATATGCAACGCCTGCCTGGCCTCTGGATACTTCCCTAAGATGTTCAAAATCGCCGTTATTCGCCTCATACCAAAAGCAGGGAAGCCTCCAAACAATGTCGAAAACTTTCGACCAATATCGCTGCTAGAGGTACCTGCCAAAATCTTCGAAAAAAATAGTCAACAAGCGATTGCGGATGTATCTAGAGGACGAAGACATGCATAATCCCCGCCAGTTCGGCTTCCGCCAGTTCGGCTTCCGCCAGTTCGGCTTCCGCCAGTACCGAGGCACATCCACCGCCATAGCTCAGGCCTACGAGCAGATCGCCAATGCCTTCACTGGCCGCCTGCATTGCAATATAGTACTGAAGGACATCAGCAAGGTGTTTGACAAAGCTTGGCACGCAGGGCTGCAATATAAGATTATACAACTGGGGCTACCCGAAAATCTGACGCGCCTGCTGTGCAACTTCATTATGGACCGCAGAGCCAAAATCAAGATGCAAGAACATTTTGGAGAAGAATTCTCACTATCGAGCGGCGTGCCTCAGAGCTCTTGTCTCTCACCAACCCTTTACGCACTCTACACGGCTGACCTGCCACCCCCAATCGTCGGCAGCGAGTACGTCATGTATACCGACGATGTAACACAGATCGTCACCTGCCCAGGAAGGTCCACAGCAAGGATGGCGCGACTCACTGCTCAGGCAATAGAGGATATCTCGGAGTATGAAAATAAATGGATAATAAAAACAAACAAAACGAAATTTGAGGTCATACCCATAGCCAAATTCAAGCCGGCGCCATTGATGATCGACGACCAACAGATTGAGTACTCTAAACAAGGCAGGCTGCTCGGCCTCATCATCTCTCGGACGGGCATCATTCCCCACGCGAAGGACAGACTAAATAAATCCAAAGCCGCCGCAGCCAAATTAAAACGTTTTAAACTGATGCCTGAGAAGATACAAGTTCACCTGTACAAGGCGCTGGTAAGGCCTGTGTTGGAGTACCCACATATACCACTCGTCACACTCGGGAAGACTAGACTACAACAACTACAGAGCTTCCAAAACAAGTGTTTGAGATCAGCCAGTGGCCAAGCGCCACCCTACCAGGAGTCAGTGGAAACCATCCACCTAAGAAATAAAACAGAGGCCCTCAACGTCAGGTTCCATCGCCTAGGGAAGAAAGTTTGGGACAAGCTCCTGGACGACCCTCACAGCCCAGACCACCTACGCGGGGAAGACATCAACGAAGGGAGACCCCACGCCTGGTGGCTCCGGAGTCTGCCCGCACTACAACAACCCACCCCGCGACCCATCTATGTCCGCCACAGTGATCCACCTTAGATTAAAACTTAGATGATATAAATTCACATTTAACAAGTCACAATCAAGTGAGTCCATAACGTAATACAGTATAAGATTATAATAAACTTGTAATTGTAAAATAAATCTAGTCATTGTCTACTAAAATAACCATTGTGCAACCTCATCCTAAATCCTAGGTTAGCTTAGTTAGGCAAAAAACTCTGTAATATGTAAAACAAGGGTTGTCGTCCCCCTCTGTTTAACTCATTAAACTTCTTTTCCAACCTTTCTCCCCACGACTATATGTTGTGACTTCTCCATCCCTCATGTCTGGCTGTGCCTTGAGCCCCTGCATGCCTTCCATCCTTTCCCCACCTTAACCTAAAAAAAAAAAAAAAAAAAAAAGCTGCCAAGCCACTAGAGACGCTGGCAGCAGATTTCACCCTCCTTGACAAGTGGCAAGGAATAGAGAATGTACTGATAATACTGGTCAACATAAAAATAAAATTCTCATGGTTCTGGATCAAAACAGTCTGATTCTAGTGTAATTGTATGTGCTGAACTCAATTATGACATTCGTATGGCTGTATCAGGCTCAGTTTTCCAGAACCAGCATATCTATATATTTAGTGTACCATGCTATTCATACAGTAATTTATATGCTCATTGGCTCCACTTATGCAATTATTTTGTCCTGATTTGTGCTTTTTTGTTTGTTTCAGTTTGCTGATTCATGATATTGCATATCTACACCTGCATGATTTGTAATTGCTCTGAAATTAACAAAACATGGAACGTCGCAAGTGTGTGAACGGTGCTGACAGTTTTTGCTACATATGTGGTGCCTTCACTCCTGGTAGCCTCAAGAAACCAATCACAAAAGCTGTTCGACTGAACTACAAAAGTTACTTCAAATGTCATTTGGGTGACCAAGACAAGAAATGGGCACCTCATGTAGCCTGTAAGTCTTGTGTTAACCACCTGAGCGAGTGGATGTGTGGTAAACGAAGTTCAGGAATGCCGTTTGCTGTACCAATGATATGGCGTGAACCTAAAGACCACAGTAGTGACTGCTACTTCTGTCTCACAAATATTAAGGGAATAAAAATCAAGACGCGAGGCAAGGTACAGTAGCCCAATATTGCTTCTGCAATCCGACCAGTACCGCACAGTGCTGAACTTCCAGTCCCAAATCCACCGACTGAACAAGAATTGAGTGATTCCGATTCTACCTCTACCTCAATGGAAAACGACTACCAGGATGACTCTGAAAATACCAGGCCTAAACTATTTACTCAAGAAGCGCTTCATGATCTCATCAGGGACCTAAACTTGTCAAAAGAAAAGGCTGAAGTTTTGGGATCCAGACTAAAGCAGCGTAACCTGCTAGAAGATGGAGTGCATATCACTACAGCGCGTTACCGACATAGACAGCTGTCTGCATTTTTCAAGATGGCAAACAACCTTTGTTATTGCGAGGACGCAGTATCTCTCATGCAACAACTCTGCAAGTCTGAAGCATATAAGACAGAGGATTGGAGGCTGTTTATAGACTCAGGAAAAGACTCTCTGAAAGCTGTTCTTTTACACAATGGCAATAGGCTTCCATCTGTCCCAATAGCACACGCAACAAAAATCACTGAGAGCTATGAAACAATGAAAATTCTGTTGGCCGCTATAGAGTATGAGAAACACCAGTGGAAGATATGTGGCGATCTCAACGTCATCAGTTTACTACTGGGCCTTCAGAGAGGCTACACAAAGCACATGTGCTTTTTGTGCTTGTGGAACAGCAGAGCTGATGCAGAGCACTATGTGAGAAAGGATTGGCCGACAAGACCAAGAGATGCGCCTGGAAGGTTTAACTGTGCTCACAATCCGCTTGTAGATCCAGAAAAGATACTTTTGCCTCCACTGCATCTAAAGCTCGGTTTGGCTAAAAATTTCATCAAAGCTATGGATCAATTCGGTGCTGGGACTCTATACTTATCTCAGAAACTAGGTGGTGTGGTTTCCGAAGCCAAGTTGAAAGCACGTGTCTTGAATGGACCACAAATTCGTATACTAGTTAATGATAGCGAATTCACCAAAACATTGAACCCACTGGAGAAAAAAGCATGGGAATCATTTGTCAATGTGTCAAAGAATTTTCTTGGAAACTATCGTGCTGACAACTACAAAGAAATCGTAACAACCATGCTTCAGAATTATCATGCACTCTCATATTGAATTTTTCCCAGGTAACCTTGGAGACGTTAGTGATGAACACGGCGAAAGATTTCATCAAGATATCACCATAATGGAGAGCAGATATCAGGGACAATTCAGTCCTAACATGATGGGCGACTATTGCTGGACACTGCAACGAGAAGAGAGCAAGCTGTACAAGAGAAAGAGTTAAGTTCAGAAGCACTTTTAGAACTTCATATTTTGTCATTATAAAGGATTTGAACTTATGTTTTTTGGTACAATTTTTTATGAGCTTATCTGTGATAGGTTTAAAATTGTATCTTGCATGACACGATAATGTTACTATATTTACTATTTTTTTTATTCTTTAAGAAAGTAGGTCTGATGGTAGAATGAAACATCCAATTAATATTCATTAATATGAAATTAGTCATGAAAGCACAGTCATATGAGATAATCTCATCTTTTGCACGACACGTGATGGAATATTAAATATTTGTACCTATTGATTTTTTTATAAAACCTGGTCTGATAGAACAAAACAAATATCAGATTCGAATTCAGCAATATGAAATTAGTTGTGTGAGCATGATCTCATATGTGAACCATTTTGGCTGTTGACCAGTGGATATTACTGACGTGTTCAGCAGATACACTTGGGCGTTTCCCAAAAGGAACCAGAAAGCTTCGATAATAGCCAAAATCCTTGTGATCCAAATCTTCCTTGCCGTAGGTTTACTTGAGCTGTTGCTGAGTGATCAGGGCAGAAATTTTGGCAGTGCACGTGTCAGACAAGCGTGTGCCACATTTGGTGTGAAGAAGATCAGAACGTGTGCATATCATCAGCAGGGAAATGGCATGGAGGAACGGTTCAATAGAACCCTGCATGGACTGTTAGCCACTAGGGTGTGTCAATTTTGTCAACATGTTAAAAATCAAATTTGGTATTCAAAATATTGTGCCTCTTTATGTCTAAACTTGAGATTAGCAAACAAAAATGAATTAAAATAACCCTCACCTACATCAATTATTCCTTAAAGTTTCAAATATCAGTATTTCAACAAATTAATGAGACTTGATTAGAATTATTCACTTGATATTAACTAATCTCATGTAAGCATATGGATTATGGAGTATTTTATGGTTCTATAGCTTGTCAGAACATGAACATGAACAGGCTCTCCATGTGGGACAGTTTAATTCTTGTTTTGACTTGTACCAAGCGTGAGGATAAGGCGCCCGGCTCACTCTCCTTCTAGATATCATAGACGGTGGTTTGCTCTCATTGCACTTGCACCTACTCTACCAGACGAATTCTACATTTTAATTATTGTAAGTAGGGCATATTGATTGTCGCAGTTACTTATATCATTGTATAAAACATTATGTTCTAAGAAATTATTATGTTATTTCTGTTACAGCATTTTTGATAAACAAATTGATATTTTTTTAAACAACAATTGAATTATGAAACATTGAAATATTTTTCTATTTGTCAGATTGTGTGAAGATGTCAAAATTGAAGACAAGAAGTCAGTTGTCAACCCACTTGAGCCTGCTAGTTGGTAAAGGGAAGGAGCTTCCTGTATCAGAACTTCCAACAGTAAGAGACTTGCTAAGATTAGGGTTACTCCTTCGAGAAAAAAATGCAAAGGACAGAAGGAACTATACAGATAAAGAACTCATAAATGACATGATAGTCCCTCTTCTGCATCAATGGACAAAAGCTAATGCACTATTCAGACCACCTGTGATTAATCAGTGTCGAACTATTGAGCTAAAACTAACGAAATTATGGCACAAAGCAGTTGAAACATCACTTGGTAAAGGAAACTTGGCCAGGAAAAATGAATTTCTGCACACACTTGATACTCTGTTTGACATTTTGACCTGCAAGTGCTCCATACAATTATGTTCTGAATCCAACTGTTCTCACTCAGGTAAGAGAGAAAATAATTCCCACATTGATTGTGGTTGTCCTCGTGAAAAGAAGATCCCTGTTTTAGAGCTTGAATTTATAAAGGCACAGAGGACAAAGGCAGAAGGCCAAGGAAGTATGCAAATGGGTTCAATAGATTATTCAGAAACAAAGAAGCAGATTGCTAATGCCAAGAAGAGAGAACAAATGCGAGAGAGGGAACAAAAGAAGAAAATGAAGAGTGAAGAAGCCATCCAAAGAGAGGAAGAGCTGTGTCAAGATGTTTATCACTTCTTTGATAGTTCTTCTGATGAACAGGAAGCAACATCAGATGATAGTTCCAAAGAGCCATCTGAACCTTTACCAAAGAAAATGAAATACAACACAAGAAATATTTCAAACATTGCTTTAGCTAGTATTCGCCACCATGCTGGACTTCGTGAGGCTGCAGAAATTGCAACTGCCGCTTGGATAGATGCAGGCCTCATCAGCCGAGAGGATGTATCTTTGGTGATAGATCATAATAAAATTAGAAGAGCACAAGAAAAAATAATGAAGGAAATATCTGATCAGCATGAAAAAGATTTAAGCGAGGGAGGGCTCCCCTGTCTTTTGCTTGATGGAAGAATAGATGACACAAAAGTTTTGCTAGAAGTAGAGGGAGTGAACAGAAAGTTTCCAGGTCTCATCAAAGAAGAACACTACTCTGTCTGTTCTGAGCCTGGTGGTCGGTTTTTGTTTCACTTTGCTCCCGAAACTGAAGTAGAAGGGAAGAAACATGCAGAGGTCATTGCTGATCATATTTTATGTTGGGTTCAGGAGAGAGGACTTGGCAGTTCACTGCAGGCTGTTGGTGGAGATTCAACTGCAGTGAACACCGGATGGCAGGGGGGTGTAATGACGCATTTAGAGAAAAAACTAGGAAGAAGACTTGTTTGGATTGTATGTGATTTACATACAGGCGAGCTACCTCTTCGTCATCTCATCCAGGAACTTGATGGTCCTACAAAGAGCAACAACAAGTGGTCAGGTCCCCTTGGCATCATGCTGGATGAAGCAACACAACTAGAAATAAATACAACCTTTCCAAAGGTCGAAGTTGGCCCTCCCCTTCCGGCGTTGTCTGAAGGAGTCATCAAAGATCTCAGCACAGATCAATCCTATGCTTATCGTATTGCCCAAGCAATAAGATTAGGAGAAGTGCCTCAGTCATTGGCTCTCTTGGAGATTGGACCTGCCAGTCACAGCCGTTGGTTAACTACAGCTCTTCGTTTCTGCAGGATTTGGATTTCCAAACACGAATTGAAGGGCAAAGTGCTGAAGAATTTGAGGTTAATTGTTGAATTTATTATTGGAGTTTATCTTCCCCAGTGGTTTAGTGTGAAACTTAATCCTATGTGTGTGGATGGGCCCAATCACCTTTTGTTTCAATTGCAGCTAGTAAGAACACAGAGGAAGGTAGTGAGGGACATCGTGTTACCTGTGGCAAGAAGGTCCGCTTGGTATGCTCGATCAGAAGCAGTTTTGCAAGCAATGCTTTGCAGTCAATGTACCAATCTCCGAACCGAGGCTGTAGAAGTCATTCTAAAGATTAGAGGAACGCTAATAGATGACGACCAGTTGGGAGACTGTTCGTTTCATTCAAGAAAAGTTCCCCCAATAAACGTCAATGCCACCAAATTGTCAGAATTGGTTGACTTGAGTTTGGAAGTCTTAGAGCCACCATTGACAACAAGTCTAACTAGCCAAGAATTGAGAAACCTTAAAGAGACTCCAATGCAGGTGCCGAAGTGGCCTTCCCACACTCAAAGTGTGGAGGGATGTGTGAAAATGGTCACAGAAGCAGCGGGCCATGTTTACAGCCACGAGAGGCGAGAAGGTTACATCAAAGCACAAATAGCAAGCAGACTACTGATGACAAGAAACCAAAGCAAAGAGAGTATGAAGGCATTGGTTACTTTCAAATAGACTACGGATAATAAAATATAATAATTTGAAACTTGAAACAGTAACATGTGTGCAAACGCTGGTTATGTTATAAATTCACAAATATGTACATTTAAAAATCCATTTGATGTAGGTAGGACTTATTATAAAAAAAAATTTATGCCAGAATATTGTTTTGCATGCTTAAAGACTACAATAAATTGCTACCAAATTACTCGATTTTCAATTTAGCCAGTTCACCCCCTAAATTGACACACCCTATTAGCCACCCTAGAGGAGGAGGAGACGAATAAGTGGCCCGAACACCTGCCGGCAGTGGTGCCGCAGTACAATGCGACTGCAGTAGAGCTGCAGGCAGGAGGGTGGAGGACGGCTATGCTGTTACTAGTGTGTTGCGGGTCTGAGCTGCAGTTAATAGAGCAGGACTCATCTGGGAGGGGTGTATGCATACTTTTTTTCTCAGCACATGAGGACAATGCTGAATTTTTTTAGGGGGGTCGAGTGAGATATTCTGAAGAACAGTGAACGATAAGTAGGACAGCACTCATGCGGCATGGCTGGTTTAGATAAAGCCTTCGCGCAGCGCCCTCAAGCAGCCAATCCGAGGAGTCAGGAACTAACTGCCATGCCCCACAGGCCTACGAAAATTAAATGTTTTTATCAAATTAATGCATACACTATTGACAAAGTTAAAAGCCAGCTATAAAATTCACAAAAGTTATCTTGGATAGTTTTTCATTTCAAAATATGTTACGTGTGTCCTTAAGAAATAATTAAAATACGAAAGTGAATGGCGTCATGCGGTCACGAATAAATAACATATTTACGAGAAAGTCATAGAGGAGGTTCTTGTCCAGAATTATAATAATGTAAATACATATTAAAATAGTGCTTATCTTTCCCTAAAAAGATATAGAGGATAATCAAGGGATAGTTTAAGACTTTAGAGCGGTAGGCATGCTGGAGGTGGGCACGAGTCATTCTTAGCTTTTCACTCGTGGCAAGCAGACAGGTCACGACTCGCTCGTCATGACAGAACATCCACGTGGCCTCATAATCCTGTAGGCGCCTTCTACCGTGGTCACAAATAAGTCCACTTTGATTGCATACATTGTTTAGATAGGGTGGGGAAGAATGAAACAGTATTTAACAAAGCTTCATTCACAGGAAAGGAGGTCCCACTTCGACGAAATTGCTGTTAGCGTAGTGATGAAAGTGGGAGGCGACTGGTGGTAGGCCCCACATGGTCGACCTGGTTTTCATCCGGATCTCCCAGGATAGACACATGCGTGCTATACACACTTGTAGGAACCCGGCTGGGACTGGCACCAAGCCGACATTATACAACCCCACAGCTAAAGAAAATTGCTTAGAAAGAGGAAAAATTAGATCTCTCTTCCAGCTGGGGCAAGGTACACCGGTTGTACGATGACCTGACCTAACTGGGAAGAATTAACTCTGTCGCTCTCCCCCTCCTATAAAGTAACTGGGAAAGATGTTACCCTACTTGCAGGATGAGTGGAGTGAAACGTTGAGCTCCGGGAGACAGAAATTCCCATGGTACCAGTGAGTAATGTATGCCTACCGAGTATCGGTGCTGATTCTTCTCCTAGGTACCTTCACCTCTCTTCAACTATGGGTGTATGTGGTTTGTCTAACTAAGTGCCTGGTGTGAGGTCGACGAACCTAATGGTTGATCTTACATTCTGGACGTCGGGGCGCCTTTTAAAGGATTGTTTGGTGCTATGCATGTAGTACAACTTGACGGGTAGTGTATTCTGGGTCAGTGTTGTTGAGCACGGTTACGGGTATGGTGGAGAAAAGCGCACACGACTCATGAACCCAAAAGTAAAGTAATAAGAATCAGCGGATAAGCCGCCCCCTGGCGAGTCATGAGTGATTTTCTCCGTTCACACATAATTTTGGGTTTCGTGTATGTGCATACTGACTTGGGGTCTGATTATATCAGTCCGTTATGACTGACCCATGTTCTTGTACAGGTTATGAGTTGCAATCTTTGGTCTTTGTGCAGTATAGTAAATTAAGAACTAATATTTTCTAGGGGTTAATATTATTTGTGAGGTTTTCCAGACCACTTTGCTATGTTATGGGTATGTGTGCTGAGGAGCTACTGAGTTAAAGATCCATCGGGTTGTGTTCCAATGGGAGTGTCAGTGGGCTTAAACTCAGGGAAGCGCAACCCTTTATCTCAGCAACTCCTGAACGGGTGAGCTCATATTGGGACCCGGTTCATATTTTTCTGTGCTGAAGATAGGAGTGTCTAGCGTTGAAAAATTATTCCTAGTAGAGGCCTGGCCTTTGGGATATAAATCCCTTGCCAGCCTAATCAGGATCTTATAAAAAGGAAAGTCAAGAACCATGGCTTTCCAAGGGATAACAAACAACCGTTAGAGATTGACATCTTTTTACTACGAAAATAATCACAATAATTTAACTCTGACACCACTCACACAAATATTAAATAAACAGCACTGGAATCAAACAATTACTTAAAAAAAATCAATACAACAAAGAACAGGTATGCAGATGAATCTTCCTCCTAACCAGCACGGTGGAATGTTCTGGTAACGCTGTGATCCGCTTTCAGGGGAAAGGTCCAGGGCAGCTTCCTCACTTGGCGCCGGCGTTGGTGGGCGATGTCTTGCCACACAGGAGAGACGCGAGGGCACGAACGGTGGATAGGGCGTGGAGGAGGTGGCGATCATGTGGTAGCAGCGGCAGTAGCTAGAGTAGGTGACTGGAGTTGACAGCCGAATAGTGAAGGACTGGGGAATCAGCCCAGGATCCCCAGGAACCTCAGATGAGTACACAACCAGAGTTGGAATCGAACTGCCGGGTGAAGTACAGCTGTGGTGATGGCTGGATAGTGTCTGGTGTGCGACGAGGCAGCAGCGATCTTTTTACCTCCATCTACCCACATAGTGGGGCCGCGAAGAAGCAAACGAGCGGCGGACAACCATTCTGCTCGTTACAGCCCTTACACAGCTCCCTCAACTGAAATCTACTGTAAGGTAGATTAAAACTTAATAATTAGTACAACAAAACATAATCCTGCAACATATGGTTAGCTTTACAGTAGACCTGCTCAAAAGATCTGCCCCAAGGTTGTCTTTCCCAGCAACGCGAACAACACGAAACCTATACCCCTGCAGACTTAGAGCCCACCTTAACAATCTGTCATTTGCCCCTTTGAATGTATTTTAATACAGCAAGGGCTTGTGGTTAACTTCCAGGATAAATTATTTTCCTCTCAAGTAATAATCAAATCTCAAAACCCCAAACAAAATAGCTATGCACTCACATTCAATGGTCGAGTACCTCTTTTCCCTGTCTAGTAACATCCTGCTGGCATACGCTACTGGATGAGGACAGGCCTGAACATATTGTAGGAGAACGGCTCCTAGGCCATGATTGGAAGCGTCCGTCCTAAGAACGAATGTCAAGCGGTGATCAGGTAACTTAAGAATAGGTTGGGTGGACAGGGAATCCTTGAGATAATTAAATCTGGCCAGCAGGTGGTCACTCCAGACAAGAGGCTCCCAGTGGCCTTTCCTTAGCAGGTCAGGTAAGTATCCGGTATATTCAGATGCCTGGGGAATGAAGGCTTTATAAAAAGAGATCATACCGAGAAAACTACGGAGGAGTTTCTTAGTAGTAGGAGGACACACCTCACAAAGGGCTTCTATTTTATCAGGTTGAGGACGAAGATGCTGACCATCTAACACGAATCCAAGATAATGAATAGATTCAAACCCAAACCTGCATTTAGATGGTTTTATCGTCAAATTATGTTCCCTTAGCCTCCCTAGGACAGCTTTAATGTCGCCAAGATGTTCCTGCCAATCAGAGGAATATAAGAAAATGCTGTCAAAATAAAAAGAAACTCTAGGTAAACCAACAAGGACGAGGCGCATCAGCCTGATGTACGTGGCACAGGCAGTCACCAGCCCGAATGGATTTTGGCAGAAATCCATCAATCCTCTAAGAGTAGGAAAAGCAGTCAGTGGTTTAGCGCTTTCAGTTAAGGGCACCTGGTAGTAAGCTTTACATAGATCTAATTACGAGAAGTATTTTGCCCCTGAGAACTTATGCAAGTCTTTCTTCATAGAACAGGCGGGCTCGGCATGAAAGACAGTAACCGCATTTAAGGTCCTGTAGTCAATGGCCATCCTAAAAGTACCATCCCGTTTACGCACCATAAAAACAAGAGAGCAGTGAGGAGATGACGACAATTGGATGATTCCCTGCTCAAGGCGACGGTCGACCTCTTCTTCAAAATAACTCCGGAGATGAATAGGGACAGGATAAACTTGGGCCTGCGCATGCACAGTGGTTGTAAGGAGGATGTCAGGGTGTACAGTGGACGTGCATCCCGGGACGTCTGAAAATACATCCTCAAAGTTAGTAATTAGGTCCTCAATGTCTGCACGTTGGATCCACTTCAGTCCAGGCTTAAGTGTTATCGGTAGCTGGCAACTGAGATCACCCGAGTCTGGTGCCTGAACTTCACATGAACCCTCTCAGGGTAGTGACTCGACTGACTCGAGCTAGGGAACGTCATCAAGGACATGAGCAAAGTTAATGTGGGCTTTGCTATGATATTTCTTTAATAAATTAGCATGGTATAATTTAGGCCCCTTAGTTTCGTCAATGATGTAATTTACTGTACTCCGCTTCTCGGGTACTTTGTAAGGTCCATTACAGGAAACAAGCAACTTACTCTTCTTATCAGGTAGGAACACTAACACTTCATCCCCCAGAATAAATTGACGATCTTGTGATTTGACGTAGAAATAGGCCTTATATTTGGCGTTACTAATGTCAGCATTCTGCACAGCGATCTTGGCACACTGTGAAAGTTTGTCCCGTAATTCAATGACATACTGATAGTGAGTCCGCTCGTCGTCTTCAATACTTGTGTCCTCCCACAGATCCCTTAACACCGAGAGCGGGCCTCTCACGGCTCGGCCGTACAGCAACTCGAACGCCGAGAATCCGGTCCGGTTACTAGGAATTTCTCTCGGCGCAAATAGAGTGGGGACAAGATACCGATGCCACTCCCTTGGTTTGTCGGCGCACAATTTCCGCAGCGACGCTTTCAGTGGCCCATGGCACTCTTACCACATCAGACCAACCAATAAAATAGGGGCAATGCAGGTAGCACTTAACGACAGGGAACCGGACAACACAGCCTAAGTAATCGGCGACACTAACCTTCTAGCAGCTGGAGACGTCAGCGTCAGGCAGGGCTTCCTCAGAGACAATAATACACAAGCAACCGGTGTCCCTGATGATAGTAGATGCCCAAGACCCGTTTATCGTTCCACTGACACAATAACTGGGACAGCTCCGGTCTTCGAAACAGAATCCGACCTTGTAGCTAGGCAGATGCATCTCGGTAGATTGGAAGGCGCGGGGATTCCTGGGACAGCGAGAACGAATGTGCCCTTCTTCTCCGCAGTTGTGGCACAGCACAGCCCGTGAACTTCTCTCTACTCCTGGGAATGGTTCCTTGGAGGCCAGAGGCTTCGTGTTCTTCACTGGGGGAGTAAGAGACTTAGGGTAGGCGTTGTCAGCGAATTGTACAGCTTCTCCTAGCGTCGCTGGCCTGTGTTCCTTGATGAATATTCTCAGGTCTGACTGTAGATAAGACAGAAAACTGGTCCAATATCATAAAGTTAGTGAGAGACACAAAGTTTCATCAACCTCTGACGCCTCTAGCCATTGTTGAAACAAACGACCCAGGTGGATTGAAAATTGCTGGTATGTTTCATCTTTGCTCTGCGGAAATCAACACGATAACCATCAGAAGTTTTGTTTAAACCTCTCAAGAGAGCTTGCATCAACAAAGAGTAATCTCTAGTGTTGTCGGCAGACAGGGACGTATAAATCTGCACCGGTTTCCCATTCAGTAGGCTACCCAATAGGGTGTGTCAATTTAGGGGGTGAACTGGCTAAATTGAAAATCGAGTAATTTGGTAGCAATTTATTGTAGTCTTTAAGCATGCAAAACAATATTCTGGCATAAATTTTTTTTTATAATAAGTCCTACCTACATCAAATGGATTTTTAAATGTACATATTTGTGAATTTATAACATAACCAGCGTTTGCACACATGTTACTGTTTCAAATTTCAAATTATTATATTTTATTATCCGTAGTCTATTTGAAAGTAACCAATGCCTTCATACTCTCTTTGCTTTGGTTTCTTGTCATCAGTAGTCTGCTTGCTATTTGTGCTTTGATGTAACCTTCTCGCCTCTCGTGGCTGTAAACATGGCCCGCTGCTTCTGTGACCATTTTCACACATCTCTCCACACTTTGAGTGTGGGAAGGCCACTTCGGCACCTGCATTGGAGTCTCTTTAAGGTTTCTCAATTCTTGGCTAGTTAGACTTGTTGTCAATGGTGGCTCTAAGACTTCCAAACTCAAGTCAACCAATTCTGACAATTTGGTGGCATTGACGTTTATTGGGGGAACTTTTCTTGAATGAAACGAACAGTCTCCCAACTGGTCGTCATCTATTAGCGTTCCTCTAATCTTTAGAATGACTTCTACAGCCTCGGTTCGGAGATTGGTACATTGACTGCAAAGCATTGCTTGCAAAACTGCTTCTGATCGAGCATACCAAGCGGACCTTCTTGCCACAGGTAACACGATGTCCCCCACTACCTTCCTCTGTGTTCTTACTAGCTGCAATTGAAACAAAAGGTGATTGGGCCCATCCACCCACATAGGATTAAGTTTCACACTAAACCATTGGGGAAGATAAACTCCAATAATAAATTCAACAATTAACCTCAAATTCTTCAGCACTTTGCCCTTCAATTCGTGTTTGGAAATCCAAATCCTGCAGAAACGAAGAGCTGTAGTTAACCAACGGCTGTGACTGACAGGTCCAATCTCCAAGAGAGCCAATGACTGAGGCACTTCTCCTGATCTTATTGCTTGGGCAATACGATAAGCATAGGATTGATCTGTGCTGAGATCTTTGATGACTCCTTCAGACAACGCCGGAAGGGGAGGGCCAACTTCGACCTTTGGAAAGGTTGTATTTATTTCTAGTTGTGTTGCTTCATCCAGCATGATGCCAAGGGGACCTGACCACTTGTTGTTGCTCTTTGTAGGACCATCAAGTTCCTGGATGAGATGACGAAGAGGTAGCTCGCCTGTATGTAAATCACATACAATCCAAACAAGTCTTCTTCCTAGTTTTTTCTCTAAATGCGTCATTACACCCCCCTGCCATCCGGTGTTCACTGCAGTCGAATCTCCACCAACAGCCTGCAGTGAACTGCCAAGTCCTCTCTCCTGAACCCAACATAAAATATGATCAGCAATGACCTCTGCATGTTTCTTCCCTTCTACTTCAGTTTCGGGAGCAAAGTGAAACAAAAACCGACCACCAGGCTCAGAACAGACAGAGTAGTGTTCTTCTTTGATGAGACCTGGAAACTTTCTGTTCACTCCCTCTACTTCTAGCAAAACTTTTGTGTCAACAATTCTTCCATCAAACAAAAGACAGGAGAGCCCTCCCTCGCTTAAATCTTTTTCATGCTGATCAGATATTTCCTTCATTATTTTTTCTTGTGCTCTTCTAATTTTATTATGATCTATCACCAAAGATACATCCTCTCGGCTGATGAGGCCTGCATCTATCCAAGCGGCAGTTGCAATTTCTGCAGCCTCACGAAGTCCAGCATGGTGGCGAATACTTGCTAAAGCAATGTTTGAAATATTTCTTGTGTTGTATTTCATTTTCTTTGGTAAAGGTTCAGATGGCTCTTTGGAACTATCATCTGATGTTGCTTCCTGTTCTAATTCGTGGTTGTTATATTCATGGTCGTGCTTGTTATATTTATGGTCGTGCTTGTTATAATCATAGTCGTGGTTCTTATAATCATAGTCGTGGTTGCTATAAATATAGTCGTGGTTGTTATAATAATGGTCGTGGTTGTTATAATCATGGTCGTGGTTGTTATAAACATGAATGTTGTTGTTATATTCATAGTCGTGGTTATTATAATAATGGTCGTGGTTGTTATAAACATATTCGTGGTTGTTATAATCATGGTTGTGGTTGTTATAATCATAGTCGTGGTTGTTATAATCATGGTCGTGGTTGTTATAATCATGGACGTTTTTGTTATAATCATAGTCGTGGTTCCTATAATAATGGTCGTGGTTGTTATAATCATGTTCGTGGTTGCTATAATCATAGTCATGGTTGTTATAATCATTTAAGTGGTTGTTATAATCATGGTCGTGGTTGTTATAATCATGGTCGTGAGTGCTATAATCATGGTCGTGGTTGTTATAATCATGGTCGTGGTTATTATAAACATCGTCATGGTTATGATCATAGTCGTGGTTGTTATAATCATGGTCGTGAGTATTATAATCATGGTCGTGTTTGTAATAATCTTAGTCGTTGTTGTTATAATCATGGTCGTGGTTGTTATAATTATAGTCGTGGTTGTTATAATCATAGTCGTGGTTGTTATATTTATGGTCGTGGTTGTTATATTCATGGTAGTGCATGCTATAATCATAGTCGTGGTTGTTATAATCATGGACGTTCTTCTTATAATCATAGGCATGGTTCTAATAATAATTATCGTGGTTGTTATAATCATATTAGTGGTAGTTATAATCATGGTCGTGAGTGCTATAATCTTGGTCGTGGTTGTTGTAATCATATTCTTGGTTGTTATATTCATGGTCGTGAGTGTAATAGTCATGGTCGTGGTTGTTATAATCATATTCGTGATTGTTATAATTATAGTCGTGGTTGTTATAATCATAGGTGTGGTTGTTATAATCATGGTCGTGAGTGTTATAATCATGGACGTGGTTGTTGAAATCATATTCGTGGTTGTTATAATTATAGTCGTGGTTGTTATAATCATAGGTGTGGTTGTTATAATCATAGTCGTGAGTGTTATAATCATGGTCGTGGTTGTTGTAATCATGGTCGTGAGTGTTATAATCATGGTCGTGTTTGTTATAATTATGGTCGTGGTTGTTATGTTCATGGTTGTGCTTGTTATATTCATGGTCGTGCTTGTTATAATCAAAGTCGTGGCTGTTACAATCATGGGCGTTGTTCTTATAATCATAGTCGTGGTTGTAATAATAATTATCGTGGTTGTTATAATCATATTCGTGGTTGTTATAATCATGGTCGTGGTTGTAATAATCATCGTTGTGGTGATGATCATAGTCGTGGTTGTTACAATCGTATTCGTGGTAGTTATGTCATGGTCGTGAGTGCTATAATCTTGGTCGTGGTTGTTGTAATCATATATGTGGTTGTTATAATCATGGTCGTGAGTGTAATAGTCATGGTCGTGGTTGTTATAATCATATTCGTGGTTGTTATAATTATAGTCGTGGTTGTTATAATCATAGGTGTGGTTGTTATAATCATGGTCGCGAGTGTTATAATCATGGACGTGGTTGTTGAAATCATATTCGTGGTTGTTATAATTATAGTCGTGGTTGTTATAATCATAGGTGTGGTTGTTATAATCATAGTCGTGAGTGTTATAATCATGGTCGTGGTTGTTGTAATCATGGTCGGGAGTGTTGTAATCATGGTCGTGTTTGTTATAATTATGGTCGTGGTTGTTATATTCATGGTCGTGCTTGTTTTATTCATGGTCGTGCTTGTTATAATCAAAGTCGTGGTTGTTACAATCATGGACGATGTTCTTTTAATCATAGTCGTGGTTGTAACAAAAATTATCGTGGTTGTTATAATCATATTCGTGGTTGTTATAATCATGGTCGTGGTTGTAATAAACATCGTTGTGGTGATGATCATAGTCGTGGTTGTTATAATCATATTCGTGAGTGCTATAATCTTGGTCGTGGTTGTTGTAATCATATATGTGGTTGTTATAATCATGGTCGTGAGTGTAATAGTCATGGTCGTGGTTGTTATAATCATATTCGTGGTTGTTATAATTATTGTCGTGGTTGTTATAATCATTGGTGTGGTTGTTATAATCATGGTCTTGGTTGTCATATTTATGGTCGTGAGTGTTATAATCATAGTCGTGGTGGTTATAATCATATTCGTGAAAGTTATATTCATAGTCGTGCTTGATATATTCATGGTCGCGAGTGTTATAATCATGGACGTGGTTGTTGAAATCATATTCGTGGTTGTTATAATTATAGTCGTGGTTGTTATAATCATAGGTGTGGTTGTTATAATCATAGTCGTGATGAAATAATCATGGTCGTAGTTGTTATAATCATATTCGTGGTTGTTATAATCATAGGTGTGGTTGTTATAATCATGGTTGTGGCTGTTATAATCATAGTCGTGGTTGTTATAATCATAGTCGTGAGAGTTATATTCATGGTCGTGGTTGTTATAATCATAGTCGTGAGTGTTATATTCATGGTCGTGGTTGTTATAATCATGGTCGTGGTTGTCATATTTATGGTCGTGAGTGTTATAATCATAGTCGTGGTGATTATAATCATATTCGTGAAAGTTATATTCATAGTCGTGCTTGACATATTCATGGTCGTGCATGTTATAATCATGGTCGTGGTTGTTATAATCATCGTCGTCGTCGTTATGATCAAAATCTTGGTTGTTATAATCATATTCGTAGTTGTTATAATCATGGTCGTGGTTCTTATAATCATATTCGTTGTTGTTATAATCATGGTCGTGAGTGTTATAATCATGGACGTGGTTGTTATAATCATGGTCGTCGTTATGATCATAATCGTCGTTGTTATAATCATATTCGTGGTTGTTATAATCATGGTCGTGGTTGTTATAATCATGGTCGTGGTTGCTATAAACATGGTCGTGGTTGTTATAATAATTGTCGTGGTTGTTATGATCATGGTCGTGGTTGTTTAATCATAGTCGTGGTTGTTATATTCTTGGACGTGCTTGTTATATTCATGGTCGTGCTTGTTATATTCATGGTCGTGCTTGTTATATTCATGGTCGTGCTTATTATAATCATAGTCGTGGTTGTTATAATCATGGACGTTGTTCTTATAATCATGGTAGTGGTTGTTATAATCACAGTCGTTGTTGTTATAATCATAGTCGTGGTTGTTATAATCATAGTCGTGGGTGTTATAATCATGGTCGTGGTTGTTATAATCATCGTTGTGGTGATGATCATAGTCGTGGTTGTTATAATCATATTCGTGGTAGTTATAATCATGGTCGTGAGTGCTATAATCTTGGTCGTGGTTTTTGTAATCATATTCTTGGTTGTTATAATCATGGTCGTGAGTGTAATAGTCATGGTCGTGGTTGTTATAATCATGGTCGTGGTTGTTATAATCATGGCCGTGAGTGTAATTGTCATGGTCGTTGTTGTTATAATCATATTCATGGTTGTTATAATTATAGTAGTGGTTGTTATAATCATAGGTGTGTTTGTTATATTCATGGTCGTGAGTGTTATAATCATGGTCGTGGTTGTTATAATCATGGTCGTGAGTGTTATAATCATGGACGTGGTTGTTGAAATATTATTCGTGGTTGTTATAATTATAGTCGTGGTTGTTATAATCATAGGTGTGGTTGTTATAATCATGGTCGTGAGTGTTATAATCTTGGTCGTGGTTGTTATAATCATGGTAGTGATTGTTGTAATCACAGTCGTGGTTGTTTTAATCATAGTCGTGGTTGCTATAATCATAGTCGTGGGTGTTATAATCATGGTCGTGGTTGTTATAATCATATTCGTGGTTGGTATAATTACAGTCGTGGTTGTTAAAATCATAGGTGTGGTTGTCATAATCATGGTTGTGGTTGTTATAATCATAGTCGTGGTTGTTATAATCATAGTCGTGAGAGTTATATTCATGGTCGTGGTTGTTATAATCATATTCGTGGTATTTATAATTATGGTCGTGGTTGTTTTAATCATATTCTTGGTTGTTATAATCATGGTCGTGGTTGTTATAATCATCGTTGTGGTGATGATCGTAGTCGTGGTTGTTATAATCATATTCTCGGTAGTTATAATCATGGTCTTGGTTGCTATAATCATGGTCGTGAGTGTAATAGTCATGGTCGTGGTTGTTATAATCATATTCATGGATGTTATAATTAGAGTAGTGGTTGTTATAATCATAGGTGTGTTTGTTATATTCATGGTCGTGAGTGTTATAATCATGGTCGTGGTTGTTATAATCATGGTCGTGAGTGTTATAATCATGGTCGTGGTTGTTATAATCATGGTAGTGGTTGTTGTAATCACAGTCGTGGTTGTTTTAATCATAGTCGTGGTTGTTATAATCATTGTCGTGGGTGTTATAATCATGGTCGTGGTTGTTATAATCAGATTCGTGGTTGTTATAATTACAGACGTCGTTGTTATAATCATAGGTGTGGTTGTTATAATCATGGTTGTGGTTGTTATATTCATAGTCGTGGTTGTTATAATCATAGTCGTGAGAGTTATATTCATGGTCGTGGTTGTTATAATCATATTCGTGGTATTAATAATTGTGGTCGTGGTTGTTATAATCATATTCGTGGTAGTTATAATCATGGTAGTGGTTGATATAATCATCGTTGTGGTGATGATCATAGTCGTGGTTGTTATAATCATATTCGTGGTAGTTATAATCTTGGTCGTTAGTGCTATATTCTTGGTCGTGGTTGTTGTAATCATATTCTTGGTTGTTATAATCATGTTCGTGAGTGTAATAGTCATGGTCGTGGTTGTTATAATCATATTCGTGGTTGTTATAATTATAGTCGTGGTTGTTATAATCATGGTCGTGCTTGTAATATTCATGGTCGTGCTTGTTTTAATCATAGTCATGGTAATCATAATCATGGTCGTGGTTGCAATAATCATAGTCGTGGTTGTTATAATCATGGACGAGGTTATTATAATCATAGTCGTGGTTGTCATAATCATATTCTTGGTTGTTATAATCATGGTCGTGGTTATTATAATCATGGTCGTGGTTCTTATAATCATGGTCGTTGTTGTTATAACTATATTCGTGGTTGTTAAAATTAAGGTCGTGGTTGTTATATTCATGGTTGTGGTTGTTATAATCATGGTCGTGTTTGTTATATTCATGGTTGTGGTTGCTATAATCATAGTCGTGATTATTATAATCATGGTCATGGTTGTTATAATCATCGTCGTGGTTGTTATTAATTATATTCATGGTTGTTATAATCATGGTTGTGGTTGTTATAATCCTGGTCGTGGTTGTTATAATCATGGTCGTGGTTGATATAATCATAGTTGTGGTTGTTATAATCATGGTCGTGGTTGTTATAATCATAGTCGTAGTTGTTATAATCATTGTCGTGGTTGTTTTAATAATGGTCGTGGTTGATATAATCATAGTTGTGGTTGTTATAATCATGGTCGTGGTTGTTATAATCATGGTCGTGGTTGTTATATTCATGGTTGTGGTTGTTATAATCATAGTCGTGGTTGTTATAATCATAATCGTGGTTGTTATAATCATGGTCGTGGTTGTTATAATCATGGTCGTGGTTGTTATAATCATAGTCGTGGTTGTTATAATCATAGTCGTGAGTGTTATATTCATGGACGTGGTTGTTATAATCATGGTCGTGGTTGTTATATTCATGGTCGTGCTTGTTATATTCATGGTCGTGCTTGTTATAATCATAGTCGTCGTTGTTATAATCATGGTCGTGGTTGATATAATCTTAGTCGTGGTTGTCATAATAATGGTCGTGGTTGTTAAAATCATGGTCGTGGTTGCTATAATCATGGACGTGGTTGTTATAATCATAGTCGTTGTTGTTATAATCATGGTCGTGGTTGTTATAATCATGGTCGTCGTTGTTATAATCATGGTCGTGGTTGTTATAATCAAGGTAGTGGTTGCTATAATCATAGTTGTGATTGTTATAATCATAGATGTGGTTGTTATAATCATGGTCGTGGTTGTTATAATCATAGTCGTGAGTGCTATAATCATGGTTGTGGTTGCTATAATCATGGTCGTGGTTGTTATAATCATAGTTGTGGTTGTGATAATCATGGATGTGGTTGATATAATCATAGTCGTGGTTGTTATAATAATGGTCGTGGTTGTTATAATCATGGTCGTGGTTGTTATAATCATGGACGTTGTTGTTATAATCATTATGGTGGTTTTTATAATCATGGTAGTGGTTCTTATAATCATTGTCGTGGTTGTTATATTCATGGTCGTGGTTGTTATATTCATAGTCGTGGTTGTTAAAATCATGGTCGTGGTTGTTATAATCATTGTCATGGTTGTTATAATCATAGTCGTGGTTGTTGTTATCATGGTCGTGAATGTTATATTCATGGTCGTGTTTGTTATAATTAATTATTCGTGGTTGTTATATTCATGGTCGTGCTTGTTTTTTTCATGGTCGTGCTTGTTATAATCATAGTCGTGGTTGTTATAATCATGGACGTTGTTCATATAATCATATTCGTGGTTGTAATAATATTTATCGTGGTTGTTATAATCATATTCGTGGTTGTTATAATCATGGTCGTGGTTGTTATGATCATCGTTGTGGTGATGATCATAGTCGTGGTTGTTGTAATCATATTCGTGGTTGTTATATTCATGGTCTTGGGTGCTATAATCTTGGTCGTGGTTGTTGTAATCATATTCGTGGTTGTTATAATCATGGTCGTGAGTGTAATAGTCATGGTCGTGGTTGTTATAATCATGGCCGTGGTTGTTATAATCATGGTCGTGAGTGTAATAGTCATGGTCGTGGTTGTTATAATCATATTCGTGGTTGTTATAATTATAGTAGTGGTTGTTATAATCATAGGTGTGGTTGTTATATTCATGGTCGTGAGTGTTATAATCATGGACGTGGATGTTGAAATCATATTCGTGGTTGTTATAATTATATTCGTGGTTGTTATAATTATAGTCGTGGTTGTTATAATCATAGTCGTGGTTGATATAATAATGGTCTTGGTTGTTATAATCGGGTGTGTCATACGGATGCGAATTTTTTTTGTTTGAGTTTGAAAAATCGGCCCATGGTATTAATGATGTAGTTCTATGTGCAGAATCATGTGATATCTTCAGATTTGAAAAGTTTTCATTTTTTGCTAGGTAAATTTTAACTTGAAGTCTTATGAAAATTCAGTATTCCCACCCTTTTACCAACACCACTAAATAGCTTATTTAAAGTATAGTAAATGTATCAGGTTTATTTATTAGGATGAAAATGATCCAGGATAGTGAAACGAATGATCTTGACACATTTATTAAATTTAATATTCCTTTAGAAAACAAAATCATCAAATACAAAAACCGGTTTTACTACTACGACCCGGTGTTGCTGCACACCATAGAGAACATGTCTTTCTTGCTTCTGTTTCTACTCATCACCTCCCTGCTGACCACCTGAGCTCGGATGTAGCCTTCCCTCCTCTCCTGGCTGTACACGTGACTGCTGGCCTCGCTCACTTGCTGTACACAACGCTCTATACTCTGGGTGTGCGAGGGTCAGGCAGGGACATGCATGGGGTTGTCCAGGAAAGCTCTGACTTGAACATTGGTGAGGCTGCAGGTAAGAGGGGGCTCACTGCCAGCCTGGATGTTATCCAGATCTATGAGATCAGTGAGGGTCTTGGCACCTAGATTGACTTCAGGAGTCTTCCTGACCCTGAAGGAATCGTCACCAACTGATTCGTCATGCCCAGATCCTCTCATAAGTCTCATATCCAAGATCTTTTTGACTGCCACTCTTCTCTCCTCCTCATCCTTACTGCAGAGCATTGTCTGCAGAACTGCCTCGGGATGAGCATACCAGGAAGATCTCCTCACAGTCTGCTCCACAATCTGAACAACCTTCCTTGGCTGACTCCTCAGGAGCTCAAGCTGGAAGAGAACATGCCTCGGACCTTTGGAGAACGATGAATTGGACAATAAGTCTCAGGTTGTGAAGCTGGTTCCCTTTCAGTTTATGATGAGCGACCCAAATTCTGCAGAACCTGAGAGCCGTTGTGAGCCACCTAGAATGTGAGACTGGACCTATCTGCAGGTAAGCAAGTCTATCAGGCATGACCCCAGTTTTGATGGCACTGCAAATCATGTAACCATCGTACTGGTCAGTACTCAGGTCGTCAATGACAGTATGTGCAAACTCAACGAGTGGAGGGCCAACTGTGATTTTTTCAAAGCTCGGATTTATTTCTAACTCAGTGGCAGAGTCCAGCATCTTGCCAAGAGGTCCAGACCATCTTTTGTTTGAAAGAGTCTTGCCATCCAGCTCCTGAATCAGATGTCTGAGTGGCAACTCGTTGGTGTGGAGGTCACAAACAATCCAGACCAGCTTCCTCCCAATCTTCCGCTCTATCAACTGTATGACCCCCCCTTGCCACCCTGTGTTCGTGTTGGTGCTGTCCCCTCCAATGGCCTGCAGGGTCTGGTCTACGTTCCTCTCTCTGAGCCAGTTCACAATGTTATCTGCCACTATCTCAGCTGGTTTCCTGATGTCATCTTTCTCTGGAGTGAAATGCCACAAATACTTCCCTCCTGGTTCACTGCAGCAGGAGTAATGTTCCTCCTTCACCATGGCAGGGAACAACTTGTCAGAATCTCCAACTTTCATGAACACTTTAGTGTCATCCCTTCTCCCATCAAAGAACAAACAATTGATTCCATTTTCTCTTATCCCCTTATCAAACTCCTCTTCTAGGTTACTGACAAGTTTCTCCTGAGCTCTCCTTACTTTGTTATGATCTATCACCAGGTGAACATCATCAGGTGTTATCAAACCACCGTCAATCCAGGCAGCTGTTGCTATCTCTGCAGTTTCTCTGAGACCAGTGTGGTGTCGCATGCTGGCCAGAGCTATGCTCGGGATATCTTTCCTATTTCGAATCTTATGCCTGGAAGGTTTGGGATCATTATTTTCTGGGTTAGGGACAAAGTCACCATTCTCCTGGTCAGCACTCGGATCAGCCATGGGGAAGTCATTAAACTCTGAATCAGCTTGACTCCAATCATCGGCCTTTTTTACCTCACCTTGGGCCTTCTCAAGTCTCTTTTCCTCGGCAACTCTTCTCATCTTCTGTCTCTCTGTGGCAGCGTCCTGTCTCTTGGACTCCGGAATATCTTGGCTAGAAATCATGAGAGCCCCTATACTGCTAGTCTTCTCTCTCTGTGCCTTGACAAATGCCAGTTCGATCACAGGATCTTCAGTTCACGCCTTCAAATACAGGAGATGTGGGCCTCGGATTTACAGTCACGATCGCATCCAAACTCAGGACAGAGAACAATTGGGCACTTGCAAGTAATTATGTCAAATAACTGGTCCAGTTGCTTGGCAAAGCTGTCCTTAACTGCAAGTTTTCCTCTCCCAAGAGAGATATCTCTTGCCTTTTCCCAACTGGCTAGCAGTCTCTCACTAATCTTCTTCTGACTTGTTATGACTGGAGGCTTGAACTGAGGGTTAGCCATATCACTGGTCATATCACTGGCAATGTCTTTGTTTGTGTAAGTTCTTTGGTTCTTTTCACTGATTTGCCTGATTAAAACACCGTATCTCAAAGCATCTCACAATGTAGGCAACTCCAACTTCAGGAGCTCTCTCCCAGACCCAAGATAGTGACTGAGATGGCTGGATTTTTGGTTCCACGCCCTGACACAAGCAGCCATCGCAAATATTATCAACTTATAAATGCATCAGAATCTGAAACAGAAAAAAATATTGTTAGTTGGGTTGTTAAAGAATGAAGTCAGAAAGCAATGTACACTATTTAATTGTAATGCACTAATGCAGCTGTACGTTAGATTTTCGATAAATTTCACGCTAAAATTTACCTAGCAAAAGGTTGCAAAATATTGAAACTGAAATTATTTTCTCTTTATATATACTAAATTCTACCAAAAAAGTGAGGGGCCATTAGTTTTAGCTGATCTTCCCTCCTATGACACACCCTAATGTTATAATCATATTCTTGGTTGTTATAATCATGGTCGTGGTTGTTATAATAATGATCGTGGGTGATATAATCATTGTCGTGGTTGCTATAATCATGGTCGTGGTTGTAATAATCATAGTCGTTGTTGTTATAATCATATTCGTGGTTGTTATATTCATAGTCGTGGTTATGATCATAGTTGTTTTGTCATAATCATAGTCGTGGTTATTATAATCATAGTCGTGAACGCTATAATCATGGTCGTGGTTGTTAAAATCATATTCGTGGTTGTTATAATCATAGTCGGGGTTGTTATAATCATAAGCGTGTTTGTTATAATCATGGTTGTGGTTGTTATAATCATAGTCGTGATTGTTATAATCATAGTCGTGAGTGTTATATTCATGGTCGTGGTTGTTATAATAATGGTCGTGGTTGTTATAATCATGGTCGTAAGTGTTATATTCATGAGCCTGGTTGTTATATCATGGTCGTGGTTGCTATAATCATGATCGTGGTTGTTATAATCATGGTCGTGGTTGTTTTAATCTTCGTCGTGATGATGATCATAGTCGTGGTTGTTATAATCATATTCGTGGTTGCTATAATCATGGTCGTTAGTGTTATAATCTTGGTCGTGGTTGTTGTAATCTTATTCGTGATTGCTATAATCATGGTCGTAGTTGTTATATTTATAGTCGTGGTTGTTATAATCATAGTCGTGAGTGTTATAATCATGGTCGTGTATGTTATAATTATGGTCGTGTTTGTTATAATCAATGTCGTGAGCGTTATAATCATGGTCGTGGTGGTTATAATCATATTCGTGGTTGTTATATTCATGGTCATGCTTGTTATATTCATGGTCGTGCTTGTTATAATCATAGTCGTGGTTGTTATAATCATTGTCGTGGTTGCTATAATCATAGTCGTGTTTGTTATAATAATGGTCGTGGTTGTTATAATCATGGTCGTGGTTATTATAATCATGAATCGTGTTGTTATAATCATAGTCGTGGTTATTATAATAATGGTCGTGGTTGTTATAATCATATTCGTGGTTGTTATAATCATGGTTGTGGTTGTTATAATCATAGTCGTGGTTGTTATAATCATGGTCGTGGTTGTTATAATCATGGACGTTTTTGTTATAATCATAGTCGTGGTTCCTATAATCATGGTCGTGGCTGTTATAATCATGGTCGTGGTTATTTTAAACATCGTCATGGTTATGATCATAGTCGTGGTTGTTATAATCATGGTCGTGGTTATTATAAACATCGTCATGGTTATGATCATAGTCGTGGTTGTTATAATCATGGTCGTGATTAATATAATCATGGTCGTGGTTGTTAAAATCTTAGTCGTTGTTGTTATAATCATGGTCTGGTTGTTATAATCATAGTCGTGGTTGTTATAATCATAGTCGTGGTTGTTATATTCATGGTCGTACTTGTTATATTCATGGTAGTGCTTGGTTTAATCATAGTCGTCGTTGTGATAATCATGGTATTGGTTGATATAATCATAGTCGTGGTTGTTATAATAATGGTCGTGGTTGTTATAATCATGGTCGTGGTTGTTATATTCATGGTCGTGGTTGTTATAATCATAGTCATGGTTGTTATAATCATAGTCGTGAGTGTTATATTCATGGACGTGGCTGTTAATCATGGTCGTGATTGCTATAATCATGGGCGTGGTTGTTATAATTATGATCGTGCTTCATATATTCATGGTCGTGCTTGTTATAATCATAGTCGTGGTTGTTATAATCATGGACGTGGTTGCTATAATCATAGTCGTGGTTGATATAATAATGATCGTGGTTGATATAATCATTGTCGTGGCTGCCATAATCATGGTCGTGGTTGTTATTATCATGGTCGTAGTTGTTATAATCATTGTCATGGTTATGATCATAGTCGTGGTTGTTATAATCATTGTCGTGAGTATTATAATCACGGTCGTGGTTGTTATAATCATAGTCGTTGTTGTTATAATCAAGGTCGTGGTTGTTATAATCACAATCCTGGTTGTTATAATCATGGTCGTGGTTGATTTAATCAAAGTCGTGGTTGTTATAATCATAGTCGTGGTTGTGATAATCATGGTCGTGGTTGATATAATCATGGTCGTGGTTATTATAAGAATGGTCGTGGTTGTTATAATCATGGTCGTGGTTGTTATAATCATGGACGTTGTTGTTATATTCATATTCGTGGTTTTTGTAATCATGGTCGTGGTTCTTACAATCATTGTCGTGGTTGTTATAATCATGGTCGTGGTTGTTATAATCATGATCGTGGTTGTTATATTCATGGTCGTGGTTGTAATAATCATAGTCGTGGTTGTTATAATCATGGTCGTGGTTGTTATAATCATGGTCGTGTTTGTTATAATTATGGTCGTTGTTGTTATATTCATGGTCGTGCTTGTTATATTCATGGTCGTGCTTGTTATAATCATAGTCGTGGTTGTTATAATCATAGACGTTCTTCTTATAATCATAGTCGTGGTTGTAATAATATTTATCGTGGTTGTTATAATCATATTCGTGGTTGTTATAATCATGGTCTTGGTTGTTATAATCATCGTTGTGGTGATGATCATAGTCGTGGTTGTTATAATCATATTCGTGGTAGTTATAATCATGGTCGTGAGGGCTATAATCTTGGTCGTGGTTGTTGTAATCATATTCGTGGTTGTTATAATCATGGTCGTGGGTGTAATAGTCATGGTCGTGGTTGTTATAATCATATTCGTGATTGTTATAATTATAGTCGTGGTTGTTATAATCATAGGTGTGGTTGTGATAATCATGGTCGTGGTTGATATAATCATAGTCGTGGTTGTTGTAATAATGGTCGTTGTTGTTATAATCACAGTCCTGGTTGTTATAATCATGGTCGTGGTTGATATAATCATAGTCGTGGTTGTTATAATCATAGTCGTTGTTGTAATAATCAAGGTCGTGGTTGTTATAATCACAGTCATGGTTGTTATAATCATGGTCGTGTTTGATATAATCATAGTCGTGGTTGTTGTAATAATGGTCGTTGTTGTTATAATCACAGTCCTGGTTGTTATAATCATGGTCGTGGTTGATATAATCATAGTCGTGGTTGTTATAATCATTGTCGTTGTTGTTATAATCAAGGTCATGGTTGTTATAATCACAGTCCTGGTTGTTATAATCATGGACGTTGTTGTTATATTCATATTCGTGGTTTTTATAATCATGGTCGTGGTTCTTATAATCATTGTTGTGGTTGTTATAATCATGGTCGTTGGTGTTATAATCATGATCGTGGTTGTTATATTCATGGTCGTGGTTGTTATAATCATAGTCGTGGTTGTTATAATCATGGTCGTGGTTGTTATAATCATGGTCGTGGATGTTATATTCATAGTCGTGGTTTTTGTAATCATGGTCGTGAGTGTTATAATCATGGTCGTGTTTGTTATAATTATGGTCGTGGTTGTTATATTCATGGTCGTGCTTGTTATATTCATCGTCGTGCTTGTTATAATCATAGTCGTGGTTGTTATAATCATGGACGTTCTTCTTATAATCATAGTCATGGTTGTAATAATAATTATCGTGGTTGATATAATCATATTCGTGGTTGTTATAATCATGGTCTTGGTTGTTATAATCATCGTTGTGGTGATGATCATAGTCGTGGTTGTTATAATCAAAGGTGTCGTTGTTATAATCATGGTCGTAAGTGTTATAATCATGGACGTGGTTGTTGAAATCATATTCGTGGTTGTTATACTTATAGTCGTGGTTGTTATAATCATAAGTGTGGTTATGATAATCATAGTCGTGAGTGTTATAATCATGGTCGTGGTTGTTGTAATCATGGTCGTGAGTGTTATAATCATGGTCGTGTTTGTTATAATTACGGCCGTGATTGTTATATTCATGGTCGTGCTTGTGATATTCATGGTCGTGCTTGTTATAATCAAAGTCGTGGTTGTTACAATCATGGGCGTTGTTCTTATAAGCATAGTCGTGGTTGTAATAATAATTATCGTGGTTGTTATAATCATATCCGTGGTTGTTATAATCATGGTCGTGGTTGTTATAATCATCGTTATGGTGATGATCATAGTCGTGGTTGTTATAATCATATTCGTGGTAGTTATGTCATGGTCGTGAGTGCTATAATCTTGGTCGTGGTTGTTGTAATCATATTTGTGGTTGTTATAATCATGGTCGTGAGTGAAATAGTCATGGTCGTGGTTGTTAAAATCATATTCGTGGTTGTTATAATTATAGTCGTGTTTGTTATAATCATAGGTGTGGTTGTTATAATCATGGTCGCGAGTGTTATAATCATGGACGTGGTTGTTGAAATCATATTCGTGGTTGTTATAAATATAGTCGTGGTTGTTATAATCATAGGTGTGGTTGTTATAATCATAGTCGTGATGTAATAATCATGGTCGTGGTTGTTATAATCATATTCGTGGTTGTTATAATCATAGGTGTGGTTGTTATAATCATGGTTGTGGTTGCTATAATCATAGTCGTGGTTGTCATAATCATAGTCGTGAGAGTTATATTCATGGTCGTGGTTGTTATAATCATAGTCGTGAGTGTTATATTCATGGTCGTGGTTGTTATAATCATGGTCGTGGTTGTCATAATTATGGTCGTGAGTGTTATAATCATAGTCGTGGTGGTTATAATCATATTCGTGAATGTTATATTCATGGTCGTGCTTGATATATTCATGGTCGTGCTTGTTATAATCATGGTCGTGGTTGTAATAATCATCGTCGTCGTCGTTATGATCAAAATCTTGGTTGTTATAATCATGTTCGTGGTTGTTATAATCATAGTCGTTATTGTTATAATCATATTCGTTGCTGTTATAATCATGGTCGTGAGTGTTATAATCATGGTCTTGGTTGTTATAATCATATTCGTGGTTGCTATAATCATAGTCGTGGTTGTTATAATCATGGTCGTGGTTGTAATAATCATGGTCGTGGTTATGATCATAATCGTGGTTGTTATAATCATATTCGTGGTTGTTATAATCATGGTCGTGGTTGTCATAATCATGGTCGTGGTTGTTATAATCATGGTCGTGGTTGTTATAATAATGATCGTGGTTGTTATGATCATGGTCGTGGTTGTTTAATCATAGTCGTGGTTGTTATATTCTTGGACGTGCTTGTTATATTCATGGTCGTGCTTGTTATATTCATAGTCGTGCTTGTTATATTCATGGTCGTGCTTGTTATAATCATAGTCGTGGTTGTTATAATCATGGACGTTGTTCTCATAATCATGGTAGTGGTTGTTATAATCACAGTCGTGGTTGTTATAATCATAGTCGTAGTTGTTATAATCATAGTCGTGGGTGTTATAATCATGGTCGTGGTTGTTATAATCATCGTTGTGGTAATGATCATAGTAGTGGTTGTTATAATCATATTCGTGGTAGTTATAATCATGGTCGTGAGTGCTATAATCTTGGACGTGGTTGTTGTAATCATATTCTTGGTTGTAATAATCATGGTCGTGAGTGCAATAATCATGGTCGTGGTTGTTTTAATCATGGTCGTGGTTGTTATAATCATGGTCGTGAGTGTAATAGTCATGGTCGTGGTTGTTATAATCATATTCATGGTTGTTATAGTTCTGGTAGTGGTTGTTATAATCATAGGTGTGTTTGTTATATTCATGGTCGTGAGTGTTATAATCATGGTCGTGGTTGTTATAATCATGGTCGTGAGTGTTATAATCATGGACGTGGTTGTTGAAATATTATTCGTGGTTGTTATAATTATAGTCGTGGTTGTTATAATCATAGGTGTGGTTGTTATAATCATGGTCGTGAGTGTTATAATCATGGTCGTGGTTGATATAATCGTGGTAGTGGTTGTTGTAATCACAGTCGTGGTTGTTTTAATCATAGTCGTGGCTGTTATAATCATATTCGTGGTTGCTATAATTACAGTCGTGGTTGTTATAATCATAGTCGTGGGTGTTATAATCATGGTCGTGGTTGTTATAATCATGTTCGTGGTTGTTATAATTACAGTCGTGGATGTTATAATCATATGTGTGGTTGTTATAATCATGGTTGTGGTTGTTATAATCATAGTCGTGGTTGTTATAATCATAGTCGTGAGAGTTATATTCATGGTCGTGGTTGTTATAATCATATTCGTGGTATTTATAATTATGGTCGTGGTTGTTATAATCATATTCGTGGTTGTTATTATCTTGGTCGTTAGTGCTATAATCTTGGTCGTGGTTGTTGTAATCATATTCGTGGTTGTAATAATCATGGTCGTGAGTGTAATAGTCATTGTCGTGGTTGTTATAATCATATTCGTGGTAGTTATAATTATAGTCGTGGTTGTTATAATCATAGGTGTGGTTGTTATAATCATGGTCGAGAGTGTTATAATCATGGACGTGGTTGTTGAAATCATATTCGTGGTTGTTATAATTATAGTCGTGGTAGTTATAATCATAGGTGTGGTTGCTATGATCATTGTCGTGAGTGTTATAATCATGGTCGTTGGTTGTTATAATCATATTCGCGGTTGTTATAATCATAGGTGTGGTTGTTATAATCATGGTTGTGGTTGTTGTAATCATAGTCGTGGTTGTTATAATCATAGTCGTGAGTGTTATATTCATGGTCGTGGTTGGTATAATCATGGTCGTGGTTGTCATAATTATGGTCGTGAGTGTTATAATCATAGTCGTGGTTGTTATAATCATACTCGTGGTTGTTATATTCATGGTCGTGCTTGATATATTCATGGTCGTGCTTGTTATAATCATGGTCGTGGTTGTTATAATCATCGTCGTCGTCGTTATGATCATAATCTTGGTTGTTATAATCATATTCGTGGTTGTGTTAATCATGGTTCGTGGTTGTTATAATCATATTCGTGGTTGTTATAATCAATGTCGTGAGTGTCATAATCATGGTCTTGGTTGTTATAATCATGGTCGTGGTTGTTATAATCATCGTTGTGGTGATGATCATATTCGTGGTTGTTATACTCATATTCGTGGTAGTTATAATCATGGTCGTGGTTGTTATAATCATGGTCGTGAGTATAATAGTCATGGTCGTGGTTGTTATAATCATATTCATGGTTGTTATAATTATAGTAGTGGTTGTTATAATCATAGGTGTGTTTGTTATATTCATGGTCGTGAGTGTTATAATCATGGTCGTGGTTGTTATAATCATGGTCGTGAGTGTTATAATCATGCACGTGGTTGTTGAAATATTATTCGTGGTTGTTATAATTATAGTCGTGGTTGTTATAATCATAGGTGTGGTTGTTATAATCATGGTCGTGAGTGTTATAATCATGGTCCTGGTTGTTATATTCATGGTAGTGGATGTTGCAATCACAGTCGTGGTTGTTTTAATCATATTCGTGGTTGTTATAATCATAGTCGTGGGTGTTATAATCATGGTCGTGGTTGTTATAATCATATTCGTGGTTGTTATAATTACAGTCGTGGTTGTTATAATCATAGGTGTGGTTGTTATAATCATGGCTGTGGTTGTTATAATCATAGTCGTGGTTGTTATAATCATAGTCGTGAGAGTTATATTCATGGTCGTGGTTGTTATAATCATATTCGTGGTATTTATTATTATGGTCGTGGTTGTTATAATCATATTCGTGGTTGTTATAATCATGGTCGTAGTTGTTATAATCATCGTTGCGGTGATGATCATAGTCGTGGTTGTTATAATCATATTCGGGGTAGTTATAATCATGGTCGTTAGTGCTATAATCTTGGTCGTGGTTTGTTGTAATCATATTCGTGGTTGTTATAATCATGGTCGTGAGTGTAATAGTCATTGTCGTGGTTGTTATAATCATATTCGTGGTTGTCATAATTATAGTCGTGGTTGTTATAATCATAGGTGTGGTTGTTATAATCATGGTCGAGAGTGTTATAATCATGGACGTGGTTGTTGAAATCATATTCGTGGTTGTTATAATTATAGTCGTGGTAGTTATAATCATAGGTGTTGTTGTTATAATCATTGTCGTGAGTGTTATAATCATGGTCGTTGGTTGTTATAATCATATTTGTGGTTGTTATAATCATAGGTGTGGTTGCTATAATCATGGTTGTGGTTGATATAATCATAGTCGTGGTTGTTATAATCATAGTCGTGAGTGTTATATTCATAGTCGTGGTTGTTATAATCATGGTCGTAGTTGTCATAATTATGGTCGTAAGTGTTATAATCATAGTCTTGGTTGTTATAATCATATTCGTGGTTGTTATATTCATGGTCGTGCTGGATATATTCATGGTCGTGCTTGTTATAATCATGGTCGTGGTTGTTATAATCATCGTCGTCGTCTTTATGATCATAATCTTTGTTGTTAAAATCATATTCGTGGTTGTTTTAATCATGGTCGTGGTTGTTATAATCATATTCGTGGTTTTTATAATCAATGTCGTGAGTGTTATAATCATGGTCGTGGTTGATATAATCATATTCGTGGTTGTTATAATCATAGTCGTGGTTGTTTTAATCATGGTCCTGGTTGTTATAATCATGGTCGTTGTTATGATCATCATCGTGGTTGTTATAATCATATTCGTGGTTGTTATAATCATGGTCGTGGTTGTTATAATCATGGTCGTGGTTGTTATAATCATGGTCGTAGTTGTTATAATCATCG
Source organism: Homarus gammarus (assembly GCA_958450375.1). Lineage (NCBI taxonomy): Eukaryota > Metazoa > Arthropoda > Malacostraca > Decapoda > Nephropidae > Homarus > Homarus gammarus. The sequence continues at coordinate 808,776 of CAUDMG010002350.1, read as the reverse complement.
TTGCGGTGATGATCATAGTCGTGGTTGTTATAATCATATTCGGGGTAGTTATAATCATGGTCGTTAGTGCTATAATCTTGGTCGTGGTTTGTTGTAATCATATTCGTGGTTGTTATAATCATGGTCGTGAGTGTAATAGTCATTGTCGTGGTTGTTATAATCATATTCGTGGTTGTCATAATTATAGTCGTGGTTGTTATAATCATAGGTGTGGTTGTTATAATCATGGTCGAGAGTGTTATAATCATGGACGTGGTTGTTGAAATCATATTCGTGGTTGTTATAATTATAGTCGTGGTAGTTATAATCATAGGTGTTGTTGTTATAATCATTGTCGTGAGTGTTATAATCATGGTCGTTGGTTGTTATAATCATATTTGTGGTTGTTATAATCATAGGTGTGGTTGTTATAATCATGGTTGTGGTTGATATAATCATAGTCGTGGTTGTTATAATCATAGTCGTGAGTGTTATATTCATAGTCGTGGTTGTTATAATCATGGTCGTAGTTGTCATAATTATGGTCGTGAGTGTTATAATCATAGTCGTGGTTGTTATAATCATATTCGTGGTTGTTATATTCATGGTCGTGCTGGATATATTCATGGTCGTGCTTGTTATAATCATGGTCGTGGTTGTTATAATCATCGTCGTCGTCTTTATGATCATAATCTTTGTTGTTATAATCATATTCGTGGTTGTTTTAATCATGGTCGTGGTTGTTATAATCATATTCGTGGTTTTTATAATCAATGTCGTGAGTGTTATAATCATGGTCGTGGTTGATATAATCATATTCGTGGTTGTTATAATCATAGTCGTGGTTGTTATAATCATAGTCCTGGTTGTTGTAATCATGGTCGTTGTTATGATCATCATCGTGGTTGTTATAATCATATTCGTGGTTGTTATAATCATGGTCGTGGTTGTTATAATCATGGTCGTGGTTGTTATAATCATGGTCGTGGTTGTTATAATAATGGTCGTGGTTGTTATAATCATGGTCGTGGTTGTTTAATCCTAGTCGTTGTTGTTATATTCTTGGACGTGCTTGTTATATTCATGGTCGAGCTTGATATAATCACAGTCGTGGTTGTTATAATCATGTTCGTGGTTGCTATAATCATAGTCGTGGTTGTTATAATAATGGTCGTGGTTGTTATAATCATGGTTGTGGTTGTTATAATCATGGACCTTGTTGTTATAATCATATTCGTGGGTGTTATAATTAAGGTCGTGGTTGTTATAATCACAGTCGTGAAAGTTATAATCATGGTCTTGGTTGTTATAATCATGGTCGTGGTTGTTATAATAATGGTCGTGGTTGTTATAATCATGGACGTGCTTGTTATAGTCATAGTCATGGTTGTCATAATTATGGTCGTGGTTGCAATAATCATAGTCGTGGTTGTTATTGTTATGGTCGTGAGTGTTATAATCATGGTCGTGATTGTTATAATCATGATCGTGGTTGTTATATTCATGGTTGTGGTTGTCATAATCATAGTCGTGGTTGTTATAATCATGGTCGTGGTTATTATAATCATAGTCGAGGTTGTCATAATCATATTCTTGGTTGTTATAATCATGGTCGTGGTTATTATAATCATGGTCGTGGTTCTTATAATCATAGTCGTGGTTGTCATAATCACATTCGTGGTTGTTTTAATCATGGTCGTGGTTGTTATAATCATATTCGTGGTTGTAATAATCAATATCGTGAGTGTTATAATCTTGGTCGTGGTTGTTGTAATCTTTTTCGTGATTGCTATAATCATGGCCGTAGTTGTTATATTCATAGTCGTGGTTGTTATAATCATAGTCGTGAGTGTTATAATCATGGTCGTGTATGTTATATTTATGGTCGTGGTTGTTATAATCATGGTCGTGAGCGTTATAATCATGGTCGTGGTGGTTATAATAATATTCGTGGATGTTATATTCATGGTCATGCTTGTTATATTCATGGTCGTGCTTGTTATAATCATAGTCGTGGTTGTTATAATCATAGTCGTGGTTGCTATAATCATAGTCGTGGTTGTTATAATAATGGTCGTGTTTGTTATAATCATGGTCGTGGTTGCTATAATCATGAATCGTGTTGTTATAATCATAGTCGTGGTTGTTATAATCATGGTCGTGGTTGTTATAATCATGGACGTTTTTGTTGCAATCATAGTCGTGGTTCCTATAATCATGGTCGTGGTTGTTATAATCATGGTCGTGGTTATTATAAACATCGTCATGGTTATGATCATAGTCGTGGTTGTTATAATCATGGTCGTGGTTATTATAAACATCGTCATGGTTATGATCATAGTCTTGGTTGTTATAATCATGGTCGTGAGTATTATAATCATGGTCGTGGTTGTTATAATCTTAGTCGTTGTTGTTATAATCATGGTCGTGGTTGTTATAATCATAGTCGTTGTTGTTATAATCATAGTCGTGGTTGTTATATTCATGGTCGTGCTTGTTATATTCATGGTAGTGCTTGTTATAGTCATAGTCGTCGTTGTGATAAATATGGTATTGGTTGATATAATCATAGTCGTGGTTGTTATAATAATGGTCGTCGTTGTTATAATCATGGTCGTGGTTGTTATATTCTTGGTCGTGGTTGTTATAATCATAGTCGTGTTTGTTATAATCTTAGTCGTGGTTGTGATAATCATGGTCGTGGTTGATATAATCATAGTCGTGGTTGTTATAATAATGGTCGTGGTTGTTATAATCATGGTCGTGGTTGTTGTAATCATGGACGTTGTTGTTATATTCATAGTCGTGGTTTTTGTGATCATGATCGTTTTTCTTATAATCATTGTCGTGGTTGTAATAATCATGGTCCTGGTTGTTATAATCATGGTCGTGGATGTTATATTCATAGTCGTGGTTTTTGTAATCATGATCGTGAGTGTTATATTCATGGTCGTGTTTGTTAAAATTATGGTCGTGGTTGTTATATTCATGGTCGTGAGTGTAATAGTCATGGACGTGGTTGTTATAATCATATTCGTGATTGTTTTAATTATAGTCGTGGTTGTTATAATCATAGGTGTGGTTGTGATAATCATGGATGTGGTTGATATAATCATAGTCGTGGTTGTTGTAATAATGGTCATTGTTGTTATAATCACAGTCCTGGTTGTTATAATCATGGTCGTGGTTGATATAATCATAGTCGTGGTTGTTATAATCATAGTCGTTGTTGTTATAATCAAGGTCGTGGTTGTTATAATCACAGTCCTGGTTGTTATAATCATGGTCGTGGTTGATATAATCATAGTCGTGGTTGTTATAATCATAGTCGTGGTTGTGATAATCATGGTCGTGGTTGATATAATCATAGTCGTGGTTGTTATAATAATGGTCGTGGTTGTTATAATCATGGTTGTGGTTGTTATAATCATGGACGTTGTTGTTATATTCATATTCGTGGTTTTTATAATCATGGTCGTTTTTCTTATAATCATTGTCGTGGTTGTTATAACATGGTCGTGGTTGTTATAATCATGATCGTGGTTGTTATATTCATGGTCGTGGTTGTTTTAATCATAGTCGTGGTTGTTATAATCATGGTCGTGGTTGTTATAATCATGGTCGTGGATGTTATATTCATAGTCGTGGTTTTTGTAATCATGGTCGTGAGTGTTATAATCATGGTCGTGTTTGTTATAATTATGGTCGTGGTTGTTATAGTCATGGTCGTGCTTGTTATATTCATCGTCGTGCTTGTTATAATAATAGTCGTGGTTGTTATTATCATGGATGTTCTTCTTATAATCATAGTCATGGTTGTAATAATAATTATCTTGGTTGTTATAATCATATTCGTGGTTGTTATACTCATGGTCTTGGTTGTTATAATCATCGTTGTGGTGATGATCATAGTCGTGGTTGTTATAATTAAAGGTGTCGTTGTTATAATCATGGTCGTAAGTGTTATAATCATGGACGTGGTTGTTGAAATCATATTCGTGGTTGTTATACTTATAGTCGTGGTAGTTATAATCATAAGTGTGGTTGTTATAATCATAGTCGTGAGTGTTATAATCATGGTCGTGGATGTTGTAATCATGGTCGTGAGTGTTATAATAATGGTCGTGTTTGTTATAATTATGGTCGTGGTTGTTATATTCATGGTCGTGCTTGTGATATTCATGGTCGTGCTTGTTATAATCAAAGTCGTGGTTGTTACAATCATGGGCGTTTTTCTTATAATCATAGTCGTGGTTGTAATAATAATTATCGTGGTTGTTATAATCATATCCGTGGTTGTTATAATAATGGTCGTGGTTGTAATAATCATCGTTGTGGTGATGATCATAGTCGTGGTTGTTATAATCATATTTGTGGTAGTTATGTCATGGTCGTGAGTGCTATAATCTTGGTCGTGGTTGTTGTAATCATATTTGTGGTTGTTATAATCATGGTCGTGAGTGTAATGGTCATGGTCGTGGTTGTTATAATCATATTCGTGGTTGTTATAATTATAGTAGTGGTTGTTATAATCATAGTCGTGGTTGTTATAATAATGGTCGTGGTTGCTATAATCATAGTCGTGGTTGTTATAATAATGGTCGTGGTTGTTATAATAATGGTTGTGGTTGTTATAATCATGGACCTTGTTGTTATAATCATATTCGTGGGTGTTATAATTATGGTCGTGGTTGTTATAATCACAGTCGTGAAAGTTATAATCATGGTCTTGGTTGTTATAATCATGGTCGTGGTTGTTATAATAATGGTCGTGGTTGTAATAATCATGGACGTGCTTGTTATAATCATAGTCATGGTTGTCAAAATTATGGTCGTGGTTGCAATAATCATAGTCGTGGTTGTTATTGTTATGGTCGTGAGTGTTATAATCATGGTCGTGATTGTTATAATCATGGTCGTGGTTGTTATAATCATGAATCGTGTTGTTATAATCATAGTCGTGGTTATTATAATAATGGTCGTGGTTGTTATAATCATAGTCGTGGTTGTTGTAATCATGGTCGTGGTTGTTATAATCATGGACGTTTTTGTTACAATCATAGTCGTGGTTCCTATAATCATGGTCGTGGTTGTTATAATCATGGTCGTGGTTATTATAAACATCGTCATGGTTATGATCATAGTCTTGGTTGTTATAATCATGGTCGTGGTAATTATAAACATCGTCATGGTTATGATCATAGTCTTGGTTGTTATAATCATGGTCGTGAGTATTATAATCATGGTCGTGGTTGTTATAATCTTAGTCGTTGTTGTTATAATCATGGTCGTGGTTGTTATAATCATAGTCGTCGTTGTTATAATCATAGTCGTGGTTGTTATATTCATGGTCGTGCTTGATATATTCATGGTAGTGCTTGTTATAGTCATAGTCGTCGTTGTGATAAATATGGTATTGGTTGATATAATCATAGTCGTGGTTGTTATAATAATGGTCGTCGTTGTTATAATCATGGTCGTGGTTGTTATATTCATGGTCGTGGTTGTTATAATCATAGTCGTGTTTGTTATAATCTTAGTCGTGGTTGTGATAATCATGGTCGTGGTTGATATAATCATAGTCGTGGTTGTTATAATAATGGTCGTGGTTGTTATAATCATGGTCGTGGTTGTTATAATCATGGATGTTGTTGTTATATTCATATTCGTGGTTTTTGTAATCATGATCGTGTTTCTTATAATCATTGTCGTGGTTGTAATAATCATGGTCGTTGTTGTTATAATCATGATCGTGGTTGTTATATTCATGGTCGTGGTTGTTATAATCATAGTCGTGGTTGTTATAATCATGGTCGTGGTTGTTATAATCATGGTCGTGGTTGTTATATTCATAGTCGTGGTTTTTGTAATCATGGTCGTGAGTGTTATAATCATGGTCGTGTTTGGTAAAATTATGGTCGTGGTTGTTATATTCATGGTCGTGCTTGTTATATTCATGGTCGTGCTTGTTATAGTCATAGTCGTGGTTGTTATAATCATGGACGTTCTTCTTATAATCATAGTCGTGGTTGTAATAATAATTATCGTGGTTGTTATAATCATATTCGTGGTTTTTATAATCATGGTCTTGGTTGATATAATCATCGTTGTGGTGATGATCATAGTCGTGGTTGTTATAATCATATTAGTGGTAGTTATAATCATGGTCGTGGGTGCTATAATCTTGGTCGTGGTTGTTGTATTCATATACGTGGTTGTTATAATCATGGTCGTGAGTGTTATAATCATGGACGTGGTTGTTGAAATCATATTCGTGGTTGTTTTACTTATAGTCGTGGGTGTTATAATCATAGATGTGGTTGTTATAATCATAGTCGTGAGTGTTTTAATCATGGTCGTGGTTGTTGTAATCATGGTCGTGAGTGTTATAATCATGGTCGTGTTTGTTATAATTATGGTCGTGGTTGTTATATTCATGGTCGTGCTTGTTATATTCATGGTCGTGCTTGTTATAATCAAAGTCGTGGTTGTTACAATCATGGACGTTGTTCTTATAATCATAGTCGTTGTTGTAATAATAACTATCGTCATTGTTATAATCATATTCGTGGTTGTTATAATCATGGTCGTGGTTGTAATAATCATCGTTGTGGTGATGATCATAGTCGTGGTAGTTATGTCATGGTCGTGAGTGCAATAATCTTGATCGTGGTTATTGTAATCATATTTGTGGTTGTTATAATCATAGGTGTGGTTGTTATAATCATGGTCGCGAGTGTTATTATCATGGACGTGGTTGTTGAAATCATATTCGTGGTTGTTATAAATATAGTCGTGGTTGTTATAATCATAGGTGTGGTTGTAATAATCATAGTCGTGATGTAATAATCATGGTCGTGGTTGTAATAATCATCGTTGTGGTGATGATCATAGTCGTGGTTGTTATAATCATATTCGTGGTAGTTATGTCATGGTCGTGAGTGCAATAATCTTGATCGTGGTTATTGTAATCATATTTGTGGTTGTTATAATCATAGGTGTGGTTGTTATAATCATGGTCGCGAGTGTTATTATCATGGACGTGGTTGTTGAAATCATATTCGTGGTTGTTATAAATATAGTCGTGGTTGTTATAATCATAGGTGTGGTTGTAATAATCATAGTCGTGATGTAATAATCATGGTCGTGGTTGTTATAATCATATTCGTGTTTGTTATAATCATAGGTGTGGTTGTTATAATCATGGTTGTGGTTGTTATAATCATAGTCATAGTTGTCATAATCATAGTCGTGAGAATTATATTCATGGTCGTGGTTGTTATAATCATAGTCGTGAGTGTTATATTCATGGTCGTGGTTGTTATAATAAGGTCGTGGTTGTCATAATTATGGTCGTGAGTGTAATAATCATAGTCGTGGTGGTTATAATCATATTCGTGAATGCTATATTCATGGTCGTGCTTGATATATTCATGGTCGTGCTTGTTATAATCATGGTCGTGGTTGTTATAATCATCGTCGTCGTCGTTATGATCAAAATCTTGTTTGTTATAATCATATTCGTGGTTGTTATAATCATGGTCGTGGTTGTTATAATCATATTCATTGCTGTTATAATCATGGTCGTGAGTGTTATAATCATGGTCGTGGTTGTTATAATCATATTCGTGGTTGCTATAATCATAGTCGTGGTTGTTATAATCATGGTCGTGGTTGTTATAATCATGGTCGTGGTTATGATCATAATCGTGGTTGTTATAATCATATTCGTGGTTGTTATAATCATGGTTGTGGTTGCTTTAATCATGGTCGTGGTTGTTATAATCATGCTCGTGGTTGTTATAATAATGGTCGTGGTTGTTATGATCATGATCGTGGTTGTTTAATCATAGTCGTGGTTGTTATATTCTTGGACGTGCTTGTTATATTCATGGTTGTGCTTGTTATATTCATGGTCGTGCTTGTTATTTTCATGGTCGTGTTTGTTATAATCATAGTCTTGGTTGTTATAATCATGGACGTTGTTCTTATAATCATGGTAGTGGTTGTTATAATCACAGTCGTGGTTGTTATAATCATAGTCGTGGTTGTTACAATCATTGTCGTGGGTGTTAAAATCATGGTCGTGGTTGTTATAATCATAGTCGTGAGTGCTATAATCTTGGACGTGGTTGTTGTAATCATATTCTTGGTTGTTATAATCATGGTCGTGAGTGTAATAGTCATGGTCGTGGTTGTTATAATTATATTTTGGTTTTTATAAATATAGTAGTGGCTGTTATAATCATAGGTGTGTTTGTTATATTCATGGTCGTGAGTGTTATAATCATGGTCGTGGTTGTTATAATCATGGTCGTGAGTGTTATTATCATGGACGTGGTTGTTGAAATATTATTCGTTGTTGTTATAATTATAGTCGTGGTTGTTATAATCATAGGTGTGGTTGTTATAATCATGGTCGTGAGTGTTATAATCATGGTCGTGGTTGTTATAATCATGGTAGTGGTTGTTGTATTCACAGTCTTGGTTGTTTTAATCATAGTCGTGGTTGTTATAATCATAGTCGTGGGTGTTATAATCATGGTCGTGGTTGTTATAATCATATTCGTGGTTGTTATAATACAGTCGTGGTTGTTATAATCATAGGTGTGGTTGTAATAATCATGGTTGTGGTTGTTATAATAATAGTCGTGGTTGTTATAATCATAGTCGTGAGAGTTATATTCATGGTCGTGGTTGTTATAATCATATTCGTGGTAATTATAATTATGGTCGTGGTTGTTTTAATCATATTCGTCGTTGTTATAATCATGGTCGTGAGTGTAATCGTTATTGTCGTGGTTGTTATAATCATATTCGTGGTTGTTATAATTATAGTCGTGGTTGTTATAATCATAGGTGTGGTTGTTATAATCATGGTCGAGAGTGTTATAATCATGGACGTGGTTGTTGAAATCATATTCGTGGTTGTTATAATTATAGTCGTGATAGTTATAATCATAGGTGTGGTTATTATAATCATTGTCGTGAGTGTCATATTCATGGTCGTTGGTTGTTATAATCATATTCGTGGTAGTTATAATCATAGGTGTGGTTGTTATAATCATGGTTGTGGTTGTTATAATCATAGTCGTGTTTGTTATAATCATAGTCGTGAGTGTTATATTCATGGTCGTGGTTGTTATAATCATGGTCGTGGTTGTCATAATCATGGTCGTGAGTGTTATAATCATAGTCGTGGTTGTTATAATCATATTCGTGGTTGTTATATTCATGATCTTGCTTGATATATTCATGGTCGTCCTTGTTATAATCATGGTCGTGGTTGTTATAATCATCGTCGTCGTCGTTATGATCATAATCTTGGTTTTTATAATCATATTCGTGGTTGTTTTAATCATGGTCGTGGTTGTTATAATCATATTCGTGGTTGTTATAATCAATGTCGTGAGTTTTATAATCATGGTCGTGAGTGTAATAGTGATGGTCGTGGTTGTTATAATCTTATTCATGGTTGTTATAATTATAGTAGTGGTTGTTATAATTTATTCATGGTTGTTATAATTATAGTAGTGGTTGTTATAATCATAGGTGTGTTTGTTATATTCATGGTCGTGAGTGTTATAATCATGGTCGTGGTTGTTATAATCATGGACTTGAGTGTTACAATCATGGACGTGGTTGTTGAAATATTATTCGTGGTTGTTATAATTATAGTCGTGGTTGTTATAATCATAGGTGTGGTTGTTATAATCACGGTCGTGAGTGTTATAATCATGGTCGTTGTTGTTATAATCATGGTAGTGGATGTTGTAATCACAGTCGTGGTTGTTTTAATCATAGTCGTGGTTGTTATATTCATAGTCGTGTGTGTTATAATCATGGTCGTGGTTGTTATAATCATATTCGTGGTTGTTATAATTACAGTCGTGGTTGTTATAATCATAGGTGTGGTTGTTATAATCATGGTTGTGGTTGGTATAATCATAGTCGTGGTTGTTATAATCAGAGTCGTGGTATTTATAATTATGGTCGTGGTTGTTATAATCATATTCGTGGTTGCTATAATCATGGTCCTGGTTGTTATAATCATATTCATGGTAGTTATAATCATGGGCGTTAGTGCTATAATCTTGGTCGTGGTTGTTGTAATCATATTCGTGGTTGTTATAATCATGGTCGTGAGTGTAATAGTCATTGTCGTGGTTGTTATAATCATATTCGTGGTTGTTATAATTATAGTCGTGGTTGTTATAATCATAGGTGTGGTTGTTATAATCATGTCGAGAGTGTTTTAATCATGGACGTGGTTGTTGAAATCATATTCGTGGTTGTTATAATTATAGTCGTGGTAGTTATTTTCATAGGTGTGGTTGTTATAATCATTGTCGTGAGTGTTATAATCATGGTTGTTGGTTGTTATAATCATATTCGTGGTTGTTATAATCATAGGTGTGGTTTTTATAATCATGGTTGTGGTTGTTATAGTCATAGTCGTGGTTGTTATAATCATAGTCGTGAGTGTTATATTCATGGTCGTGGGTTATTATAATCAATGTCGTGGTTGTTGTAATCATATTCGTGGTTGTTATAATCATGGTCGTGAGTGTAATCGTTATTGTCGTGGTTGTTATAATCATATTCGTGGTTGTTATAATTATAGTCGTGGTTGTTATAATCATAGGTGTGGTTGTTATAATCATGGTCGAGAGTGTTATAATCATGGACGTGGTTGTTGAAATCATATTCGTGGTTGTTATAATTTTAGTCGTGATAGTTATAATCATAGGTGTGGTTATTATAATCATTGTCGTGAGTGTTATAATCATATTCGTGGTTGTTATATTCATGGTCGTGCTTGATATATTCATGATCGTGCTTGTTATAATCATGGTCGTGGTTGTTATAATCATATTCGTGGTTGTTTTAATCATGGTCGTGGTTGTTATAATCATATTCGTGGTTGTTATATTCAATGTCGTGAGTGTTATAATCATGGTCGTGGTTGTTATAATCATATTCGTGGTTGTTTTAATCATAGTCGTGGTTGTTATAATCATGGTCGTGGTTGTTATAATCATGGTCGTGGTTATGATCATAATCGTGGTTGCTATAATCATATTCGTGGTTGTTATAATCATGGTCGTGGTTGTTATAATCAAGGTCATGGTTGTTATAATCATGGTCGTGGTTGTTATAATAATGGTCGTGGTTGTTATAATCATGGTCGTGGTTGTTTAATCATAGTCGTTGTTGTTATATTCTTGGACGTGCTTGTTTTAGTCATGGTCGAGCTTGTTATAATCATATTCGTGGGTGTTATAATTATGGTCGTGGTTGTTATAATCACAGTCGTGGTTGTTATAATCATGGTCGTGGTTGTTATAATCATGGTCATGGTTGTTATAATAATGGTCGTGGTTGTTATAATCATGTACGTGCTTGTAATATTCATGGTCGTGCTTGTTATAATCATAGTCATGGTTGTCATAATCCTGGTCGTGGTTGCAATAATCATAGTCGTGGTCGTCATAATTATGGTCGTGAGTGTTATAATCATGGTCGTGATTGTTATAATCATGATCGTGGTTGTTATATTCATGGTTGTGGTTGTCATAATCATAGTCGTGGTTGATATAATCATGGTCGTGGTTATTATAATCATAGTCGTGGTTGTCATAATCATATTCCTGGTTGTTATAATCATGGTCGTGGTTATTATAATCATGGTCGTGGTTCTTATAATCATGGACGTTGTTGTTATAATCATGGACGTGCTTGTAATATTCATGGTCGTGCTTGTTATAATCATAGTCATGGTTGTCATAATCATGGTCGTGGTTGCAATAATCATAGTCGTGGTTGTCATAATCATATTCTTGGTTGTTATAATCATGGTCGTGGTTATTATAATCATGGTCGTGGTTCTTATAATCATGGACGTTGTTGTTATAATCATATTCGTGGTTGTTATAATTAAGGTCGTGGTTGTTATATTCATGGTTGTGGTTGTTATAATCATCGTCGTGTTTGATATATTCATGGTTGTGGTTGTTATAATCATAGTCGTGATTATTATAATCATGGTCATGGTTGTTATTAATTATATTCATGGTTGTTATAATCATGGTCGTGGCTGTTATAATCATGGTCGTGGTTGTTATAATCAAGTCGTGGTTGTTATAATCATGGTCGTGGTTGTTATAATCATGGTCGTGTTTGTTATAATCATGGTCGTGGATGATATAATCATAGTTGTGGTTGTTATAATCATGGTCGTGGTTGTTATAATCAAGTCCTGGTTGTTATAATCATGGTCGTGGTTGTTATAATCATGGTCGTGTTTGTTATAATCATGGTCGTGGTTGAAAAAATCATAGTTGTGGTTGTTATAATCATGGTCGTGGTTGGTTTAATCATGGTTGTGGTTGTTATATTCATGGTTGTGGTTGTTATAATCATAGTCGTGGTTGTTATAATCATAATCGTGGTTGTTATAATCATGGTCGTGGTTGTTATAATCATGGTCTTGGTTGTTATAATCATAGTCGTGGTTGTTATAATCATAGTCGTGGTTGTTATAATCATAATCGTGGTTGTTATAATCATGGTCGTGGTTGATATAATCATAGTCGTGGTTGATATAATAATTGTCGTGGTTGTTATAATCATGGTCGTGGTTGTTATAATCATGGACGTGGTTAATATAATCATAGTCGTTGTTGTTATAATCATGGTCGTGGTTGTTATAATCATGGTCGTCGTTGTTATAATCATGGTCGTGGTTGTTATAATCAAGGTAGTGGTTGCTATAATCATAGTTGTGATTGTTATAATCATAGATGTGGTTGTTATAATCATGGTCGTGGTTGTTATCTTCATAGGTGTTGTTATAATCATGGTCGTGGTTGTTATAATCATAGTCGTGTGTGCTAAAATCATGGTCGTGGTTACTATAATCATGGTAGTGGTTGTTATAATCATAGTAGTGGTTGTGATAATCATGGTTGTGGTTGATATAATCATAGTCGTGGTTGTTATAATAATGGTCGTGGTTGTTATAATCATGGTAGTGGTTGTTATAATCATGGACGTTGTTGTTATAATCATAATCGTGGTTTTAATAATCATGGTAGTGGTTCTTATAATCATTGTCGTGGGTGTTATATTCATGGTCGTGGTTGATATATTCATAGTCGTGGGTGTTAAAATCATGGTCGTGGTTGTAATAATCATTGTCATGGTTGTTATAATCATAGTCGTGGTTGTTGTAATCATGGTCGTGAATGTTATAATCATGGTCGTGTTTGTTATAATTATGGTAGTGCTTGTTATATTCATGGTCATGCTTGTTATAATCATAGTCGCGGTTGTTATAATCATGGACGTTGTTCATATAATCATACTCGTGGTTGTAATAATAATTATCGTAGTTGTTATAATCATATTCGTGGTTATTATAATCATGGTCGTGGTTGTTATAATCATCGTTGTGGTGATGATCAGAGTCGTGGTTGCTATAATCATATTCGTGGTAGTTATATTCATGGTCGTGAGTGCTATAATCTTGGTCGTGGTTGTTGTAATGGTATCGTGGTTGTTATAATCATGGTCGTGAGTGTAATAGTCATGGTCGTGGTTGTTATAATCATGGTCGTGGTTGTTATAATCATGGTCGTGAGTGTAATAGTCATGGTCGTGGTTGTTATAATCATATTCGTGGTTGTTATAATTATAGTAGTGGTTGTTATAATCATAGGTGTGGTTGTTATATTCATGGTCGTGAGTGTTATAATCATGGGCGTGGTTGTTATAACTATGGTCGTGAGTGTTATAATCATGGACGTGGTTGTTGAAATCATATTCGTGGTTGTTATAATTATAGTCGTGGTTGTTATAATCATAGGTGTGGTTGTTATAATCATGGTCGTGGTTGTTATAATCATGGTAGTGGTTGTTATAGTCACAGTCGTGGTTGTTATAATTTCAGTCGTGGTTGTTATAATCATAGGTGTGGTTGTTATAATCATGGTTGTGGTTGTTATAATCATAGTCGTGGTTGTTATAATCATAGTCTTGAGAGTTATATTCATGGTCGTGGTTGTTATAATCATAGTCGTGAGTGTTATATTCATGGTCGTGGTTTTTATAATCATGGTCGTGGTTGCCATAATTATGGTCGTGAGTGTTATAATCATAGTCGTGGTGGTTATAATCATATTCGTGGATGTTATATACATGGTCGTTCTTGATATATTCATGGTCGTGCTTGTTATAATCATGGTCGGGGTTGTTATAATCATCGTCGTCGTCGTTTTGATCATAATCGTGGTTGTTATAATCATATTCGTGGTTGTTATAATCATGGTCGTGGTTGTTATATTCATGGTCGTGGTTGTTATAATCACGGTCGTGGTTGTTTAATCATAGTCGTAGTTGTTTTGATCATAATCGTGGTTGTTATAATCATATTCGTGGTTGTTATAATCATGGTCGTGAGTGTTATAATCATGGTCGTGGTTGTTATAATCATAATCGTGGTTGTTATAATCATATTCGTGGTTGTTATAATCATGGTCGTGGTTGTTATATTCATGGTCGTGGTTGTTATAATCACGGTCGTGGTTGTTATATTAATGGTCGTGGTTGTTATAATCATGGTCGTGGTTGTTTAATCATAGTCGTAGTTGTTATATTCTTGGACGTGCTTGTTATATTCATGGTCGAGCTTGTTATAATCATAGTCGTGGTTGTTATAATTATGGTCGTGGTTGCTATAATCATACTCATGGTTGTTATAATAATGGTCGTGGTTGTTAAAATCATGGTCGTGGTTGCTATAATCATGGACGTTGTTGTTATAATCATATTCGTGGTTGTTATAATTATGGTCGTGGTTGTTATAATCACATTCGTGGTTGTTACAATCGTGATCGTGGTTGTTATCATCATGGTCGTGGTTGTTATATTCATGGTTGTGGTTGCTATAATCATAATCGTGGTTGTTATAATCATGGTCGTGGTTGTTATTATCATGGTCGTGGTTGTTATAATCATAGTCGTGGTTGTTATAATCATGGTCGTGGTTGTTATAATCATGGTCGTGGGTGTTATATTCATGGTCGTGGTTGTTTATAATAATGGTTGTGGTTATTATAATCATAGTCGTGGTTGTTATAATCATATTCTTGGTTGTTATAATCATGGTCGTGGTTGTTATAATCATTGTCGTGCTTAATGTAATCATGGACGTGGTTGTTATAATCATATTCGTGGTTGTTATAATTATGGTCGTGGATGTTATATTCATGGTTGTGGTTGTTATAATCATGGTCGTGGTTGTTATATTCATGGTTGTGGTTGTTATAATCATAGTCGTGATGATTATAATCATGGTCATGGTTGTTATAATCATGGTCGTGTTTGTTATTTATTATGGTCGTGGTTGTTATATTCATGGTTGTGGTTGTTATAATCATAGTCGTGGTTGTTATAATCATGGTAGTGGTTGTTATAATCATGGTCGTGGTTGTTATAATCATGGTCGTGGTTGATATAATCATAGTTGTGGTTGTTATAATCATGGTCGTGGTTGTTATAATCATGGTCTTGGTTGTTATAATCATTGTCGTGGGTGTTATAATCATGGTCGTGGTTGTTATAATCATGGTTGTGGGTGTTATATTCATGGTTGTGGTAGTCATAATCATAGTCGTGGTTGTTATAATCATAGTCGTGGTTGTTATAATCATATTCGTGGTTGTTATAATCATGGTCGTGTGTGTTATAATCATGGTCGTGGTTGTTATAATCATAGTCGTGGTTGTTATAATCATATTCGTGGTTGTTATAATCATGGTCGTGGTTGTTATAATCATGGTCGTGGTTGTTATAATCATGGTCGTGGTTGTTATAATAATGGTCGTGGTTGTTATAATCATGCTCGTGGTTGTTTAATCATAGTCGTGGTTGTTATATTCTTGGACGTGCTTGTTATATTCATGGTCGAGCTTGTTATAATCATAGTCGTGGTTGCTATAATTATGGTCGTGGTTGCTATAATCATACTCATGGTTGTTATAATAATGGTCGTGGTTGTTATAATCATGGTCGTGGTTGCTATAATCATGGACGTTGTTGTTATAATCATATTCGTGGTTGTTATAATTATGGTCGTGGTTGTTATAATCGCAGTCGTGGTTGTTATAATCGTGATCGTTGTTGTTATCATCATGGTCGTGGTTGTTATATTCATGGTTGTGGTTGCTATAATCATAATCGTGGTTGTTATAATCATGGTCGTGGTTATTATAATCATGGTCGTGGTTGGTATAATCATAGTCGTGGTTGTTATAATCATGGTCGTGGTTGTTATAATCATGGTCGTGGTTGTTATAATCATGGTCGTGGTTGTTATAATCATGGTCGTGGTTATTATAATCATAGTCGTGGTTGTTATAATCATAGTCTTGGTTGCTATAATTATGGTCGTGAGTGTTATAATCATGGTCGTGGTTGTTATAATCATGGTCGTGGTTGTTATATTAATGGTTGTGGTTGTCATAATCATAGTCGTGGTTGTTATAATCATGGTCGTGGTTGTTATAATCATAGTCGTGGTTGTTATAATCATATTCGTGGTTGTTATAATCATGGTCGTGGTTGTTATAATCATGGTCGTGGTTGTTATAATCATGGTCGTTGTTGTTATAATCATATTCGTGGTTGTTATAATCATGGTCGTGGTTGTTATATTCATGGTTGTGGTTGTTATAATCATGGTTGTGGTTGTTATAATCATAGTCGTGGTTGTTATAATCATGGTAGTGGTTGTTATAATCATGGTCGTGGTTGTTATAATCATGGTCGTGGTTGATATAATCATAGTTGTGGTTGTTATAATCATGGTCGTGGTTGTTATAATCATGGTCTTGGTTGTTATAATCATGGTCGTGGGTGTTATAATCATGGTCGTGGTTGTTATAATCATGGTTGTGGGTGTTATATTCATGGTTGTGGTAGTCATAATCATAGTCGTGGTTGTTATAATCATGGTCGTGGTTGTTATAATCATAGTCGTGGTTGTTATAATCATATTCTTGGTTGTTATAATCATGGTCGTGGTTGTTATAATCATGGTCGTGGTTGTTATAATCATGGTCGTGGTTGTTATAATCATGGACGTTGTTGTTATAATCATATTCTTGGTTGTTATAATCATGGTCGTGGTTGTTATAATTGTAATGAGACAAAACTCACAAGAAGAAGATTACATATAGGTAGAATATTGAGAGTATAAGAGTATAAAGAGAGGAAGATTTTGGTAGCGTGGCCGTGATAATTATTTGAACTTATCGTACACTTATCGTATCTTATACGTCAATACACATCTATTACGTTCTTAAAGGCGACTTGTGAAACACTGCTTCGTTACAACTCTTTATTAATTACGAACATGATATGGACACGTTAATAACACCTTCTATTGAAAGTTACTCGGACATTATTACGTTACTAGACACTGAATCTCGGACACGTACATGAAATGAATACACTTCCCACATAAGTAACTCATCCCGTGGAAAGCTCTGACAACCACTCACATGACCTAGGGGAGGCCTAGCAGGGAGACTGCTTAGCTGGAACACTGGTGTCGGGAGGGCGACTGCTTAGCTGGGACACTGGTGTCGGGAGGGCGACTGCTTAGCTGGGACACTGGTGTGAAGTCGGGGAGGGAAGTCCTGCACGACTCTCCTCCCGTGAGCGGGACTCGGCTGTGGTGGACCTCCTCCTCCGATCCCTGTATGTGTCTCTCTCTCTCACTCTGCGAAATTCCCTGAGGGAGGACTAGGACGTCCTATATATTGGGATGCGAGCTGTCAGGTTCAGCTGGTCGGGGGGGGGGGGCGGCGAAGGGTCTCCTTACATTTGACCTGGCCAATGTGAGGTCAGGTCTGGACTTTTCAGATATATCTTCTGGAAAAGTCATCAGGTGGGGCCTTGTGACATGAGAGGCCCTGGTTGATTTGTGGCCCCTTGAGTTGGGCTCCGAGGGTTACATTTGACCTAGCTAATGTGAGGTCAGGTCCGGCCTCTCTCTGCGGTGTAGGGTATTGTGTGTATTAGGAGAGAGCCGGCCGGTGCCTTCTTACATGTCTGTTGTGGTGACATGTCACATGGGAGGGGAGCTAGTTGATTTATAACATCCTTGAGCACCTGCGAGGGATACCCTTACACTTGACCTCCCTAATGTCGGGTCAAGACTGGCCTGTCTCTGAGATGCAAGCTGTGGTCTGACAAACCATCTCTACACCTCCCGCCAAGACCAAAGCTTACATGCTCAGAGAACTGATGACACATTTAAAGTAGACAGTAACATCATGTGCAGTATCTAATATAGTCCCTGAGGCGGTAATGCATCCCTACATTTTACAAATTATAACCCTAGAGATGTATGTTTTTCTACTGGCATAGTTTGATCTGACAAAGCTTACTATACCTCCCGCCAAGATTAAAGCTTCTATGACAGGAGAAAAAAAAATAAAATACATACACAGTAAGTGAACATAGAGTTATCTAAAGATCCTTCATATATAGCATAGTGTCCGAGGCAAACTTGCAAATCACATTCTACAAACAAAATCAGGTGTTGCATTGCCTAACCAGGCCGTGTCAAAATAATAATTCATCTCAGTCAGTAAATGGCTACAACATTGTGTTTCGTAGTGCAAAACATTGATCAAATGAACTCATAGAAAAAGTGACTAATCTTTTTTTAAAAAAAACATTCTTTGTAGTACATGTTAACAAAAATCAGAGAATGAAATACTTCATACAAAATGCTCCTGCTTCACATGTTAGGGTGTTATATCTTTTTATTACACATCAGCAACATCAACAACATCAGTACATTTGTTGGGTTCAGCATGGCTCAAGTCCTCCATCCAGCTGGTATCTGAAAATAAGGAATGCTGGCAGCACAACAACGGTAGTCGATTGATCCTTCTGATTATCCACCTTTTCATCTTCGACTTTCTTCTGATGTCAGCACAGCGTCTCTTCTGTCTTCACATAGCACGTTTTTCCTTCTTCAATACCGCACTTTGTAGGTCGTGTCACCACATCTGACTTCTTCTCACTTCCTCCTGGTTTCTATAATATTCCAGATGATTTTTCTGTTCACCTGCGTTTCTTTATACATCTTCATTTTCATATTCCAGACGATTTTTCTGCTCATCTGCGTTTCTTTATACATCTTCGTTTTCCGTCATATTCCAGATGAATTTTTCTGCTCCATCTGTATTTCTTTATACATCTTCGTTTTCAACATATTCCAGACGATTTTCTGTTCATCTGCCGTCGGCCCTCTCCGGCCGGGATGAAAGCCGGTCCACTGCTTGGGCTGTCGTCTCCTTAGATGACTCGTAAGGCAGGTTCCGCGGACCAGGCCTCGCCCTCCGTACGTGAGTGTCGGCGAGACCAAAGACCGTCCTGTCTTACACCTTCCACAGTGGTGAATCCCTCCCTGGCTGGGCTCTCCAGGGTTCGTTGTGTGGCACTTCATTCCACACTCCTTAACTTCCTAGTAGAAAAATATAAACTCTTCTTAATCCTAGACCAGGTAGGACTTGAAAGAAGTGGGGTTGTGTGTGGCGGGTGTGGTGCTGCATTCCTCACGCTGCTACTTCTCTTCTTATATGTGCTGTGGTCGGATTCCGGCTAGCCATGGGGCGGTACTGTGTGTGATATTTGCCAGAGAAACAATCCTAAAGGGATGATGGATTAGTTGGAAGTGCATTCGCAAAAAAAAAACAAATATTACTTTATACGTTACGTCAATGTTTGGTAACTATTATTTCCGTCACGACAATTTTCTCATTAGGCTGGGTCGGGGAGTGAAGCTCTGCTCACTACATTGAATATTATTTATCACTACGCGTCAAAGAGTACATTACAAATCATACTAGCATAAAAACACACTGAGTGAAGCTCTGTAATTATCGCAATATTAAGTGACACTTACCACCAATTTCGAAGCATAACTCACGGGACAAAACATATGGGGATTGGTGGTCACAGCGGACGGTGCGAGGCGGGTGGAGGCGAGGCGGGTGAGGTTGGGGGAGCCGGGGCGTGGTTGATCGGGCCAGGCCGGGGCTTTGCGGGGCACGGAACGGCGGGGCGGGACGGGACGGGGCTGGGCGGGGCGGGGCGGGGCGGGGCGGGGCGGGGCGGGGCGGGGCGGGAACGGATGGGTACGGAGGGTGAGGTGAGAATTAGGACAGGGAGGAGGATGTAGGTTAAAAGACATGTTAAGTTATAACAGTTAGTACAGACACCGCTTTCATAACTGAAACAATTTCTACGTTCAACACTGACCAACACTCAAACTGCACTTGGGCTACTGAGAATGTCACAGATCGCGGGGGGACACTGAGAAATCACGTTAAGCACTGAACATATTTCTAGAAAAAAAAAATTCGCGCATACCACGTCGAGAGACATTTACTTGAGCTGTAACGGTGACACACTAGGACACTTTTCGCGCTACGACGCTACGACACAGGAATTACTTATTACACAATTGTAAACAAACTTAGACTGAATCAAATGAAGGATGAAACGAGCCAGGTGTTATGGCTAACCGAGGGAAGGCGTGAGTTTACGTTAAGTTCGCTGCTACCATTATAACTAAGCGAGGGAGGCGTGAATTACATATATAGTTCGCTGTCACCTATAACAAGAGACAAGGAGGGCGTGAGTTACATATAGCACGCTGCCGCCAATATAATGAAACTATATCTTGCATGAACTTCTTATCACGCACTTTCGAACAATACTCAAACAACGAGTCAGGTGTTATGGCTAAAATGAGGGAGGGCATGGGTTTACGTTAAGTACACTACCAATAACAAGGGACGAGGAAAGCGTGAATTACATATAGTTCGCTGCCGCCAATATAATGTTCGAATGCAACCACCCTTGTACTGTCTGCTTCGTCAAGATAGTTACGAGATTACTTCAAAAGATTCTAACTATCACTGTACTGAACACTAAAGTTAAGAGGCCTGACTTCTTACTTTAAGTGCGCTGCCGCCATTGTAATGAAACAAAGATTTAAGAGTAGAAGATAGAGATAAAATATTGATAGTATAGGAGTATAAAGAGAGGAAGATTTTGGTAGCGTGGCCGTGATAGTTATTTGAACTTATCGTACACTTATCGTATCTTATACGTCAATACACATCTATTACGTTCTTAAAGGCGACTTGTCAAACACATGACATAGACACATTAATAACACCTTCTATTGAAAGTTACTCGGACATTATTACGTTACTAGACACTGATTCTCGGACACGAACATGAAATGAATGCACTTCCCACATAAGTAACTCATCCCGTGGAAAGCTCTGACAAACACTCACGTGACCTAGGGAAGGCCTAGCAGGGAGACTGCTTAGCTGGGACACTGGTGTTGGGAGGGCGACTGCTTAGCTGGGACACTGGTGTCGGGAGGGAGACTGCTTAGCTGGGACACTGGTGTGAAGTCGGGGAGGGAAGTCCTGCACGACTCTCCTCCCGTGAGCGGGACTCGGCTGTGGTGGACCTCCCCCTCCGATCCCTGTATGTGTCTCTCTCTCTCACTCTGCGAAATTCCCTGAGGGAGGACTAGGACGTCCTATATATTGGGATGCGAGCCGTCAGGTTTAGCTGGACGGGGGGGGGGGGGGGGGGGGGGGCGGCGAAGGGTCTCCTTACATTTGACCTGGCCAATGTGAGGTCAGGTCTGGACTTTTCAGATATATCTTCTGGAAAAGTCATCAGGTGGGGCCTTGTGACATGAGAGGCCCTGGTTGATTTGTGGCCCCTTGAGTTGGGCTCAGAGGGTTTCATTTGACCTAGCTAATGTGAGGTCAGGCCCGGCCTCTCTCTGCGGTGTAGGGTATTGTGTATATTGGGAGAGAGCCGGCCGGTGCCTTCTTACATGTCTGTTGTGGTGACATGTCACATGGGAGGGGAGCTAGTTGATTTATAACATACTTGAGCACCTGCGAGGGATACCCTTACACTTGACCTCCCTAATCTTGGGTCAAGACTGGCCTGTCTCTGAGATGCAAGCTGCGGTCTGACAAACCATCACTACATAATCATGGTCGTGGTTGTTATAATCATAGGCGTGTTTGTTATAATCATGGTCGTGGTTGTTATAATCATAGTCGTGGTTTCTATAATAATGGTCATGGTTGTTTTCATCATGTTCGTGGTTGTTATAATCATGGTCGTGGTTGTTATATTCAAAGTTGTGGTTGTCATAATCATAGTCGTTGTTGTTATAATCACAGTCGTGGTTTTTATAATCATAGTCGTGGTTGTTATAATCATATTCTTTGTTGTTATAATCATGGTCGTGGTTGTTATAATCATGGACGTGGTTGTTATAATCATGGTCGTGGATGTTATAATCATGGTCGTGGGTGTTATATTCATAGTCGTGGTTGTTAATAATAATGGTCGTGGTTATTATAATCATAGTCGTGGTTGTTATAATCATAGTCTTGGTTGTTATAATTATGGTCGTGAGTGTTATAATCATGGTTGTGGTTGTTATAATCATGGTCGTGGTTGTTATAATCATGGTTGTGGTTGTCATAATCATAGTCGTGGTTGCTATAATCATGGTCGAGGTTTTTATAATCATAGTCGTGGTTGTTATAATCATATTCTTTGTTGTTATAATCATGGTCGTGGTTGTTATAATCATGGTCGTGGTTGTTATAATTAGGGACGTTGTTGTTATAATCAAAATCTTGGTTGTTATAATCATGGTCGTGGTTGTTATAATCATGGTCGTGGCTGTTATAATTATAGGCGTGTTTGTTATAATCATGGTCGTGGTTGTCATAATCATAGTAGTGGTTGTTATAATCATGGTCGAGGTTTTTATAATCATAGTCGTGGTTGTTATAATCATATTCGTGGTTGTTATAATCATGGTCGTGGTTGTTATAATCATGGTCGTGGTTGTTATAATCATAGACCTTGTTGTTATAATCAAATTCTTGGTTGTTATAATCATGGTCGTGGTTGTTATAATCATGGTCGTGGTTGCTATAATCATGGTCGTGAGTGCTATAATTATGGTCGTGTTTGTTATTAATTATGGTCGTGGTTGTTATATTCATGGTTGTGGTTGTATTAATCATAGTCGTGGTTGTTATAATCATGGTAGTGGTTGTTATAATCATGGTCGTGGTTGTTATAATCATGGTAGTGGTTGATATAATCATAGTTGTGGTTGTTATAATCATGGTCGTGGTTGTTATAATCATGGTCGTGGTTGTTATAATCATGGTTGCGGTTGTTATAATCATAGTCGTGGTTGTTATAATCATGGTCGTGGTTGTTATAATCATGGTCGTGGTTGTTATAATCATGGTCGTGGTTGTTATAATCATAGTCGTGGTTGTTATAATCATATTCTTGGTTGTTATAATCATAGTCGTGGTTGTTATAATCATGGTCGTGGTCGTTATAATCATGGACGTTGTTGTTATAATCATATTCTTGGTTGTTATAATCATGGTCGTGTTTGTAATAATCATGGTCGTGATTGTTATAATCATAGGCGTGTTTGTTATAATCATGGTCGTGGTTGTTATAATCATAGTCGTGGTTGTTATATTCAAAGTTGTGGTTGTCATAATCATAGTCGTTGTTGTTATAATCACAGTCGTGGTTTTTATAATCATAGTCGTGGTTGTTATAATCATAGTCGTGGTTGTTATAATCATGGTCGTGGTTGTTATAATCATGGACGTGGTTGTTATAATCATGGTCGTGGTTGTTATAATCATGGTCGTGGGTGTTATAATCATAGTCGTGGTTGTTATAATCATGGTCGTGGTTGTTATAATCATAGTCGTGGTTGTTATAATCATAGTCTTGGTTGTTATAATTATGGTCGTGAGTGTTATAATCATGGTCGTGGTTGTTATAATCATGGTCGTGGTTGTTATATTCATGGTTGTGGTTGTCATAATCATAGTCGTGGTTGCTATAATCATGGTCGAGGTTTTTATAATCATAGTCGTGGTTGTTATAATCATATTCTTTGTTGTTATAATCATGGTCGTGGTTGTTATAATCATGGTCGTGGTTGTTATAATCATGGACGTTGTTGTTATAATCAAAATCTTGGTTGTTATAATCATGGTCGTGGTTGTTATAATCATGGTCGTGGCTGTTATAATTATAGGCGTGTTTGTTATAATCATGGTCGTGGTTGTCATAATCATAGTAGTGGTTGTTATAATCATGGTCGAGGTTTTTATAATCATAGTCGTTGTTGTTATAATCATATTCTTTGTTGTTATAATCATGGTCGTGGTTGTTATAATCATGGTCGTGGTTGTTATAATCATAGACCTTGTTGTTATAATCAAATTCTTGGTTGTTATAATCATGGTCGTGGTTGTTATAATCATGGTCGTGGTTGCTATAATCATGGTCGTGAGTGCTATAATTATGGGCGTGTTTGTTATTAATTATGGTCGTGGTTGTTATATTCATGGTTGTGGTTGTATTAATCATAGTCGTGGTTGTTATAATCATGGTAGTGGTTGTTATAATCATGGTCGTGGTTGTTATAATCATGGTAGTGGTTGATATAATCATAGTTGTGGTTGTTATAATCATGGTCGTGGTTGTTATAATCATGGTCTTGGTTGTTATATTCATGGTTGCGGTTGTTATAATCATAGTCGTGGTTGTTATAATCATAATCGTGGTTGTTATAATCATGGTCGTGGTTGTTATAATCATGGTCGTGGTTGTTATAATCATAGTCGTGGTTGTTATAATCATATTCTTGGTTGTTATAATCATAGTCGTGGTTGTTATAATCATGGTCGTGGTTGTTATAATCATGGACGTGGTTGTTATAATCATAGTCTTGGTTGTTATAATCATGGTCGTGTTTGTATAATCATGGTCGTGGTTGTTATAATCATAGGCGTGTTTGTTATAATCATGGTCGTGGTTGTTATAATCATAGTCGTGGTTGATATAATAATGGTCGTGGTTGTTTTCATCATGTTCGTGGTTGTTATAATCATGGTCGTGGTTGTTATATTCATGGTTGTGGTTTTTATAATCATAATCGTGGTTGTTATAATCATAGTCGTGGTTGCTATAATAATAGTCGTGAGTGTTATATTCATGGACGTGGTTGTTATATTCATGGTCGTGCTTGTTATATTCAAGGTGTTGCTTGTTATAATCATAGTCTTCGTTGTTATAATAATGGTCGTGGTTGATTTAATCTTAGTCGTGGTTGTTACAATAATGGTCGTGGTTGTTATAATCATGGTCGTGGTTGTTATAATCATGGACGTGGTTGTTATAATCATAGTCGTTGTTGTTATCATCATGGTCGTGGTTGTTATAATCATGGTCGTCGTTGTTATAATCATGGTCCTGGTTGTTATAATCAAGGTAGTGGTTGCTATAATCATAGTTGTGATTGTTATATTCATAGATGTGGTTGTTATAATCATGGTCGTCGTTGTTATAATCATAGTTGTTGTTATAATCATGGTCGTCGCTGTTATAATCATGGTCGTAGGTGTCATAATCATGGTCGTGGTTGTTATAATCATGGTCGTGGTTGTTATAATCATAGTCGTGGTTGTTATAATCATTGTCGTGGTTGTTATAATCATGGTCGTGGTTGTTATAATCATGGTAGTGAGTGTTATAATCTTGTTATTGGTTGTTGTTATAATATTCGTGGTTGTTATAATCATATTCGTGGTTGTTATAATCATGGTCGTGGTTGTTATAATCATGGTCGTGGTTATTATAATCATGGTAGTGGTTGTTATAATCATGGTCTTGGTTGTTATAATCATGGTCGTGGTTGATATAATCATAGTTGTGGTTGTTATAATCATGGTCTTGGTTGTTATATTCATGGTTGCGGTTGTTATAATCATGGTCGTGGTTGTTATAATCATAATCGTGGTTGTTATAATCATGGTCGTGGTTGATATAATCATGGTCGTGGTTGTTATAATCATAGTCGTGGTTGTTATAATCATATTCTTGGTTGTTATAATCATGGTCGTGGTTGTTATAATCATGGTCGTGGTTGCTATAATCATGGTCGTGGTCGTTATAATCATGGACGTGGTTGTTATAATCATAGTCGTGGTTGTTATAATCATGGTCGTGGTTGTTATAATCATGGTCGTGGTTGTTATAATCATAGTCGTGGTTGTTATAATCATGGTCGTGGTTGTTATAATTGTAATGAGACAAAACTCACAAGAAGAAGATTACATATAGGTAGAATATTGAGAGTATAAGAGTATAAAGAGAGGAAGATTTTGGTAGCGTGGCCGTGATAATTATTTGAACTTATCGTACACTTATCGTATCTTATACGTCAATACACATCTATTACGTTCTTAAAGGCGACTTGTCAAACACTGCTTCGTTACAACTCTTTATTAATTACGAACATGATATGGACACGTTAATAACACCTTCTATTGAAAGTTACTCGGACATTATTACGTTACTAGACACTGAATCTCGGACACGAACATGAAATGAATACACTTCCCACATAAGTAACTCATCCCGTGGAAAGCTCTGACAAACACTCACGTGACCTAGGGGAGGCCTAGCAGGGAGACTGCTTAGCTGGAACACTGGTGTCGGGAGGGCGACTGCTTAGCTGGGACACTGGTGTCGGGAGGGCGACTGCTTAGCTGGGACACTGGTGTGAAGTCGGGGAGGGAAGTCCTGCACGACTCTCCTCCCGTGAGCGGGACTCGGCTGTGGTGGACCTCCTCCTCCGATCCCTGTGTGTCTCTCTCTGACTCTGCGAAATTCGTCGAGGGAGGACTAGGACGTCCTATATATTGGGAGGCGAGCCGTCAGGTTGAGCTGGTCGGGGGGGGGGGGGGGGCGGCGAAGGGTCTCCTTACATTTGACCTGGCTAATGTGAGGTCAGGTCTGGACTTTTCAGAAACTATCTGGGAAAGTCATCAGGTGGGGCCTTGTGACATGAGAGGCCCTGGTTGATTTGTGGCCCCTTGAGTTGGGCTCGAGGGTTACATTTGACCTGGCTAATGTGAGGTCAGGTCCGGCCTCTCTCTGCGGTGTAGGGTATTGTGTATATTGGGAGAGAGCCGGCCAGTGCCTTCTTACATGTCTGTTGTGGTGACATGTCACATGGGAGGGGAGCTAGTTGATTTATAACATCCTTGAGCACCTGCGAGGGATACCCTTACACTTGACCTCCCTAATGTCGGGTCAAGACTGGCCTGTCTCTGAGATGCAAGCTGTGGTCTGACAAACCATCTCTACACCTCCCGCCAAGACCAAAGCTTACATGCTCAGAGAACTGATGACACATTTAAAGTAGACAGTAACATCATGTGCAGTATCTAATATAGTCCCTGAGGCGATAATGCATCCTTACATTTTACAAATTATAACCCTAGAGATGTATGTTTTTCTACTGGCATAGTTTGATCTGACAAAGCTTACTATACCTCCCGCCAAGATTAAAGCTTCTATGACAGGAGAAAAAAAAATAAAATACATACACAGTAAGTGAACATAGAGTGATCTAAAGATCCTTCATATCTAGCATAGTGTCCGAGGCAAACTTGCAAATCACATTCTACAAACAAAATCAGGTGTTACATTGCCTAACCAGGCCGTGTCAAAATAATAATTCATCTCAGTCAGTAAATGGCTACAACATTGTGTTTCGTAGTGCAAAACATTGATCAAATGAACTCATAGAAAAAGTGACTAATCTTTTTTTAAAAAAACATTCTTTGTAGTACATGTTAACAAAAATCAGAGAATGAAATACTTCATACAAAATGCTCCTGCTTCACATGTTAGGGTGTTATATCTTTTTATTACACATCAGCAACATCAACAACATCAGTACATTTGTTGGGTTCAGCATGGCTCAAGTCCTCCATCCAGCTGGTATCTGAAAATAAGGAATGCTGGCAGCACAACAACGGTAGTCGATTGGTCCTTCTGATTATCCACCTTTTCATCGTCGACTTTCTTCTGATGTCAGCACAGCGTCTCTTCTGTCTTCACATAGCACGTTTTTCCTTCTTCAATACCGCACTTTGTAGGTCGTGTCACCACATCTGACTTCTTCTCACTTCCTCCTGGTTTCTATAATATTCCAGATGATTTTTCTGTTCACCTGCGTTTCTTTATACATCTTCATTTTCATATTCCAGACGATTTTTCTGCTCATCTGCGTTTCTTTATACATCTTCGTTTTCCGTCATATTCCAGATGAATTTTTCTGCTCCATCTGTATTTCTTTATACATCTTCGTTTTCAACATATTCCAGACGATTTTCTGTTCATCTGCCGTCGGCCCTCTCCGGCCGGGATGAAAGCCGGTCCACTGCTTGGGCTGTCGTCTCCTTAGATGACTCGTAAGGCAGGTTCCGCGGACCAGGCCTCGCCCTCCGTACGTGAGTGTCGGCGAGACCAAAGACCGTCCTGTCTTACACCTTCCACAGTGGTGAATCCCTCCCTGGCTGGGCTCACCAGGGTTCGTTGTGTGGCACTTCATTCCACACTCCTTAACTTCCTAGTAGAAAAATATAAACTCTTCTTAATCCTAGACCAGGTAGGACTTGAAAGAAGTGGGGTGGTGTGTGGCGGGTGTGGTGCTGCATTCCTCACGCTGCTACTTCTCTTCTTATATGTGCTGTGGTCGGATTCCGGCTAGCCATGGGGCGGTACTGTGTGTGATATTTGCCAGAGAAACAATCCTAAAGGGATGATGGATTAGTTGGAAGTGCATTCGCAAAAAAAAAACAAATATTACTTTATACGTTACGTCAATGTTTGGTAACTATTATTTCCGTCACGACAATTTTCTCATTAGGCTGGGTCGGGGAGTGAAGCTCTGCTCACTACATTGAATATTATTTATCACTACGCGTCAAAGAGTACATTACAAATCATACTAGCATAAAAACACACTGAGTGAAGCTCTGTAATTATCGCAATATTAAGTAACACTAACCACCAATTTCGAAGCATAACTCACGGGACAAAACATATGGGGATTGGTGGTCACAGCGGACGGTGCGAGGCGGGTGGAGGCGAGGCGGGTGAGGTTGGGGGAGCCGGGGCGTGGTTGATCGGGCCAGGCCGGGGCTTTGCGGGGCACGGAACGGCGGGGCGGGGCGGGGCGGGGCGGGGCGGGGCGGGGCGGGGCGGGGCGGGGCAGGGCGGGGCGGGGCGGGAACGGATGGGTACGGAGGGTGAGGTGAGAATTAGGACAGGGAGGAGGATGTAGGTTAAAAGACATGTTAAGTTATAACAGTTAGTACAGACACCGCTTTCATAACTGAAACAATTTCTACGTTCAACACTGACCAACACTCAAACTGCACTTGGGCTACTGAGAATGTCACAGATCGCGGGGGACACTGAGAAATCACGTTAAGCACTGAACATATTTCTAGAAAAAAAAAATTCGCGCATACCACGACGAGAGACATTTACTTGAGCTGTAACGGTGACACACTAGGACACTTTTCACGCTACGACGCTACGACACAGGAATTACTTATTACACAATTGTAGACAAACTTAGACTGAATCAAATGAAGGATGAAACGAGCCAGGTGTTATGGCTAACCGAGGGAAGGCGTGAGTTTACGTTAAGTTCGCTGCTACCATTATAATAACTAAGCGAGGGAGGCGTGAATTACATATATAGTTCGCTGTCACCTATAACAAGAGACAAGGAGGGCGTGAGTTACATATAGCACGCTGCCGCCAATATAATGAAACTATATCTTGCATGAACTTCTTATCACGCACTTTCGAACAATACTCAAACAACGAGTCAGGTGTTATGGCTAAAATGAGGGAGGGCATGGGTTTACGTTAAGTACACTACCAATAACAAGGGACGAGGAAAGCGTGAATTACATATAGTTCGCTGCCGCCAATATAATGTTCGAATGCAACCACCCTTGTACTGTCTGCTTCGTCAAGATAGTTACGAGATTACTTCAAAAGATTCTAACTATCACTGTACTGAACACTAAAGTTAAGAGGCCTGACTTCTTACTTTAAGTGCGCTGCCGCCATTGTAATGAAACAAAGATTTAAGAGTAGAAGATAGAGATAAAATATTGATAGTATAGGA
Organism: Homarus gammarus; assembly: GCA_958450375.1. Taxonomy (NCBI): domain Eukaryota; kingdom Metazoa; phylum Arthropoda; class Malacostraca; order Decapoda; family Nephropidae; genus Homarus; species Homarus gammarus. The sequence continues at coordinate 778,610 of CAUDMG010002350.1, read as the reverse complement.
GTATAAAGAGAGGAAGATTTTGGTAGCGTGGCCGTGATAGTTATTTGAACTTATCGTACACTTATCGTATCTTATACGTCAATACACATCTATTACGTTCTTAAAGGCGACTTGTCAAACACTGCTTCGTTACATGACATAGACACATTAATAACACCTTCTATTGAAAGTTACTCGGACATTATTACGTTACTAGACACTGATTCTCGGACACGAACATGAAATGAATGCACTTCCCACATAAGTAACTCATCCCGTGGAAAGCTCTGACAAACACTCACGTGACCTAGGGAAGGCCTAGCAGGGAGACTGCTTAGCTGGGACACTGGTGTTGGGAGGGTGACTGCTTAGCTGGGACACTGGTGTCGGGAGGGAGACTGCTTAGCTGGGACACTGGTGTGAAGTCGGGGAGGGAAGTCCTGCACGACTCTCCTCCCGTGAGCGGGACTCGGCTGTGGTGGACCTCCCCCTCCGATCCCTGTATGTGTCTCTCTCTCTCACTCTGCGAAATTCCCTGAGGGAGGACTAGGACGTCCTATATATTGGGATGCGAGCCGTCAGGTTTAGCTGGACGGGGGGGGGGGGGGGGAGCGGGCGGCGAAGGGTCTCCTTACATTTGACCTGGCCAATGTGAGGTCAGGTCTGGACTTTTCAGATATATCTTCTGGAAAAGTCATCAGGTGGGGCCTTGTGACATGAGAGGCCCTGGTTGATTTGTGGCCCCTTGAGTTGGGCTCAGAGGGTTTCATTTGACCTAGCTAATGTGAGGTCAGGCCCGGCCTCTCTCTGCGGTGTAGGGTATTGTGTATATTGGGAGAGAGCCGGCCGGTGCCTTCTTACATGTCTGTTGTGGTGACATGTCACATGGGAGGGGAGCTAGTTGATTTATAACATACTTGAGCACCTGCGAGGGATACCCTTACACTTGACCTCCCTAATCTTGGGTCAAGACTGGCCTGTCTCTGAGATGCAAGCTGCGGTCTGACAAACCATCACTACATAATCATGGTCGTGGTTGTTATAATCATAGGCGTGTTTGTTATAATCATGGTCGTGGTTGTTATAATCATAGTCGTGGTTTCTATAATAATGGTCATGGTTGTTTTCATCATGTTCGTGGTTGTTATAATCATGGTCGTGGTTGTTATATTCAAAGTTGTGGTTGTCATAATCATAGTCGTTGTTGTTATAATCACAGTCGTGGTTTTTATAATCATAGTCGTGGTTGTTATAATCATATTCGTGGTTGTTATAATCATGGTCGTGGTTGTTATAATCATGGACGTGGTTGTTATAATCATGGTCGTGGTTGTTATAATCATGGTCGTGGGTGTTATATTCATAGTCGTGGTTGTTAATAATAATGGTCGTGGTTATTATAATCATAGTCGTGGTTGTTATAATCATAGTCTTGGTTGTTATAATTATGGTCGTGAGTGTTATAATCATGGTTGTGTTTGTTATAATCATGGTCGTGGTTGTTATATTCATGGTTGTGGTTGTCATAATCATAGTCGTGGTTGCTATAATCATGGTCGAGGTTTTTATAATCATAGTCGTGGTTGTTATAATCATATTCTTTGTTGTTATAATCATGGTCGTGGTTGTTATAATCATGGTCGTGGTTGTTATAATTAGGGACGTTGTTGTTATAATCAAAATCTTGGTTGTTATAATCATGGTCGTGGTTGTTATAATCATGGTCGTGGCTGTTATAATTATAGGCGTGTTTGTTATAATCATGGTCGTGGTTGTCATAATCATAGTAGTGGTTGTTATAATCATGGTCGAGGTTTTTATAATCATAGTCGTTGTTGTTATAATCATATTCTTTGTTGTTATAATCATGGTCGTGGTTGTTATAATCATGGTCGTGGTTGTTATAATCATAGACGTGGTTGTTATAATCAATGTCGTGGTTGTTATAATCATGGTCGTGGTTGTTATAATCATGGTCGTGGTTGCTATAATCATGGTCGTGAGTGCTATAATCATGGTCGTGGTTGTTATAATCATGGTCGTGGTTGTTATAATCATGGTCGTGGTTGTATTAATCATAGTCGTGGTTGTTATAATCATGGTAGTGGTTGTTATAATCATGGTCGTGGTTGTTATAATCATGGTAGTGGTTGATATAATCATAGTTGTGGTTGTTATAATCATGGTCGTGGTTGTTATAATCATGGTCTTGGTTGTTATATTCATGGTTGCGGTTGTTATAATCATAGTCGTGGTTGTTATAATCATAATCGTGGTTGTTATAATCATGGTCGTGGTTGTTATAATCATGGTCGTGGTTGTTATAATCATAGTCGTGGTTGTTATAATCATATTCTTGGTTGTTATAATCATAGTCGTGGTTGTTATAATCATGGTCGTGGTCGTTATAATCATGGACGTTGTTGTTATAATCATATTCTTGGTTGTTATAATCATGGTCGTGTTTGTAATAATCATGGTCGTGATTGTTATAATCATAGGCGTGTTTGTTATAATCATGGTCGTGGTTGTTATAATCATAGTCGTGGTTGTTATATTCAAAGTTGTGGTTGTCATAATCATAGTCGTTGTTGTTATAATCACAGTCGTGGTTTTTATAATCATAGTCGTGGTTGTTATAATCATATTCTTTGTTGTTATAATCATGGTCGTGGTTGTTATAATCATGGACGTGGTTGTTATAATCATGGTCGTGGATGTTATAATCATGGTCGTGGGTGTTATATTCATAGTCGTGGTTGTTAATAATAATGGTCGTGGTTATTATAATCATAGTCGTGGTTGTTATAATCATAGTCTTGGTTGTTATAATTATGGTCGTGAGTGTTATAATCATGGTTGTGTTTGTTATAATCATGGTCGTGGTTGTTATATTCATGGTTGTGGTTGTCATAATCATAGTCGTGGTTGCTATAATCATGGTCGAGGTTTTTATAATCATAGTCGTGGTTGTTATAATCATATTCTTTGTTGTTATAATCATGGTCGTGGTTGTTATAATCATGGTCGTGGTTGTTATAATTAGGGACGTTGTTGTTATAATCAAAATCTTGGTTGTTATAATCATGGTCGTGGTTGTTATAATCATGGTCGTGGCTGTTATAATTATAGGCGTGTTTGTTATAATCATGGTCGTGGTTGTCATAATCATAGTAGTGGTTGTTATAATCATGGTCGAGGTTTTTATAATCATAGTCGTTGTTGTTATAATCATATTCTTTGTTGTTATAATCATGGTCGTGGTTGTTATAATCATGGTCGTGGTTGTTATAATCATAGACCTTGTTGTTATAATCAAATTCTTGGTTGTTATAATCATGGTCGTGGTTGTTATAATCATGGTCGTGGTTGCTATAATCATGGTCGTGAGTGCTATAATTATGGTCGTGTTTGTTATTAATTATGGTCGTGGTTGTTATATTCATGGTTGTGGTTGTATTAATCATAGTCGTGGTTGTTATAATCATGGTAGTGGTTGTTATAATCATGGTCGTGGTTGTTATAATCATGGTAGTGGTTGATATAATCATAGTTGTGGTTGTTATAATCATGGTCGTGGTTGTTATAATCATGGTCTTGGTTGTTATATTCATGGTTGCGGTTGTTATAATCATAGTCGTGGTTGTTATAATCATAATCGTGGTTGTTATAATCATGGTCGTGGTTGTTATAATCATGGTCGTGGTTGTTATAATCATAGTCGTGGTTGTTATAATCATATTCGTGGTTGTTATAATCATAGTCGTGGTTGTTATAATCATGGTCGTGGTTGTTATAATCATGGACGTGGTTGTTATAATCATATTCGTGGTTGTTATAATCATGGTCGTGTTTGTAATAATCATGGTCGTGATTGTTATAATCATAGGCGTGTTTGTTATAATCATGGTCATGGTTGTTATAATCATAGTCGTGGTTGATATAATCATGGTCGTGGTTGTTATCATCATGGTCGTGGTTGTTATAATCATGGTCGTGGTTGTTATAATCATGGTCGTGGTTGTTATAATCATAGTCGTGGTTGTTATAATCATAGTCGTGGTTGCTATAATCATAGTCGTGAGTGTTATAATCATGGACGTGGTTGTTATATTCATGGTCGTGCTTGTTATATTAGGTGTGGTTGTTATAATCATAGTCTTCGTTGTTATAATCATGGTCGTGGTTGTTATAATCATAGTCGTGGTTGTTATAATCATGGTCGTGGTTGTTATAATCATGGTCGTGGTTGTTATAATCATGGTCGTGGTTGTTATAATCATAGTCGTGGTTGTTATCATCATGGTCGTGGTTGTTATAATCATGGTCGTGGTTGTTATAATCATGGTCCTGGTTGTTATAATCAAGGTAGTGGTTGCTATAATCATAGTTGTGATTGTTATATTCATAGATGTGGTTGTTATAATCATGGTCGTCGTTGTTATAATCATAGTTGTTGTTATAATCATGGTCGTCGCTGTTATAATCATGGTCGTGAGTGCCATAATTATGGTCGTGGTTGCTATAATCATGGTCATGGTTGTTATAATCATATTCGTGGTTGTTATAATCATTGTCGTGGTTGTTATAATCATGGTCGTGCTTGTTATGATCATGGTAGTGAGTGTTATAATCTTGTTATTGGTTGTTGTTATAATATTCGTGGTTGTTGTAATCATATTCGGGGTTGTTATAATCATGGTCGTGGTTGTTATAATCATGGTCGTGGTTATTATAATCATGGTAGTGGTTGTTATAATCATGGTCTTGGTTGTTATAATCATGGTCGTGGTTGATATAATCATAGTTGTGGTTGTTATAATCATGGTCTTGGTTGTTATATTCATGGTTGCGGTTGTTATAATCATAGTCGTGGTTGTTATAATCATAATCGTGGTTGTTATAATCATGGTCGTGGTTGATATAATCATGGTCGTGGTTGTTATAATCATAGTCGTGGTTGTTATAATCATATTCTTGGTTGTTATAATCATGGTCGTGGTTGTTATAATCATGGTCGTGGTTGCTATAATCATGGTCGTGGTCGTTATAATCATGGACGTTGTTGTTATAATCATATTCTTGGTTGTTATAATCATGGTCGTGGTTGTTATAATCATGGTCGTGGTTGTTATAATCATAGGCGTGTTTGTTATAATCATGGTCGTGGTTGTTATAATCATAGTCGTGGTTGATATAATAATGGTCGTGGTTGTTTTCATCATGTTCGTGGTGGTATAATCATGGTCGTGGTTGTTATATTCATGATTGTGGTTTTTATAATCATAGTCGTGGTTGTTTTAATCATAGTCGTGGTTGTTATAATAATAGTCGTGAGTGTTATATTCATGGACGTGGTTGTTATATTCATGGTCGTGCTTGTTATATTCAAGGTGGTGCTTGTTATAATCATAGTCGTGGTTGTTATAATCATGGTCGTGGTTGCTATAATCATAGTCGTGGTTGTTATAATCATAGTCGTGGTTGTTATAATCATGGTCGTGGTTGTTATAATCATAGTCGTGGTTGTTATAATCATGGTCGTGGTTGTTATAATCATGGTCGTGGTGTTATAATCATGGTCGTGGTTGTTATAATCATGGTCGTGGTTGTTATAATCATGGTCGTGGTTGTTATAATCATGGTCGTGGTTGTTATAATCATAGTCGTGGTTGTTATAATCATGGTCGTGGTTGTTATAATCATAGTCGTGGTTGTTATAATAATGGTCGTGTTTGTTATATTGTTGGTCGTGCTTGTTATAATCATGGACGTTGTTGTTATAATCACAGTCGTGGTTGTTATAATAATGGTCGTGGTTGTTATAATCATATTCGTGGTTGTTATAATCATGGACGTTGTTGTTATAATCATAGTCGTGGTTATGATCTGAGTCGTGGTTGTTATAATCATAGTCGTGAATGCTATATTAATGGACGTGGTTGTTATAATCTTGTTAGTGGTTGTTGTTATCATATTCGTGGTTGTTGTAATCATATTCGGGGTTGTTATAATCATGGTCGTGGTTGTTATAATCATGGTCGTGGTTGTTATATTCATAGTCGTAGTTATGATCTGAGTCGTGGTTGTTATAATCATAGTCGTGGTTGTTATAATCTTGGTCGTGAGTGCTATAATCTTGGTAGTGGTTGTTGTTATCATATTCGTGGTTGTTTTAATCATATTCGTGGTGGTAATAATCATGGTCGTGGTTGTTATAATCATGGTCGTGGTTGTTATATTCATAGTCGTGGTAATGATCGGAGTCGTGGTTGTTATAATCATAATCGTGGTTGTTATAATCATGGTCGTGAGTGTTATAATCATGGTCGTGGTTGTTATAATCATGATCGTGGTTGTTATATTCATGGTCATGGTTGTTATAATCATAGTCGTGGTTGTCATAATCATGGTCGTGAGTGTTATAATCATGGTCGAGGTGGTTATAATCAAAGTCGTGGTTGCTATAATCATAGTCGTGAATGCTATATTAATGGACGTGGTTGTTATAATCATGGTCGTGGTTGTTGTAATCATGGTCGTAGTTGTTATAATTATGATCGTGAGTGTTTTAATCATGGTCGTGGTGGGTATAATCATATTCGTGTTTGTTATATTCATGGTTGTGCTTGATATATTCATGGTCGTGGTTATTTTAATCCAGGACGTGGTTGTTATAATCATGGGCGTGGTTGTTATAATCATGGTCGTGAGTGTAATAGTCATGGTCGTGGTTGTTATAATCATATTCGTGGTTGTTATAATTATAGTAGTGGTTGTTATAATCATAGGTGTGGTTGTTATATTCATGGTCGTGAGTGTTATAATCATGGTCGTGGTTGTTATAACTATGGTCGTGAGTGTTTTAATCATGGACGTGGTTGTTGAAATCATATTCGTGGTTGTTATAATTATAGTCGTGGTTGTTATAATCATAGGTGTGGTTGTTATAATCATGGTCGTGAGTGTTATATTCATGGTCGTGGTTGTTATAATCATGGTAGTGGTTGTTATAATCATGGTTGTGGTTCTTATAATCATAGTCGTGGTTGTTATAATCATAGTCGTGAGAGTTATATTCATGGTCGTGGTTTTTATAATCATAGTCGTGAGTGTTATATTCATGGTCGTGGTTGTTATAATCATGGTCGTGGTTGTCATAATTATGGTCGTGAGTGTTATAATGATAGTCGTGGTGGTTATAATCATATTCGTGGATGTTATATTCATGGTCGTGCTTGATATGTTCATGGTCGTGCTTGTTATAATCATGGTCGGGGTTGTTATAATCATCGTCGTCGTCGTTTTGATCATAATCGTGGTTGTTATAATCATATTCGTAGTTGTTATAATCATGGTCGTGGTTGCTATAATCATGGTCATGGCTGTTATAATCATATTCGTGGTTGTTATAATCATGGTCGTGGTTGTTATAATCATAGGCGTGGTTGTTATAATCATGGTCGTGAGTGCTATAATTATGGTCGTGTTTGTTATAATTATATTCGTGGTTGTCATAATCATGGTCGTGAGTGTTATGACCATGGTCGTGGTGGTTATAATCATAGTCGTGGTTGTTATATTCATGGTCGTGCTTGTTATATTCATGGTCGTGCTTATTATAATCATGGACGTTGTTGTTATAATCATAGTCGTGGTTGATATAATAATGGTCGTGAGTGTTATAATCTTGTTAGTGGTTGTTGTTATCATATTCGTGGTTGTTGTAATCATATTCGTGGTTGTTATAATCATGGTCGTAGTTGTTATAATCATGGTCGTAAGTGCTATAATCATGGTCGTGGTTGTTATAATCATGATCGTGAGTGTTATAATCTTGTTAGTGGTTGTTATCATCATATTCGTGGTTGTTGTAATCATATTCGGGGTTGTTATAATCATGGTCGTGGTTGTTATAATCATGGTCGTGGTTGTTATATTCATAGTCGTGGTTATGATCGGAGTCGTGGTTGTTATAATCATAGTCGTGGTTGTTATAATCTTGGTCGTGATTGTTTTAATCATGGTCGTGGTGGGTATAATAATATTCGTGGTTGTTGTAATCATATTCGTGGTTGTTGTAATCATATTCGTGGTTGTTAAAATCATGGTCGTGGTTGTTATAATCATGGTCGTGGTTGTTATAATTATGATCGTGATTGTTTTAATCATGGTCGTGGTGGGTATAATAATATTCGTGGTTGTTATATTCATGGTCGTGCTTGATATAGTCATGGTCGTGGTTGTTTTAATCCAGGACGTGGTTGTTATAATCATGGTCGTGGTTGTTATAATCATGGTCGTGAGTGTAATGGTCATGGTCGTGGTTGTTATAATCATATTCGTGGTTGTTAGAATTATAGTAGTGGTTGTTATAATCATGGTCGTGAGTGTTATAATCATGGTCGAGGTGGTTATAATCAAAGTCGTGGTTGTTATAATCATAGTCGTGAGTGCTATATTAATGGACGTGGTTGTTATAATCATGGTCGTGTATGTTGTAATCATGGTCGTGGTTGTTATAATTATGACCGTGATTGTTTTAATCATGGTCGTGGTGGGTATAATAATATTCGTGGTTGTTATATTCATGGTCGTGCTTGATATAGTCATGGTCGTGGTTGTTTTAATCCAGGACGTGGTTGTTATAATCATGGTCGTGGTTGTTATAATCATGGTCGTGAGTGTAATGGTCATGGTCGTGGTTGTTATAATCATATTCGTGGTTGTTAGAATTATAGTAGTGGCTGTTATAATCATAGGTGTGGTTGCTATATTCATGGTCGTGAGTGTTATAATCATGGTCGTGGTTGTTATAACTATGGTCGTGAGTGTCATAATCATGGACGTGGTTGTTATAATCATGGTAGTGGTTGTTATAATCACAGTCGTGGTTGTTATAATCATAGTCGTGGTTGCTATATTCATGGTCGTTAGTGATATAATCATGGTCGTGGTTGTTATCACTATGGTCGTGAGTGTTATAATCCAGGACGTGGTTGTTATAATCATGGTCGTGGTTGTTATAATCATGGTCGTGAGTGTAATAGTCATGGTCGTGGTTTTTATAATCATATTCGTAGTTGTTATAATTATAGTAGTGGTTGTTATAATCACAGTCGTGGTTGTTATAATCATAGTCGTGGTTGTTATAATCATAGTCGTGGGTGTTATAATCATGGTAGTGGTTGTTATAATCACAGTCGTGGTTGTTATAATCATAGTCGTGGTTGCTATATTCATGGTCGTTAGTGATATAATCATGGTCGTGGTTGTTATCACTATGGTCGTGAGTGTTATAATCCAGGACGTGGTTGTTATAATCATGGTCGTGGTTGTTATAATCATGGTCGTGAGTGTAATAGTCATGGTCGTGAGTGTTATAATCATGGACGTGGTTGTTTTAATCATGGTAGTGGTTGTTATAATCACAGTCGTGGTTGTTATAATCATAGTCGTGGTTGTTATAATCATAGTCGTGGGTGTTATAATCATGGTCGTGGTTGTTATAATCATATTCGTGGTTGTTATAATTAGAGTCGTGGTTGTTATAATCATAGGTGTGGTTGTTATAATCATGGTTGTGGTTGTTATAATCATAGTCGTGGTTGTTATAATCATAGTCGTGAGAGTTATATTCGTGGTCGTGGTTGTTATAATTACAGTCGTGGTTGTTATAATCATAGGTGTGGTTGATATAATCATGGTCGTGAGTGTTATAATCATGGTCGTGGTTGTTATAATCATGGTAGTGGTTGTTATAATCACAGTCGTGGTTGTTATAATCATTGGTGTGGTTGTTATAATCATGGTTGTGGTTGTTATAATCATCGTCGTGGTTGTTATAATCATAGTCGTGAGAGTTATATTCATGGTCGTGGTTCTTATAATAATAGTCGTGAGTGTTATATTCATGGTCGTGGTTGTTAAAATCATGGTCGTGGTTGTCATAATTATAGTCGTGAGTGTTATAATCATAGTCGCGGTGGTTAAAATCATATTCGTGGATGTTATATTCATAGTCGTGATTGATATATTCATGGTCGTGATTGTTATAATCATGGTCGGGGTTGTTATAATCATCGTCGTCGTCGTTTTGATCATAATCGTGGTTGTTATAATCATATTCGTGGTTGTTATAATCAGGGTCGTGGTTGTTATAATCATATTCGTGGTTGTTATAATCATGGTCGTGGTTGTTATAGTCATAGTCGTGGTTGTTATAATCATATTCGTGGTTGTTATAATCATGGTCGTGAGTGTTATAATCATGGTCGTGGTTGTTATAATCATAATCGTGGTTGTTATAATCATATTCGTGGATGTTATAATCATGGTCGTGGTTGTTATAATCATGGTCGAGGTCGTTATAATCATGGTCGTGGTTGTTATAATAATGGTCGTGGTTGTTATAATCATGGTCGTGGTTGTTTAATCATAGTCGTGATTGTTATATTCTTGGATGTGCTTGTTATATTCATGGTCGTGCTTGTTATAATCATAGTCGTTGTTGTTATAATCATATTCGTGGTTGTTATAATTATGGTCGTGGTTGTTATAATCGCAGTCGTAGTTGTTGTAATCATGGTCGTGGTTGTTATCATCATGGTCGTGGTTGTTATATTCATGGTTGTGGTTGCTATAATCATAATCGTGGTTGTTATAATCATGATCGTGGTTGTTATAATCATGGTCGTGGTTGTTATAATCATAGTCGTGGCTATTATAATCATGGTCGTGGTTGTTTTCATCATGTTCGTGGTTGTTATAATCATGGTCGTGGTTGTTATATTCATGGTTGTGGTTTTTATAATCATAGTCGTGGTTGTTATAATCATGGTCGTGGTTTTTATAATCATAGTCGTTGTTGTTATAATCATGTTCTTGGTTGTTATAATCATGGTCGTGGTTGTTATAATCTTGATCGTGGTTGTTATAATCATGGACGTTGTTGTTATAATCATATTCGTGGTTGTTATAATTATGGTCGTGGTTGTTATATTCATGTTTGTGGTTGTTATAATCAAGGTCGTGGTTCTTATATTCATGGTTGTGGTTATTATAATCATAGTCGTGATTACTATAATAATGGTCATGGTTGTTATAATCATGGTCGTGGTTGTTATTAATTATGGTCGTAGTTGTTATATTCATGGTTGTGGTTGTTATAATCATAGTCGTGGTTGTTATAATCATGGTAGTGGTTGCTATATCATGTTCGTGGTTGTTATAATCATGGTCGTGGTTGTTATAATCATAGGTGTGTTTGTTATAATCATGGTCGTGGTTGTTATAATCATAGGCGTGGTTGTTATAATCATGATCGTGGTTGGTATAATCATAGTCTTGGTTGATATAATAATGGTCGTGGTTGTTATCATCATATTCGTGGTTGTTATAATCATGGTCGTGGTTGTTATAATCATGGTCGTGAGTGCTATAATTATGGTCGTGTTTGTTATAATTATATTCGTGGTTGTCATAATCATGGTCGTGAGTGTTATAACCATGGTCGTGGTGGTTATAATCATAGTCGTGGTTGTTATATTCATGGTCGTGCTTGTTATATTCATGTTCGTGCTTGTTACAATCATGGACGTTGTTGTTATAATCATAGTCGTGGTTGTTATAATAATGTTCGTGGTTGTTAAAATCATATTCGTGGTTGTTATAATCATGGACGTTGCTGTTGTAATCATAGTCGTGGTTGATATAATAATGGTCGTGAGTGTTATAATCTTGTTTGTGGTTGTTGTTATCATATTCGTGGTTGTTGTAATCATATTCGTGGTTGTTATAATCATGGTCGTAGTTGTTATAATCATGGTCGTAAGTGCTATAATCATGGTCGTGGTTGTTATAATCATGGTCGTGAGTGATATAATCTTGTTAGTGGTTGTTGTTATCATATTCGTGATTTTTGTAATCATATTCGGGGTTGTTATAATCATGGTCGTGGTTGTTATAATCATGGTCGTGGTTGTTATATTCATAGTCGTGGTTATGATCGGAGTCGTGGTTGTTATAATCATAGTGGTGGTTGGTGTAATCTTGGTCCTGAGTGTTATTATCTTGGTAGTGGATGTTGTTATCATATTCGTGGTTGTTGTAATCATTTTCGTGGTTGTTATAATCATGTTTGTGGTTGTTATAATAATGGTCGTGGTTGTTATATTCATAGTCGTGGTTATGATCGGAGTCGTGGTTGTTATAATCATAATCGTGGTTGTTATAATCATGGTCGTGAGTGTTATAATCATGGTCGTGGTTGTTATAATCATGATCGTGGTTGCTATATTCATGGTCATGGTTGTTATAATCATAGTCGTGGTTGTTATAATCAAAGTCGTGGTTGTTATAATCATAGTCGTGAGCGCTATATTAATGGACGTGGTTGTTATAATCATGGTCGTGTATGTTGTAATCATGGTCGTGGTTGTTATAATTATGATCGTGAGTGTTTTAATCATGGTCGTGGTGGGTATAATCATATTCGTGGTTGTTATATTAATGGTCGTGCTTGATATATTCATGGTCGTGGTTGTTTTAATCCAAGACGTGGTTGTTATAATCATGGTCGTGGTTGTTATAATCATGGTCGTAAGTGTAATAGTCATGGTCGTGGTTGTTATAATCATATTCGTGGTTGTTATAATTATATTAGTGGTTGTTATAATCATAGGTGTGGTTGCTATATTCATGGTCGTGAGTGTTATAATCATGGTCGTGGTTGTTATAACTATGGTCGTGAGTGTTATAATCATGGACGTGGTTGTTATAATCATGGTAGTGGTTGTTATAATCACAGTCGTGGTTGTTATAATCATAGTCGTGGTTGTTTTAATCATAGTCGTGGGTGCTATAGTCATGGTCGTGGTTGTTATAATCATATTCGTGGTTGTTATAATTAGAGTCGTGGTAGTTATAATCATAGGTGTGGTTGTTATAATCATGGTTGTGGTTGTTATAATCATAGTCGTGGTTGTTATAATCATAGTCGTGAGAGTTATATTCATGGTCGTGGTTGTTATAATTACAGTCGTGGTTGTTATAATCATGGTAGTGGTTGTTATAATCACAGGCGTGGTTGTTATAATCATAGTCGTGGCTGTAATAATCATAGTCGTGGGTGTTATAATCATCGTAGTCGTTGTGATAATCATATTCGTGGTTGTTATAATTACAGTCGTGGTTGTTATAATCATAGGTGCGGTTGTTATAATCATGGTTGTGGTTGTTATAATCATAGTCGTGGTTGTTATAATCATAGTCGTGAGAGTTATATTTATGGTCGTGGTTGTTATAATCATAGTCGTGAGTGTTATATTCATGGTCGTGGTTGTTATAATCATGGTTGTGGTTGTCATAATTATGGTCGTGAGTGTTATAATCATAGTCGTGGTGGTTATAATCATATTCGTGGATGTTATATTCATGGTCGTGCTTGATATATTCATGGTCGTGCTTGATATATTCATGGTCGTGCTTGTTAAAATCATGGTCCGGGTTGTTATAATCATCGTCGTCGTCGTTTTAATCATATTCGTGGTTGTTATAATCATGGTCGTGGTTGTTATAATCATATTCGTGGTTGTTATAATCATGGTCGTGGTTGTTATAATCATAGTCGTGGTTGTTATAATCATATTCGTGGTTGTTATAATCATGGTCGTGAGTGTAATAATCATAGTCGTGGTTGTTATAATCATAGTCGTGGTTGTTATAATCATATTCGTGGTTGTTATAATCATGGTCTTGGTTGTTATAATCATGGTCGTCGTTGTTATAATCATGGTCGTGGTTGTTATATTTATGGTCGTGGTTGTTATAATCGCAGTCGTAGTTGTTACAATCGTGGTCGTGGTTGTTATCATCATGGTCGTGGTTGTTATATTCATGTTTGTGGTTGCTATAATCATAATCGTGGTTGTTTTAATCATGGTCGTGGTTGTTATAATCATGGTCGTGGTTGTTATAATCATAGTCGTGGTTACTATAATCATGTTCGTGGTTGTTATAACCATAGTCGTGGGTGTTATATTCATGGTCGTGGTTGTTTATAATAATGGTCGTGGTTATTATAATCATAGTCGTGGTTGTTATAATCATAGTCGTGGTTGTTATAATCATGGTCGTGGTGTTATAATCATGGTCGTGGTTGTTATAATCACGGTCGTGGTTGTTATATTCATGGTTGTGGTTGTCATAATCATAGTCGTGGTTGTTATAATCATGGTCGTGGTTTTTATAATCATAGTTGTGGTTGTTATAATCATATTCTTGGTTGTTATAATCATGGTCGTGGTTGCTATAATCATGGTCGTGGTTGTTATAATCATGGACGTTGTTGTTATAATCATATTCGTGGTTGTTATATTTATGGTCGTGGTTGTTATATTCATAGTTGTGGTTGCTATAATCATGGTCGTGGTTGTTATATTCATGGTTGTGGTTGTTATAATCATGGTCGTGATTATTATATTCATGGTCATGGTTGTTATAATCATGGTCGTGGTTGTTATTAATTATGTTCGTGGTTGTTATATTCATGGTTGTGGTTGTTATAATCATAGTCGTGGTTGTTATAATCATGGTAGTGGTTGTTATAATCATGGTCGTGGTTGTTATAATCATGGTCGTGGTTGTTATAATCATAGTTGTGGTTGTTATTATCATCGTCGTGGTTGTAATAATCATGGCCTTGGTTGTTATAATCATGGTCGTGGGTGTTATAATCATGGTCGTGGTTGTTATAATCATGGTCGTGGGTGTTATATTCATGGTTGTGGTTGTCATAATCATAGTCGTGGTTGTAATAATCATGGTCGAGGTTTTTATAATCATAGTCGTGGTTGTTATAATCATATTCTTGGTTGTTATAACTATGGTCGTGGTTGTTATAATCATGATCGTGGTTGTTATGATCATGGTCGTGGTTGTTATAATCATGGACGTTGTTGTTATAATCATATTTTTGGTTGCTATAATCATGGTCGTGGTTGTTATAATCATGGTCGTGGTTGTTATAATCATAGGCGTGGTTGTTATAATCATGGTCGTGGTTGTTATAATCATAGTCGTGGTTGTTATAATAATGGTCGTGGTTGTTATAATCATGGTCGTGGTTGTTATAATCATTGTCGTGGTTGTTATAATCATGGTTGTGGTTGTCATAATCATAGTCGTGGTTGTTATAATCATGGTCGTGGTTGTTATAATCATGGTCGTGGTTGTTATAATCATGGTCGTGGTTGTTATAATCATAGTCGTGGTTGTTATAATCATGGTCGTGGTTGTTATATTCATGTTTATGGTTGTTATATTCAAGGTCGTGGTTGTTATATTCATGGTTGTGGTTATTATAATCATAGTCGTGGTTGTTATAATCATGGTCGTGGTTGTTATAATCATGTTCGTGGTTGTTATAATCATGGTCGTGGTTGATATAATCATAGTCGTGGTTGTTATAATCATGGTCGTGGTTGTTATAATCATGGTCGTGGTTGTTATAATCATGGTCGTGGTTGTTATAATCATGGTCGTGGTTGTTATAATCATAGTCGTGGTTGTTATAATCATAGTCGTGAGTGTTATATTCATGGTCGTGGTTGTTATAATCATGGTCGTGGTTGTTATATTCATGGCAGTGCTTGTTATATTCATGGTCGTGGTTGTTATAATCATGGTCGTGGTTGTTATAATCATGGTCGTGGTTGTTATAATCATGGTCGTGGTTGTTATAATCATGGTCGTGGGTGTTATATTCAAGGTCGTGGTTGTTATAATAATGGTCGTGGTTATTATAATCATAGTCGTGGTTGTTATAATCATAGTCTTGGTTGTTATAATTATGGTCGTGAGTGTTATAATCATGGTTGTGTGTGTTATAATCATGGTCGTGGTTATATTCATGGTTGTGGTTGTCATAATCATAGTCGTGGTTGTTATAATCATGGTCGTGGTTGTTATAATCATAGTCGTGGTTGTTATAATCATAGTCGTGGTTGTTATAATCATGGTCGTGGTTGTTATAATCATGGTCGTGGTTGTTATAATCATGGTCGTGGTTGTTATAATCATAGTCGTGGTTGTTATAATCATGGTCGTGGTTGTTATAATCATGGTCGTGGTTGTTATAATCATAGTCGTGGTTGTTATAATCATGGTCGTGGTTGTTATAATCATGGTCGTGGTTGTTATAATCATAGTCGTGGTTGTTATAATCATGTCGTGGTTGTTATAATCATGGTCGTGGTTGTTATAATCATGGTCGTGGTTGTTATAATCATGGTCGTGGTTGTTATAATCATGGTCGTGGTTGTTATAATCATGGTCGTGGTTGTTATAATCATGGTCGTGGTTGTTATAATAATGGTCGTGGTTATTATAATCATAGTCGTGGTTGTTATAATCATAGTCGTGGTTGTTATAATCATGGTCGTGAGTGTTATAATCATGGTCGTGGTTGTTATAATCATGGTCGTGGTTGTTATAATCATGGTTGTGGTTGTTATAATCATAGTCGTGGTTGTTATAATCATGGTCGTGGTTGTTATAATCATAGTCGTGGTTGTTATAATCATAGTCGTGGTTGTTATAATCATGGTCGTGGTTGTATAATCATGGTCGTGGTTGTTATAATCATGGTCGTGGTTGTTATAATCATATCGTGGTTAATCGTGGTTGTTATAATCATGGTCGTGGTTGTTATAATCATGGTCGTGGTTGTTATAATCATGGTCGTGGTTGTTATAATCATGGTCGTGGTTGTTATAATCATGGTCGTGGTTGTTATAATCATGGTCGTGGTTGTTATAATCATGGTCGTGGTTGTTATAATCATAGTCGTGGTTGTTATAATCATGGTCGTGGTTGTTATAATCATGGTCGTGGTTGTTATAATCATGGTCGTGGTTGTTATAATCATAGTCGTGGTTGTTATATCATGGTCGTGGTTGTTATAATCATGGTCGTGGTTGTTATAATCATGGTCGTGGTTGTTATAATCATGGTCGTGGTTGTTATAATCATGGTCGTGGTGTTATATCATGGTTGTGGTTGTTATAATCATAGTCGTGGTTGTTATAATCATGGTCGAGGTTGTTATAATCATAGTCGTGGTTGTTATAATCATAGTCGTGGTTGTTATAATCATGGTCGTGGTTGTTATAATCATGATCGTGGTTGTTATGATCATGGTCGTGGTTGTTATAATCATGGTCGTGGTTGTTATAATCATAGTTCGTGGTTGTTATAATCATGGTCGTGGTTGTTATAATCATGGTCGTGGTTGTTATAATCATAGGCGTGGTTGTTATAATCATGGTCGTGGTTGTTATAATCATAGTCGTGGTTGTTATAATCATGGTCGTGGTTGTTATCATCATGGTCGTGGTTGTTATAATCATTGTCGTGGTTGTTATAATCATGGTCGTGGTTGTTATAATCATAGTCGTGGTTGTTATAATCATGGTCGTGGTTGTTATAATCATGGTCGTGGTTGTTATAATCATGGACGTGGTTGTTATAATCATAGTCGTGGTTGTTATAATCATGGTCGTGGTTGTTATAATCATGTCGTGGTTGTTATAATCAAGGTCGTGGTTGTTATAATCATGGTCGTGGTTGTTATAATCATAGTCGTGGTTGTTATAATCATGGTCGTGGTTGTTATAATCATGTTCGTGGTTGTTATAATCATGGTCGTGGTTGTTATAATCATAGTTGTGGTTGTTATAATCATGGTCGTGGTTGTTATAATCATGGTCGTGGTTGTTATATTCATGGTCGCGGTTGTTATAATCATGGTCGTGGTTGTTATAATCATAGTCGTGGTTGTTATAATCATAGTCGTGGTGTTATAATCATGGTCGTGGTTGTTATAAT
Organism: Homarus gammarus; assembly: GCA_958450375.1. Lineage (NCBI taxonomy): Eukaryota > Metazoa > Arthropoda > Malacostraca > Decapoda > Nephropidae > Homarus > Homarus gammarus. Next base: position 760,745 of record CAUDMG010002350.1, on the reverse strand, counting down.
CATGGTCGTGGTTGTTATAATCATGGCGTGGTTGTTATAATCATGGTCGTGGTTGTTATAATCATGGTCGTGGTTGTTATAATCATGGTCGTGGTTGTTATAATCATGGTCGTGGTTGTTATAATCATGGTCGTGGTTGTTATAATCATGGTCGTGGTTGTTATAATCATGGTCGTGGTTGTTATAATCATAGTCGTGGTTGTTATAATCATAGTCGTGGTTGTTATAATCATGGTCGTGGTGTTATAATCATGGTCGTGTGTGTTATAATCATGGTCGTGGTAGATATAATCATGGTCGTGGTTGTTATAATCATAGTCGTGGTTGTTATAATCATGGTCGTGGTTGTTATAATCATGGTCGTGGTTGTTATAATCATAGTCGTGGTTGTTATAATCATGGTCGTGGTTGTTATAATCATGGTCGTGGTTGTTATAATCATGGACGTTGTTGTTATAATCATAGTCGTGGTTGTTATAATCATGGTCGTGGTTGTTATAATCATGGTCGTGGTTGTTATAATCATAGTCGTGGTTGTTATAATCATGGTCGTGGTTGTTATAATCATGGTCGTGGATGTTATAATCATGGTTGTGGTTGTTTATAATCATGGTCGTGGTTGTTATAATCATAGTCGTGGTTGTTATAATCATAGTCGTGGTTGTTATAATCATGGTCGTGGTTGTTATAATCATGGTCGTGGTTGTTATAATCATAGTCGTGGTTGCTATAATCATGGTCGTGGTTGTTATAATCATGGTCGTGGTTGTTATAATCATGGTCGTGGGTGCTATAATCATGGTCGTGGTTGTTATAATCATGGTCGTGGTTGTTATAATCATAGTCGTGGTTGTTATAATCATAGTCGTGGTTGTTATAATCATGGTCGTGGTTGTTATAATCATGGTCGTGGTTGTTATAATCATAGTCGTGGTTGTTATAATCATAGTCGTGGTTGTTATAATCATGGTCGTGGTGTTATAATCATGGTCGTGGTTGTTATAATCATGGTCGTGGTTGTTATAATCATGGTCGTGGTTGTTATAATCATGGTCGTGGTTGCTATATCATGGTCGTGGTTGTTATAATCATGGTCGTGGATTATATAATCATAGTCGTGGTTGTTATAATCATAGTCGTGGTTGTTATAATCATGGTCGTGGTGTTATAATCATGGTCGTGGTTGTTATAATCATGGTCGTGGTTGTTATATTCATGGTCGTGGTTGTCATAATCATAGTCGTGGTTGTTATAATCATGGTCGTGGTTGTTATAATCATAGTCGTGGTTGTTATAATCATATTCGTGGTTGTTATAATCATGGTCGTGGTTGTTATAATCATGGTCGTGGTTGTTAAATCATGGACGTTGTTGTTATAATCATATTCTTGGTTGTTATAATCATGGTCGTGGTTGTTATAATCATGGTCGTGGTTGTTATAATCATAGGCGTGGTTGTTATAATCATGGTCGTGGTTGTTATAATCATAGTCGTGGTTGTTATAATCATGGTCGTGGTTGTTATCATCATGGTCGTGGTTGTTATAATCATGGTCGTGGTTGTTATAATCATGGTCGTGGTGCTATAATCATGGTCGTGGTTGTTATAATCATGGTCGTGGTTGTTATATTCATGGTCGTGGTTGTTATAATCATAGTCGTGGTTGTTATAATCATGGTCGTGGTTGTTATAATCATGGTCGTGGTTGTTATAATCATGGTCGTGGTTGATATAATCATAGTCGTGGTTGTTATAATCATGGTCGTGGGTGTTAATATCATGGTCGTGGTTGTTATAATCATGGTCGTGGTTGTTATAATCATGGTCGTGGTTGTTTTAATCATATTCGTGGTTGTTATAATCATAGGCATGGTTGTTATAATCATGGTCGTGGTTGTTATAATCATAGTCGTGGTTGTTATAATCATGGTCGTGGTTGTTATAATCATGTTCGTGGTTGTTATAATCATGGTCGTGGTTGTTATAATCATGATCGTGGTTGCTATAATCATGGTCGTGGTTGTTATAATCATGGTCGTGGTTGTTATATCATGGTCGTGGTTGTTATAATCATAGTCGTGGTTGTTATAATCATAGTCGTGGTTGTTATAATAATAGGTTTGAGTGTAATAATCATGGTCGTGGTTTTTTTAATCATATTCGTGGTTGTTATAATTATGTCGTGGTTGTTATAATCATAGGTCGTGGTTGTTATAATCATGGTCGTGGATGTTATAATCATGGTCGTGGTTGTTATAATCATGGTCGTGAGTGTTATAATCATGGTCGTGGTTGTTATAATCATATTCGTGGTTGTTATAATTATAGTCGTGGTTGTTATAATCATAGGTGTGGTTGTTATAATCATGGTCGTGGTTGTTATAATCATGGTCGTGTTTGTTATAATCATGGTCGTGGTTGTTATAATCATAGTCGTGGTTGCTATAATCATTGTCGTGGTTGATATAATCATAGTCGTGGTTGTTATAATCATGGTCGTGGTTGTTATAATCATAGTCGTGGTTGTTATAATCATAGTCGTGGTTGTTATAATCATAGTCGTGGTTGTTATACTCATGGCTGTGGTTGTTATAATCATAGTCGTGGTTGCTATAATCAAGTCGTGGTGTTATAATCATGGTCGTGGTTGTTATAATCATAGTCGTGAGTGTTATATTCATGGTCGTGTTGATATATCATGGACGTGCTTGTTATAATCATGGTCGGGGTTGTTATAATCATGAGTCGTCGTTTTGATCATAGTCGTGGTTGTTATAATCATATTCGTGGTTGTTATAATCATGGTCGTGGTTGTTATAATCATAGTCGTGGTTGTTATAATCATGGTCGTGGTTGTTATAATCATAGTCGTGGTTGTTATAATCATAGTCGTGGTTGTTATAATCATGGTCGTGGTTGTTATAATCATGGTCGTGGTTGTTATAATCATAGTCGTGGTTGTTATAATCATAGTCGTGGTTGTTATAATAATGGTCGTGGATGTTATAATCATGGTCGTGGTTGTTATAATCATGGTCGTGGTTGTTATAATCATGGTCGTGGTTGTTATAATCATGGTCGTGGTTGTTTAATCATAGTCGTGGTTGTTATATTCTTGGACGTGCTTGTTATATTCATGGTCGAGCTTGTTATAATCATAGTCGTGGTTGTTATAATCATGGTCGTGGTTGTTATAATCATTGTCGTGGTTGTTATAATCATGGTCGTGGTTGTTATAATCATGGTCGTGGTTGTTATAATCATGGACGTTGTTGCTATAATCATAGTCGTGGTTGTTATAATCATGGTCGTGGTTGTTATAATGGAGTCGTGGTTGTTATAATCATGGTCGTGGTTGTTATAATCATAGTCGTGGTTGTTATATTCATGGTTGTGGTTGCTATAATCATAATCGTGGTTGTTATAATCATGGTCGTGGTTGTTATAATCATGGTCGTGGTTGTTATAATCATAGTCGTGGTTGTTATAATCATGGTCGTGGTTGTTATAATCATGGTCGTGGGTGTTATAATCATGGTCGTGGTTGTTATAATCATAGTCGTGGTTATTATAATCATGGTCGTGGTTGTTATAATCATAGTCGTGGTTGTTATAATCATGGTCGTGAGTGTTATAATCATGGTCGTGGTTGTTATAATCATTGTCGTGGTTGTTATATTCATGGTTGTGGTTGTCATAATCATAGTCGTGGTTGTTATAATCATGGTCGTGGTTTTTATAATCATAGTCGTGGTTGTTATAATCATATTCGTGGTTGTTATAATCATGGTCGTGGTTGTTATAATCATGGTCGTGGTTGTTATAATCATGGACGTTGTTGTTATAATCATATTCGTGGTTGTTATAATTATGGTCGTGGTTGTTATATTCATGGTTGTGGTTGTTATAATCATGGTCGTGGTTGTTATATTCATGGTCGTGGTTGTTATAATCATGGTCGTGGTTGTTATAATCATAGTCGTGGTTGTTATAATCATGGTCGTGGTTGTTATAATCATGGTCGTGGTTGTTATAATCATGGTCGTGGTTGTTATAATCATGGTCGTGGTTGTTATAATCATGGTCGTGGTGTTTTAATCATGGTCGTGGTTGTATAATCATGGTCGTGGTTTTATATTCATGGTCGTGGTTGTTATAATCATGGTCGTGGTTGTTATAATCATGGTCGTGGTTGTTATAATCATGGTCGTGGTTGTTATAATCATGGTCGTGGTTGTTATAATCATGGTCGTGGTTGTTATAATCATGGTCGTGGTTGTTATAATCATGGTCGTGGTTGTTATAATCATGGTCGTGGTTTTATAATCATAGTCGTGGTTGTTATAATCATAGTCGTGGTTGTTATAATCATGGTCGTGAGTGTTATAATCATGGTTGTGGTTGTTATAATCATGGTCGTGGTTGTTATAATCATGGTCGTGGTTGATATAATCACAGTCGTGGTTGTTATAATCATGGTCGAGGTTGTTATAATCATAGTCGTGGTTGTTATAATCATAGTCGTGGTTGTTATAATCATGGTCGTGGTTGTTATAATCATGGTCGTGGTTGTTATATCATGTCGTGGTTGTTATAATCATTGTCGTGGTTGTTATAATCATGGTTGTGGTTGTTATAATCATAGTCGTGGTTGTTATAATCATGGTCGTGGTTGTTATAATCATGGTCGTGGGTGTTATAATCATGGTCGTGGTTGTTATAATCATGGTCGTGGTTGTTATAATCATAGTCGTGGTTGTTATAATCATAGTCGTGGTTGTATAATCATGGTCGTGGTGTTATAATCATGGTCGTGGTTGTTATAATCATGGTCGTGGTTGTTATAATCATGGTCGTGGTTGTCATAATCATAGTCGTGGTTGTAAAATCATGGTCGTCGTTGTTATAATCATGGTCGTGGTTTTTTTAATCATGGTCGTGGTTGTTATATCATGGTCGTGGTTGTTATAATCATGGTCGTGGTTGTTATAATCATAGTCGTGGTTGTTATAATCATAGTCTTGGTTGTTATATTCATGGTCGTGGTTGTTATAATCATGGTCGTGGTTGTTATAATCATAGTCGTGGTTGTTATAATCATAGTCGTGGTTGTTATAATCATGGTCGTGGTGTTATAATCATGGTCGTGGTTGTTATAATCATGGTCGTGGTTGTTATAATCATGGTCGTGGTTGTTATAATCATAGTCGTGGTTGTTATAATCATATTCGTGGTTGTTATAATCATGGTCGTGGTTGTTATAATCATGGTCGTGGTTGTTATAATCATGGTCGTGTTGTTATAATCATATTCGTGGTTGTTATAATCATGGTCGTGGTTGTTATAATCATAGTCGTGGTTGTTATAATCATAGGCGTGGTTGTTATAATCATGGTCGTGGTGTTATAATCATAGTCGTGGTTGTTATAATCATGGTCGTGGTTGTTATAATCATGGTCGTGGTTGTTATAATCATGGTCGTGGTTGTTATAATCATAGTCGTGGTTGTTATAATCATGGTCGTGGTTGTTATAATCATGGTCGTGGTTGTTATAATCATGGTCGTGGTTGTTATAATCATGGTCGTGGTTGCTATAATCATGGTCGTGGTTGTTATAATCATAGTCGTGGTTGTTATAATCATGGTCGTGGTTGTTATAATCATGGTCGTGGTTGTTATAATCATGGTCGTGGTTGTTATAATCATGGTCGTGGTTGTTATAATCATGTCGTGGTGTTATAATCATGGTCGTGGTTGTTATAATCATAGTCGTGGTTGTTATAATCATGGTCGTGGTTGTTATAATCATGGTCGTGGTTGTTATAATCATGGTCGTGGTTGTTATAATCATGGTCGTGGTTGTTATAATCATGGTCGTGGTTGTTATAATCATGGTCGTGGTTGTTATAATCATGGTCGTGGGTGTTATATTCATGGTCGTGGTTGTTATAATAATGGTCGTGGTTGTTATAATCATAGTCGTGGTTGTTATAATCATAGTCTTGGTTGTTATAATCATGGTCGTGAGTGTTATAATCATGGTCGTGGTTGTTATAATCATGGTCGTGGTTGTTATATTCATGGTTGTGGTTGTCATAATCATAGTCGTGGTTGTTATAATCATGGTCGAGGTTGTTATAATCATAGTCGTGGTTGTTATAATCATATTCGTGGTTGTTATAATCATGGTCGTGGTTGTTATAATCATGGTCGTGGTTGTTATAATCATGGACGTGGTTGTTATAATCATGGTCGTGGTTGTTATAATCATGGTCGTGGTTGTTATAATCATAGTTGGTTGTTATAATCATGGTCGTGGTTGTTATAATCATGGTCGTGGTGTTATAATCATGGTCGTGGTTGTTATAATCATGGTCGTGGTTGTTATAATCATAGTCGTGGTTGTTATAATCATGGTCGTGGTTGTTATAATCATGGTCGTGGTTGTTATAATCATGGTCGTGGTTGTTATAATCATAGTCGTGGTTGTTATAATCATGGTCGTGGTTGTTATAATCATAGTCGTGGTTGTTATAATCATGGTCGTGGTTGTTATAATCATGGTCGTGGTGTTATAATCATGGTCGTGGTTGTTATAATCATAGTCGTGGTTGTTATAATCATGGTCGTGAGTGTTATAATCATGGTCGTGGTGTGTATAATCATATTCGTGGTTGTTATAATCATGGTCGTGGTTGTTATAATCATGGTCGTGGTTGTTATAATCATGGTCGTGGTTGTTATAATCATGGTCGTGGTTGTTATAATCATGGTCGTGGTTGTTATAATCATGGTCGTGGTTGTTATAATCATAGTCGTGGTTGTTATAATCATGGTCGTGGTTGTTATAATCATAGTCGTGGTTGTATAATCATGGTCGTGGTTGTTATAATCATAGTCGTGGTTGTTATAATCATGGTCGTGGTTGTTATAATCATGGTCGTGGTTGTTATAATCATGGTCGTGGTTGTTATAATCATGGTCGTGGTTGTTATAATCTAGGTCGTGGTTGTTATAATCATAGTCGTGGTTGTTATAATCATATTCGTGGTTGTTATAATCATGGTCGTGGTTGTTATAATCATGGTCGTGGTTGTTATATTCATAGTCGTGGTTATGATCGGAGTCGTGGTTGTTATAATCATAGTCGTGGTTGTTATAATAATGGTCGTGGTTGTTTTCATCATGTTCGTGGTTGTTATAATCATGGTCGTGGTTGTTATAATCATGGTCGTGAGTGCTATAATTATGGTCGTGTTTGTTATTAATTATGGTCGTGGTTGTTATATTCATGGTTGTGGTTGTTATAATCATAGTCGTGGTTGTTATAATCATGGTAGTGGTTGTTATAATCATGGTCGTGGGGGTTATAATCATGGTCGTGGTTGATATAATCATAGTTGTGGTAGTTATAATCATGGTCGTGGGTGTTTTATTCATGGTTGTGATTGTCATAATCATAGTCGTAGTTGTTATAATCATGGTCGAGATTTTTATAATCATAGTCGTGGTTGTTTTAATCATAGGCATGTTTGTTATAATCATGGTCGTGGTTGTTATAATCATAGTCGTGGTTGATATAATAATGGTCGTGGTTGTTTTCATTATGTTCGTGGTTGTTATAATCATGGTCGTGGTTGTTTTATTTATGATCGTGATTGCGATAATTATGGTCGTGTTTGTTATTAATTTTGGTCGTGGTTGTTATATTCATGGTTGTGGTTGTTATAATCATAGTCGTGTTTGTTATAATCATAATCGTGGTTGTTATAATCATAGGTTTGAGTGTAATAGTAATGGTCGTGGTTGTTATAATCATATTCGTGGTTGTTATAATTATATTAGTGGTTGTTATAATCATAGGTGTGGTTGTTATATTCATGGTCGTGACTGTTATAATCATGGTCGTGGTTGTTATAACTATGGTCGTGAGTGTCATAATCATGGACGTTGTTGTTGAAATCATATTCGTGGTTGCTATAATTATAGTCGTGGTTGTTATAATCATAGGTGTGGTTGTTATAATCATGGTCGTGAGTGTTTTAATCATGGTCGTTTTTGTTATAATCATGGTAGTGGTTGTTATATTCACAGTCGTGGTTGCTATAATCATTGTCGTGGTTGATATAATCATAGTCGTGGGTGTTATAATCATGGTCGTGGTTGTTATAATCATATTCGTGGTTGTTATAATTACAGTCGTGGTTGTTATAATCATAGGTGTGGCTGTTATACTCATGGCTGTGGTTGTTATAATCATAGTCGTGGTTGCTATAAACAAAGTCGTGAGAGTTATATTCATGGTCGTGGTTGTTATAATCATAGTCGTGAGTGTTATATTCATGGTCGTGCTTGATATATTCATGGACGTGCTTGTTATAATCATGGTCGGGGTTGTTATAATCATCGACGTCGTCGTTTTGATCATAATCGTGGTTGTTATAATCATATTCGTGGTTGTTATAATCATGGTCGTGGTTGTTATAATCATATTCGTGGTTGTTATTATCATGGTCGTGGTTGTTATAATCATAGTCGTGGTTGTTATAATCATATTCGTGGTTGTTATAATCATGGTCGTGAGTGTTATTATCATGGTCGTGGTTGTTCTAATCATAATCGTGGTTGTTATAATCATATTCGTGGTTGATATAATAATGGTCGTGGATGTTATAATCATGATCGTGGTTGTTATAATCATGGTCGTGGTTGTTATAATAATGGTCGTGGTTGTTATAATCATGGTCGTGGTTGTTTAATCATAGTCGTGGTTGTTATATTCTTGGACGTGCTTGTTATATTCATGGTCGAGCTTGTTATAATCATAGTCGTGGTTGTTTTAATTATGGTCGTGGTTGCTATAATCATTCTCATGGTTGTTATACTAATGGTCGTGGTTGTTATAATCATGGTCGTGGTTGCTATAATCATGGACGTTGTTGCTATAATCATATTCGTGGTTGTTATAATTATGGTCGTGGTTGTTATAATCGCAGTCGTGGTTGTTATAATTGTGGTCGTGGTTGTTATCATCATAGTCGTGGTTGTTATATTCATGGTTGTGGTTGCTATAATCATAATCGTGGTTGTTATAATCATGGTCGTGGTTGTTATAATCATGGTCGTGGTTGTTATAATCATAGTCGTGGTTGTTTTTATCATGGTCGTGGTTGTTATAACCATGGTCGTGGGTGTTATATTCATGGTCGTGGTTGTTTATAATAATAGTCGTGGTTATTATAATCATGGTCGTGGTTGTTATAATCATAGTCTTGGTTGTTATAATTATGGTCGTGAGTGTTATAATCATGGTCGTGGTTATTATAATCATTGTCGTGGTTGTTATATTCATGGTTGTGGTTGTCATAATCATAGTCGTGGTTGTTATAATCATGGTCGTGGTTTTTATAATCATAGTCGTGGTTGTTATAATCATATTCTTGGTTGTTATAATCATGGTCGTGGTTGTTATAATCATGGTCGTGGTTGTTATAATCATGGACGTTGTTGTTATAATCATATTCGTGGTTGTTATAATTATGGACGTGGTTGTTATATTCATGGTTGTGGTTGTTATAATCATGGTCGTGGTTGTTATATTCATGGTTGTGGTTGTTATAATCATGGTTGTGGTTGTTATAATCATAGTCGTGGTTGTTATAATCATGGTAGTGGTTGTTATAATCACGGTCATGGTTGTTATAATCATGGTCGTGGTTGTTGTAATCATGGTCGTGGTTGTTATAATTATGATCGTGAGTGTTTTAATCATGGTCGTGGTAGGTATAATCATATTCGTAGTATTTATATTCATGGTCGTGGTTGTTATATTCATGGTCGTGGTTGTTTTAATCCTGGACGTGGTTGTTATAATCATGGTCGTGGTTGTTATAATCATGGTCGTGGTTGCTATGATCATGGTCGTGGTTGTTATAATCATGGTCGTGGGTGTTATATTCATGGTCGTGGTTCTTTATAATAATGGTCGTGGTTATTTTAATCATAGTCGTGGTTGTTATAATCATAGTCTTGGTTGTTATAATTATGGTCGTGAGTGTTATAATCATGGTTGTGTTTGTTATAATCATGGTCGTGGTTGTTATATTCATGGTTGTGGTTGTCATAATCATAGTCGTGGTTGTTTTAATCATGGTCGAGGTTTTTATAATCATAGTCGTGGTTGTTATAATCATATTCTTGGTTGTTATAATCATGGTCGTGGTTGTTATAATCATGGACGTTGTTGTTATGTTCATATTCGTGGTTGTTATAATTATTGTCGTGGTTGTTATATTCATGGTTGTGGTTGTTATAATCATAGTCTTGGTTGTTATAATTATGGTCGTGGTTGTTATAATCATGGTCGTGGGTGTTATATTCATGGTCGGGGGTGTTTATAATAATGGTCGTGGTTATTATAATCATAGTCGTGGTTGTTATAATCATAGTCTTGTTTGATATAATTATGGTCGTGAGTGTTATAATCATGGTTGTGTTTGTTATAATCATGGTCGTGGTTGTAATATTCATGGTTGTGGTTGTCATAATCATAGTCGTGGTTGATATAATCATGGTCGCGGTTTTTATAATTATGGTCGTGGTTGTTATAATCATGGTCGTGGGTGTTATATTCATGGTCGTGGTTGTTTATAATAATGGTCGTGGTTTTTATAATCATAGTCGTGGTTGTTATAATCATAGTCTTTGTTGTTATATTCGTGGTCGTGGTTGTTTATAATAATGGTCGTGGTTATTATAATCATAGTCGTGGTTGTTATAATCATAGTCTTGGTTGTTATAATTATGGTCGTGAGTGTTATAATCATGGTTGTTTTTGTTATAATCATGGTCGTGGTTGTTATATTCATGGTCGAGGTTTTTATAATCATAGTCGTGGTTGTTATAATCATATTCTTGGTTTTTATAATCATGGTCGTGGTTGTTATAATCATGGTCGTGGTTGTTATAATCATGGACGTTGTTATTATAATCATATTCTTGGTTGTTATAATCATGGTCGTGGTTGTTATAATCATAGACGTGGTTGTTATAATCATAGGCGTGTTTGTTATAATCATGGTCGTGGTGTCATAATCATATTCTTGGTTGTTATAATCATGGTCGTGGTTGTTATAATCATGGTCGTGGTTGTTATAATCATGGACGTTGTTGTTATAATCATATTCGTGGTTGTTATAATTATGGACGTGGTTGTTATATTCATGGTTGTGGTTGTTATAATCATGGTCGTGGTTGTTATATTCATGGTTGTGGTTGCTATAATCATGGTTGTGGTTGTTATACTCATAGTCGTGGTTGCTATAATCATGGTAGTGGTTGTTATAATCATGGTCGTGGTTGTTATAATCATGGTCGTGGTTGTTGTAATCATGGTCGTGGTTGTTATAATTATGATCGTGAGTGTTTTAATCATGGTCGTGGTAGGTATAATCATATTCGTGGTATTTATATTCATGGTCGTGGTTGTTATATTCATGGTCGTGGTTGTTTTAATCCTGGACGTGGTTGTTATAATCATGGTCGTGGTTGTTATAATCATGGTCGTGGTTCTTATGATCATGGTCGTGTTTGTTATAATCATGTTCGTGGGTGTTATATTCATGGTCGTGGTTGTTTATAATAATGGTCGTGGTTATTATAATCACAGTCGTGGTTGTTATAATCATAGTCTTGGTTGTTATAATTATGGTCGTGAGTGTTATAATCATGGTTGTGTTTGTTATAATCATGGTCGTGGTTGTTATATTCATGGTTGTGGTTGTCATAATCATAGTCGTGGTTGTTATAATCATGGTCGAGGTTTTTATAATCATAGTCGTGGTTGTTATAATCATATTCTTGGTTGTTATAATCATGGTCGTGGTTGTTATAATCATGGTCGTGGTTGTTATAATCATGGACGTTGTTGTTATAATCATGGTCCTGGTTGTTATAATCATGGTCGTCGTTGTTATAATTATAGTTGTTGTTATAATCATGGTCGTCGTTGTTATAATCATGGTCGTGAGTGTTATAATCATGGTCGTGCTTGCTATAATCATGGTCATGGTTGTTATTATCATATTCGTGGTTGTTATAATCATGGTCGTGGTTGTTATAATCATAGGCGTGGTTGTTATAATCATGATCGTGGTTGTTATAATCATAGTCGTGGTTGATATAATAATGGTCGTGGTTGTTATCATCATATTCGTGGTTGTTATAATCATGGTCGTGGTTGTTATGATCATGGTCGTGAGTGCTATAATTATGGTCGTGTTTGTTATAATTATATTCGTGGTTGTCATAATCATGGTCGTGAGTGTTATAACCATGGTCGTGGTGGCTATAATCATATTGGTGGTTGTTATATTCAGGGTCGTGCTTGTTATATTCAGGGTCGTGCTTGTTATATTCATGGTCATGCTTGTTATAATCATGGACGTTGTTGTTATAATCATGGTCGTGGTTGTTATAATAATGGTCGTGGTTGTTATAATCATATTCGTGGTTGTTATAATCATGGACGTTGTTGTTATAATCATAGTCGTGGTTGATATAATAATGGTCGTGGTTGTTATCATCATATTCGTGGTTGTTATAATCATGGTCGTAGTTGTTATAATCATGGTCGTATGTGCTATAATCATGGTCGTGGATGTTATAATCCTGGTCGTGAGTGTTATAATCTTGTTAGTGGTTGTTGTTATCATATTCGTGGTTGTTGTAATCATATTCGGGGTTGTTATAATCATGGTCGTGGTTGTTATAATCATGGTCGTGGTTGTTATATTCATAGTCGTGGTTATGATCGGAGTCGTGGTTGTTATAATCATAGTCGTGGTTGTTATAATCTTGGTCGTGAGTGTTATAATCTTGGTCGTGGTTGTTATAATCACAATCGTGGTTTTTATAATCATAGTCGTGGTTGTTATAATCATAGTCGTGAGTGTTAAAATCATAGTCGTGAGAGTTATATTCATGGTCGTGGTTGTTATAATCATAGTCGTGAGTGTTATGTTCATGGTCGTGGTTGTTATAATCATTTTCGTGGTTATTATGATTATGGTCGTGAGTGTTATATTCATGTTCGTGGTGGTTATAATCATATTCGTGGTTGTTATATTCATGGTCGTGCTTCATATATTCATGGTCTTGCTTGTTATAATCATGGTCGTGGTTGTTATAATTATCGTCGTCGTCGTTATGATCATAATCGTGATTGTTATAATCATATTCGTGGTTGTTATAATCATGGTCGTGGTTGTTATAATCATATTCGTGGTTGTTATAATCATGGTCGTGAGTGTTATACTCATGGTCGTGGTTGTTATAATCATGGTCGTGGTTGTTATAATAATGGTCGTGGTTGTTATAATCATGGTCGTGGTTGTTATAATCATAGTCGTGTGTCATGGGTTGCGTTAGTCTTACCCACGCAACCAACTCCAAAGTTTGTTTTACCAGAGATAAGACGCCCGGCGAGGCACAACTGGGACATGTATTTTTCAATTAGTGTATGTTAGCCAGCCTTTAGGGGGGTGGGCAGTGAAACAGTGTTGTACTGTTCATCGCTTTACACCCAAAAACCTCATTTTGAGTAGTATCCCCTCAGCCATGGGTTAGTTAAGGCGTCGTCTCCATCCTCTCCCTCCTGAAAGGGGGCGGGACAACACACCACACAGAGTCCTCCACCGCCACTCCGTCCTGTGAACCGTCGTCGACACGAGACTAAGCGTGTTAACCTAGGTATTTATCCCCGTGGAAATATCACGTGTGGATGCCTGGTTGCGACAAGAGCAATCCAGGCTGGCCTATCAAACCTACAGTAAATGGTTAATTAATTCACGCTTACAGAGTTCTCCTGCACGACACCCGTCTACCGTGACCGTGATCGACACGAGACTAAGTGTGTTAACCTAGGTTTGTTATCCCCGTGGAAATATCACGTGTGGAAGCCTGGTTGCGACAAAAGCAATCCAGGCTGGTCTATTGCACCTAATGGTTAATTCAAGTCACGCTTACCAGTTCTACTTGCCGCGACAACCGTCCACAGTGACTGTCAGTGACGCGAGACTATGTGTGGTAACCCAAGAGTACCTTTTTGTTGTTATGGCCGTGGGAAGAAGTTCTTGTGATGAAGCCTGGTTGCAACAAAAGCAATCCAGGCTGGCAGTAAATGTATCACTTGAAGAATTAAAGCTCTGTTAAGTCATACCACAGTAGAGTAATCACATGTGTCCCCAAGTTGGAAATTCCCTGTTTTAGAAGATTAATTTTATTACAGCGTGAACGTGAGTAAATCATATATCCATGCAAATTGTAAATCATTGTATGGAAGCTTGACAAATAAATGTAAGTGCAATTATCTGCCCGTATCTGTGATCCTATCTTATTATTACTAAAGGTAATGACTGATTGGTTATGACATAGTATAACCAATAACTTAGATGGATGTTGAAAATTAAATGAATTCATTAAATCATCATTTATCAAGTATAAATCATGGAATGTCGAGTGGTGGAGTGAACTTCTACGTAGATACGCCATAATCTCCTGTAAGTAACCAGTGTGAAGGTATCGAACTCTACGGTAAGAAATAAGAAATACGACATAATATTATCTTTATATAATATAATCCACTCATACTTACCACCGATCCACCCCAAAACCATGACATCGTGGTTGTTATATTCATGGAGGTGCTTGTTATATTCATGGTCGAGCTTGTTATAATCATAGTCGTGGTTGTTATATTAATGGTCCTGGTTGTTACAATCATGGTCGTGGTTGTTATAATCAGGGACGTTGTAGTTATAATCATATTCGTGGTTGTTAAAATTAAGGTCGTGGTTGTTATAATCATGGTCGTGGTTGTTATATTCATGGTTGTGGTTGCTATAATCATAATCGTGGTTGTTATAATCATGGTCGTGGTTGTTATAATCATGGTCGTGGTTGTTATAATCATGGTCGTGTTTGTTATAATGTAGTCGTGGTTGCTATAATCATGGTCGTGGTTGTTATAATCATGGTCGTGGGTGTTATATTCATGGTCGTGGTTGTTTATAATAATGGTCGTGGTTAATAAAATCAGAGTCGTGGTTGTTATAATCATAGTCGTGGTTGTTATATTCATGGACGTGCTTGTTATAGTCATGGTCGTGCTTGTTATAATCATAGTCATGGTTGTTATATTCATGGACGTGAGTGTTATAATCATGGTCGTGGTTGTTAAAATCATGGTCGTGGTTGTTATATTCATGGTTGTGCTTGTTATAATTATAGTCGTGGTTGTTATAATCATGGTCGTGGTTATTATAATCATGGTCGTGGTTGTTATAATCATGGTCGTGAGTGCTATAATCATGGACGTGGTTGTTATAATCATGGTCGTGGTTGTTATAATCATGGTCGTGGTTGTTATAATCATGGTCGTGGTTGTTATAATCATGGTCGTGGTTGTTATAATAGTAGTCGTGGTTGCTATAATCATGGTCGTGGTTGTTATAATCATGGTCGTGGTTGTTTATAATAATGGTCGTGGTTATTATAATCAGAGTCGTGGTTGTTATAATCATAGTCGTGGTTGTTATATTCATGGACGTGCCTGTAATATTCATGGTCGTGCTTGTTATAATCATATTCATGGTTGTTATATTCATGGTCGTGGTTGTTATAATCATGGTCGTGGTTATTATAATCATAGTCGTGGTTGTTATAATCATGGTCGTGAGTGCTATAATCATGGATGTGGTTGTTATAATCATGGTCGTGGTTGTTATAATCATGGTCGTAGTTGTTATAATCATGGTCGTGAGTGTTATAATCTTGGTAGTGGTTGTTGTTATCATATTCGTGGTTGTTGTAATCATATTCGTGGTTGTTATAAACATGGTCGTGGTTGTTATAATCATGGTCGTGGTTGTTATATTCATAGTCGTGGTTATGATCGGAGTCGTGGCTGTTATAATCATTGTCGTGGTTGTTATAATCATGGTCGTGAGTGTTATAATCTTGGTAGTGGTTGTTGGTATTATATTCGTGATTGTTGTAATCACATTCGTGGTTGTTATAATCATGGTCGTGGTTGATATAATCAAGGTAGTGGTTGCTATAATCATAGTTTTGATTGTGATAATCATAGATGTGGTTGTTATAATCATGGTCGTGGTTGTTATAATCATAGTTGTTGTTATAATCATGGTCGTGGCTGTTATAATCAAGGTCGTGAGTGCTATAATCATGGTCGTGGTTGCTTTAATCATGGTCATGGTTGTTATAATCATATTCGTGGTTGTTATAATCATGGTCGTGCTTGTTATAATCATAGTCATGGTTGTTATATTCATGGACGTGAGTGTTATAATCATGGTCGTGGTTGTTAAAATCATGGTCGTGGTTGTTATATTCATGGTTGTGCTTGTTATAATTATAGTCGTGGTTGTTATAATCATGGTCGTGGTTGCTTTAATCATGGTCATGGTTGTTATAATCATATTCGTGGTTGTTATAATCATGGTCGTGTTTGTTATAATCATAGGCGTGGTTGTTATAATCATGGTCGTGGTTGTTATAATCATAGTCGTGCTTGATATAATAATGGTCGTGGTTGTTATCATCATATTCGTGGTTGATATAATCATGGTCGTGGTTGTTATAATCATGGTCGTTAGTGCTATAATCATGGACGTGGTTGTTATAATCATGGTCGTGGTTGTTATAATAATGGTCGTGGATGTTATAATCATGGTCGTGGTTGTTATAATAGTAGTCGTGGTTGCTATAATCATGGTCGTGGTTGTTATAATCATGGTCGTGGGTGTTATATTCATGGTAGTGGTTGTTTATAATAATGGTCGTGGTTATTATAATCAGAGTCGTGGTTGTTATAATCATAGTCGTGGTTGTTATATTCATGGGCGTGCCTGTTATATTCATGGTCGTGCTTGTTATAATCATAGTCATGGTTGTTATATTCATGGTCGTGAGTGTTATAATCATGGTCGTGGTTGTTATAATCATGGTCGTGGTTGTTATATTCAGGGTTGTGTTTGTAATAGTTATAGTCGTAGTTGTTATATTCATGGTCGTGGTTATTATAATCATAGTCGTGGTTTTTATAATCATGGTCGTGAGTGCTATAATCATGGACGTGGTTGTTATAATCATGGTCGTGGTTGTAATAATCATGGTCGTAGTTGTTATAATCATGGTCGTGAGTGTTATAATCTTGATAGTGGTTGTTGTTATCATATTCGTGGTTGTTGTAATCATATTCGTGGTTGTTATAAACATGGTCGTGGTTGTTATCATCATGGCCGTGGTTGTTATATTCATAGTCGTGGTTATGATCGGAGTCGTGGTTGTTATAATCATAGTCGTGGTTGTTATAATCATGGTCGTGAGTGTTATAATCTTGGTAGTGGTTGTTGTTATTATGTACGTGGTTGTTGTATTCACATTCGTGGTTGTTATAATCATGGTCGTGGTTGAAATAATCAAGGTAGTGGTTGCTATAATCATAGTTTTGATTGTGATAATCATAGATGTGGTTGTTATAATCATGGTCGTGGTTGTTAAAATCATAGTTGTTGTTATAATCATGGTCGTGGCTGTTATAATCAAGGTCGTGAGTGCTATAATCATGGTCGTGGTTGCTATAATCATGGTCATGGTTGTTATAATCATATTCGTGGTTGTTATAATCATGGTCGTGGTTGTTATATTCATAGTCGTGGTTATGATCGGAGTCGTGGCTGTTATAATCATTGTCGTGGTTGTTATAATCATGGTCGTGAGTGTTATAATCTTGGTAGTGGTTGTTGGTATTATATTCGTGATTGTTGTAATCACATTCGTGGTTGTTATAATCATGGTCGTGGTTGATATAATCAAGGTAGTGGTTGCTATAATCATAGTTTTGATTGTGATAATCATAGATGTGGTTGTTATAATCATGGTCGTGGTTGTTAAAATCATAGTTGTTGTTATAATCATGGTCGTGGCTGTTATAATCAAGGTCGTGAGTGCTATAATCATGGTCGTGGTTGCTATAATCATGGTCATGGTTGTTATAATCATATTCGTGGTTGTTATAATCATGGTCGTGGTTGTTATAATCATAGGCGTGGTTGCTATAATCATGGTCGTGGTTGTTATAATCATAGTCGTGATTGATATAATCATGGTCGTGGTTGTTATAATCATGGTCGTTAGTGCTATAATCATGGTCGTGTTTGTTATAATTATATTCGTTGTTGTCATTATCATGGTCGTGAGTGTTATAACCATGGTCGTTGTGGTTATAATAATATTCGTGGTTGTTATATTCATGGTCGTGCTTGTTATATTCATGGTCGTGCTTGTTATAATCATTGACGTTGTTGTTGTAATCACAGTCGTGGTTGCTATAATAATGGTCGTGGTTGCTATAATCATATTCGTAGTTGTTATAATCATGGACGTTGTTGTTATAATCATAGTCGTGGTTGATATAATAATAGTCGTGGTTGTTATCATCGTATTCGTGGTTGTTATAATCATATTCGTAGTTGTTATAATCATGAACGTTGTTGTTATAATCATAGTCGTGGTTGATATAATAATGGTCGTGGTTGTTATAATCATATTCGTAGTTGTTATAATCATGGACGTTGTTGTTATAATCATAGTCGTGGTTGATATAATAATGGTCGTGGTTATAATAATCATATTCGTGGTTGTTATATTTATGGTCGTGGTTGTTATATTCATGGTTGTGGTTGTTATAATCATAGTCGTGATTGTTATAATCATGATCACGGTTGTTATAACCATTGTCGTGGTTGTTAATAATCATGGTCGTGGTTGTTATATTCATGGATGTGGTTGTTATAAACATAGTCGTGTTGTTATAATCATAATCATGGTTGTTATAATCATGGACATGGTTGTTATAATCATGGTTTTGGTTGTTATAATCATAGTCGTGGTTGTTATAATCATAGTCGTGAGTGTTATATTCATGGACGTGGTTGTTATAATCATGGTCGTGGTTGTTATAATCATGGTCGCGGTTGTTTTATTCATGGTCGTGCTTGATATATTCATGGTCGTACTTGTTATAATCATAGTCGTTGTTGTTATAATCATGGACGTGGTTGTTATACTCATAGTCGTGGTTGATATAATAATGGTCTTGGTTGTTATAATCATATTCTTCGTAGTTATAATCATGGTCGTGGATGTTATAATCATGATCGTAGTTGTTGTAATCATGGTCGTGGTTGCTATAATCATTGTCGTGGTTGCTATAATCATGGTCGTGGTTATTATAATCATGGTCGTGGTTGTTATGATCATCGTCGTGGTTGTTATAATCACACACGTGGTTACTATAACCATGGTCGTGTTTTTTTATAATCATAGTCGTTGTTATTATAATCATGGTCGTTGTTGTTATAATCACAGTTGTGGTTACTATAATCATGGTCGTGGTTGTTATAATCATAGTCGTTGTTGTTATAATCATGGTCGTGGTTGTTATAATCATAGTCGTGGTTACTATAATCATGGTCGTGGTTGTTGTAATCATGGCCTTTTTTGTTATAATCATGGTCGTGGTTGTCTTAATCACAGTCCTGGTTGTTATAATCATGGTCATAATTGTTATAATCATAATCGTCGTTGTTATAATCATAGTCGTGGTTGTTATATTCATGGTCGTGCTTGTTATAATAATGGTCGTGGGTTGTTATAATCATGGTAGTGGTTGTTATAATCATGGTCGTGGTTGATATAATCATGGTCGTGGTTGTTATATTCATGGTTGTGGTTGTTATAATCACAGTCGTGGTTGTTATAATCATGGTCGTGGTTGTTATAATCATGGCCGTGGTTGTTATAATCATGGTCGTCGTTGTTATAATCATAGTCGAGGTTGTTATAATCATAGTCGCGGTTCTTATAATCACAGTAGTGGTTGTTATAATCATAGTTGTGATTGTTATAATCATGGTTATGGTTGTTATAATCATGGTCGTGGTTGTTATAATCATAGTCCCGGTTCTTATAATCATTGTAGTGGTTGTTATAATCATAGTCGTGGTTGCTATAATAAGATTCGTGGTTGTTATAATTATGGTCGTGGTTGTTATAATCATGGTCGTGGTTGTTATAATCATGGGTCGTGGTTGTTATAATCATGGTCGTGAGTGTAATAATCATGGTCATGGTTGTTATAATCATATTTGTGGTATTTGTAATCATAATCGTGAGAGTTATAATCATGGTCATGGTTGTTAAAATTATATTCGTGATTGTTATAATTATAGTCGTGGTTGATATAATCATAGGTGTGGTTGTTATAATCATGGTCGTGAGTGATATAATCATGGTCGTGGTTGTTATAATCATGGTCGTGGTTGTTATAATCACAGTCGTGGTTGTTTTAATCACATTCGTGGTTGTTATAATCATGGTCTTGAGTGTTATAATCATGGTCTTGGTTGTTAAAATCATATTCGTGGTTGTTATAATCATAGTCGTGATTGTTATAATAATGGTCGTGGTTGTTACAATCATGGTCGTGGTTGTTATAATCATGGACGTTGTAGTTATAATCATATTCGTGGGTGTTATAATTATGGTCGTGGTTGTTTTAATCATGGTCGTGGTTGTTATATTCATGGTTGTGGTTGCTATGATCATAATCGTGGTTGTTATAATCATGGTCGTGGTTGTTATAATCATGGTCGTGGTAGTTATAATCATGGTCGTGGTTGTTATAATAGTAGTCGTGGTTGCTATAATCATGGTCGTGGTTTTTATAATCATGGTCGTGGGTGTTATATTCATGGTCGTGGTTGTTTATAATAATGGTCGTGGTTATTATAATCAGAGTCGTGGTTGTTATTATCATAGTCGTGGTTGTTATATTCATGGACGTGCTTGTTATATTCATGGTCGTGCTTGTTATAATCATAGTCATGGTTGTTATATTCATGGTCGTGAGTGTTATAATCATGGTCGTGGTTGTTGTAATCATGGTCGTGGTTGTTATATTCATGGTTGTGTTTGTTATAATTATAGTCGTGGTTGTTATAATCATGGTCGTGGTTATTATGATCATAGTCGTGGTTGTTATAATCATGGTCGTGAGTGCTATAATCATGGACGTGGTTGTTATAATCATGGTCGTGGTTGTTATAATCATGGTCGTGGTTGTTATAATCATGGTCGTGGTTGTTATAATAGTATTTGTGGTTGCTATAATCAAGGTCGTGGTTGTTATTATCATGGTCGTGGGTGTTATATTCATGGTGGTGGTTGTTTATAATACTGGTCGTGGTTATTATAATCAGAGTCGTGGTTGTTATAATTATAGTCGTGGTTGTTATATTCAGGGACGTGCTTGTTATATTCATGGTCGTGCTTGTTATAATCATTGTCATGGTTGTTATATTCATGGTCGTGAGTGTTATAATCATGGTCGTGGTTGTTATAATCATGCTCGTGGTTG
Organism: Homarus gammarus; assembly: GCA_958450375.1. Taxonomy (NCBI): domain Eukaryota; kingdom Metazoa; phylum Arthropoda; class Malacostraca; order Decapoda; family Nephropidae; genus Homarus; species Homarus gammarus. The sequence goes on along the minus strand of CAUDMG010002350.1, from coordinate 739,241 downwards.
TTATATTCATGGTCGTGAGTGTTATAATTATAGTCGTGGTTGTTATAATCATGGTCGTGGTTATTATAATCAGAGTCGTGGTTGATATAATCATGGTCGTGAGTGCTATAATCATGGACGTGGTTGTTATAATCATGGTCGTGGTTGCTATAATCATGGTCGTAGTTGTTATAATCATGGTCGTGAGGGTTATAATCTTGGTAGTGGTTGTTGTTATCATATTCGTGGTTGTTGTAATCATATTCGTGGTTGTTATAAACATGGTCGTGGTTGTTATAATCATGGTCGTGGTTGTTATATTCATAGTCGTGGTTATGATCGGGGTCGTGGTTGTTGTAATCATAGTCGTGGTTGTTATAATCATGGTCGTGAGTGTTATAATCTTGGTAGTGGTTGTTGGTATTATATTCGTGGTTGTTGTAATCACATTCGTGGTTGTTATAATCATGGTCGTGGTCGATATAATAAAGGTAGTGGTTGCTATAATCTTAGTTTTTATTGTGATAATCACAGATGTGGTTGTTATAATCATGGTCGTGGTTGTTATAATCATAGTTGTTGTTATAATCATGGTCGTGGCTGTTATAATCAAGGTCGTGAGTGCTATAATCATGGTCGTGGTTGCTATAGTCATGGTCATGGTTGTTATAATCATGTTCGTGGTTGTTATAATCATGGTCGTGGTTGTTATAATCATAGGCGTGGTTGTACTAATCATGGTCGTGGTTATTATAATCTTAGTCGTGCTTGATATAATAATGGTCGTGGTTGTTATCATCATATTCGTGGTTGATATAATCATGGTCGTGGTTGTTATAATCATTGTCGTTAGTGCTATATTCATGGTCGTGTTTGTTATAATTATATTCGATGTTCTCATAATCATGGTCGTGAGTGTTATAACCATGGTCGTGGTGGTTATAATAATATTCCCGGTTGTTATATTCATGGTCGTGCTTTTTATATTCATGGTCGTGCTTGTTATAATCATTGACGTTGTTGTTATAATCATTGTGGTGGTTGCTACAATAATGGTCGTGGTTGTTATAATCATATTCGTAGTTGTTATAATCATGGACGTTGTTGTTATAATCATAGTCGTGGTTGCTATAATCATGGTCGTAGTTGTTATAATCATGGTCGTGAGGGTTATAATCTTGGTAGTGGTTGTTGTTATCATATTCGTGGTTGTTGTAATCATATTCGTGGTTGTTATAAACATGGTCGTGGTTGTTATAATCATGGTCGTGGTTGTTATATTCATAGTCGTGGTTATGATCGGAGTCGTGGTTGTTATAATCATAGTCGTGGTTGTTATAATCATGGTCGTGAGTGTTATAATCTTGGTAGTGGTTGTTGTTATTATGTACGTGGTTGTTGTATTCACATTCGTGGTTGTTATAATCATGGTCGTGGTTGAAATAATCAAGGTAGTGGTTGCTATAATCATAGTTTTGATTGTGATAATCATAGATGTGGTTGTTATAATCATGGTCGTGGTTGTTATAATCATAGTTGTTGTTATAATCATGGTCGTGGCTGTTATAATCAAGGTCGTGAGTGCTATAATCATGGTCGTGGTTGCTATAATCATGGTCATGGTTGTTATAATCATATTCGTGGTTGTTATAATCATGGTCGTGGTTGTTATAATCATAGGCGTGGTTGCTATAATCATGGTCGTGGTTGTTATAATCATAGTCGTGATTGATATAATCATGGTCGTGGTTGTTATAATCATGGTCGTTAGTGCAATAATCATGGTCGTGTTTGTTATAATTATATTCGTTGTTGTCATTATCATGGTCGTGAGTGTTATAACCATGGTCGTTGTGGTTATAATAATATTCGTGGTTGTTATATTCATGGTCGTGCTTGTTATATTCATGGTCGTGCTTGTTATAATCATTGACGTTGTTGTTGTAATCACAGTCGTGGTTGCTATAATAATGGTCGTGGTTGCTATAATCATATTCGTAGTTGTTATAATCATGGACGTTGTTGTTATAATCATAGTCGTGGTTGATATAATAATAGTCGTGGTTGTTATCATCGTATTCGTGGTTGTTATAATCATATTCGTAGTTGTTATAATCATGAACGTTGTTGTTATAATCATAGTCGTGGTTGATATAATAATGGTCGTGGTTGTTATAATCATATTCGTAGTTGTTATAATCATGGACGTTGTTGTTATAATCATAGTCGTGGTTGATATAATAATGGTCGTGGTTATAATAATCATATTCGTGGTTGTTATATTTATGGTCGTGGTTGTTATATTCATGGTTGTGGTTGTTATAATCATAGTCGTGATTGTTATAATCATGATCACGGTTGTTATAACCATTGTCGTGGTTGTTAATAATCATGGTCGTGGTTGTTATATTCATGGATGTGGTTGTTATAATCATAGTCGTGTTGTTATAATCATAATCATGGTTGTTATAATCATGGACATGGTTGTTATAATCATGGTTTTGGTTGTTATAATCATAGTCGTGGTTGTTATAATCATAGTCGTGAGTGTTATATTCATGGACGTGGTTGTTATAATCATGGTCGTGGTTGTTATAATCATGGTCGCGGTTGTTTTATTCATGGTCGTGCTTGATATATTCATGGTCGTACTTGTTATAATCATAGTCGTTGTTGTTATAATCATGGACGTGGTTGTTATACTCATAGTCGTGGTTGATATAATAATGGTCTTGGTTGTTATAATCATATTCTTCGTAGTTATAATCATGGTCGTGGATGTTATAATCATGATCGTAGTTGTTGTAATCATGGTCGTGGTTGCTATAATCATTGTCGTGGTTGCTATAATCATGGTCGTGGTTATTATAATCATGGTCGTGGTTGTTATGATCATCGTCGTGGTTGTTATAATCACACACGTGGTTACTATAACCATGGTCGTGTTTTTTTATAATCATAGTCGTTGTTATTATAATCATGGTCGTTGTTGTTATAATCACAGTTGTGGTTACTATAATCATGGTCGTGGTTGTTATAATCATAGTCGTTGTTGTTATAATCATGGTCGTGGTTGTTATAATCATAGTCGTGGTTACTATAATCATGGTCGTGGTTGTTGTAATCATGGCCTTTTTTGTTATAATCATGGTCGTGGTTGTCTTAATCACAGTCCTGGTTGTTATAATCATGGTCATAATTGTTATAATCATAATCGTCGTTGTTATAATCATAGTCGTGGTTGTTATATTCATGGTCGTGCTTGTTATAATAATGGTCGTGGGTTGTTATAATCATGGTAGTGGTTGTTATAATCATGGTCGTGGTTGATATAATCATGGTCGTGGTTGTTATATTCATGGTTGTGGTTGTTATAATCACAGTCGTGGTTGTTATAATCATGGTCGTGGTTGTTATAATCATGGCCGTGGTTGTTATAATCATGGTCGTCGTTGTTATAATCATAGTCGAGGTTGTTATAATCATAGTCGCGGTTCTTATAATCACAGTAGTGGTTGTTATAATCATAGTTGTGATTGTTATAATCATGGTTATGGTTGTTATAATCATGGTCGTGGTTGTTATAATCATAGTCCCGGTTCTTATAATCATTGTAGTGGTTGTTATAATCATAGTCGTGGTTGCTATAATAAGATTCGTGGTTGTTATAATCATGGTCGTGGTTGTTATAATCATGGTCGTGGTTGTTATAATCATGGGTCGTGGTTGTTATAATCATGGTCGTGAGTGTAATAATCATGGTCATGGTTGTTATAATCATATTTGTGGTATGTTGTAATCATAATCGTGAGAGTTATAATCATGGTCATGGTTGTTAAAATTATATTCGTGATTGTTATAATTATAGTCGTGGTTGATATAATCATAGGTGTGGTTGTTATAATCATGGTCGTGAGTGATATAATCATGGTCGTGGTTGTTATAATCATGGTCGTGGTTGTTATAATCACAGTCGTGGTTGTTTTAATCACATTCGTGGTTGTTATAATCATGGTCTTGAGTGTTATAATCATGGTCTTGGTTGTTAAAATCATATTCGTGGTTGTTATAATCATAGTCGTGATTGTTATAATAATGGTCGTGGTTGTTACAATCATGGTCGTGGTTGTTATAATCATGGACGTTGTAGTTATAATCATATTCGTGGGTGTTATAATTATGGTCGTGGTTGTTTTAATCATGGTCGTGGTTGTTATATTCATGGTTGTGGTTGCTATGATCATAATCGTGGTTGTTATAATCATGGTCGTGGTTGTTATAATCATGGTCGTGGTAGTTATAATCATGGTCGTGGTTGTTATAATAGTAGTCGTGGTTGCTATAATCATGGTCGTGGTTTTTATAATCATGGTCGTGGGTGTTATATTCATGGTCGTGGTTGTTTATAATAATGGTCGTGGTTATTATAATCAGAGTCGTGGTTGTTATTATCATAGTCGTGGTTGTTATATTCATGGACGTGCTTGTTATATTCATGGTCGTGCTTGTTATAATCATAGTCATGGTTGTTATATTCATGGTCGTGAGTGTTATAATCATGGTCGTGGTTGTTGTAATCATGGTCGTGGTTGTTATATTCATGGTTGTGTTTGTTATAATTATAGTCGTGGTTGTTATAATCATGGTCGTGGTTATTATGATCATAGTCGTGGTTGTTATAATCATGGTCGTGAGTGCTATAATCATGGACGTGGTTGTTATAATCATGGTCGTGGTTGTTATAATCATGGTCGTGGTTGTTATAACAATGGTCGTGGTTGTTATAATAGTATTTGTGGTTGCTATAATCAAGGTCGTGGTTGTTATTATCATGGTCGTTGGTGTTATATTCATGGTGGTGGTTGTTTATAATACTGGTCGTGGTTATTATAATCAGAGTCGTGGTTGTTATAATTATAGTCGTGGTTGTTATATTCAGGGACGTGCTTGTTATATTCATGGTCGTGCTTGTTATAATCATTGTCATGGTTGTTATATTCATGGTCGTGAGTGTTATAATCATGGTCGTGGTTGTTATAATCATGCTCGTGGTTGTTATATTCATGGTCGTGAGTGTTATAATTATAGTCGTGGTTGTTATAATCATGGTCGTGGTTATTATAATCAGAGTCGTGGTTGATATAATCATGGTCGTGAGTGCTATAATCATGGACGTGGTTGTTATAATCATGGTCGTGGTTGCTATAATCATGGTCGTAGTTGTTATAATCATGGTCGTGAGGGTTATAATCTTGGTAGTGGTTGTTGTTATCATATTCGTGGTTGTTGTAATCATATTCGTGGTTGTTATAAACATGGTCGTGGTTGTTATAATCATGGTCGTGGTTGTTATATTCATAGTCGTGGTTATGATCGGGGTCGTGGTTGTTGTAATCATAGTCGTGGTTGTTATAATCATGGTCGTGAGTGTTATAATCTTGGTAGTGGTTGTTGGTATTATATTCGTGGTTGTTGTAATCACATTCGTGGTTGTTATAATCATGGTCGTGGTCGATATAATAAAGGTAGTGGTTGCTATAATCTTAGTTTTTATTGTGATAATCACAGATGTGGTTGTTATAATCATGGTCGTGGTTGTTATAATCATAGTTGTTGTTATAATCATGGTCGTGGCTGTTATAATCAAGGTCGTGAGTGCTATAATCATGGTCGTGGTTGCTATAGTCATGGTCATGGTTGTTATAATCATGTTCGTGGTTGTTATAATCATGGTCGTGGTTGTTATAATCATAGGCGTGGTTGTACTAATCATGGTCGTGGTTATTATAATCTTAGTCGTGCTTGATATAATAATGGTCGTGGTTGTTATCATCATATTCGTGGTTGATATAATCATGGTCGTGGTTGTTATAATCATTGTCGTTAGTGCTATATTCATGGTCGTGTTTGTTATAATTATATTCGATGTTCTCATAATCATGGTCGTGAGTGTTATAACCATGGTCGTGGTGGTTATAATAATATTCCCGGTTGTTATATTCATGGTCGTGCTTTTTATATTCATGGTCGTGCTTGTTATAATCATTGACGTTGTTGTTATAATCATTGTGGTGGTTGCTACAATAATGGTCGTGGTTGTTATAATCATATTCGTAGTTGTTATAATCATGGACGTTGTTGTTATAATCATAGTCGTGGTTGCTATAATCATGGTCGTAGTTGTTATAATCATGGTCGTGAGGGTTATAATCTTGGTAGTGGTTGTTGTTATCATATTCGTGGTTGTTGTAATCATATTCGTGGTTGTTATAAACATGGTCGTGGTTGTTATAATCATGGTCGTGGTTGTTATATTCATAGTCGTGGTTATGATCGGAGTCGTGGTTGTTATAATCATAGTCGTGGTTGTTATAATCATGGTCGTGAGTGTTATAATCTTGGTAGTGGTTGTTGTTATTATGTACGTGGTTGTTGTATTCACATTCGTGGTTGTTATAATCATGGTCGTGGTTGAAATAATCAAGGTAGTGGTTGCTATAATCATAGTTTTGATTGTGATAATCATAGATGTGGTTGTTATAATCATGGTCGTGGTTGTTATAATCATAGTTGTTGTTATAATCATGGTCGTGGCTGTTATAATCAAGGTCGTGAGTGCTATAATCATGGTCGTGGTTGCTATAATCATGGTCATGGTTGTTATAATCATATTCGTGGTTGTTATAATCATGGTCGTGGTTGTTATAATCATAGGCGTGGTTGCTATAATCATGGTCGTGGTTGTTATAATCATAGTCGTGATTGATATAATCATGGTCGTGGTTGTTATAATCATGGTCGTTAGTGCAATAATCATGGTCGTGTTTGTTATAATTATATTCGTTGTTGTCATTATCATGGTCGTGAGTGTTATAACCATGGTCGTTGTGGTTATAATAATATTCGTGGTTGTTATATTCATGGTCGTGCTTGTTATATTCATGGTCGTGCTTGTTATAATCATTGACGTTGTTGTTGTAATCACAGTCGTGGTTGCTATAATAATGGTCGTGGTTGCTATAATCATATTCGTAGTTGTTATAATCATGGACGTTGTTGTTATAATCATAGTCGTGGTTGATATAATAATAGTCGTGGTTGTTATCATCGTATTCGTGGTTGTTATAATCATATTCGTAGTTGTTATAATCATGAACGTTGTTGTTATAATCATAGTCGTGGTTGATATAATAATGGTCGTGGTTGTTATAATCATATTCGTAGTTGTTATAATCATGGACGTTGTTGTTATAATCATAGTCGTGGTTGATATAATAATGGTCGTGGTTATAATAATCATATTCGTGGTTGTTATATTTATGGTCGTGGTTGTTATATTCATGGTTGTGGTTGTTATAATCATAGTCGTGATTGTTATAATCATGATCACGGTTGTTATAACCATTGTCGTGGTTGTTAATAATCATGGTCGTGGTTGTTATATTCATGGATGTGGTTGTTATAATCATAGTCGTGTTGTTATAATCATAATCATGGTTGTTATAATCATGGACATGGTTGTTATAATCATGGTTTTGGTTGTTATAATCATAGTCGTGGTTGTTATAATCATAGTCGTGAGTGTTATATTCATGGACGTGGTTGTTATAATCATGGTCGCGGTTGTTTTATTCATGGTCGTGCTTGATATATTCATGGTCGTACTTGTTATAATCATAGTCGTTGTTGTTATAATCATGGACGTGGTTGTTATACTCATAGTCGTGGTTGATATAATAATGGTCTTGGTTGTTATAATCATATTCTTCGTAGTTATAATCATGGTCGTGGATGTTATAATCATGATCGTAGTTGTTGTAATCATGGTCGTGGTTGCTATAATCATTGTCGTGGTTGCTATAATCATGGTCGTGGTTATTATAATCATGGTCGTGGTTGTTATGATCATCGTCGTGGTTGTTATAATCACACACGTGGTTACTATAACCATGGTCGTGTTTTTTTATAATCATAGTCGTTGTTATTATAATCATGGTCGTTGTTGTTATAATCACAGTTGTGGTTACTATAATCATGGTCGTGGTTGTTATAATCATAGTCGTTGTTGTTATAATCATGGTCGTGGTTGTTATAATCATAGTCGTGGTTACTATAATCATGGTCGTGGTTGTTGTAATCATGGCCTTTTTTGTTATAATCATGGTCGTGGTTGTCTTAATCACAGTCCTGGTTGTTATAATCATGGTCATAATTGTTATAATCATAATCGTCGTTGTTATAATCATAGTCGTGGTTGTTATATTCATGGTCGTGCTTGTTATAATAATGGTCGTGGGTTGTTATAATCATGGTAGTGGTTGTTATAATCATGGTCGTGGTTGATATAATCATGGTCGTGGTTGTTATATTCATGGTTGTGGTTGTTATAATCACAGTCGTGGTTGTTATAATCATGGTCGTGGTTGTTATAATCATGGCCGTGGTTGTTATAATCATGGTCGTCGTTGTTATAATCATAGTCGAGGTTGTTATAATCATAGTCGCGGTTCTTATAATCACAGTAGTGGTTGTTATAATCATAGTTGTGATTGTTATAATCATGGTTATGGTTGTTATAATCATGGTCGTGGTTGTTATAATCATAGTCCCGGTTCTTATAATCATTGTAGTGGTTGTTATAATCATAGTCGTGGTTGCTATAATAAGAGTCGTGGTTGTTATAATCATGGTCGTGGTTGTTATAATCATGGTCGTGGTTGTTATAATCATGGGTCGTGGTTGTTATAATCATGGTCGTGAGTGTAATAATCATGGTCATGGTTGTTATAATCATATTTGTGGTTGTTGTAATCATAATCGTGAGAGTTATAATCATGGTCATGGTTGTTAAAATTATATTCGTGATTGTTATAATAATAGTCGTGGTTGTTATAATCATAGGTGTGGTTGTTATAATCATGGTCGTGAGTGATATAATCATGGTCGTGGTTGTTATAATCATGGTCGTGGTTGTTATAATCACAGTCGTGGTTGTTTTAATCACATTCGTGGTTGTTATAATCATGGTCTTGAGTATTATAATCATGGTCTTGGTTGTTAAAATCATATTCGTGGTTGTTATAATCATAGTCGTGATTGCTATAATAATGGTCGTGGTTGTTACAATCATGGTCGTGGTTGTTATAATCATGGACGTTGTAGTTATAATCATATTCGTGGGTGTTATAATTATGGTCGTGGTTGTTTTAATCATGGTCGTGGTTGTTATATTCATGGTTGTGGTTGCTATGATCATAATCGTGGTTGTTATAATCATGGTCGTGGTTGTTATAATCATGGTCGTGGTAGTTATAATCATGGTCGTGGTTGTTATAATAGTAGTCGTGGTTGCTATAATCATGGTCGTGGTTTTTATAATCATGGTCGTGGGTGTTATATTCATGGTCGTGGTTGTTTATAATAATGGTCGTGGTTATTATAATCAGAGTCGTGGTTGTTATTATCATAGTCGTGGTTGTTATATTCATGGACGTGCTTGTTATATTCATGGTCGTGCTTGTTATAATCATAGTCATGGTTGTTATATTCATGGTCGTGAGTGTTATAATCATGGTCGTGGTTGTTGTAATCATGGTCGTGGTTGTTATATTCATGGTTGTGTTTGTTATAATTATAGTCGTGGTTGTTATAATCATGGTCGTGGTTATTATGATCATAGTCGTGGTTGTTATAATCATGGTCGTGAGTGCTATAATCATGGACGTGGTTGTTATAATCATGGTCGTGGTTGTTATAATCATGGTCGTGGTTGTTATAATCATGGTCGTGGTTGTTATAATAGTATTTGTGGTTGCTATAATCAAGGTCGTGGTTGTTATTATCATGGTCGTTGGTGTTATATTCATGGTGGTGGTTGTTTATAATACTGGTCGTGGTTATTATAATCAGAGTCGTGGTTGTTATAATTATAGTCGTGGTTGTTATATTCAGGGACGTGCTTGTTATATTCATGGTCGTGCTTGTTATAATCATTGTCATGGTTGTTATATTCATGGTCGTGAGTGTTATAATCATGGTCGTGGTTGTTATAATCATGCTCGTGGTTGTTATATTCATGGTCGTGAGTGTTATAATTATAGTCGTGGTTGTTATAATCATGGTCGTGGTTATTATAATCAGAGTCGTGGTTGATATAATCATGGTCGTGAGTGCTATAATCATGGACGTGGTTGTTATAATCATGGTCGTGGTTGCTATAATCATGGTCGTAGTTGTTATAATCATGGTCGTGAGGGTTATAATCTTGGTAGTGGTTGTTGTTATCATATTCGTGGTTGTTGTAATCATATTCGTGGTTGTTATAAACATGGTCGTGGTTGTTATAATCATGGTCGTGGTTGTTATATTCATAGTCGTGGTTATGATCGGGGTCGTGGTTGTTGTAATCATAGTCGTGGTTGTTATAATCATGGTCGTGAGTGTTATAATCTTGGTAGTGGTTGTTGGTATTATATTCGTGGTTGTTGTAATCACATTCGTGGTTGTTATAATCATGGTCGTGGTCGATATAATAAAGGTAGTGGTTGCTATAATCTTAGTTTTTATTGTGATAATCACAGATGTGGTTGTTATAATCATGGTCGTGGTTGTTATAATCATAGTTGTTGTTATAATCATGGTCGTGGCTGTTATAATCAAGGTCGTGAGTGCTATAATCATGGTCGTGGTTGCTATAATCATGGTCATGGTTGTTATAATCATGTTCGTGGTTGTTATAATCATGGTCGTGGTTGTTATAATCATAGGCGTGGTTGTACTAATCATGGTCGTGGTTATTATAATCTTAGTCGTGCTTGATATAATAATGGTCGTGGTTGTTATCATCATATTCGTGGTTGATATAATCATGGTCGTGGTTGTTATAATCATTGTCGTTAGTGCTATATTCATGGTCGTGTTTGTTATAATTATATTCGATGTTCTCATAATCATGGTCGTGAGTGTTATAACCATGGTCGTGGTGGTTATAATAATATTCCCGGTTGTTATATTCATGGTCGTGCTTTTTATATTCATGGTCGTGCTTGTTATAATCATTGACGTTGTTGTTATAATCATAGTGGTGGTTGCTACAATAATGGTCGTGGTTGTTATAATCATATTCGTAGTTGTTATAATCATGGACGTTGTTGTTATAATCATAGTCGTGGTTGCTATAATCATGGTCGTAGTTGTTATAATCATGGTCGTGAGGGTTATAATCTTGGTAGTGGTTGTTGTTATCATATTCGTGGTTGTTGTAATCATATTCGTGGTTGTTATAAACATGGTCGTGGTTGTTATAATCATGGTCGTGGTTGTTATATTCATAGTCGTGGTTATGATCGGAGTCGTGGTTGTTATAATCATAGTCGTGGTTGTTATAATCATGGTCGTGAGTGTTATAATCTTGGTAGTGGTTGTTGTTATTATGTACGTGGTTGTTGTAATCACATTCGTGGTTGTTATAATCATGGTCGTGGTTGATATAATCAAGGTAGTGGTTGCTATAATCATAGTTTTGATTGTGATAATCATAGATGTGGTTGTTATAATCATGGTCGTGGTTGTTATAATCATAGTTGTTGTTATAATCATGGTCGTGGCTGTTATAATCAAGGTCGTGAGTGCTATAATCATGGTCGTGGTTGCTATAATCATGGTCATGGTTGTTATAATCATATTCGTGGTCGTTATAATCATGGTCGTGGTTGTTATAATCATACGCGTGGTTGTTATAATCATGGTCGTGGTTGTTAAAATCATAGTCGTGGTTGAAATAATAATGGTCGTGGTTGTTATAATCATGGTCGTTAGTGCTATAATTATGGTCGTGTTTGTTATAATTATATTCGTGGTTGTCATAATCATGGTCGTGAGTGTTATAACCATGGTCGTGGTGGTTATAATCATAGTCGTGGTTGTTATATTCATGGTCGTGCTTGTTATATTCATGTTCGTGCTTGTTATAATCATGGACGTTGTTGTTATAATCACAGTCGTGGTTGTTATAATAATGGTCGTGGTTGTTATAATCATATTCGTAGTTGTTATAATCATGGACGTTGTTGTTATAATCATAGTCGTGGTTGATATAATAATGGTCGTGGTTGTTATCATCGTATTCGTGGTTGTTATAATCATATTCGTAGTTGTTATAATCATGGACGTTGTTGTTATAATCATAGTCGTGGTTGATATAATAATGGTCGTGGTTATAATAATCATATTCGTGGTTGTTATAATCATGGTCGTGGTTGTTATAATCATGGTCGTGGTTGTTATAATCATAGTCGTGGTTGTTATAATCATGATCACGTTGTTATAACCATGGTCGTGGTTGTAATAACTATGGTCGTGGTTGTTATATTCATGGTTGTGGTTGTTATAATCATAGTCGTGGTTGTTATAATCATGGTCGTGGCTGTTATAATCATGGTCGTGGTTGTTATAATCATGGTCGTGGTTGTTATAATCATGGATGTGGTTGTTATAATCATAGCCGTGGTTGCTATAATCATAATCATGGTTGTTATAATCATGGTCGTGGTTGTTATAATAATGGTCGTGGTTGTTATAATCATAGTCGTGGTTGTTATAATCATAGTCGTGAGTGTTATATTCATGGACGTGGTTGTTATAATCATGGTCCTGGTTGTTATAACATGGTCGCGGTTGTAATAATGATGATCGTGAGTGTTATAATCAATGTCGTGGTGGTATAATCATATTCGTGGTTGTTTTCTTCATGGTCGTGCTTGATATATTCATGGTCGTGCTTGTTATAATCATAGTCGTGGTTGTTATAATCATGGACGTGGTTGTTATACTCACAGTCGTGGTTGATATAATAATGGTCTTGGTTGTTATAATCATATTCTTGGTTGTTATAATCATGGTCGTGGTTGTTATAATCATGATCGTAGTTGTTGTATTCATGGTCGTGGTTTGTATAATCATAGTCGTGGTTGCTATAATCATGGTCGTGGTTGTTATAATCATGGTCGTGGTTGTAATGATCATCGTCGTGGTTATTATAATCACACTCGTGGTTACTATAACCATGGTCGTGGATTTTTATAATCGTAGTCGTTGTTATTATAATCATGGTCGTGGTTGTTATAATCACAGTTGTGGTTACTATAATCATGGTCGTGGTTGTTATAATCATAGTCGTTGTTGTTATAATCATGGTCGTGGTTGTTATAATCATAGTCGTGGTTACTATAATCATGGTCGTGGTTGTTGTAATCATGGTCTTTTTTGTTATAATCATGGTCGTGGTTGTTATAATCTCAGTCCTGGTTGTTATAATCATGGTCGTGATTGTTATAATCATAGTCGTGGTTGTTATATTCATAGTCGTGGTTGTTATGTTCATGGTCGTGCTTGCTATAATAATGGTCGTGGTTGTTATAATCATGGTCGTGGTTGTTATAATCATGGTCGTGGTTGATATAATCATGGTCGTGGTTGTTATATTCATGGTTGTGGTTGTTATAATCACAGTCGTGGTTGTTATAATCATAGTCGTGGTTGTTATAATCATGGCCGTGGTTGTTATAATCATGGTCGTCGTTGTTATAATCATAGTCGTGGTTGTTATAATCATAGTCGCGGTTCTTATAATCACGGTAGTGGTTATTATAATCATAGTTGTGATTGTTAAAATCAGGGTTATGGTTCTTATAATCATGGTCGTGGTTGTTATAATCATAGTCGCGGTTCTTATAATCATGGGTCGTGGTTGTTATAATCATGGTCGTAAGTGTAATAATCATGGTCATGGTTGTTATAATCATATTTGTGGTTGTTATAATCATGGTCGTGAGTGTTATAATCATGGTCGTGGTTGTTATAATCATGGTCGTGGTTGTTATAATCACAGTCGTGGTTGTTATAATCACATTCGTGGTTGTTATAATCATGGTCTTGAGTGTTATAATCATGGTCGTGGTTGTTAAAATCATATTCGTGGTTGTTATAATCATAGTCGTGGTTGTTATAATAATGGTCGTGGTTGTTACAATCATGGTCGTGGTTATTATAATCATGGACGTTGTAGTTATAATCATATTTGTGGTTGTTATAATTATGGTCGTGGTTGTTATAATCATGGTCGTGGTTGTTATATTCATGGTTGTGGTTGCTATAATCATAATCGTGGTTGTTATAATCATGGTCGTGGTTGTCAAAATCATGGTCGTGGTTGTTATAATCATGGTCGTGGTTATTATAATAGTAGTCGTTTTTGCTATAATCATTGTCGTGGTTGTTAAAATCATGGTCGTGGGTGTTATATTCATGGTCTTGGTTGTTTATAATAATGGTCGTGGTTATTATAATCAGAGTCGTGGTTGTTATAATCATAGTCGTGGTTGTTATATTCATGGACGTGCTTGTTATATTCATGGTCGTGCTTGTTATAATCATAGCCATGGTTGTTATATTCATGGTCGTGAGTGTTATAATAATGGTCTTGGTTATTATAATCATGGTCGTGGTTGTTAAATTCATGGTTGTGTTTGTTATAATTATAGTCGTGGTTGATATAATCATGGTCGTGGTTCTTTTAATCATAGTCTTTGTTGTTATAATCATGGTCGTGAGTGCTATAATCATGGACGTGGTTGTTATAATCATGGTCGTGGTTGTTATAATCATGGTCGTGGTTGTTATAATCATGGTCGTGGTTGCTATAATAGTAGTCGTGATTGCTATAATCATGGTCGTGGTTGTTATAATCATGGTCGTGGGTGTTATATTCATGGTCGTGGTTGTTTATAATACTGGTCGTGGTTATTATAATCAGAATCGTGGTTGTTATAATTATAGTCGTGGTTGTTATATTCATGGACGTGCTTGTTATATTCATGGTCGTGCTTGTTATAATCATAGTCATGGTTGTTATATTCATGGTCGTGAGTGTTATAATCATGGTAGTGGTTGTTATAATCATGCTCGTGGTTGTTATATTCATGGTTGTGTTTGTTATAATTATAGTCGTGGTTGTTATAATCATGGTCGTGGTTATTATAATCATAGTCGTGGTTATTATAATCATGGTCGTGAGTGCTATAATCATGGACGTGGTTGTTATAATCATGGTCGTGGTTGCTATAATCATGGTCGTAGTTGTAATAATCATGGTCGTGAGTGTTATAATCTTGGTAGTGGTTGTTGTTGTCATATTCGTGGTTGTTGTAATCAAATTCGTGGTTGTTATAAACATGGTCGTGGTTGTTATAATCATGGTCGTGGTTGTTACATTCATAGTCGTGGTTATGATCGCAGTCGTGGTTGTTATAATCATAGTCGTGGTTGTTATAATCATGGTCGTGAGTGTTATAATCTTGGTAGTGGTTGTTGTTATTATATTCGTGGTTGTTGTAATCACATTCGTGGTTGTTATAATCATGGTCGTGGTTGATATAATCAAGGTAGTGGTTGCTATAATCATAGTTTTGATTGTGATAATCATAGATGTGGTTGTTTTAATCATGGTCGTGGTTGTTATAATCATAGTTGTTGTTATAATCATGGTCGTGGCTGTTATATTCAAAGTCGTGAGTGCTATAGTCATCGTCGTGGTTGCTATAATCATGGTCATGGTTGTTATAATCATATTCATGGTTGTTATAATCATGGTCGTGGTTGTTATAATCATAGGCGTGGTTGTTATTATCATGGTCGTGGTTGTTATAATCTTAGTCGTGCTTGATATAATAATGGTCGTGGTTGTTATCATCATATTCGTGGTTGTTATAATCATGGTCGTGGTTGTTATAATCATGGTCGTTAGTGCTATAATCATGGTCGTGTTTGTTAAAATTATATTCGTTGTTGTCATAATCATGGTCGTGAGTGTTATAACCATGGTCGTGGTGGTTATAATAATATTCGTGGTTGTTATATTCATGGTCGTGCTTGTTATATTCATGGTCGTGCTTGTTATAATCATTGACGTTGTTGTTATAATCATAGTGGTGGTTGCTATAATAATGGTCGTGTTTGCCATAATCATATTCGTAGTTGTTATAATCATGGACGTTGTTGTTATAATCATAGTCGTGGTTGATATAATAATGGTCGTGGTTGTTATCATCGTATTCGTGGTTGTTATAATCATATTCGTAGTTGTTATGATCAAGGACGTTGTTGTTATAATCAAATTCGTGGTTGATATATTTATGGTTGGGGTTGTTATAATCATATTCGTAGTTGTTATAATCATGGACGTTGTTGGTATAATCATAGTCGTGGTTGATATACTAATGGTCGTGGTTAAAATAATCATATTCGTGGTTGTTATAATTATGGTCGTGGTTGTTATATTCATGGTTGTGGTTGTTATAATCATAGTCGTGGTTGTTATAATCATTGTCGTGGCTGATATAATCATGGTCGTGGTTGTTATAACCATGGTCGTGGTTCTTATATTCATGGATGTGGTTGTTATAATCATAGTCGTGATTGTTATAATCATAATCAATGTTGTTATAATCATGGTGGTGGTTGTTATAATCATGGTCATGGTTGTTATAATTATAGTCGTGGTTGTTATAATCATAGTGTGAGTGTTATATTCATGGACGTGGTTGTTATAATCATGGTCGTGGTTGTTATAATCATAGTCGCGGTTGTTATAATTATGATCGTGAGTGTTATAATCAACGTCGTGGAGGGTATAATCATATTCGTGGTTGTTTTATTCATGGTCGTGCTTGATATATTCATGGTCGTGCTTGTTATAATCATAGTCGTGGTTGTTATAATCATGGACGTGGTTGTTATACTCATAGTCGTGGTTGATATGATAATGGTCTTGGTTGTTATAATCATATTCTTGGTTGTTATAATCATGGTCGTGGATGTTATAATCATGATCGTAGTTGTTGTAATCATGGTCGTGGTTGGAATAATCATTGTCGTGGTTGCTATAATCATGGTCGTGGTTATTATAATCATGGTCTTGGTTGTTTTGATCATCGTCGTGGTTGATATAATCACACTCGTGATTACTATATCCATGGTCGTGGTTTTTTATAATCATAGTCGTTGTTATTATAATCATGGTCGTGGTTTTTATAATCACAGTTGTGGTTACTATAATCATGGTCGTGGTTGTTATAATCATAGTCGTTGTTGTTATTATCATAGTCGTGGTTGTTATAATCACAGTCCTGGTTGTTATAATCATGGTCGTGATTGTTATAATCATAGTCGTGGTTGCTATAATCATAGTCGTGGTTGTTATGTTCATGGTCGTGCTTGTTATAATAATGGTCGTGGTTGTCATAATCATGGTCGTGGTTGTTATAATCATGGTCGTGGTTGATATAATCATGGTCGTGGTTGTTATATTCATGGTTGTGGTTGTTATAATCACAGTTGTGGTTGTTATAATCATGGTCGTGGTTGTTATAATCATGGCCGTGGTTGTTATAATCATGGTCGTCGTTGTTATAATCATAGTCGTGGTTGTTATAATCATAGTCGCGGTTCTTATAATCATAGTAGTGGTTATTATAATCATAGTTGTGATTGTTATAATCATGGTTATGGTTGTTATAATCATGGTCGTGGTTGTTATAATCATTGTCGCGGTTGTTATAATCATTGTAGTGGTTGTTATAATCATAGTCGTGGTTGCTATAATAAGAGTCGTGGTTGTTATAATCATGGTCGTGGTTGTTATAATCATGGTCGTGGTTGTTATAATCATGGGTCGTGGTTGTTATAATCATGGTCGTGAGTGTAATAATCATGGTCATGTTGTTATAATCATATTTGTGGTTGTTATAATCATGGTCGTGAGCGTTATAATCATGGTCATTGTTGTTAAAATCATATTCGTGGTTGTTATAATTATAGTCGTGGTTGTTATAATCATACGTGTGGTTGTTATAATCATGGTCGTGAGTGTTATAATCATGGTCGTGGTTGTTATAATCATGGTCGTGGTTGATATAATCACAGTCGTGGTTGTTATAATCACATTCGTGGTTGTTATAATCATGGTCTAGAGTGTTATAATCATGGTCGTGGTTGTTAAAATCATACTCGTGGTTGTTATAATTATAATCGTGGTTGTTATAATCATTGGTGTGGTTGTTATAATAATTGTCGTGAGTGTTATAATCATGGTCGTGGTTGTTATAATCACAGGCGTGGTTGTTTTTATCACATTCGTGGTTGTTATAATCATGGTCGTGGTTGTTATAATCATGGTCGTGGTTGTTATAATCATGGTCGTGAGTGTAATAATCTTGGTCATGTTGTAATAATCATATTTGTGGTTGTTATAATCATGGTCGTGAGTGTTATAATCATGGTCATTGTTGTTAAAATCATATTCGTGATTGTTATAATTATAGTCGTGGTTGTTATAATCATACGTGTGGTTGTTATAATCATGGGCGTGAGTGTTATAATCATGGTCGTGGTTGTTATAATCATGGTCGTGGTTGTTATAATCACAGTCGTGGTTATTATAATCAAATTCGTGGTTGTTATAATCATGGTCTTGAGTGTTATAATCATGGTCGTGGTTGTTAAAATCATATTCGTGGTTGTTATAATTATAGTCGTCTTTGTTATAATCATTGGTGTGGTTGTTATAATAATGGTCGTGAGTGTTATAATAATGGTCGTGGTTGTTATAATCACAGGCGTGGTTGTTATTATCACATTCGTGGTTGTTATAATCATGGTCGTGAGTGTTATAATCATGGTCGTGGTTGTTATAATCATATTCGTGGTTGTTATAATCATAGTCGTGGTTGTTATAATCATGGTCGTGGTTATGATTATAATCGTGGTTGTTATAATCATGGTCGTGGTTGTTGTAATCATGATTGTGGTTGTTATAATCACAGTCGTGTTTGTTATAATCATGGTCGTTATTTTTATAATTATAGTCTTGGTTGTTATAATCATAGTCGTGTTTGTTATATTCATACACGTGATTCTTTTATTCATAGTCGAGCTTGTTATAATCACAGTCGTGGTTGCTATAATAATGGTCCTGGTTGTTATAATCATGGTCGTGGTTGTTATAATCTTGGTCGTGGTTGTTATAATTATGGTCGTGAGTGTAATAATCATGGTCGTGGTAGTTATAATCATATTCGTGGTTGTTATAATCATGGTCGTGAGTGTTATAATCATGGTCGTGGTTGTTATAATCATGGTCGTGTTTGTTATAATCACAGTCGTGGTTGCTATAATCACAGTCCTGCTTGTTATAATCATGGTCGTGGTTGTTATAATCATGGTCGTGGTTGTTATAATCTTGGTCGTGGTTGCTATAATCATATTCATGGTTGTTATAATTATTGTCGTGGTTGTCATAATAATTGTTGTGGTTGTTATAATCATGGTCGTGAGTGTTATAATCATGGTCGTGGTTGTTATACTCATGGTCGTGGTTGCTATAATCATGGTCGTGGTTGTTATTATCATATTCGTGGTTGGTATAATCATGGTCGTGGTTCTTTTAATCATATTCGTGGTTGTTATAATCATGGGCGTCGTTGGTATAATCTTGGTCGTCGTTGATATAATCATAGTCGTGGTTGTTATAATCATAGTCGCGGTTCTTATAATGATTGTCGTGGTTGATATAATCATAGATGTGATTGTTATAATCATGGTCGTGTTTGTTATAATCATAGTCGCGGTTGTTATAATCATTGTAGTGGCTGTTATAATCATAGTCGTGGTTTCTATAATAATGGTCGTGGTTGTTATAGTCATGGTCCTGGTTGCTATAATCATGGTCGTGGTTGTAATAATCATGGTCGTGGTTATTATAATTATGGTCGTGAGTGTAATAATCATGGTCGTGGTTGTTATAATCATATTCGTGGTTGTTATAATCATGGTCGTGAGTGTTATAATCATTGTCATGGTTGTTATAATCATATTCGTAGTTGTTATAATTATAGTCGTGGTTGTTATAATCATAGGTGTGGTTGTTATAATCATGGTCGTGAGTGTTATAATCATGGTCGTGGTTGTTATAATCATGATCGTGGTTGTTATAATCACAGTTGTGGTTGTTATAATCATAGTCGTGGTTGTTATAAGCATAGTCGTGATTGTTATAATCATGGTCGTGGTTATGATCATAATCGTGGTTGTTATAATCATGGTCGTGGTTGTTATTATCATGATCTTGGTTATTATAAACATCATTATGGTTATGATAATGGTCGTGGTTATTATAATCATGGTCGTGGTTGTTATTAACCATGGTCATGGTTGTTATAATCATGGTCGTTGTTGTTATAAGGTGGTCGTGGTTGTTATAATCACAGTCGTGGATGTTATAATCATAGTCTTGGTTGTTATAATCATAGTCGTGAGTGTTATAATCATGGTCGTGGTTGTTATAATTTCAGTCGTGGTTGTTATAATCATAGGTGTGGTTGTTATAATCATAATTGTGGCTGTTATAATCAGAGTCGTGGTTATTATAATCATAGTCGTGAGAGTTATATTCATGGTCGTGATTGTTATAATCATGGTCGTGGTTATTATAATTATGGTCGTGAGTGCTATAATCATAGTCGTGGTGGTTATAATCATATTCGTGGTTGTTATATTCATGGTCGTGCTTGATATATTCATGGTCGTGCTTGTTATAATCATGGTCGTGGTTGTTGTAATCATCGTCGTCGTCGTTATGATCATAATCGTGGTTGTTATAATCATATTCGCGGTTGTTATAATCATGGTCGTGGTTGTTATAATCATATTCGTGGTTGCTATAATCATGGTCGTGAGTGTTATAATCATGGACGTGGTTGTTATAATCATGGTCGTGGTTGTTGTAATAATGGTCGTGGTTGTTATAATCATGGTCGTGGTTGTTATAATCATAGTCGTGGTTGTTATAATCATGGACGTTGTTGTGATAATCATATTCGTGGTTGTTGTAATTATGGACGTGGTTGTTATAATCATGGTCGTGGTTGTCATATTCATGGTTGTGGTTGCTATAATCATAATCGTGGTTGTTATAATCATGGTCGTGGTTGTTATAATCATGGTCGTGGTTGTTATAATCATGGTCGTGGTTGTTATAATCATTGTCGTGGTTGTTATAATCATGGTCGTAGTTGTTATAATCATGGTCGTGGGTGTTATATTCATGGTCGAGGTTGTTTATAATAATAGTCGTGGTTATTATTATCATAGTCGTGGTCGTTATAATAATAGTCGTGGTTGTTATATTCATGGACGCGATTGTTATATTCATGGTCGTGCTTGTTATAATCATAGTCATGGTTGTTAAAATCATATTATTGGTTGTTATAATCATGGACGTTGTTGTTATAATCATATTCATGGTTGTTATAGTTATGGTTGTGGTTGGTATATTCATGGATGTGGTTGTTATAATCATGGTCGTGTTTGTTATATTCATGGTTGTGGTTGTTATAATCATAGTCGTAATTTTTATAATCATGGTCATGGTTGTTATAACCATGGTCGTGGTTGTTATTAATCATGGTCTTGGTTGTTATAATCATGGTCGTGGTTAATATAATCATAGTCGTGGTTGTTATAATCATATTATTGGTTGTTATAATCATGGACGTTGTTGTTATAATCATATTCATGGTTGTTATAGTTATGGTCGTGGTTGATATATTCATGGATGTGGTTGTTATAATCATGGTCGTGTTTGTTATATTCATGGTTGTGGTTGTTATAATCATAGTCGTGATTTCTATAATCATGGTCATGGTTGTTATAACCATGGTCGTGGTTGTTATTAATCATGGTCGTGGATGTTATATTCATGGTTGTGGTTGTTATAATCATAGTTGTGGTTGTCATAATTATGGTCGTGGTTGTTATAATCATGGTTGTGGTTGTTATAAGCATGGTCGTTGTTGATATAATCATAGTTGTGGTTGTTATAATCATGGTCGTGGTTGTTATAATCATGGATAATCATGGTCGTGGTTGTTATATTCATGGATTTGGTTGTTATAATCATAGTCGTGGTTGTTATAAATCATAATCGTGGTTGTTATAATCATGGTCGTGGTTGTTATATTCATGGTCGTGGTTGTTATAATAATGGTCGTGGTTGTTATACTAATAGTCGTGGTTGATATAATAATGGTCTTGGTTGTTATAATCATATTCTTGGTTGTTATAATCATGGTCGTGGTTGTTATAATCATGATCGTAGTTGTTGTAATCATGGTCGTGGTTGTTATAATCATTGTCGTGGTTGCTATAATCATGGTCGTGGTTGTTATAATCATTGACGTGGTTGTTATACTCATAGTCGTGGTTGATATAATAATGGTCTTGGTTGTTATAATCATATTCTTGGTTGTCATAATCATGGTCGTGGTTGTTATAATCATGATCGTAGTTGTTGTAATCATGGTCGTGGTTGCTATAATCATTGTCGTGGTTGCTATAACCATGGTCTTGGTTGTCATAATCATGGTCGTGGTTGTTATGGTCATCGTCGTGGTTGTTATAATCACAGTCGTGGTAACTATAATCATGGTCGTGGTTTTTTATAATCAAAGTCGTTGTTATTATAATCATGGTCGTGGTTGTTATAATCATAGTCGTGGTTATTATAATCATGGTCGTGGTTATTATAATCATGATCGTGGTTGTTATAATCATGGTCATTGTTGTTATAATCACAGTCCTGGTTGTTACAATCATGGTCGTGGTTGTTATATCATAGTCGTAGTTGTTGTAATCATAGTCGTGGTTGTTATATTCATGGTCGTGCTTGTTATAATAATGGTCGTGGTTGTTATAATCATGGTCGTGGTTGTTATAATCATGGTCGTGGTTGATATAATCATGGTCGTGGTTGTTATATTCATGGTTGTGGTTGTTATAATCATAGTCGTGGTTGTTATAATCATATTCGTGGTTGTTATAATCATGGTCGTGGTTGTTATAATCATGGTCGTGGTTGTTATAATCATATTCGTGGTTGGTATAATCATGGTCGTGGTTCTTTTACTCATATTCGTGGTTGTTATAATCACGGGCGTCGTTGGTATAATCATAGTCGTCGTTGATATAATCATAGTCGTGGTTGTTATAATCATAGTCGCGGTTCGTATAATGATGGTCGTGGTTGTTATAATCATAGATGTGATTGTTATAATCATGGTCGTGGTTGTTAAAATCATTGTAGTGGTTGTTATAATCATAGTCGTGGTTTCTATAATAATGGTCGTGGTTGTTTTAGTCATGGTCCTGGTTGCTATAATCATGGTCGTGGTTGTTATAATCATGGTCGTGGTTGTTATAATTATGGTCGTGAGTGTAATAATCATGGTCGTGGTTGTTATAATCATATTCGTGGTTGTTGTAATCAT
The DNA here is from genome assembly GCA_958450375.1 of Homarus gammarus. Lineage (NCBI taxonomy): Eukaryota > Metazoa > Arthropoda > Malacostraca > Decapoda > Nephropidae > Homarus > Homarus gammarus. Next base: position 715,884 of record CAUDMG010002350.1, on the reverse strand, counting down.
GGTCGTGAGTGTTATAATCATGGTCATGGTTGTTATAATCATATTCGTAGTTGTTATAATTATAGTCGTGGTTGTTATAATCATAGGTGTGGTTGTTATAATCATGGTCGTGAGTGTTATAATCATGGTCGTGGTTGTTATAATCATGATCGTGGTTGTTATAATCACAGTTGTGGTTGTTATAATCATAGTCGTGGTTGTTATAATCATAGTCGTGATTGTTATAATCATGGTCGTGGTTATGATCATAATCGTGGTTGTTATAATCATGAGCGTGGTTGTTATAATCATGATCTTGGTTATTATAAATATCATTATGGTTATGATCATAGTCGTGGTTATTATAATCATGGTCGTGGATGTTATTAACCATGGTCGTGGTTGTTATAATCATGGTCGTGGTTGTTATAATCATGGTCGTGGTTGTTATAATCACAGTCGTGGTTGTTATAATCATAGTCATGGTTGTTATAATCATAGTCGTGAGTGTTATAATCATGGTCGTGGTAGTTATAATTTCAGTCGTGGTTGTTATAATCATAGGTGTGGTTGTTATAATCATGATTGTGGTTGTTATAATCATAAACGTGGTTTTTGTAATCATAGTCATGAGAGTTATATTCATGGTCGTGGTTGTTATAATCATGGTCGTGGTTATTATAATTATGGTCGTGGGTGTTATAATCATGGTCGTGGTTGTTATAATCATGGTCGTGAGTGTTTTAATCATATTCGTGGTTGTTATATTCATGGTCGTGCTTGATATATTCATGGTCGTGCTTGTTATAATCATGGTCGTGGTTGTTGTAATCATCGTCGTAGTCGTTATGATCATAATCGTGGTTGTTATAATCATATTCGTGGTTGTTATAATCATGGTCGTGGTTGTTATAATCATATTCGTGGTTGTTATAATCATGGTCGTGAGTGTTATAATCATGGACGTGGTTGTTATAATCATGGTCGTGGTTGTTATAATCATAGTCGTGGTTGTTATAATCATGGACGTTGTTGTGATAATCATATTCGTGGTTGCTATAATTATGGTCGTGGTTGTTATAATCATGGTCGTGGTTGTTATATTCATGGTTGTGGTTGCTATAATCATAATCGTGGTAGTTATAATCATGGTCGTGGTTGTTATAATCATGGTCGTGGTTGTTATAATCATGGTCGTGGTTGTTATAATCATAGTCGTGGTTGTTATAATCATGGTCGTAGTTGTTATAATCATGGTCGTGGGTGTTATATTCATGGTCGAGGTTGTTTATAATAATAGTCGTGGTTATTATAATCATAGTCGTGGTTGTTATAATCATAGTCGTGGTTGTTATATTCATGGACGTGATTGTTATATGCATGGTCGTGCTTGTTATAATCATAGTCATGGTTGTTATAATCATATTATTGGTTGCTATAATCATGGACGTTGTTGTTATAATCATATTCATGGTTGTTATAGTTATGGTCGTGGTTGTTATATTCATGGATGTGGTTGTTATAATCATGGTCGTGTTTGTTATATTCATGGTTGTGGTTGTTATATTCATAGTCGTGATTTTTATAATCATGGTCATGGTTGTTATAACCATGGTCGTAGTTGTTATTAATCATGGTCGTGGTTGTTATAATCATGGTCGTGGTTATTATAATCATAGTCGTGGTTGTTATAATCATATTATTGGTTGCTATAATCATGGACGTTGTTCTTATAATCATATTCATGGTTGTTATTGTTATGGTCGTGGTTGTTATATTCATGGATGTGGTTGTTTTAATCATGGTCGTGTTTGTTATATTCATGGTTGTGGTTGTTATAATCATAGTCGTGAATTTTATAATCATGGTCATGGTTGTTATAACCATGGTCGTGGTTGTTATTAATCATGGTCGTGGTTGTTATATTCATGGTTGTGGTTGTTATAATCATAGTTGTGGTTGTCATAATTATGGTCGTGGTTGTTATAATCATGGTTGTGGTTGTTATAAGCATGGTCGTGGTTGATATAATCATAGTTGTGGTTGTTATAATCATGGTCGTGGTTGTTATAATCATGGTCGTGGTTGTTATATTCATGGATTTGGTTGTTATAATCATAGTCGTGGTTGTTATAAATCATAATCGTGGTTGTTATAATCATGGTCGTGGTTGTTATATTCATGGTCGTGGTTGTTATAATAATGGTCGTGGTTGTTATACTAATAGTCGTGGTTGATATAATAATGGTCTTGGTTGATATAATCATATTCTTGGTTGTTATAATTATGGTCGTGGTTGTTATAATCATGATCGTAGTTGTTGTAATCATGGTCGTGGTTGTTATAATCATTGTCGTGGTTGCTATAATCATGGTCGTGGTTGATATAATCATAGACGTAGTTGTTATACTCATAGTCGTGGTTGATATAATAATGGTCTTGGTTGTTATAATCATATTCTTGGTTGTTATAATCATGGTCGTGGTTGTTATAATCATGATCGTAGTTGTTGTAATCATGGTCGTGGTTGTTATAATCATTGTCGTGGTTGCTATAACCATGGTCGTGGTTGTTATAATCATGGTCGTGGTTGTTATGGTCATCGTCGTGGTTGTTATAATCACAGTCGTGGTTACTATAATCATGGTCGTAATTTTTTATAATCATTGTCGTTGTTATTATAATCATGGTCGTAGTTGTTATAATCATAGTCGTGGTTACTATAATCATGGTCGTGGTTGTTATAATCATGGTCGTGGTTGTTATAATCATGGTCATGGTTGTTATAATCACAGTCCTGGTTGTTACAATCATGGTCGTGGTTGTTATAATCATAGTCGTGGTTGTTATAATCATAGTCGTGGTTGTTATATTCATGGTCGTGCTTGTTATAATAATGGTCGTGGTTGCTATAATCATGGTTCGTGGTTGTTATAATCATGGTCGTGGTTGATATAATCATGGTCGTGGTTGTTATATTCATGGTTGTGGTTGTTATAATCATAGTCGTGGTTGTTATAATCATATTCGTGGTTGTTATAATCATGGTCGTGGTGGTTATAATCATGGTCGTGGTTGTTATAATCATATTCGTGGTTGGTATAATCATGGTCGTGGTTCTTTTAATCATATTCGTGGTTGTTTTAATCATGGGCGTCGTTGGTATAATCATGGTCGTCGTTGATATAATCATAGTCGTGGTTGTTATAATCATAGTCGCGGTTCTTATAATGATGGTCGTGGTTGTTATAATCATAGATGTGATTGTTATAATCATGGTCGTGGTTGTTAGATTCAAATCGCGGTTGTTATAATCATTGTAGTGGTTGTTATAATCATAGTCGTGGTTTCTATAATATTGGTCGTGGTTGTTATAGTCATGGTCCTGGTTGCTATAATCATGGTCGTGGTTGTTATAATCATGGTCGTGGTTGCTATAATTATGGTCGTGAGTGTAATAATCATGGTCGTGGTTGTTATAATCATATTCGTGGTTGTTATAATCATGGTTGTGAGTGTTATAATCATGGTCATGGTTGTTATAATTATATTTGTAGTTGTTATAATTATAGTCGTAGTTGTTATAATCAAAGGTGTGGTTGTTATAATCATGGTCGTGAGTGTTATAATCATGGTCGTGGTTGATATAATCATGATCGTGGTTGTTATAATCACAGTTGTGGCTGTTATAATCATAGTCGTGGTTGTTATAATCATAGTCGTGATTGTTATAATCATGGTCGTGGTTATGATCATAATCGTGGTTGTTACAATCATGGTCGTGGTTGTTATAATCATGATTGTGGTTGATATAATCACAGTTGTGGTTGTTATAATCTTGGTCGTGATTGTTTTAATCATAGTCGTGGTTGTTATAATCAGAGTCGTGTTTGTTATATTCATATACGTGCTTCTTATATTCAAAGTCGAGCTTGTTATAATCATAGTCGTGGTTGTTATAATCATGGTCGTGGTTGCTATAATCATAGTCGTGGATGTTATAAGAATGGTCGTGGTTGATTTAATCATGGTCGTGGTTGTTATAATCATAGTCGCGGTTGTCATAATCATGGTAGTGGTTGAAATATTCATAGTCGTGGTTACTATAATCATTGTCGTGGTTGTTATAATCGTGGTCGTGGGTGTTTTAATCATCGTCGTGGTTATGATCAAAGTCATGCTTGTTATAATCATGGTCATGAGTATTATAATCATAGTCGGGGTTGTCATAATCATAGTCGTTGTTGTTATAAACATGGTCCTGGTTGTTATAATCATAGTCGTGGTTGCTATAATCATGTCGTGGTTGTTATTATCATGTTCGTAGTTGTTATAATCTTGGTCGTGGTTGTTATAATCACAGTCCTGGTGGTTATAATTATGGTCGTGGTTGTTACAATCATAGTCGTGGTTGTTATAATCATAGATGTGGTTGATATAATCATAGTCGTGGTTGATATATTCAAAGTTGTGGTTGTTATAATCATGGTCGTGGTTGTTATATTCATGGTCGTGATTGTTATATTCATGGTCGTGTTTGTTATAATCATAGTCGTGGTTGATATAATAATGGTCGTGGTTGTTATCATCATATTCGTGGTTGTTTTAATCATGGTCGTGGTTGTTATAATCATTGGTCGTTAGTGCTATAATCATGGTCGTCTTTGTTATAACTATATTCGTGGTTGTCATAATCACAGTCGTGAGTGTTATAACCCTGGTCGTGGTGGTTATAATCATATTCGTGGTTGTTATATTCATGGTCGTGCTTGTTATATTCATGGTCGTGCTTGTAATAATCATGGACGTTGTTGTTATAATCATGGTCGTGGTTGTTATATTCATAGTCGTGGTTATGATCGGAGTCGTGGTTGTTATAATCATAGTCGTGGTTGTAATAATCATGTTCGTGAGTGTTATAATCATGGTCGTGGTTGTTATAATTATGATCGTGGTTGTTAAACTCATAGTCATGGTTGTTATAATCACAGTCCTGGTTGTTATAATCATAGTCGTGGTTGTAATAATCATAGTCGTGGTTGTTATAATCATTCTCGTGGTTGTTATAATCATGGTCGTGGTTCTTTTAATCATAGTCGTTGTTATAATCATGGGCGTCGTGGGTATAATCATGGTCGTCGTTTTTATAATCATATTCGTGTTTGTTATAATCATAGTCCCGGTTCTTATAATCATGGTCGTGGTTCTTATAATCATTGTGGTGGTTGTTATCATCATATTCGTGGTTGTTATAATCATGTTCGTGGTTGTTATAATCATAGTGGTGGGTGCTGTAATCATGGTCGTGGTTGTTATAATCATTGTCGTGGTTGCTATAATCATGGTCGTGGTTGTTATAATCATGGACGTGGTTGTTATACTCATAGTCATGGTTGATATAATAATGGTCTTGGTTGTTATAATCATATTCTTGGTTGTAATAATCATGGTCGTGGTTGTTATAATCATGATCGAAGTTGTTGTAATCATGGTCGTGGTTGTTATAATCATTGTCGTGGTTGCTATAATCATGGTCGTGGTTACTATAATCATGGTCGTGGTTTTTTATAATCATTGTCGTTGTTATTATAATCATGGTCGTTGTTGTTATAATCATGGTCATGGTTGTTATAATCACAGTCCTGGTTGTAACAATCATGGTCGTGGATGTTATAATCATAGTCGTGGTTGTTATAATCATAGTCGTGGTTGTTATATTCATGGTCGTGGTTGTTATAATAATGGTCGTTGTTGTTATATTCATGGTCGTGCTTGTTATAATAATGGTCGTGGTTGATATAATCATGGTCGTGGTTGTTATATTCATGGTTGTGGTTGTTATAATCATAGTCGTGGTTGTTATAATCATATTCGTGGTTGTTATAATCATGGTCGTGGTTGTTATAATCATGGTCGTGGTTGTTATAATCATATTCGTGGTTAGTATAATCATGGTCGTGGTTCTTTTAATCATATTCGTGGTTGTTATAATCATGGGCGTCGTTGGTATAATCATGGTCGTCTTTGATATAATCATAGTCGTGGTTGTTATAATCATAGTCGCGGTTTTTATAGTGATGGTCGTGGTTGTTATAATCATAGATGTGATTGTTATAATCATGGTCGTGGTTGTTATAATCATAGGCGCGGTTGTTATAATCATTGTAGTGGTTGTTATAATCATAGTCGTGGTTTCTATCATAATGGTCGTGGTTGTTATAGTCATGGTCCTGGTTGCTATAATCATGGTCGTGGTTGTTATAATCATGGTCGTGGTTGTTATAATTATGGTCGTGAGTGTAATAATCATGGTCGTGAGTGTTATAATCATGGTCATGGTTGTTATAATCATATTCGAAGTTGTTATAATTATAGTCGTGGTTGTTATAATCATAGGTGTGGTTGTTATAATCATGGTCGCGAGTGTTATAATCATGGTCGTGGTTGTTATAATCATGATCGTGGTTGTTATAATCACAGTTGTGGTTGTTATAATCATAGTCGTGGTTGTTATAATCATAGTCGTGAGTGTTATAATCATGGTCGTGCTAATGATCTTAATCGTGGTTGTTATAATCATGGTCGTGGTTGTTATAATCATGATTGTGGTTGTTATAATCACAGTCGTGGTTGTTATAATCTTGGTCGTGATTGTTATAATCATATTCGTGGTTGTTATAATCATAGTCGTGTTTGTTATATTCATATACGTGCTTCTTCTATTCATAGTCGAGCTTGTTATAATCATAGACATGGTTGTTAAAATCATGGTCGTGGTTGCTATAATCATAGTCGTGGATGTTATAAGATTGGTCGTGGTTGATTTAATCATGGTCGTGGTTGTTATAATCATAGTCGCGGTTGTTATAATCATGGTAGTGGTTGTTATATTCATAGTCGTTGTTACTATAATCATTGTCGTGGTTGGTATAATCGTGGTCGTGGGTGTTTTATTCATCGTCGTGGTTATGATCAAAGTCATGCTTGTTATAATCATGGTCATGAGTATTATAATCATAGTCGGGGTTGTTATAATCATAGTCGTGGTTGCTATAATCATGTCGTGGTTGTTATAATCATGGTCGTAGTTGTTATAATCGTGGTCGTGGTTGTTATAATCACAGTCATGGTGGTTATAATCATGGTCGTGGTTGTTACAATCATAGTCGTGGTTGTTATAATCGAAGACGTGGTTGATATAATCATAGTCGTGATTGATATATTCAAAGTCGTGGTTATTATAATCATGGTCGTGGTTGCTATATTCATGGTCGTGATTGTTATATTCATGGTCGTGGTTGTTATAATCATAGTCGTGGTTGATATAATAATGGTTGTGGTTGTTATCATCATATTCGTGTTTGTTATAATTATATTCGTGGTTGTCATAATCATAGTCGTGAGTGTTATAACCATGGTCGTGGTGGTTATAATCATATTCGTGGTTGTCATCTTCATGGTCGTGCTTGTTATATTCATGGTCGTGCTTGTTATAATCATGGACGTAGTTGTTATAATCATGGTCGTGGTTGTTATATTCATAGTCGTGGTTATGATCGGAGTCGTGGTTGTTATAATCATAGTCGTGGTTGTTATAATCATGGTTGTGGTTCTTTTAATCATAGTCGTGGTTGTTATAATCATGGGCGTCGTTGGTATAATCATGGTCGTCGTTGTTATAATCATAGTCGTGGTTGTTATAATCATAGTCCCGGTTCATATAATCATGGACGTGGTTGTTATAATCATGGTCGTGGTTGTTATCATCATATTCGTGGTTGTTATAATCATGGTCGTGGTTGTTATATTCATAGTGGTGGGTGCTGTAATCATGGTCGTGGTTGTTATAATCATGGTCGTGGTTGCTATAATCATGGTTGTGGTTGTTATAATCATAGTCGTGAGTGTCATAATCTTAGTTGTGGTTGTTGATATCATATTCGTGGTTGTTGTAATCATATTCGTGTTTGTTATAGTCATGGTCGTGGTTGATATATTCAGGGTCGTGCTTGTTATAATCATACTCGTGCTTGTTATAATCATGGACGTGGTTGTTATAATCATAGTCGTGGTTGATATAATAATGGTCTTGGTTAGTATAATCATATTCTTGGTTTTTATAATCATGATCGTGGTTGTAATATTCATGGTCATGGTTATTATAATCATAGTCGTGGTTGTTATAATTATGGTCGTGAGTTGTATAATCATGGTCGTGGTTGGTATAATCATATATGTGGTTTTTATATTCATGGTCGTGCTTGATATATTCTGGGTCGTGCTTGTTATAATCATAATCGTGGTTGTTATAATCATGGACGTGGTTGTTATAATCATAGTCGTGGTTGATATAATAATGGTCTTGGTTAGTATAATCATATTCTTGGTTTTTATAATCATGGTCGTGGTTGTTATAATCATGATCTTGGTTATTATAAACATCGTCATGGTTATGATCATAGGAGTGGTTGTTATAATAATGGTCGTGGTTGTTATTAACCATGGTCGTGGTTGTTATAATCATGGTCGTGGTTGTTATAATCATGGTCGTGGTTGTTATAATCACAGTCGTGGTGGTTGCTATAATCATAGTGTTGGTTGTTATAATCATAGTCGTGAGTGTTATAATCATGATCGTGGTTGTCATAATCATATTCGTGGGTGTAATAATTACAGTCGTGGTTGTTATAATCATAGGTGTGGTTGTTATAATCATGGTTGTGGTTGTTATAATCATAGTCGTGTGTGTTATAATCATAGTCGTGAGAGTTATATTCATGTTCATGGTTGTTATAATCATGGTCGTGGTAATTGTAATTATGGTCGTGAGTGTTATAATCATAGTCGTGGTGGTTATAATCATATTTTTGGTTGTTATATTCATGGTCGTGCTTGATATATATATGGTCATGCTTGTTATAATCATGGTCGTGGTTGTTATAATCATCGTCGTCGTCGTTTTGATAATAATCCTGGTTGTTATAATCATATTCGTGATTGGTATAATCATGGTTGTGTGTGTTATAATCATGGTCGTGGTTGTTATGATCATGGTCGTGGTTGGTATGATCATGGTCGTGGTTGTTATAATCATGGTCGTGGTTGTTATAATCACAGTTGTGGTGGTTGTTTTAATCATTGTCGTGGTTGTTACAATCATAGTCGTGGTTGTTATATTCATGGACGAGCTTGTTATATTTATGGTCGTGCTTGTTATAATCATAGTCATGGTTGATATATTCATGGTCGTGAGTGTTATAATCATGGTCGTGGTTGTTATAATCATCGTCGGGGTTGTTATAATCATGGTCGTGGTTGAAATAATCATGATCATGGTTGTTATATTTATGGTCGTGCTTGTTATAATCATAGTCATGGTTGATATATTCATGGTCGTGGTTGTTATAATCATGGTCGTGGTTGTTATAATCACAGTTGTGGTGGTTGTTATAATTATGGTCGTGGTTGTTATATTCATAGTTGTGGTTGTTATAATCATAGTCGTGATTGTTATAATCATGATCATGGTTGTTATATCCATGGTCGTGGTTGTTAATAATCATGGTCGTGGTTGTTATATTCATGGTTGTGGTTGTTATAATCATAGTCGTGGTTGTTATAATCATGGTCGTGGCTGATATAATCATGGTGGTGGTTGGCATAATCATGGTCGTGGTTGTTATAATCATAGTCGTGGTTGTTATAATCATAATCATGGATGTTATAATCATAGTCGTGAGTGTTATATTCATGGACGTGGTTGTTATAATCATGGTCGTGGTTGTTATAATCATGGTCGCGGTTGTTATAATTATGATCGTGAGTGTTATAATCATAGTCGTGGTGGGTATAATCATATTCGTGGTTGTTTTATTCATGGTCGTGCTTGATATATTCATGGTCGTGCTTGTTATAATCATTGTCGTGGTTGTTATAATCATGGACGTGGTTGTTATACTCATAGTCGTGGTTGATATAATAATGGTCTTGGTTGTTATAATCATATTCTTGGTTGTTATAATCAAAGTCGTGGATGTTATAATCATGATCGTAGTTGTTGTAATCATGGTCGTGGTTGTTATAATCATTGTCGTGGTTGCTATAATCATGGTCGTGGTTACTATAATCATGGTCGTGGTTTTTTATAATCATTGTCGTTGTTATTATAATCATGGTCGTTGTTGTTATAATCACAGTCGTGGTTACCATAATCATGGTCGTTTTTGTTATAATAATGGTCGTGGTTGTTATAATCACAGTCCTGGTTGTTATAATCATGGTCGTAGTTGTTATAATCATAGTCGTGGTTGTTATAATCATAGTCTTGGTTGTTATATTCATGGTCGTGCTTGTTATAATAATGGTCGTGGTTGTTATAATCATGGTCGTGGTTGTTTTAATCATGGTCGTGGTTGATGTAATCATGGTCGTGCTTGTTATATTCATGGTTGTGGTTGTTATAATCACAGTCGTGGTTGTTATAATCATGGTCGTGGTTGTTATAATCATGGCCGTGGTTGTTATAATCATGGTCGTGGTTGTTATAATCATATTAGTGGTTGTTTTAATTATGGTCGTGGTTCTTTTAATCATAGTCGTGGTTGTTATAATCATGGACGTCGTTGGTATAATCATGGTCGTCGTTTTTATAATCATAGTCGTGGTTGTTATATTCATAGTCGCGGTTCTTATAATCATGGTATTGGTTGTTATAATCATAGTTGTGATTGTTATAATCATGGTTATGGTTGTTATAATCATGGTCGTGGTTGTTATAATCATAGTCGCGGTTGTTATAATCATTTTTAGTGGTTGTTATAATCATAGTCGTGGTTGCTATAATTATGGTCGTGGTTGTTATAATCATGGTCGTGGTTGTTATAATCATGGTCGTGGTTGTCATAATCATGGTCGTGGTTGTTATAATCATGGTCGTGAGTGTAATAATCATGGTCGTGGTTGTTATAATCATATTTGTGGTTGCTATAATCATGGTCGTGGTTGTTAAAATCATATTCGTGGTTGTTATAATTATAGTCGTGGTTGTTATAATCATAGGTGTGGTTGTTATAATCATGGTCGTGAGTGTTATAATCATGGTCGTGGTTGTTATAATCACATTCGTGGTTGTTATAATCATGGTCTTGAGTGCTATAATCATGGTCGTGGTTGTTAAAATCATATTTGTGGTTGTTATGATTATAGTCGTGGTTGGTATGATCATAGGTGTGGTTGTTATAATCATGGTCGTGAGTGTTTTAATCATGGTCGTGGTTGTTATAATCATGTTTGTGGTTGTTATAATCACAGTCGTGGTTGTAATAATCACATTCGTGGTTGTTATAATCATGGTCGTGAGTGTTATAATCATGGTCGTGGTTGATATAATCATATTCGTGGTTGTTATAATCATAGTCGTGGTTGTTATAATCATGGTCGTGGTTATGATCATAATAATGGTTGTTATAATCATGGTCGTGGTTGTTATAATCATATTTGTGGTTGCTATAATCATGGTCGCGGTTGTTAAAATCATATATATGGTTGTTATAATTATAGTCGTGGTTGTTATAATCATAGGTGTGGTTGTTATAATCATGGTCGTGAGTGTTATAATCATGGTCGTGGTTGTTATAATGACAGTCGTGGTTGTAATTATCACATTCGTGGTTGTTATAATCATGGTCGTGGTTGTTATAATCATGGTCGTGGTTGTTATAATCATAGTCGTGGTTGTTATAATCATGGTCGTGGTTGTTATAATCATAGTCGTGGTTGTTATAATCATAGTCGTGGTTGTTATAATCATAGTCGTGGTTGTTATAATCATGATTGTGGTTGTTATAATCATAGTCGTGGTTGTTATAATCATAGTCGTGGTTGTTATAATCATAGTCGTGGTTGTTATAATCATGGTCGTGGTTGTTATAATCATAGTCGTGGTTGTTATAATCATGGTCGTGGTTGTTATATTCATGGTCGTGGTTGTTATAATCATAGTCGTGGTTGTTATAATCATGGTCGTGGTTGTTATAATCATGGTCGTGGTTGTTATAATCATAGTCGTGGTTGTTATAATCATGGTCGTGGTTGTTATAATCATGGTCGTGGTTGTTATAATCATGGTCGTGGTTGTTATAATCATGGTCGTGGTTGTTATAATCATGGTCGTGGTTGTTATAATCATGTCGTGGTTGTTATAATCATGGTCGTGGTTGTTATAATCATGGTCGTGGTTGTTATAATCATGGTCGTGGTTGTTATAATCATGGTCGTGGTTGTTATAATCATGGTCGTGGTTGTTATAATCATGGTGTGGTTGTTATAATCATAGTCGTGGTTGTTATAATCATGGTCGTGGTTGTTATAATCATGGTCGTGGTTGTTATAATCATGGTCGTGGTTGTTATAATCATGGTCGTGGTTGTTATAATCATGGTCGTGGTTGTTATAATCATGGTCGTGGTTGTTATAATCACAGTCGTGGTTGTTATAATCATGGTCGTGGTTGTTATAATCATAGTCGTGGTTGTTATAATCATAGTCGTGGTTGTTATAATCATGGTCGTGGTGTTATAATCATGGTCGTGGTTGTTATAATCATGGTCGTGGTTGTTATAATCATGGTCGTGGTTGATATAATCATGGTCGTGGTTGTTATATTCATGGTTGTGGTTGTTATAATCATAGTCGTGGTTGTTATAATCATGGTCGTGGTTGTTATAATCATAGTCGTGGTTGTTATAATCATGGTCGTGGTTGTTATAATCATATTCGTGGTTGCTATATTCATGGTCGTGGTTGTTATAATCATAGTCGTGGTTGTTATAATCATATTCGCGGTTCTTATAATCATGGTAGTGGTTGTTTTAATCATTGTTGTGATTGTTATAATCATGGTTATGGTCGTTATAATCATGGTCGTGGTTGATATAATCAGAGTCGCGGTTGTTATAATCATTGTAGTGGTTGTTTTAATCATAGTCGTGGTTGCTATAATAATGGTCGTGGTTGTTATAATCATGGTCGTGGTAGTTATAATCTTGGTCGTGGTCGCTATAATCATGGTCGTCAGTGTAATAATCTTGGTCGTAGTTGTTATAATCATATTCGTGGTTGTTATAATCATGGTGTGAGTGTTATAATCATGGTCGCATTTGTTATAATCATGGTAGTGGTTGTTATAATCATGGTCGTGGTTGATATAATCATAGTTGTGGATGTTATAATAATGGTCGTGGTTGTTATAATCATGGTCGTGGTTGTTATAATCATAGTCGCGGTTGTTATAATCATATTTGTGGTTGTAATAATTATAGTCGTGGTTGTTATAATCATGGACGTGGTTGTTATACTCATAGTCGTGGTTGATATAATAATGGTCTTGGTTGTTATAATCATATTCTTGAATGTTATAATCATGGTCGTGGTTGTAATAATCATGATCGTAGTTTTTGTAATCATGGTCGTGGTTGTATAATCATGGTTGAGGTTGTTATAATCATGGTCGTGAGTGTAATAATCATGGTCGTGGTTGTTATAATCATATTTGTGGTTGTTATAATTATAGTCGTGGTTGTTATAATCATGGACGTGGTTGTTATACTCATAGTCGTGGTTGATATAATAATGGTCTTGTTTGTTATAATCATATTCTTGGTTGTTATAATCATGGTCGTGGTTGTTATAATCATGATCGTAGTTGTTGTAATCATGGTCGTGGTTGTTATAATCATACTCGTGGTTGCTATAATCATGGTCGTGGTTGTTATAATCATGGTCGTGGTTGTTATGATCATCGTCGTGGTTGGTATAATCACACTGGTGGTCACTATAAACATGGTGGTGGTTGTTATAATCATAGTCGCTGTTGTTATAATCATGGTCGTGGTTGTTATACTCATAATCGTGGTTACTATAATCATGGTCGTGGTTGTTATAATCATGTTCGTTTTTGTTATAATCATGGTCGTGGTTGTTATAATCACAGTCCTGGTTCTTATAATCATGGTCGTGGTTGTTATAATCAAAGTCGTGGTTGTTATAATCAACGTAGCGGTTGTTATAATCATATTCGTGATTGTTTTAATTATGTCGTGGTTCTTTTAATCATAGTCGTGGTTGTTATAATGATGGGCGTCGTTGGTATAATAATGGTCGTAGTTGTCATAATCATAGTCGTGGTTGTTATAATAATAGTCGCGGTTCTTATAATCATGGTAATGGTTGTTATAACTATAGTTGTGATTGTTATAATCATGGTTATGGTTGTTATAATCATGGTCGTGGTTGATATAATCATAGTCGCGGTTGTTATAAACATTTTTAGTGGTTGTTATAATCATAGTCGTGGTTGCTATAATTCTGGTCGTGGTTGTTATAATCATGGTCGTGGTTGTTATAATCATATTTGTGGTTGTTATAATCATGGTCGTGGTTGTTAAAATCATATTCGTGGTTGTTATAATTATAGTCGTGGTTGTTATAATCATAGGTGTGGTTGTTATAATCATGGTCGTGAGTGTTATAATCATGGGCGTGGTTCTTATAATCACAGTCGTGGTTGTTACAATCACATTTGTGGTTGTTATAATCATGGTCTTGAGTGTTATAATCATGGTCGTGGTTGTTAAAATCATATATGTGGTTGTTATAATTATAGTCGTGGTTGTTATAATCATAGGTGTGGTTGTTATAATAATGGTCGTGAGTGCTATAATCATGGTCGTGGTTGTTATAATCATGGTCGTGGTTATTATAATCACAGTCGTGGTTGTTTTAATCACATTCATGGTTGTTATAATCATGGTTGTGATTGTTATAATCATGGTCGTGGTTGTTATAATCCTATTCGTGGTTGTTATAATCATAGTCGTGGTTGTTATATTCATGGTTGTGGTTATGATCATAATCGTGGTTGTTATAATCATGGTCGTGGTTGTTATAATCATGATTGTGGTTGTTATAATCACAGTCGTGGTTGTTATAATCATGGTCGTTATTGTTATAATCATAGTCGTGGTTGATATATTCATAGACGTGCTTCTTATATTCATAGTCGAGCTTGTTATAATCATAGTCGTGGTTGTTATAATCATAGTCGTGGTTGCTACAATCATAGTCGTGGTTGTTATAATAATGGTCGTGGTTGTTATAATAATGGTCGTGGTTGTTATAATCATAGTCGTGGTTGTTATATTCATGGTTGTGGTTATGATCATAATCGTGGTTGTTATAATCATGGTCGTGGTTGTTATAATCATGATTGTGGTTGTTATAATCACAGTCGTGGTTGTTATAACCATGGTCGTTATTGTTATAATCATAGTCGTGGTTGTTATATTCATAGACGTGCTTCATATATTCATAGTCGAGATTTTTATAATCATAGTCGTGGTTGTTATAATCATAGTCGTGGTTGTTATAATCATGGTCGTGGTTGTTATAATCATGGTCGTGGTTGATATAATCATAGTTGTGGTTGTTATAATCATGGTCGTGGTTGTTATATTCATGGATGTGGTTGTTATAATCATAATCGTGGTTGTTATAACCATGGTCGTGGTTGTTATAATCATGGTCGTGGTTGTTATAATCATGGTCGTGGTTGCTATAATCATAGTCGTGGATACTCTAATCATGGTCGTGCTTGTTATAATCATGGTCGTGGTTGTTATAATCATGGTCGTTATTGTTATAATCATAGTCGTGGTTGTTATATTCATAGGCGTGCTTCTTATATTCATATTCGAGCTTGTAATAATCATAGTCGTGGTTGTTATAATCATAGTCGTGGTTGCTATAATCATAGTCGTGGTTGTTATAATAATGGTCGTGGTTGTTATTATAATGGTCGTGGTTGTTATAAGCATGGTCGTGGTTGATATAATCATAGTTGTGGTTGCTATAATCATGGTCGTGGTTGTTATAATCATGGTCGTGGTTGTTATATTCGTGGATGTGGTTGTTATAATCATAATCGTGGTTGTTATAATGATGGGCGTCGTTGGTATAATCATGGTCGTCGTTGTTATAATCATAGTCGTGGTTGTTATATTCATGGTCGTGGTTGTTATAACCATGGTCGTGGTTGTTATAATCATGGGTCGTGGTTGTTATAATCATGGTCGTGAGTGTAATAATCATGGTCGTGGTTGTTATAATCATATTTGTGGTTGTTATAATCATAGTCGTGGTTGTTAAAATCATAATCGTGGTTGTTATAATCATAGGTGTGGTTGATATAATCATGGTCGTGAGTGTTATAATCATGGCCGTGGTTGTTATAATCATGGTCGTGGTTGTTATAATCATGGTTATGGTTGTTAAAATCATATATGTGGTTGTTATAATTATAATCGTGGTTGTTATAATCATAGGTGTGTTTGTTATAATCATGGTCGTGAGTGTTATAATCATGGTCGTGGTTGTTATAATCATGGTCGTGGTTGTTATAATCACAGTCGTGGTTGTTATAATCACATTCGTGGTTGTCATAATCATGGTCGTCAGTGTTATAATCATGGTCGTGGTTGTTATAATCATATTCTTGGTTGTTATAATCATAATTGTGGTTGTTATAATCATGGTCGTGGTTATGATCATAATGGTGGTTGTTATTATCATGGTCTTGGTTGTTATAATCATGATTGTGGTTGTTATAATCAGAGTCGTGGTTGTTATAATCATGGTCGTTATTGTTATAATCATAGTCGTGGTTGTTATAATCATATTCGTGTTTGTTATATTCATAGACGTGCTTCTTATATTCATAGTCGAGCTTGTTATAATCATGGTCGTTATTGTTGTAATCATAGTCGTGGTTGTTATAATAATGATCGTTATTGTTATAATCATAGTCGTGGTTTTTATAATAATGGTCGTGGTTGTTATAATCATGGTCGTGATTGATATAATCATGGTCGTTGTTGATATAATCATAGTTGTGGTTGTTATAATCATGGTCGTGGTTGTTATAATCATGGTCGTGGTTGTTATAATCATGGTCGTGGTTGTTATATTCATGGATGTGGTTGAATAATTATAATCGTGGTTGTTATTATCATGGTCGTGGTTGTTATAATCATGATCGTGGTTGTTATAATCATGGTCGTGGTTGTTATAATCATAGTCGTGGTTACTATAATCATGGTCGTGCTTTTTATAATCATGGTAGTGGTTGTTATAATCAAAGTCGTGGTTGTTATAATCACAGTCCTGCTTGTTATAATCATGATCGTGGTTGTTATAATCATAGTCGTGGTTGTTATATTCATGGTCGTGCTTGTTATATTGATGGTCGTAGTTGATATAATCAGGGTCGTGGTTGTAATAATCTTGGTCGTGGTTGATATAAACATGGATGTGGTTGTTTTATTCATGGTTGTGGTTGTTATAATCATAGTCGTGGTTGTCATAATCATGGTCGTGGTTGTAATAATCATAGTCGTGGTTGTTATAATCATGGTCGTGGTTGTTATAATCATATTCGTGGTTGTTATAATTATGGTCGTGGTTCTTTTAATCATAGTCGTGGTTGTTATAAGCATGGGCGTCGTTGGTATAATCATGGTCGTCGTTGTTATAATCATAGTTGTGGTTGTTATAATCATAGTCGCGGTTCGAATAATCATGGTAGTGGTTGTTATAATCATAGTTGTGATTGTTATAATCATGGTTATGGTTGTTATAATCATAGTCGTGGTTGCTATAATAATGGTCGTGGTTGTTATAATCATGGTCGTGGTTGTTATAATCTTGGTCGTGGTTGTTTTAATCATGGTCGTGAGTGTAATAATCATGGTCGTGGTTGTTATAATCATATTCGTGGTTGTTATAATCATGGTCGTGAGTGTTATAATCATGGTCGTGGTTGTTATAATCATGGTAGTGGTTGTTATAATCATGGTCGTGGTTGATAAAATCATAGTTGTGGATGTTATAACAATGGTCGTGGTTGTTATAATCATGGTCGTGGTTGTTATAATCATAGTCGTGGTTGTTATAATCATGGTCGTGATTGTTATAATCATAGTCGTGGTTGTTATAATCATGGTCGTGGTTGTTATAATCATGGTCGTGGTTGTTATAATCATGATCGTGGCTGTTATAATCATGGTCGTGGTTGTTATAATCATGGTCGTGAGTGTAATAATCATGGTCATGGTTGTTAAATCATATTCGTGGTTGTTATAATCATTGTCGTGGTTGTTATAATCATAGGTGTGGTAGTTATAATCATGGTCGTGAGTGTTATAATCATGGTCGTGGTTGTTATAATCATGGTCGTGGTTGTTATAATCACAGTCGTGGTTGTTATAATCACGTTCGCGGTTGTTATAATCATGGTCTTGAGTGTTATAATCATGTTCGTGGGTGTTATAATCATGGTCGTGGTTGTTATAATCACAGTCGTGGTTGTTATAATCACATTCGTGGTTGTTATAATCATGGTCGTGTTGTTATAATCATGGTCGTGGTTGTTATAATCATAGTCGTGGTTGTTATAATCATAGTCGTGGTTGTTATAATCATGGTCGTGGTTATGATCATAGTCGTGGTTGTTATAATCATGTCGTGGTTGTATAATCATGATTCGTGGTTGTTATAATCAAGTCGTGGTTGTTATAATCATGGTCGTGATTGTTATAATCATAGTCGTGGTTGTTATATCATAGACGTGCTTCATATATTCATAGTCGAGCTTGTTATAATCATAGTCGTGGTTGTTATAATCATTGTCGTGGTTGTTATTATCATGGTCGTGGTTGTTATAATCATGGTCGTGGTTGATATAATCATAATTGTGGTTGTTATAATCATGGTCGTGGTTGTTATAATCATGGTCGTGGTTGTTATATTCACAGATGTGCTTCTTATATTCATAGTTGAGCTTGTTTTAATCATTGTCGTTGTTGTTAAAATCATAGTCGTGGTTGCTATAATCATAGTCGTGGTTGTTATAATCATGGTCGTGGTTGTTATAATCATGGTCGTGGTTGTTATAATCATGGTCGTGGTTGTTATAATCAGAGTCGTGATTGTTATAATCATGGTCGTGGTTGTTATAATCATGGTCGTGTTTGCTATATTCATGGATGCGGTTGTTATAATCATAATCGTGGTTGTTATAATCATGGTCGTGGTTGTTATAATCATGGTCGTGGTTGTTATAATCATTGTCGTGGTTATGAACATAATCGTGGTTGTTATAATCATGGTCGTTATTGTTAAAATCATAGTCGTGGTTGTTATATTCACAGATGTGCTTCTTATATTCATAGTCGAGCTTGTTATAATCATAGTCGTGGTTGTTATAATCATAGTCGTGGTTGTTATAATCATAGTCGTGGTTGTTATAATAATGGTCGTGGTTGTTATAATCATGGTCGTGGTTGTTATAATCATGGTCGTGGTTGATATAATCATAGTTGTGGTTGTTATAATCATGGTCGTGGTTGTTATAATCATGGTCGTGGTTGTTATAATCATGGTCGTGGTTGTTATAATCATAATCGTGGTTATAATAACATGGTCGTGGTTGTTATAATCATGGTCGTGGTTGTTATAATCATGGTCGTGGTTGTTATAATCATGGTCGTGGTTGTTATAATCATAGTCGTGGTTACTATAATCATGGTCGTGCTTGTTATAATCATGGTCGTGGTTGTCATAATCATAGTCGTGGTTGTTATAATCACAGTCTTGCTTGTTATAATCATGGTCGTGGTTGTTATAATCATAGTCTTGGTTGTTATAATCATAGTCGTGGTTGTTATATTCATGGTTGTGCTAGTTATAATAATGGTCGTAGTTGTTATAATCATGGTCGTGGTTGTTATAATCTTGGTCGTGGTTGATATAATCATGGTCGTGGTTGTTATATTCATGGTTGTGGTTGTTATAATCATAGTCGTGGTTGTTATAATCATGGTCGTGGTTGTTATAATCATAGTCGTGGTTGTTATAATCATGGTCGTGGTTGTTATAATCATATTCGTGGTTGTTATAATTATGGTCGTGGTTCTTTTAATCATAGTCGTGGTTGTTATAAGCATGGGCGTCGTTGGTATAATCATGGTCGTCGTTGTTATAATTATAGTCGTGGTTGTTATAATCATAGTCGCGGTTCTTATAATCATGGTAGTGGTTGTTATAATCATCGTTGTGATTGTTATAATCATGGTTTTGGTTGTTATAATCATTATCGTGGTTGCTATAATCATAGTCGTGGTTGTTATAATCATGGTCGTGGTTGTTATAATCATAGTCGTGGTTGTTATAATCATGGTCGTGGTTGTTATAATCATGGTCGTGGTTGTTATAATCTTGGTCGTGGTTGTTATAATCATTGTCGTGGTTGTTATAATCATGGTCGTGAGTGTTATAATCATGGTCGTGGTTGTTATAATCAAATTCGTGGTTGTTATATTCATGGTCGTGGTTGATATAATCATGGTCATGGTTGATAAAATCATATTCGTGGTTGTTATAATTATAGTCGTGGTTATTATAATCAATGGTGTGGTTGTTATAATCATGATCGTGAGTGTTATAATCATGGCCGTGGTTGTTATAATCATGGTCGTGGGTGATATAATCAAAGTCGAGGTTGTTATAATCATATTCGTGGTTGTTATAATCATGGTCGTGATTGTTATAATCATGGCCGTGGTTGTTATAATCATAGTCGTAGTTGTTATAATAATAGTCGTGTTTGTTATATTCATAGACGTGCTTCTTATATTCAAAGTCGAGCTTGTTATTTTCATAGTCGTGGTTGTTATAATCATGGTCGTGGTTGTTATAATCACAGTCGTGGTTGTTTTAATCATATTCGTGGTTGTTATAATCATATTCGTGGTTGGTATAATCATGGTAGTGAGTGTTGTAATCATGATCGTCGTTGTTATAATCATAGTCGTGTTTGTTATATTCATAGACGTGCTTCATATATTCATAGTCGAGCTTGTTATAATCAGAGTCGTGGTTGTTATAATAATGGTCGTGGTTGTTATAATTATGGTCGTGAGTGTAATAATCATGGTCATGGTTGTTAAAATCATATTCGTGGTTGTTATAATTATAGTCGTGGTTGTTATAATCATAGGTGTGGTAGTTATAATCATGGTCGTGAGTGTCATAATCATGATCGTGGTTGTTTTAATCATGGTCGTGGTTGTTATAATCACAGTCGTGGTTGTTATAATCACATTCGCGGTTGTTATAATCATGGTCTTGAGTGTTATAATCATGGTCGTGGTTGTTAAAATCATATTCGGGGTTGTTATAATTATAGTCGTGGTTGTTATAATCATAGGTGTGGTTGTTATAATCATGGTCGTGAGTGTTATAATCATGGTCGTGGTGGTTATAATCATGGTCGTGGTTGTTATAATCACAGTCGTGGTTGTTATAATCACATTCGTGGTTGTGATAATCATGGTCGTTAGTGTTATAATCATGGTCGTGGTTGTTATAATCATAGTCGTGGTTGTTATAATCATGGTCGTGGTTGTTATAATTATGATTGTGGTTGTAATAATCACAGCCGTGGTTGTTATACTCATGGTCGTTATTGTTATAATCATAGTGGTGGTTGTTATATTCATAGACATGCTTCATATATTCATAGTCGAGCTTGTTATAATCATAGTCGTGGTTGTTTTAATAATGGTCGTGGTTGTTATAATCATGGTCGTGGTTGTTATAATCATGGTCGTGGTTATTATAAGCATAGTCGTGGTTAATATAATCATAGTTGTGGTTGTTATAATCATGGTCGTGGTTGTTATAATCATGGTCGTGGTTGCTATATTCATGGATGCGGTTGTTATAATCATAATCGTGGTTGCAATAACCATGGTCGTGGTTGTTATAATCATGGTCGTGGTTGTTAAAATCATGGTCGTGGTTGTTATAATCATGGTCGTGGTTGTTATAATCATAGTCGTGGTTACAATAATCATGGTCGTGCTTGTTATAATCATGGTCGTGTTTGCTATAATCATAGTCGTGGCTGTTATAATCACAGTCCTGCTTGTTATAATCATGGTCGTGGTTGTTATAATCATAGTCGTGGTTGTTATAATTATAGTCGTAGTTGTTATATTCATGGTCGTGCTTGTTATAACAATGGTCTTGGTTGTTATAATCATGGTCGTGCTTGTTATAATCTTGGTCGTGGTTGATATAATCATGGTCGTGGTTGTTATATTCATGGTTGTGGTTGTTATAATCATACTCGTGGTTGTTATAATCATGGTCGTGGTTGTTATAATCATAGTCGTGGTTGTTATAATCATGGTCGTGGTTGTTATAATCATATTCGTGGTTGATATAATTATGGTCGTGGTTCTTTTAATCATAGTCGTGGTTGATATAAGCAAGGGCGTCGTTGGTATAATCATGGTCGTCTTTGTTATAATTATAGTCGTGGTTGTTATAATCATAGTCGCGGTTCTTATAATCATGGTAGTGGTTGTTATAATCATCGTTGTGATTGTTATAATCATGGTTATGGTTGTTATAATCATGATCGTGGTTGTTATAATCATTATCGCGGTTGTTATAATCATTGTAGTGGTTGTTATAATCATAGTCGTGGTTGATATAATAATGGTCGTGCTTGTTATAATCATGGTCGTGGTTGTTATAATCATTGTCGTGGTTTTTATAATCACAGTCGTGGTTGTTATAATCACATTCATGGTTGTTATAATCATGGTCGTGAGTGTTATAATCATGGTCGTGGTTGTTATAATCATATTCGTGGTTGTTATAATCATAGTCGTGGTTGTTATAATCATAGTCGTGGTTATGATCATAATCGTGGTTGTTATAATCATGGTCGTTATTGTTATAATCATAGTCGTGGTTGTTATATTCATAGATGTGCTTCTTATATTCATAGTCGAGCTTGTTATAATCATAGTCGTGGTTGCTATAATAATGGTCGTGGTTGTTATAATCATGGTCGTGGTTGTTATAATCTTGGTCGTGGTTGTTATAATCATGGTCGTGATTGTTATAATCATGGTCGTGAGTGTAATTATCATGGTCGTGGTTGTTATAATCAAATTCGTGGTTGTTATAATCATGGTCTTGAGTGTTATAATCATGGTCATGGTTGATAAAATCATATTCGTGGTTGTTATAATTATAGTCGTTGTTATTATAATCATTGGTGTGGTTGTTATAATCATGGTCGTGAGTGTTATAATCATGGTCGTGGTTGTTAAAATCATGGTCGTGGTTGTTATAATCACAGTCGAGGTTGTTATAATCATATTCGTGGTTGTTATAATCATGGTCGTGATTGTTATAATCATGGCCGTGGTTGTTATAATCATAATCGTAGTTGTTATAATAATATTCGTGTTTGTTATATTCATAGACGTGCTTCTTATATTCATAGTCGAGCTTGTTATAATCATAGTCGTGGTTGTTATAATCATGGTCGTGGTTGTTATAATCACAGTCGTGGTTGTTTTAATCATATTCGTGGTTTTTATAATCATATTCGTAGTTGGTATAATCATGGTCGTGAGTGTTGTAATCATGGTCGTCGTTGTTATAATCATAGTCGTTGTTGTTATAATCATAGCCGTGTTTGTTATATTCATAGACGCGCTTCTTATATTCATAGTCGAGCTTGTTATAATCAGAGTCGTTGTTGTTATAATAATGGTCGTGGTTGTTGTAATCATGTCGTGAGTGTAATAATCATGGTCATGGTTGTTAAAATCATATTCGTGGTTGCTATAATTATAGTCGTGGTTGTTATAATCATAGGTGTGGTAATTATAATCATGGTCGTGAGTGTTATTATCATGGTCGTGGTTGTTATAATCATGGTCGTGGTTGTTATAATCACAGTCGTGGTTGTTACAATCACATTTGTGGTTGTTATAATCATGGTCTTGAGTGTTATAATCATGGTCTTGGTTGTTAAAATCATATATGTGGTTGTTATAATTATAATCGTGGTTGTTATAATCATAGGTGTGGTTGTTATAATCATGGTCGTGAGTGTTATAATCATGGTCGTGGTTGTTATAATCATGGTCGTGGTTGTTATAATCACAGTCGTGGTTGTTATAATCACATTCGTGGTTGTTATAATCATGGTCGTCAGTGTTATAATCATGGTCGTGGTTGTTATAATCATATTCGTGGTTGTTATAATCATAATTGTGGTTGTTATAATCAGGGTCGTTGTTATGATCATAATCGTGGTTGTTATAATCATGGTCGTGGTTGTTATAATCATGATTGTGGTTGTTATAATCATATTCGTGTTTGTTATATTCATAGACGTGCTTCTTATATTCATAGTCGAGCTTGTTATAATCATGGTCGTTATTGTTGTAATCATAGTCGTGGTTGTTATAATAATGGTCGTTATTGTTGTAATCATAGTCGTGGTTGTTATAATAATGGTCGTGGTTGTTAAAATAATGGTCGTGATTGTTATATTCATGGTCGTTGTTGATATAATCATAGTTGTGGTTGTTATAATCATGGTCGTGGTTGTTATAATCATGGTCGTGGTTGTTATATTCATGGATGTGGTTGTTATAATAATAATCGTGGTTGCTATTATCATGGTCGTGGTTGTTATAATCATGATCGTGGTTGTTATAATCATGGTCGTGGTTGTTATAATCATAGTCGTGGTTACTATAATCATGGTCGTGCTTGTTATAATCATGGTCGTGGTTGTTATAATCATAGTCGTGGTTGTTATAATCATAGTCGTGGTTGTTATATTCATGGTCGTGCTTGTTATAATAATGGTCGTTGATGATATAATCATGGTCGTGGTTGTAATAATCTTGGTCGTGGTTGATATAATCATGGATGTGGTTGTTATATTCATGGTTGTGGTTGTTATAATCATAGTCGTGGTTGTTATAATCATAGTCGTGGTTGTTATAATCATAGTCGTGGTTGTTATAATTATGGTCGTGGTTCTTTTAATCATAGTCGTGGTTGTTATAAGCATGGGCGTCGTTGGTATAATCATGGTCGTCGTTGTTATAATCATAGTTGTGGTTGTTATAATCATAGTCGCGGTTCTTATAATCATGGTAGTGGTTGTTATAATCATATTTGTGATTGTTATAATCATGGTTATGATTGTTATAATCATTGTCGTGGTTGTTATAATCATAGTCGCGGTTGTTATAATCATTGTAGTGGTTGTTATAATCATAGTCGTGGTTGCTATAATATTGGTCGTGGTTGTTATAATCATGGTCGTGGTTGTTATAATCTTGGTCGTGGTTGTTATAATCATGGTCGTGAGTGTAGTAATCATGGTCGTGGTGCTTATAATCATATTCGTGGTTGTTATAATCATGGTGTGAGTGTTATAATCATGGTCGCGGTTGTTATAATCATGGTAGTGGTTGTTATAATCATGGTCGTGGTTGATAAAATCATAGTTGTGGATGTTATAATAATGGTCGTGGTTGTTATAATCATGGTCGTGGTTTTTATAATCATAGTCGCGGTTGTTATAATCATGGTTGTGATTCTTATAATCATAGTCGTGGTTGCTATAATCATTGTCGTGGTTGTTATAATCGTGGTCGTTGTTGTTTTAATCATGATCGTGGCTGTTATAATCATGGTCGTGGTTGTTATAATCATGGTCGTGAGTGTAATAATCATGGTCATGGTTGTTAAAATCATATTCGTGGTTGTTATAATTATAGTCGTGGATGTTATAATCATAGGTGTGGTAGTTATAATCATGGTCGTGAGTGTTATAATCATGGTCGTGGTTGTTATAATCATGGTCGTGGTTGTTATAATCACAGTCGTGGTTGTTATAATCACGTTCGCGGTTGTTATAATCATGGTCTTGAGTGTTATAATCATGGTCGTGGTTGTTAAAATCATATTCGGGGTTGTTATAATTATAGTCGTGGTTGTTATAATCATAGGTGTGGTTGTTATAATCATGGTCGTGAGTGTTATAATCATGGCCGTGGTTGTTATAATCATAGTCGTAGTTGTTATAATAATAGTCGTGTTTGTTATATTCATAGACGTGCTTCTTATATTCAAAGTCGAGCTTGTTATTTTCATAGTCGTGGTTGTTATAATCATGGTCGTGGTGGTTATAATCACAGTCGTGGTTGTTTTAATCATATTCGTGGTTGTTATAATCATATTCGTGGTTGGTATAATCATGGTAGTGAGTGTTGTAATCATGATCGTCGTTGTTATAATCATAGTCGTGTTTGTTATATTCATAGACGTGCTTCATATATTCATAGTCGAGCTTGTTATAATCAGAGTCGTGGTTGTTATAATAATGGTCGTGGTTGTTATAATTATGGTCGTGAGTGTAATAATCATGGTCATGGTTGTTAAAATCATATTCGTGGTTGTTATAATTATAGTCGTGGTTGTTATAATCATAGGTGTGGTAGTTATAATCATGGTCGTGAGTGTCATAATCATGGTCGTGGTTGTTTTAATCATGGTCGTGGTTGTTATAATCACAGTCGTGGTTGTTATAATCACATTCGCGGTTGTTATAATCATGGTCTTGAGTGTTATAATCATGGTCGTGGTTGTTAAAATCATATTCGGGGTTGTTATAATTATAGTCGTGGTTGTTATAATCATAGGTGTGGTTGTTATAATCATGGTCGTGAGTGTTATAATCATGGTCGTGGTGGTTATAATCATGGTCGTGGTTGTTATAATCACAGTCGTGGTTGTTATAATCACATTCGTGGTTGTGATAATCATGGTCGTTAGTGTTATAATCATGGTCGTGGTTGTTATAATCATAGTCGTGGTTGTTATAATCATGGTCGTGGTTGTTATAATTATGATTGTGGTTGTAATAATCACAGCCGTGGTTGTTATACTCATGGTCGTTATTGTTATAATCATAGTGGTGGTTGTTATATTCATAGACGTGCTTCATATATTCATAGTCGAGCTTGTTATAATCATAGTCGTGGTTGTTTTAATAATGGTCGTGGTTGTTATAATCATGGTCGTGGTTGTTATAATCATGGTCGTGGTTGTTATAAGCATAGTCGCGGTTGTTATAATCATGGTAGTGGTTGTTATAATCATAGTCGTGGTTGCTGTAATCATTGTCGTGATTGTTATAATCGTGGTCGTGGTGGTTTAAATCATGGTCTTGGTTGCCATAACCATGGTCGTGGTTGTTATTATCATCTTCATGGTTATGATCAAAGTCATGGTTGTTATATTCATGGTCATGAGTATTATAATCATAGTCGGGGTTGTCAAAATCATAGTCGTTGTTGATATAATCATGGTCGTCGTTGTTATGATCATAGTTGTGGTTGCTATAATCATAGTCGTGGTATTATTATCATGGTCGTAGTTGTTATAATCATGGTCGTGGTTGTTATAATCACAGTCCTGGTTGTTATAATCATGGTCGTACTTATTATATTCATAGTCGTGGTTGTTATAATCATAGTCGTGGTTGTTATAATCATGGTCATAGTTTTTATAATCATCGTTGTGGTGATGATCATGGTCGTGGTTGTTATAATCTTATTCGTGGTTGTTATAATCATGGTCGTGAGTGTTATAATCTTGGTCGTGGTTGTTGTAATCATATTCGTGGTTGTTATAATCATGGTCGTGGTTGTTATAATCATGGTCGTGGTTGTTATAATCATTATCGTGGTTGTTATAATCATGGTCGTGAGTGTAATACTCATGGTCGTGGTTGTTATAATCATATTCGTGGTTGTTATAATCATGGTCGTGAGTGTTCTAATCATGGTCGTGGTTGTTAAAATCATATTCGTGGATGTTATAATTATTGTCGTGGTTGTTATAATCATAGGTGTGGTTGTTATAATCATGGTCGTGAGTGTTATAATCATGGACGTGGTTGTTATAATCATGGTCGTGGTTGGTATAATCACAGTCGGGGTGTTTATAATCATATTCGTGGTTGATATAATCATGGGTCGTGGTTATGATCATAATCGTGGTTGTTATAATCATGGTCGTGGTTGTTATAATCATGATTGTGGTTGTTATAATCACAGTCGTGGTTGATATAATCATGGTCGTGGTATTTATGATCATAGTCGTGGTTGTTATAATCATAGTCGTGTTTGTTATATTCATAGACGTACTTCTTACATTCATAGTCGAGCTTGTTATAATTATATTCGTGGTTGTTATAATCATGGTCGTGGTTGCTATAATCATATTTGTGGTTGTTATAATAATGGTCTTCGTTGTTATAATCATGGTCGTGGTTGTTATAATCATGGTCGTGGTTAATATAATCATAGTTGTGGTTGTTATAATCATGGTCATGGTTGTTATAATCATGGTCGTGGTTGCTATATTCATGGATGCGGTTGTTATAATCATAATCGTGGTTGTTATAACCATGGTCGTGGTTGTTATAATCATGGTCGTGGTTGTTATAATCATGGTCGTGGTTATGATAATAATCGTGGTTGTTATAATCATGGTCGGTGTTGTTATAATCATAGTCGTGGTTGTTATATTCATAGATGTGCTTCTTATATTCATAGTCGAGCTTGTTATAATCATAGTCGTGGTTGTTATAATCATAGTCGTGGTTGCTATAATCATAGTCGTGGTTGCTATAATAATGGTCGTGGTTGTTATAATCATGGTCGTGGTTGTTATAATCATGGTCGTGGTTAATATAATCATAGTTGTGGTTGTTATAATCATGGTCGTGGTTGTTATAATCATGGTCGTGGTTGCTATATTCATGGATGCGGTTGTTATAATCATAATCGTGGTTGCAATAACCATGGTCGTGGTTGTTATAATCATGGTCGTGGTTGTTATAATCATGGTCGTGGTTGTTATAATCATGGTCGTGGTTGTTATAATCATAGTCGTGGTTACAATAATCATGGTCGTGCTTGTTATAATCATGGTCGTGTTTGTTATAATCATAGTCGTGGCTGTTATAATCACAGTCCTGCTTGTTATAATCATGGTCGTGGTTGTTATAATCATAGTCGTGGTTGTTATAATTATAGTCGTAGTTGTTATATTCATGGTCGTGCTTGTTATAACAATGGTCTTGGTTGTTATAATCATGGTCGTGCTTGTTATAATCTTGGTCGTGGTTGATATAATCATGGTCGTGGTTGTTATATTCATGGTTGTGGTTGTTATAATCACACTCGTGGTTGTTATAATCATGGTCGTGGTTGTTATAATCATAGTCGTGGTTGTTATAATCATGGTCGTGGTTGTTATAATCATATTCGTGGTTGATATAATTATGGTCGTGGTTCTTTTAATCATAGTCGTGGTTGATATAAGCAAGGGCGTCGTTGGTATAATCATGGTCGTCTTTGTTATAATTATAGTCGTGGTTGTTATAATCATAGTCGCGGTTCTTATAATCATGGTAGTGGTTGTTATAATCATCGTTGTGATTGTTATAATCATGGTTATGGTTGTTATAATCATGATCGTGGTTGTTATAATCATTATCGCGGTTGTTATAATCATTGTAGTAGTTGTTATAATCATAGTCGTGGTTGATATAATAATGGTCGTGCTTGTTATAATCATGGTCGTGGTTGTTATAAACATTGTCGTGGTTTTTATAATCACAGTTGTGGTTGTTATAATCACATTCATGGTTGTTATAATCATGGTCGTGAGTGTTATAATCATGGTCGTGGTTGTTATAATCATATTCGTGGTTGTTATAATCATAGTCGTGGTTGTTATAATCATAGTCGTGGTTATGATCATAATCGTGGTTGTTATAATCATGGTCGTTATTGTTATAATCATAGTCGTGGTTGTTATATTCATAGATGTGCTTCTTATATTCATAGTCGAGCTTGTTATAATCATAGTCGTGGTTGCTATAATAATGGTCGTGGTTGTTATAATCATGGTCGTGGTTGTTATAATCTTGGTCGTGGTTGTTATAATCATGGTCGTGATTGTTATAATCATGGTCGTGAGTGTAATTATCATGGTCGTGGTTGTTATAATCAAATTCGTGGTTGTTATAATCATGGTCTTGAGTGTTATAATCATGGTCATGGTTGATAAAATCATATTCGTGGTTGTTATAATCATAGTCGTGGTTGTTATAATCATAGTCGTGGTTATGATCATAATCGTGGTTGTTATAATCATGGTCGTTATTGTTATAATCATAGTCGTGGTTGTTATATTCATAGATGTGCTTCTTATATTCATAGTCGAGCTTGTTATAATCATAGTCGTGGTTGCTATAATAATGGTCGTGGTTGTTATAATCACAGTCGAGGTTGTTATAATCATATTCGTGGTTGTTATAATCATGGTCGTGATTGTTATAATCATGGCCGTGGTTGTTATAATCATAATCGTAGTTGTTATAATAATATTCGTGTTTGTTATATTCATAGACGTGCTTCTTATATTCAAAGTCGAGCTTGTTATAATCATAGTCGTGGTTGTTATAATCATGGTCGTGGTTGTTATAATCACAGTCGTGGTTGTTTTAATCATATTCGTGGTTGTTATAATCATATTCGTGGTTGGTATAATCATGGTCGTGAGTGTTGTAATCATGGTCGTCGTTGTTATAATCATAGTCATGGTTGTTATAATCATAGCCGTGTTTGTTATATTCATAGACGTGCTTCATATATTCATAGTCGAGCTTGTTGTAATCAGAGTCGTGGTTGTTATAATAATGGTCGTGGTTGTTATAATCATGGTCGTGAGTGTAATAATCATGGTCATGGTTGTTAAAATCATATTCGTGGTTGTTATAATTATAGTCGTGGTTGTTATAATCATAGGTGTGGTAGTTATAATCATGGTCTTGAGTGTTATAATCATGGTCGTGGTTGTTATAATCATGGTCGTGGTTGTTATAATCACAGTCGTGGTTGCTATAATCACATTCGCGGTTGTTATAATCATGGTCTTGAGTGTTATAATCATGGTCGTGGTTGTTAAAATCATATTCGGGGTTGTTATAATTATAGTCGTGGTTGTTATAATCATAGGTGTGGTTGTTATAATCATGGTCGTGAGTGTTATAATCATGGTCGTGGTTGTTATAATCATGGTCGTGGTTGTTATAATCACAGTCGTGGTTGTTATAATCACATTCGTGGTTGTGATAATCATGGTCGTTTGTGTTATATTCATGGTCGTGGTTGTTATAATCATAGTCGTGGTTGTTATAATCATGGTCGTGGTTGTTATAATTATGAATGTGGTTGTTATAATCACAGCCGTGGTTGTTATAATCATGGTCGTTATTGTTATAATCATAGTGGTGGTTGTTATATTCATAGACGTGCTTCATATATTGATAGTCGAGCTTGTTATAATCATAGTCGTGGTTGTTTTAATAATGGTCGTGGTTGTTATAATCATGGTCGTGGTTGTTATAATCATGGTCGTGGTTGTTATAATCATAGTCGCGGTTGTTATAATCATGGTAGTGGTTGTTATAATCATAGTCGTGGTTGCTGTAATCATTGTCGTGGTTGTTATAATCGTGGTCGTGGTGGTTTTAATCATGGTCTTGGTTGCTATAACCATGGTCGTGGTTGTTATTTTCATCGTCATGGTTATGATCAAAGTCATGGTTGTTATATTCATGGTCTTGAGTATTATAATCATAGTCGGGGTTGTCAAAATCATAGTCGTTGTTGTTATAATCATGGTCGTCGTTGTTATAATCATAGTTGTGGTTGCTATAATCATGGTCGTGGTATTATAATCATGGTCGTAGTTGTTATAATCATGGTCGTGGTTGTTATAATCACAGTCCTGGTTGTTATAATCATGGTCATACTTATTATATTCATAGTCGTGGTTGTTATAATCATAGTCGTCGTTGTTATAATCATGGTCATAGTTGTTATAATCATCGTTGTGGTGATGATCATGGTCGTGGTTGTTATAATCATATTCGTTGTTGTTATCATCATGGTCGTGAGTGTTATAATCTTGGTCGTGGTTGTTGTAATCATATTCTTGGTTGTTATAATCATGGTCGTGGTTGTTATAATCATGGTCGTGGTTGTTAAAATCATTGTCGTGGTTGTTATAATCATGGTCGTGAGTGTAATACTCATGGTCGTGGTTGTTATGATCATATTCGTGGTTGTTATAATCATGGTCGTGAGTGTTCTAATCATGGTCGTGGTTGTTTAAATCATATTCGTGGATGTTATAATTATAGTCATGGTTGTTATAATCATAGGTGTGGTTGTTATAATCATGGTCGTGAGTGTTATAATCATGGACGTGGTTGTTATAATCATGGTCGTGGTTGGTATAATCACAGTCGTGGTTGAAATAATCATGGTCGTGGTTATGAAAATAATCGTGGTTGTTATAATCATGGTCGGTATAGTTATAATCATAGTCGTGGTTGTTATATTCATAGATGTGTTGTTATATTC
Organism: Homarus gammarus; assembly: GCA_958450375.1. Taxonomy (NCBI): domain Eukaryota; kingdom Metazoa; phylum Arthropoda; class Malacostraca; order Decapoda; family Nephropidae; genus Homarus; species Homarus gammarus. The sequence continues at coordinate 683,455 of CAUDMG010002350.1, read as the reverse complement.
ATAGTCGAGCTTGTTATAATCATAGTCGTGGTTGTTATAATCATAGTCGTGGTTGCTATAATCATAGTCGTGGTTGTTATAATCATGGTCGTGGTTGTTATAATCATGGTCGTGGTTGTTATAATCATAGTCGTGGTTGCTGTAATCATTGTCGTGGTTGTTATAATCGTGGTCGTGGTGGTTTTAATCATGGTCTTGGTTGCTATAACCATGGTCGTGGTTGTTATATCATCGTCATGGTTATGATCAAAGTCATGGTTGTTTATTCATGGTCTGGTATTATAATCATAGTCGTGGTTGTCATAATCATAGTCGTGGTTGTTATAATCATGGTCGTCGTTGTTATAATCATAGTTGTGGTTGCTATAATCATGGTCGTGGTATTATGATCATGGTCGTGGTTGTTATAATCATGGTCGTGGTTGTTATAATCATGATTGTGGTTGCTATAATCACAGTCGTGGTTGAAATAATCATGGTCGTGGTTATGATAATAATCGTGGTTGTTATAATCATGGTCGGTATAGTTATAATCATAGTCGTGGTTGTTATATTCATAGATGTGCTTCTTATATTCATAGTCGAGCTTGTTATAATCATAGTCGTGGTTGTTATAATAATAGTCGTGGTTACTATAATCATAGTCGTGGTTGTTATAATAATGGTCGTGCTTGTTATAATCATAGTCGTGGTTGTTATAATCATAGTCGTGGTTGCTGTAATCATTGTCGTGGTTGTTATAATCGTGGTCGTGGTGGTTTTAATCATGGTCTTGGTTGCTATAACCATGGTCGTGGTTGTTATTATCATCGTCATGGTTATGATCAAAGTCATGGTTGTTTTATTCATGGTCATGAGTATTATAATCATAGTCGGGGTTGTCAAAATCATAGTCGTTGTTGTTATAATCATGGTCGTCGTTGTTATAATCATAGTTGTGGTTGCTATAATCATGGTCGTGGTATTATGATCATGGTCGTAGTTGTTATAATCATGGTCGTGGTTGTTATATTCACAGTCCTGGTTGGTATAATCATGGTCGTACTTATTATATTCATAGTCGTGGTTGTTATAATCAGAGTCGTGGTTGTTATAATCATGGTCGTGGTTGTTATAATTATGAATGTGGTTGTTATAATCACAGCCGTGGTTGTTATAATCATGGTCGTTATTGTTATAATCATAGTGGTGGTTGTTATATTCATAGACGTGCTTCATATATTGATAGTCGAGCTTGTTATAATCATAGTCGTGGTTGTTTTAATAATGGTCGTGGTTGTTGTGATCATGGTCGTGGTTGTTATAATCATGGTCGTGGTTGTTATAATCATAGTCGCGGTTGTTATAATCATGGTAGTGGTTGTTATAATCATAGTCGTGGTTGCTGTAATCATTGTCGTGGTTGTTATAATCGTGGTCGTGGTGGTTTTAATCATGGTCTTGGTTGCTGTAACCATGGTCGTGGTTGTTATTATCATCGTCATGGTTATGATCAAAGTCATGGTTGTTATATTCATGGTCTTGAGTATTATAATCATAGTCGGGATTGTCAAAATCATAGTCGTTGTTGTTATAATCATGGTCGTCGTTGTTATAATCATAGTTGTGGTTGCTATAATCATGGTCGTGGTATTATAATCATGGTCGTAGTTGTTATAATCATGGTCGTGGTTGTTATAATCACAGTCGTGGTTGTTATAATCATGGTCATACTTATTATATTCATAGTCGTGGTTGTTATAATCATAGTCGTGGTTGTTATAATCATGGTCATAGTTGTTATAATCATCGTTGTGGTGATGATCATGGTCCTGGTTGTTATAATCATATTCGTGGTTGTTATAATCATGGTCGTGAGTGTTATAATCATGGTCGTGGTTGTTATAATCATAGTCGTGGTTGTTATAATCATGGTCGTGGTTGTTATAATCATGGTCGTGGTTGTTAAAATCATTGTCTTGGTTGTTATAATCATGGTCGTGAGTGTAATAATCATGGTCGTGGTTGTTATAATCATAGTCGTGGTTGTTATAATCATGGTCGTGGTTGTTATAATCATGGTCGTGGTTGTTAAATCATATTCGTGGATGTTATAATCATAGTCGTGGTTGTTATAATCATAGTCGTGGTTGTTATAATCATGGTCGTGAGTGTTATAATCATGGTCGTGGTTGTTATAATCATGGTCGTGGTTGGTATAATCATAGTCGTGGTTGTTATAATCATATTCGTGGTTGTTATAATCATGGTCGTGGTTACGATCATAATCGTGGTTGTTATAATCATGGTCGTGGTTGTTATAATCATGGTTGTGGTTGTTATAATCACAGTCGTGGTTGAAATAATCATGGTCGTGGTTATGAAAATAATCGTGGTTGTTATAATCATGGTCGGTATAGTTATAATCATAGTCGTGGTTGTTATATCATAGATGTGCTTCTTATATTCATAGTCGAGCTTGTTATAATCATAGTCGTGGTTGTTATAATAATAGTCGTGGTTACTATAATCATAGTCGTGGTTGTTATAATAATGGTCGTGCTTGTTATAATCATAGTCGTGGTTTTTATAATCATGGTCGTAGTTAATATAATCATAGTTGTGGTTGTTATAATCATGGTCGTAGTTGTTATAATCATGGTCGTGGTTGCTATATTCATGGATGCGGTTGTTATAATCATAATCGTGGTTGCTATAACCATGGTCGTGGTTGTTATAATCATGGTCGTGGTTGTTAAAATCATGGTCGTGGTTGTTATAATCATGGTCGTGGTTGTTATAATCATAGTCGTGGTTACTATAATCATGGTCGTGATTGTTATAATCATGGTCGTGGTTGTTATAATCATAGTCGTGGCTGTTATAATCACAGTCCTGCTTGTTATAATCATGGTCGTGGTTGTTATAATCATAGTCGTGGTTGTTATAATCATAGTCGTGGTTGTTATATTCATGGTCGTGCTTGTTATAATCATAGTCGTGGTTGTTAGAATCATGGTCGTGGTTGTCATAATCATATTCGTGGTTGTTATAATCATGGTCGTGGTTGTTATAATCATAGTCGTGGTTGATATAATCAAGGTCGTGGTTGTTATAATCATGGTCGTGGTTGTTATAATCATAGTCGTGGTTGTTATAATCATAGTCGTGGTTCTTATAATCATGGTCGTGGTTGTTATAATCATCGTTGTATTGTTATAATCATGGTTATGGTTGTTATAATCATGATCGTGGTTGTTATAATCATAGTCGCGGTTGTTATAATCATTGTAGTGGTTGTTATAATCATAGTCGTGGTTGATATAATAATGGTCGTGCTTGATATAATCATGGTCGTGGTTGTTATAATCATTGTCGTGGTTTTTATAATCACAGTCGTGGTTGTTATAATCATGTCGTGGTTGTTATAATCATGGTCGTGGTTGTTATAATCATGGTCGTGGTTGTTATAATCATATTCGTGGTTGTTATAATCATAGTCGTGGTTGTTATAATCATAGTCGTGGTTAAGATCATAATCGTGGTTGTTATAATCATGGTCGTTATTGTTATAATCATAGTCGTGGTTGTTATATTCATAGATGTGCTTCTTATATTCATAGTCGAGCTTGTTATAATCATAGTCGTGGTTGTTAAAATCATTGTCGTGGTTGCTATAATCATAGTCGTGGTTGTTATAATCATCGTTGTGATTGTTATGATCATGGTTATGGTTGTTATAATCATGATCGTGGTTGTTATAATCATAGTCGCGGTTGTTATTATCATTGTAGTGGTTGTTATAATCATAGTCGTGGTTGCTATAATAATGGTCGTGGTTGTTATAATCATGGTCGTGGTTGTTATAATCATGGTCGTGAGTGTAATAATCATGGTCGTGGTTGTTATAATCAAATTCGTGGTTGTTATAATCATGGTCGTGAGTGTTATAATCATGGTCAAGGTTGATAAAATCATATTCGTGGTTGCTATAATTATAGTCGTGGTTATTATAATCATTGGTGTGGTTGTTATAATCATGGTCGGGAGTGTTATAATCATGGTCGTGGTTGTTATAATCATGGTCGTGGTTGTCATAATCACAGTCGAGGTTGTTATAATCATATTCGTGGTTGTTATAATCATGGTCGTGATTGCTATAATCATGGCCGTGGTTGTTATAATCATAGTCGTGGTTGTTATAATAATAGTCGTGTTTGTTATATTCATAGAGGTGCTTCTTATATTCAAAGTCGAGCTTGTTATAATCATAGTCGTGGTTGTTATAATCATGGTCGTGGTTGTTATAATCACAGTCGTGGTTGTTTTAATCATATTCGTGGTTGTTATAATCATATTCGTGGTTGGTATAATCATGGTCGTGAGTGTTGTAATCATGGTCGTCGTTGTTATAATCATAGTCGTGGTTGTTATAATCATAGCCGTGTTTGTTATATTCATAGACGCGCTTCAAATATTCATAGTCGAGCTTGTTATAATCAGAGTCGTGGTTGTTATAATAATGGTCGTGGTTGTTATAATCATGGTCGTGAGTGTAATAATCATGGTCATGGTTGTTAAAATCATATTCGTGGTTGTTATAATTATAGTCGTGGTTGTTATGATCATAGGTGTGGTTGTTATAATCATGGTCGTGAGTGCTATAATCATGGTCGTGGTTGTTATAATCATGGTCGTGGTTGTTATAATCACAGTCGTGGTTGTTATAATCACATTCGCGGTTGTTATAATCATGGTCTTGAGTGTTATAATCATGGTCGTGGTTGTTAAAATCATATTCGGGGTTGTTATAATTATTGTCGTGGTTGTTATAATCATAGGTGTGGTTGTTATAATCATGGTCGTGAGTGTTATAATCATGGCCGTGGTTGTTATAATCATGGTCGTGGTTGTTATAATCACAGTCGTGGTTGTTATAATCACATTCGTGGTTGTGATAATCATGGTTGTTAGTGTTATAATCATGGTCATGGTTGTTATAATCATAGTCGTGGTTGTTATAATCATGGTCGTGGTTGTTATAATTATGATTGTTGTTGTTATAATCACAGCCGTGGTTGTTATAATCATGGTCGTTATTGTTATAATCATAGTGGTGGTTGTTATATTCATAGACGTGCTTCATATATTCATAGTCGAGCTTGTTATAATCATAGTCGTGGTTGTTTTAATAATGGTCGTGGTTGTTATAATCATGGTCGTGGTTGTTATAATCATAGTCGCGGTTGTTATAATCATGGTAGTGGTTGTTATAATCATAGTCGTGGTTGCTGTAATCATTGTTGTGGTTGTTATAATCGTGGTCGTGGTGGTTTTAATCATGGTCTTGGTTGCTATAACCATGGTCGTGGTTGTTATTATCATCGTCATGGTTATGATCAAAGTCATGGTTGTTATATTCATGGTCATGAGTATTATAATCATAGTCGGGGTTGTCAAAATCATAGTCGTTGTTGTTATAATCATGGTCGTCGTTGTTATAATCATAGTTGTGGTTGCTATAATCATGGTCGTGGTATTATGATCATGGTCGTAGTTGTTATAATCATGGTCGTGGTTGTTATATTCACAGTCCTGGTTGTTATAATCATGGTCGTACTTATTATATTCAGAGTCGTGGTTGTTATAATCATAGTCGTGGTTGTTATAATCATGGTCATAGTTGTTATAATCATCGTTGTGGTGATGATCATGGTCGTGGTTGTTATAATCATATTCGTGGTTGTTATAATCATGGTCGTGAGTGTTATAATCTTGGTCGTGGTTGTTGTAATCATATTCGTGGTTGTTATAATCATGGTCGTGGTTGTTATAATCATGGTCGTGGTTGTTATAATCATTGTCGTGGTTGTTATATTCATGGTCGTGAGTGTAATACTCATGGTCGTGGTTGTTATAATCATATTCGTGGTTGTTATAATCATGGTCGTGAGTGTTCTAATCATGGTCGTGGTTGTTAAAATCATATTCGTGGATGTTATAATTATAGTCGTGGTTGTTATAATCATAGGTGTGGTTGTAATAATCATGGTCGTGAGTGTTATAATCATGGACGTGGTTGTTATAATCATGGTCGTGGTTGGTATAATCACAGTCGGGGTTGTTATAATCATATTCGTGGTTGTTATAATCATGGTCGTGGTTATGATCATAATCGTGGTTGTTATAATCATGGTCGTGGTTGTTATAATCATGATTGTGGTTGTTATAATCACAGTCGTGGTTGATATAATCATGGTCGTGGCATTTATAATCATAGTCGTGGTTGTTATAATCAAAGTCGTGTTTGTTATATTCATAGACGTTCTTCTTACATTCATAGTCGAGCTTGTTATAATTATATTCGTGGTTGTTATAATCATGGTCGTGGTTGCTATAATCATAGTCGTGGTTGCTATAATAATGGTCGTGGTTGTTATAATCATAGTTGTGGTTGTTATAATCATGGTCGTGGTTGTTATATTCATGGTCGTGGTTGCTATATTCATGGATGCGGTTGTTATAATCATAATCGTGGTTGTTATAACCATGGTCGTGGTTGTTATGATCATGGTCGTGGTTGTTATAATCATGGTCGTGGTTATGATAATAATCGTGGTTGTTATAATCATGGTCGGTATTGTTATAATCATAGTCGTGGTTGTAATATTCATAGATGTGCTTCTTATATTCATAGTCGAGCTTGTTATAATCATAGTCGTGGTTGTTATAATCATAGTCGTGGTTGCAATAATCATAGTCGTGGTTGTTATAATAATGGTCGTGGTTGTTATAATTATGGTCGTGGTTGTTATAATCAAGGTCGTGGTTAATATAATCATAGTTGTGGTTGTTATAATCATGGTCGTGGTTGCTATAATCATGGTCGTGGTTGCTATATTCATGGATGCGGTTGTTATAATCATAATCGTGGTTGCTATAACCATGGTCGTGGTTAATATAATCATGGTCGTGGTATTATAATCATGGTCGTAGTTGTTATAATCATGGTCGTGGTTGTTATATTCACAGTCCTGGTTGTTATAATCATGGTCGTACTTATTATATTCATAGTCGTGGTTGTTATAATCATAGTCGTGGTTGTTATAATCATGGTCATAGTTGTTATAATCATCGTTGTGGTGATGATCATGGTCGTGGTTGTTATAATCATATTCGTGGTTGTTATAATCATGGTCGTGAGTGTTATAATCTTGGTCGTGGTTGTTGTAATCATATTCGTGGTTGTTTTAATCATGGTCGTGGTTGTTATAATCATGGTCGTGGTTGTTATAATCATTGTCGTGGTTGTTATATTCATGGTCGTGAGTGTAATACTCATGGTCGTGGTTGTTATAATCATATTCGTGGTTGTTATAATCATGGTCGTGAGTGTTCTAATCATGGTCGTGGTTGTTAAAATCATATTCGTGGATGTTATAATTATAGTCGTGGTTGTTATAATCATAGGTGTGGTTGTTATAATCATGGTCGTGAGTGTTATAATCATGGACGTGGTTGTTATAATCATGGTCGTGGTTGGTATAATCACAGTCGGGGTTGTTATAATCATATTCGTGGTTGTTATAATCATGGGTCGTGGTTATGATCATAATCGTGGTTGTTATAATCATGGTCGTGGTTGTTATAATCATGATTGTGGTTGTTATAATCACAGTCGTGGTTGATATAATCATGGTCGTGGCATTTATAATCATAGTCGTGGTTGTTATAATCATAGTCGTGTTTGTTATATTCATAGACGTTCTTCTTACATTCATAGTCGAGCTTGTTATAATTATATTCGTGGTTGTTATAATCATGGTCGTGGTTGCTATAATCATAGTCGTGGTTGTTATAATAATGGTCGTGGTTGTTATAATCATAGTCGTGGTTGTTATAATCATGGTCGTGGTTAATATAATCATAGTTGTGGTTGTTATAAACATGGTCGTGGTTGTTATAATCATGGTCGTGGTTGCTATATTCATGGATGCGGTTGTTATAATCATAATCGTGGTTGTTATACCCATGGTCGTGGTTGTTATGATCATGGTCGTGGTTGTTATAATCATGGTCGTGGTTATGATAATAATCGTGGTTGTTATAATCATGGTCGGTATTGTTATAATCATAGTCGTGGTTGTTATATTCATAGATGTGCTTCTTATATTCATAGTCGAGCTTGTTATAATCATAGTCGTGGTTGTTATAATCATAGTCGTGGTTGCTATAATCATAGTCGTGGTTGTTATAATAATGGTCGTGGTTGTTATAATTATGGTCGTGGTTGTTATAATCAAGGTCGTGGTTAATATAATCATAGTTGTGGTTGTTATAATCATGGTCGTGGTTGTTATAATCATGGTCGTGGTTGCTATATTCATGGATGCGGTTGTTATAATCATAATCGTGGTTGCTATAACCATGGTCGTGGTTGATATAATCATGGTCGTGGTTGTTATAATCATGGTCGTGGTTGTTAAAATCATGGTCGTGGTTGTTATAATCATAGTCGTGGTTACTATAATCATGGTCGTGCTTGTTATAATCATGGTCGTGGTTGTTATAATCATAGTCGTGGCTGTTATAATCACAGTCCTGCTTGTTATAATCATGGTCGTGGTTGTTATAATCATAGTCGTGGTTGTTATTATCATAGTCGTGGTTGTTATATTCATGGTCGTGCTTGTTATAACAATGGTCTTAGTTGTTATAATCATGGTCGTGGTTGTTATAATCTTGGTCGTGGTTGATATAATCATGGTCGTGGTTGTTATATTCATGGTTGTGATGTTATAATCATAGTCGTGGTTGTTATAATCATGGTCGTGGTTATTATGATCATAGTCGTGGTTGTTATAATCATGGTCGTGGTTGTTATAATCATATTCGTGGTTAATATAATTATGGTCGTGGTTCTTTTAATCATAGTCGTGGTTGATATAAGCAAGGGCGTCGTTGGTATAATCATGGTCGTCGTTGTTATAATTATAGTCGTGGTTGTTATAATCATAGTCGCGGTTCTTATAATCATGGTAGTGGTTGTTATAATCATCGATGTGATTGTTATAATCATGGTTATGGTTGTTATAATCATGATCGTGGTTGTTATAAACATAGTCGCGGTTGTTATAATCATTGTAGTGGTTGTTATAATCATAGTCGTGGTGGATATAATAATGGTCGTGGTTGTTATAATCATGGTCGTGGTTGTTATAATCTTAGTCGTGGTTGTTATAATCATGGTCGTGGTTGTTATAATCATGGTCGTGAGTGTAATAATCATGGTCGTGGTTGTTATAATCAAATTCGTGGTTGTTATAATCATGGTCGTGAGTGTTATAATCATGGTCATGGTTGAAAATATCATATTCGTGGTTGTTATAATTATAGTCGTGGTCATTATAATCATAGGTGTGGTTGTTATAATCATGGTCGGGAGTGTTATAATCATGGTCGTGGTATTTATAATCATGGTTGTGGTTGTTATAGTCACAGTCTTGGTTGTTATAATTATATTCGTGGTTGTTATAATCATGGTCGTGATTGTTATAATCATGGCCGTGGTTGTTATAATCAAAGTCGTAGTTGTTATAATCATCGTCGTGTTTGTTATATTCATAGACGTGCTTCTTATATTCATAGTCGAGCTTGTTATAATCAGAGTCGTGGTTGTTATAATAATGGTCGTGGTTGTTATAATCATGGTCGTGGTTGTTATAATCATGGTCGTGGTTGTTATAATCATAATCGCGGTTGTTATAATCATGGTAGTGGTTGTTATAATCATAGTCGTGGTTACTATAATCATGGTCTTGGTTGCTATAACCATGGTCGTGGTTGTTATTATCATCGTCATGGTTATGATCAAAGTCATGGTTGTTATATTCATGGTCATGAGTATTATAATCATAGTCGGGGTTGTCAAAATCATAGTCGTTGTTGTTATAATCATGGTCGTGGTTGTTATAATCATGGTCGTGGTTGTTATAATCATAGTCGTTGTTATTATAATCATGGTCATGGTTGTTATAATCACAGTCGTGGTTACTATAATCATGGTCGTCGTTGTTATAATCATAGTCGTTGTAGTTATAATCATGGTCGTGGTTGTTATAATCATAGTCGTGGTTACTATAATTATGGTCGTGGTTGTTATTATCATGGTCGTGGTTGTTATAATCATGGTCGTGGTTGTTATAATCACAGTCCTGGTTGTTATAATCATGGTCGTGGTTAGTATAGTCATAGTCGTGGTTGTTATAATCATAGTTGTGGTTGTTATATTCATGGTCGTGCTTGTTATAATAATGGTCGTGGTTGTTATAATCATGGTCGTGGTTGTTATAATTACGGTTGTGGTTGATATAATCATGGTCATGGTTGTTATAATCATGGTCGTGGTTGTTATAATCATGGTCGTGGTTGTTATAATCATGGTCGTGGTTGTTTTAATCATATTCGTGGTTGCTATAATCATGGTCGTGGTTCTGTTAATCATAGTCGTGGTTGTTATAATAATGGGCGTCGTTGGTATAATCATGGTCGTCGTTGTTATAATCATAGTCGCGGTTGTTATAATCATAGTCGCGGTTCTTATAATCATAGTAGTGGTTCTTATAATCATAGTTGTGATTGTTATAATCATGGTCGTGGTTGTTATAATCATGGTCGTGGTTGTTATAATCATGGTCGTGGTTGTTATAATCATATTCGTGGTTGCTATAATCATGGTCGTGGTTCTGTTAATCATAGTAGTGGTTGTTATAATCATAGGTGTGATTGTTATAATCATGATTATGGTTGTTATAATCATGGTCGTGGTTGTTATAATCAAAGTCGTTGTTGTTATAATCATGGTCGTGGTTGTTATAATCATAGTCGCGGTTGTTAAAATCATGGTAGTGGTTGATATAATCATAGTCGTGGTTGCTATAATCATTGTCGTGGTATTATAATCATGGTCGTAGTTGTTATAATCATTTTCGTGGTTGATATAATCACAGTCCTGGTTGTTATAATCATGGTCGTACTTATTATATTCATATTCGTGGTTGTTATAATCATAGTCGTGGTTGTTATAATCATGGTCATAGTTGTTATAATCATCGTTGTGGTGATGATCATGGTCGTGGTTGTTATAATCATATTCGTGGTTGTTATAATCATGGTCGTGAGTGTTATAATCTTGGTCGTGGTTGTTATAATCATATTCGTGGTTGTCATAATCATGGTCGTGGTTGTTATAATCATGGTCGTGGTTGTTATAATCATTGTCGTGGTTGTTATAATCATGGTCGTGAGTGTAATACTCATGGTCGTGGTTGTTATAATCATATTCGTGGTTGTTATAATCATGGTCGTGAGTGTTCTAATCATGGTCGTCTTTGTTAAAATCATATTCGTGGATGTTATAATTATAGTCGTGGTTGTTATAATCATAGGTGTGGTTGTTATAATCATGGTCGTGAGTGTTATAATCATGGACGTGGTTGTTATAATCATGTTCGTGGTTGGAATAATCACAGTCGGGGTTGTTATAATCATATTCGTGGTTGTCATAATCATGGGTCGTGGTTATGATCATAATCGTGGTTGTTATAATCATGGTCGTGGTTGTTATAATCATGATTGTGGTTGTTATAATCACAGTCGTGGTTGATATAATCATGGTCGTGGTATTTATAATCATAGTCGTGGTTGTTATAATCAAAGTCGTGTTTGTTATATTCATAGACGTGCTTCTTACATTCATAGTCGAGCTTGTTATAATCATATTCGTGGTTGTTATAATCATGGTCGTGGTTGCTATAATCATAGTCGTGGTTGTTATAATAATGGTCGTGGTTGTTATAATCATGGTCGTGGTTGATATAATCATGGTCGTGGTTGTTTTAATCATGGTCGTGGTTATTGTAATCATAGTAGTGGTTGTTATAATCATAATCTTGGTTGTTATAATCATGGTCGTGGTTGTTATTTTCATGGTCGTGGTTGTTATAATCATGGACGGTGTTGTTATAATCATGGACGGTGTTGTTATAATCATATTCGTGGTTGTTATAATTATGGTCGTGGTTGTTATATTCATGGTTGTGGTTGTTATAATCATGGTCGTGGTTGTTATTTTCATGGTTGTGGTTGTTATAATTATTGTCGTGATTGTTATAATCATCATCATAGTTGTTATAACCATGATCGTGGTTGTTATTAATCATGGTCGTGGTTGTTATATTCATGGTTGTGGTTGTTATAATCATAGTCGTTTTTGTTATATTCATAGTCGTGGTGGGTATAATCATTTTCGTGGTTGTTTTATTCATGGTCGTGCTTGATATATTCATGGTCGTGCTTGTTATAATCATAGTCGTGGTTGTTATCATCATGGACGGGGTTGTTATACTCATAGTCGTGGTTGATATAATAATGGTCTTGGTTGTTGTAATCATATTCTTGGTTGTTATACTCATGGTCGTGGTTGTTTTAATCATGATCGTAGTTGTTGTAATCATGGTCGTGGTTGTTATAATCATTGTCGTGGTTGCTATAATCATGGTCGTGGTTGTTATAATCATGGTCGTGGTTGTTATGATCATCGTCGTGGTTGTTATAATCACAGTCGTGGTTACTATAATCATGGTCGTGTTTTTTTATAATCATAGTCGTTGTTATTATAATCATGGTCGTGGTTGTTATAATCACAGTCGTGGTTACTATAATCATGGTCGTCGTTGTTATAATCATAGTCGTTGTAGTTATAATCATGGTCGTGGTTGTTATAATCATAGTCGTGGTTACTATAATCATGGTCGTGGTTGTTATTATCATGGTCGTGGTTGTTAAAATCATGGTCGTGGTTGTTATAATCACAGTCCTGGTTGTTATAATCATGGTCGTGGTTAGTATAGTCATAGTCGTGGTTGTTATAATCATAGTTGTGGTTGTTATATTCATGGTCGTGCTTGTATAATAATGGTCGTGGTTGTTATAATCATGGTCGTGGTTGTTATAATTACGGTTGTGGTTGATATAATCATGGTCTTGGTTGTTATAATCATGGTCGTGGTTGTTATAATCATGGTCGTGGTTGTTATAATCATGGTCGTGGTTGTTTTAATCATATTCGTGGTTGCTATAATCATGGTCGTGGTTCTGTTAATCATAGTCGTGGTTGTTATAATAATGGGCGTCGTTGGTATAATCATGGTCGTCGTTGTTATAATCATAGTCGCGGTTGTTATAATCATAGTCGCGGTTCTTATAATCATAGTAGTGGTTCTTATAATCATAGTTGTGATTGTTATAATCATGGTCGTGGTTGTTATAATCATGGTCGTGGTTGTTATAATCATATTCGTGGTTGCTATAATCATGGTCGTGGTTCTGTTAATCATAGTGGTGGTTGTTATAATCATAGGTGTGATTGTTATAATCATGGTTATGGTTGTTATTATCATGGTCGTGGTTGTTATAATCAAAGTCGTTGTTGTTATAATCATGGTCGTGGTTGTTATTATCATAGTCGCGGTTGTTATAATCATGGTTGTGGTTGATATAATCTTAGTCGTGGTTGCTATAATCATTGTCGTGGTTGTTATAATCGTGGTCGTGGTTGTTTTATCACGATCGTGGCTGTTATAATCATGGTCGTGGTTGCTATAATCAAGGTCGTGGTTGTTATAACCATGGTCGTGGTTGTTATAATCATCGTCATGGTTATGATCAAAGTCATGGTTGATATAATCATGGTCATGAGTATTATAATCATAGTCGGGATTGTTATAATCATAGTCGTTGTTGGTATAATCATGGTAGTGGTCGTTATAATCATAGTCGTGGTTTCTATAATCATGGTCGTGGTTGTTATAATCATGGTCGTAGTTGTTATAATCTTGGTCGTGGTTGTTATAATACCAGTCCTGGTTGTTATAATCATGGTCGTGGTTGTTATAATCATAGTCTTGGTTGTTATAATCATAGTCGTGGTTGATATAATCATAGTCGTGTTTGATATATTCAAAGTCGTGGTTGTTATAATCATGGTCGTGGTTGTTATAATCATCGTTGTGGTGATGATCATGGTCGTGTTTGTTGTAATCATATTCGTGGTTGTCATAATCAGGGAAGTGAGTGTAATACTCATGGACGTGGTTGTTATAATCATATTCGTGGTTGTAATAATCATGGTCGTGAGTGTTATAATCATGGTCCTGGTTGTTAAAATCATATTCGTGGTTGTTTTAATTATTGTCGTGGTTGTTATAATCATATCCGTGGTTGTTATAATCATGGTCGTGAGTCTTATAATCATGGTCGTTGTTGTTATAATCATGGTCGTGGTTGTTATAATCACAGTCGTGGTTGTTATATTCATATCCGTGGTAGTTATAATCATGGTCGTGAGTGTTATAATCATGGTCGTTGTTGTTATAATCATATTCGTGGTTGTTATAATCATATTCGTGGTTGTTATAATCATAGTCGTGGTTACTATAATCATGGTCGTGGTTGTTATTATCATGGTCGTGGTTGTTATAATCATGGTCGTGGTTGTTATAATCACAGTCCTGGTTATTATAATCATGGTCGTGGTTAGTATAGTCATAGTCGTGGTTGTTATAATCATAGTCGTATTGTTATATTCATGGTCGTGCTTGTCAAAATAATTGTCGTGGTTGTTATAATCATGGTCGTGGTTATTATAATCATGGTCGTGGTTGATATAATCATGGTCATGGTTGTTATATTCATGGTTGTGGTTGTTATAATCCTAGTCATGGTTGTTATAATCATGGTCGTGGTTGTTATAATCTTGGTCGTGGTTGTTATAATCATGGTCGTGGTTGTTATAATCATATTCATGGTTGTTATAATCATGGTCGTGGTTCTTTTAATCATAGTCGTGGTTGTGATTATCATGGTCGTGGTTGTTATAATCATAGTCTTGGTTGTTATAATCATAGTCGCGGTTCTTATAATCATAGTAGTGGTTCTTATTATCATAGTTGTGATTGTTATAATCAATGTTATGGTTGTTATAATCATGGTCGTGGTTGATATAATCGTAGTCGTTGTTGTAATAATCATGGTCGAGGTTGTTATAATCATTGTCGTGGTTGTTATAATCATAGTCGTGGTTGTTATAATCATAGTCGTGTTTGTTATATTCATAGACGTGCTTCTTATATTCATAGTCGAGCTTGTTATAATCAGAGTCGTGGTTGTTATAATAATGGTCGTGGTTGTTATAATAATGGTCGTGGTTGTTATAATCATGGTCGTGGTTGTTATAATCATAGTCGCGGTTGTTATAATCATGGTAGTGGTTGTTATAATCATAGTCGTGGTTGCTGTAATCGTTGTCGTGGTTGTTATAATCGTGGTCGTGGTTGTTTTAATCATGGTCGCGGGTGTTATAACCATGGTCGTGGTTGTAATAATCATCGTCATTGTTACGATCAAAGTCATGGTTGTTATATTCATGGTCATGAGTATTATAATCATAGTCGGGGTTGTCAAAATCATAGTCGTTGTTGTTATATTCATGGTCCTAATTGTTATAATCTTGGTCGTGGTTGTTATAATCACAGTCCTGGTTGTTATAATCATAGTCGTACTTATTATATTCATAGTCGTGGTTGTTATGATCATAGTCGTGATTGTTATAATCATGGTCATAGTTGTTATAATCATCGTTGTGGTGATGATCATGGTCGTGGTTGTTATAATCATATTCGTGGTTGTTATAATTATGGTCGTGAGTGCTATAATCTTGGTCGTGGTTGTTGTAATCATATTCGTGGTTGTTATAATCATGGTCGTGGTTGTTATAATCATGGTCGTCGTTGTAATAATCAATGTCGTGGTTGTTATAATCATGGTCGTGAGTGTAATACTCATGGTCGTGGTTGTTATAATCATATTCGTGCTTGTTATAATCATGGTCGTGAGTGTTATAATCATGGTTGTGGTTGTTAAAATCATATTCGTGGTTGTTATAATTATAGTCGTGGTTGTTATAATCATAGGTGTGGTTGTTATAATCATGGTCGTGAGTGTTATAATCATGGACGTGGTTGTTATAATCTTGGTCGTGGTTGTTATAATCATCGTCATGGTTACGATCAAAGTCATGGTTGTTATATTCATGGTCATGAGTATTATAATCATAGTCGGGGTTGTCAAAATCATAGTTATTGTTGTTATAATCATGGTCGTGGTTGTTATAATCATAGTTGTGGTTGCTATAATCATGGTCGTGGTTGTAATAATCATGGTCGTAGTTGTTATAATCTTGGTCGTGGTTGTTATAATCACAGTCCTGGTTGTAATAATCATAGTCGTACTTGTTATTCATAGTCGTGGTTCTTATAATCATAGTCATGGTTGTTATAATCATGGTCATAGTTGTTATAATCATCGTTGTGGTGATGATCATGGTCGTGGTTGTTATAATCATATTCGTGGTTGTTATAATCATGGTCGTGAGTGTTATAATCTTGGTCGTGGTTGTTGTAATCATATTCGTGGTTGTTATAATCATGGTCGTGGTTGTTATAATCATGGTCGTGGTTGTTATAATCATTGTCGTGGTTGTTATAATCATGGTCGTGTGTGTAATACTCATGGTCGTGGTTGTTATAATCATATTCGTGCTTGTTATAATCATGGTCGTGAGTGTTATAATCATGGACGTGGTTGTTATAATCTTGGTCGTGATTGGTATAATCACAGTCGGGGTTGTTATAATCATATTCGTGGTTGTTATAATCATGGGTCGTGGTTATGATCATAATCGTGGTTGTTATAATCATGATCGTGGTTGTTATAATCATGATTGTGGTTGTTATAATCACAGTCGTGGTTGATATAATCATGGTCGTGGTATTTATAATCATGGTCGTGGTTGTTATAATCATAGTCGTGTTTGTTATATTCATAGATGTGCTTCTTACATTCATAGTCGAGCTTGTTATAATCATGTTCGTGGTTGTTATAATCATGGTCGTGGTTGCTATAATCATAGTCGTGGGTGTTATAATAATGGTTGTGGTTGTTATAATCATGGTCGTGGTTGATATAATCATGGTCGTGGTTGTTATAATCATGGTCGTGGTTATTGTAATCGTAGTAGTGGTTGTTATAATCATATTCTTGGTTGATATAATCATGGTCGTGGTTGCTATAATCATGATCGTGGTTGTTATAATCATGGACAGTGTTGTTATAATCATATTCGTGGTTGTTATAATTATGGTCGTGGTTGTTATATTCATGGTTGTGGTTGTTATAATCATAGTCGTGATTGTTATAATCATGATCGTAGTTGTTGTAATCATGGTCGTGGTTGTTATAATCATGGTCGTGGTTGCTATAATCATGGTCGTGGTTGTTATACTCATGGTCGTGGTTGTTATGATCATCGTCGTGGTTGTTATAATCACAGTCGTGGTTACTGTAATTATAGTCGTGGTTTTATATATTCATAGTCGTTGTTATTATAATCATGGTCGTGGTTGTTATAATCACAGTCGTGGTTACTATAATCATGGACGTGGTTGTTATAATCATAGTCGTTGTAGTTATAATCATAGTCGTGGTTGTTATAATCATAGTCGTGGTTACTATAATCATGGTCGTGGTTGTTATTATCATGGTCGTGGTTGTTATAATCATGGTCGTGGTTGTTATAATCACAGTCCTGGTTGTTATTATCATGGTCGTGGTTAGTATAGTCATAGTCGTGGTTGTTAAAATCATAGTCGTGGTTGTTATATTCATGGTCGTGCTTGTTATTATAATGGTCGTGGTTGTTATAATCATGGTCGTGGTTGTTATAATAATGGTTGTGGTTGATATACTCATGGTCATGGTTGTTATATTCATGGTTGTGGTTGTTATATTCATGGTCATAGTTGTTATAATCATGGTCGTGGTTGTTATAATCATGGTCGTGGTTGTTATAATCATGGTCGTGGTTGTTATAATCATATTCGTTGTTGTTATAATCATGGTCGTGGTTCTTTTAATCATAGTCATGGTTGTTATAATAATGGGCGTCATTGGTATAATCATGGTCGTCGTTGTTATAATCATAGTCTTGGTTGTTATAATCATAGTCGCGGTTCTTATAATCATAGTAGTGGTTGTTATAATCATAGTTGTGATTGTTATAATCATCGTTATGGTTGTTATAATCATGGTAGTGGTTGTTATAATCATCGTTATGGTGATGATCATGGTCGTGTTTGTTATAATCATATTCGTGGTTGTTATAATCAGGAAAGTGAGTGTAATACTCATGGACGTGGTTGTTATAATCATATTCGTGGTTGTTATAATCATGGTCGTGAGTGTTATAATCATGGTCCTGGTTGTTGAAATCATATTCGTGGTTGTTATAATTATTGTCGTGGTTGTTATAATCATAGGTGTGGTTGCTATAATCATGGTCGTGAGTCTCATAATCATGGTCGTTGTTGCTATAATCATGGTCGTGGTTGTTATAATCATGATTGTGGTTGTTATAATCACAGTCGTGGTTGATATAATCATGGTCGTGGTATTTATAATCATAGTCGTGGTTGTTATAATCATAGTCGTGTTTGTTATATTCATAGATGTGATTCTTATATTCATAGTCGAATTTGTTATAATCATAGTCGTGGTTGTTATAATCATGGTCGTGGTTGCTATAATCATAGTCGTGGTTGTTATAATAATGGTCGTGGTTGTTATAATCATGGTCGTGGTTGATATAATCATGGTCGTGGCTGTTATAATCATGGTCGTGGTTGTTGAAATCATATTCGTGGAAGTTATAATTATAGTCGTGGTTGTTATAATCATAGGTGTGGTTGTTATAATCATGGTCGTGAGAGTTATAATCATGGACGTGGTTGTTATAATCTTGGTCGTGATCGGTATAATCACAGTCGGGGTTGTTATAATCATATTCGTGGTTGTTATAATCATGGGTCGTGGTTATGATCATAATCGTGGTTGTTATAATCATGGTCGTGGTTGTTATAATCATGATTGTGGTTTTTATAATCACAGTCGTGGTTGATATAATCATGGTCGTGGTATTTATAATCATAGTCGTGGTTGTTATAATCATAGTCGTGTTTGTTATATTCATAGATGTGCTTCTTACATTCATAGTCGAGCTTGTTATAATCATATTCGTGGTTGTTATAATCATGGTCGTGGTTGCTATAATCATAGTCGTGGTTGTTATAATAATGGTTGTGGTTGCTATAATCATGGTCGTGGTTGATATAATCATGGTCGTGGTTGTTATAATCATGGTCGTGGTTATTGTAATCATAGTAGTGGTTGTTATAATCATATTCTTGGTTGTTATAATCATGGTCGTGGTTGCTATAATCCTGATCGTGGTTGTTATAATCATGGACGGTGTTGTTATAATCATATTCGTGGTTGTTATAATTATGGTCGTGGTTGTTATATTCATGGTTGTGGTTGTTATAATCATAGTCGTGATTGTTATAATCATGGTCATAGTTGTTATAACCATGATCGTGGTTGTTATTAATCATGGTCGTGGTTGTTATATTCATGGTTGTGGTTGTTATAATCATAGTCGTGGTTGTTATAATAATGGGCGTCGTTGGTATAATCATGGTCGTCGTTGTTATAATCATAGTCTTGGTTGTTATAATCATAGTCGCGGTTCTTATAATCATAGTAGTGGTTGCTATAATCATAGTTGTGGTGATGATCATGGTCGTGTTTGTTATAATCATATTCGTGGTTGTTATAATCAGGCAAGTGAGTGTAATACTCATGGACGTGGTTGTTATAATCATATTCGTGGTTGTTATAATCATGGTCGTGAGTGTTATAATCATGGTCCTGGTTGTTAAAATCATATTCGTGATTGTTATAATTATTGTCGTGGTTGTTATAATCATATCCGTGGTAGTTAAAATCATGGTCGTGAGTGTTATAATCATGGTCGTTGTTGTTATAATCATATTCGTGGTTGTTATAATCATATTCGTGGTTGTTATAATCATTGTCGTGGTTATGATCATAATCGAGGTTGTTAAAATCATGGTCGTGGTTGTTATAATCATGATTGTGGTTGTTATAATCACAGTCGTGGTTGTTATATTCATGGTTGTGGTTGTTATAATCATGGTCGTGGTTGATATAATCATGGTCGTGGTTGTAATAATCATGGTCGTGGTTATTGTAATCGTAGTAGTGGTTGTAATAATCATATTCTTGGTTGATATAATCATGGTCGTGGTTGCTATAATCATGATCGTGGTTGTTATAATCATGGACGGTGTTGTTATAATCATATTCGTGGTTGTTATAATTATGGTCGTGGTTGATTATATCATGGTCGTGGTTGTTATAATCATGGTCGTGGTTATTATAATCATAGTCGTGGTTGTTATAATCATATTCTTGGTTGGTATAATCATGGTCGTGGTTGTTATAATCATGGTCGTGGTTGTCATAATCATGGACGTTGTTGCTATAATCATATTCGTGATTGTTATAATTATGGTCGTGGATGTTATATTCACGGTTGTGGTTGTTATAATCATAGACGTGATTGTTATAATAATGGTCATGGTTGTTATAACCATGGTCGTGGTTGTTATTAATCATGGTCGTGGTTGTTATACTCATGGTTGTGGTTGTTATAATCATAGTCGTGGTTGATATAATCATGGTCGTGGTTGTTAAGATCATCGTCGTGGTTGATATAATCACAGTCGTGGTTACTATAATCATGGTCGTGGTTTTTATAATCATAGTCGTTGTTATTATAATCATGGTCGTGGTTGTTATAATCACAGTCGTGGTTACTATAATCATGGTCGTGGTTGTTATAATCATAGTCGTTGTTGTTATAATCATGGTCGTGGTTGTTATAATCATAGTCGTGGTTACTATAATCATGGTCGTGGTTGTTATTATCATGGTCGTGGTTGTTATAATCATGGTCGTGGTTGTTATAATCACAGTCCTGGTTATTATAATCATGGTCGTGGATAGTATAGTCATAGTCGTGGTTGTTATAATCATAGTCGTATTGTTATATTCATGGTCGTGCTTGTTAAAATAATTGTCGTGGGTGTTATAATCATGGTCGTGGTTATTATAATCATGGTCGTGGTTGATATAATCATGGTCATGGCTGTTATGTTCATGGTTGTGGTTGATATAATCATAGTCATGGTTGTTATAATCATGGTCGTGGGTGTTATAATCTTGGTCGTGGTTGTTATAATCATGGTCGTGGTTGTTATAATCATATTCGTGGTTGTTATAATCATGGTCGTGGTTATTTTAATCATAGTCGTGGTTGTTATAATCATGGGGGTCGTTGGTATAATCATGGTCGTCGTTGTTATAATCATAGTCTTGGTTGTTATAATCATATTTGCGGTTCTTATAATCATAGTAGTGGTTCTTATAATCATAGTTGTGATTGTTATAATCAATGTTATGGTTGTTATTATCATGGTCGTGGTTGTTATAATCATAGTCGTTGTTGTTATAATCATGGTCGAGGTTGTTATAATCATAGTCGCGGTTGTTATAATCATGGTAGTGGTTGTTATAATCATAGTCGTGGTTGCTATAATCATTGTCGTGGTTGTTATAATCGTGGTCGTGAGTGTTATAATCATGGTCGTGGTTGCAATAATCATAGTCGTGGTTGTTATAATCATAGTCGTGTTTGTTATATTCACAGACATGCTTCTTACATTCATAGTCGAGCTTGTTATAATCATATTCGTGGTTGTTATAATCATGGTCGTGGTTGCTATAATCATAGTCGTGGTTTTTATAATAATGGTTGTGGTTGCTATAATCATGGTCGTGGTTGATATAATCATGGTCGTGGTTGTTATAATCATGGTCGTGGTTATTGTAATCATAGTAGGAGTTGTTATAATCATATTCTTGGTTGTTATAATCATGATCGTGGTTGTTATAATCATGATCGTGGTTGTTATAATCATGGACGGTGTTGTTATAACCATATTCGTGGTTGTTATAATTATGGTCGTGGTTGTTATATTCATGGTTGTGGTTGTTATAATCATGGACGTTGTTGTTATAATCATATTCGTGATTGTTATAATTATGGTCGTGGTTGTTATATTCACGTTTGTGGTTGTTATAATCATAGTCGTGATTGTTATAATCATGGTCATAGTTGTTATAACCATGATAGTGGTTGTTATTAATCATGGTCGTGGTTGTTATATTCATGGTTGTGGTTGTTATAATCATAGTCGTGGTTGTTATAATCATAGTCGTGGTGGGTATAATCATATTCGTGGTTGTTTTATTCATGGTCGTGCTTGATATATTCATGGTCGTGCTTGTTATAATCATAGTCGTGGTTGTTATAATCATGGACGGGGTTGTTATACTCATAGTCGTGGTTGATATAATAATGGTCTTGGTTGTTGTAATCATATTCTTGGTTGTTATACTCATAGTCGTGGTTGTTATAATCATGAGCGTAGTTGTTGTAATCATGGTCGTGGTTGTTATAATCATGGTCGTGGTTGCAATAATCATGGTCGTGGTTGTTATAATAATGGTCGTGGTTGTTATGATCATCGTCGTGGTTGTTATAATCACAGTCGTGGTTACTATAATCATGGTCGTGGTTTTTATAATCATAGTGGTTGTTATTATAATCATGGTCGTGGTTGTTATAATCACAGTCATGGTTACTATAATCATGGTCGTGGTTGTTATAATCATAGTCGTTGTTGTTATAATCATGGTCGTGGTTGTTATAATCATACTCGTGGTTACTATAATCATGGTCGTGGTTGTTATTATCATGGTCGTGGTTGTTATAATCATAGTCGTTGTTGTTATAATCATAGTCGTGGTGGGTATAATCATATTCGTGGTTGCTTTATTCATGGTCGTGCTTGATATATTCATGGTCGTGGTTGTTATGATTATCGTCGTGGTTGCTATAATCACAGTCGTGGTTACTATAATCATGGTAGTGGATTTTTATTCATAGTCGTTGTTATTATAATCATGGTCGTGGTTGTTATAATCACAGTCGTGGTTACTATAATCATGGTCGTGGATTTATATTCATAGTCGTTGTTATTATAATCATGGTCGTGGTTGTTAAAATCACAGTCGAGGTTACTATAATCATGGTCGTGGTTGATATAATCATAGTCGTTGTAGTTATAATCATGGTCGTGGTTGTTATAATCATAGTCGTGGTTACTATAATCATGGTCGTGGTTGTTATTATCATGGTCGTGGTTGTTATAATAATGGTCGTGGTTGTTATAATCACAATCCTGGTTGTTATAATCATGGTCGTGGTTAGTATAGTCATAGTCGTGGTTGTTATAATCATAGTCATGGTTGTTATATTCATGGTCGTGCTTGTTATAATAATGGTCGTGGTTGTTATAATCATGGTCGTGGTTGTTATAATCATGGTCGTGGTTGATATAATCATGGTCATGGTTGTTATATTCATGGTTGTGGTTGTTATAATCATGGTCATGGTTGTTATAATCATGGTCGTGGTTGTTATAATCATGGTCGTGGTTGTTATAATCATGGTCGTGGTTGTTATAATCATATTCGTGGTTGTTATAATCATGGTCGTGGTTCTTTTAATCATAGTCGTGGTTGTTATAATAATGGGCGTCGTTGGTATAATCATGGTCGTCGTTGTTATAATCATAGTCTTGGTTGTTGTAATCATAGTCGCGGTTCTTATAATCATAGTAGTGGTTGTTATAATCATAGTTGTGATTGTTATATTCATGGTTATGGTTGTTATAATCATGGTCGTGGTTGTTATAATCATAGTCGTTGTTATTATAATCATGGTCGTGGTTGTTAAAATCATAGTCGCGGTTGTTATAATCATGGTAGTGGTTGTTATAATCATAGTCGTGGTTGCTATAATCATTGTTGGGGTTGTTATAATCGTGGTCGTGGTTGTTTTAATCACGATCGTGGCTGTTATAATCATGGTCGTGGTTGCTATAATCATGGTCGTGGTTGTTATAACCATGGTCGTGGTTGTTATAATCATCGTCATGGTTATGATCAAAGTCATGGCTGTTATAATCATGGTCATGAGTATCATAATCATAGTCGGGGTTGTTATAATCATAGTCGTTGTTGGTATAATCATGGTCGTGGTTGTTATAATCATAGTCGTGGTTCCTATAATCATGGTCGTGGTTGTTATAATCATGGTCGTAGTTGTTATAATCTTGGTCGTGGTAGTTATAATCACAGTCCTGGTTGTTATAATCATGGTCGTGGTTGTTACAATCATTGTCGTGGTTGTTATAATCATAGTCGTGGTTGATATATTCATAGTCATGGTTGATATATTCAAAGTCGTGGTTGTTATAATCATTGTCGTGGTTGTTATATTCATGGTCGTGCTTGTTATATTCATGGTCCTGGTTGTTATAATCATAGTCGTGGTTGTTATAATCATGGTCGTGGTTGTTATAATCATCGTTGTGGTGATGATCATGGTCGTGGTTGTTATAATCATATTCGTGGTTGTTATGATCAGGGAAGTGAGTGTAATACTCATGGACGTGGTTGTTATAATCATATTCGTGGTTGTTATAATCATGGTCGTGAGTGTTATAATCATGGTCCTGGTTGTTAAAATCATATTCGTGGTTGTTATAATTATAGTCGTGGTTGTTATAATCATAGGTGTGGTTGTTATAATCATGGTCGTGAGTCTTATAATCATGGTCGTTGTTGTTATAATCATGGTCGTGATTGTTATAATCACAGTCGTGGTTGTTACAATCATATCCGTGGTAGTTATAATCATGGTCGTGAGTGTTATAATCATGGTCGTTGTTGTTATAATCATATTCGTGGTTGTTATAATCATATTCGTGGTTGTTATAATCATGGTCGTGGTTATGATCATAATCGTGGTTGTTATAATCATGGTCGTGATTGTTATAATCATGGTTGTGGTTGTTATAATCACAGTCGTGGTTGTTATAATCTTGGTCGTGGTTGTTATAATCATAGTCGTGGTTGTTATAATCATGGTCTTGGTTGATATAATCATGGTCGTGGTTGTTATAATCATGGTTGTGGTTGTTATACTCATGGACGTTGTTGTTGTAATCATATTCGTGATTGTTATAATTATGGTCGTGGTTGTTATATTCACGGCTGTGGTTGTTATAATCATAGTCGTGATTGTTATAATAATGGTTATGGTTGTTATAACCATGGTCGTGGTTGTTATTAATCATGGTCGTGGTTGTTATGCTCATGGTTGTGGTTGTTATAATCATAGTCGTGGTTGATATGATCATGGTCGTGGTTGTTATGATCATCGTCGTGGTTGATATAATCACAGTCGTGGTTACTATAATCATGGTCGTGGTTTTTTATAATCATAGTCGTTGTTATTATAATCATGGTCGTGGTTCTTATAATCACAGTCGTGGTTACTATAATCATGGTCGTGGTTGTTATAATAATAGTCGTTGTTGTTATAATCATGGTCGTGGTTGTTATAATCATAGTCGTGGTTACTATAATCATGGTCGTGGTTGTTATTATCATGGTCGTGGTTGTTATAATCATGGTCGTGGTTGTTATAATCACAGTCCTGGTTGTTATAATCATGGTCGTGGTTAGTATAGTCATAGTCGTGGTTGTTATAATCATAGTCGTGGTTGTTATATTCATGGTCGTGCTTGTTATATTAATTGTCGTGGTTGTTATAATCATGGTCGTGGTTATTATAATCATGGTCGTGGTTGATATAATCATGGTCATGGTTGTTATATTCATGGTTGTGGTTGTTATAATCATAGTCATGTTTGTTATAATCATGGTCGTGGTTGTTATAATCATGGTCGTGGTTGTTATAATCATGGTCGTGGTTGTTATAATCATATTCGTGGTTGTTATAATCATGGTCGTGGTTCTTTTAATCATAGTCGTGGTTGTTAAAATCATCGGCGTCGTTGGTATAATCATGGTCGTCGTTGTTATAATCATAGTCTTGGTTGTTATAATCATAGTCGCGGTTCTTATAATCATAGTAGTGGTTGCTATAATCATAGTTGTGATTGTTATAATCATGGTTATGGTTGTTATAATCATGATCGTGGTTGTTATAATCATAGTCGTTGTTGTTATAATCATAGTCGTGGTTGCTATAATCATTGTCGTGGTTGTTATAATCGTGGTCGTGGTTATTTTAGTCACGATCGTGGCTGTTATAATCATGGTCGTGGTTGCTATGATCATGGTCGTGGTTGTTATAACCATGGTCGTGGTTGTTATAATCATCGTCATGGTTATGATCAAAGTCATGGTTGTTATAATCATGGTCATGAGTATTATAATCATAGTATGGGTTGTCATAATCATAGTCGTTGTTGTTATAATCATGGTCGTGGTTGTTATAATCATAGTCGTGGTTCCTATAATCATGGTCGTGGTTGTTATAATCATGGTCGTAGTTTTTATAATCTTAGTCGTGGTTGTTATAATCACAGTCCTGGATATTATAATCATGGTCGTGGTTGTTATAATCATAGCCGTGGTTGATATAATCATAGTCGTGGTTGATATAATCATAGTCGTGGTTGATATATTCAAAGTCGTGGTTGTTATAATCATGGTCGTGGTTGTTATATTCATGGTCGTCGTTGTTATAATCATAGTCTTGGTTGTTATAATCATAGTCGCGGTTCTTATAATCATAGTAGTGGTTGTTATAATCATAGTTGTGATTGTTATAATCATGGTTATGGTTGTTATAATCATGATCGTGGTTGTTATAATCATAGTCGTTGTTGTTATAATCATAGTCGTGGTTGCTATAATCATTGTCGTGGTTGTTATAATCGTGGTCGTGGTTATTTTAATCACGATCGTGGCTGTTATAATCATGGTCGTGGTTGCTATGATCATGGTCGTGGTTGTTATAACCATGGTCGTGGTTGTTATAATCATCGTCATGGTTATGATCAAAGTCATGGTTGTTATAATCATGGTCATGAGTATTATAATCATAGTGTGGGTTGTCATAATCATAGTCGTTGTTGTTATAATCATGGTCGTGGTTGTTATAATCATAGTCGTGGTTCCTATAATCATGGTCGCGGTTGTTATAATCATGGTCGTAGTTTTTATAATCTTGGTCGTAGTTGTTATAATCACAGTCCTGGATACTATAATCATGGTCGTGGTTGTTATAATCATAGCCGTGGTTGATATAATCATAGTCGTGGTTGATATAATCATAGTCGTGGTTGATATATTCAAAGTCGTGGTTGTTATAATCATGGTCGTGGTTGTTATATTCATGGTCGTGCTTGTTATATTCATGGTCGTGGTTGTTATAATCATAGTCGTGGTTGTTATAATCATAGTCGTGGTTGCTATAATCATAGTAGTGGTTGTTATAATCATAGTTGTGATTGTTATAATCATGGTTATGGTTGTTATAATCATAGTCGTTGTTGTTATAATCATAGTCGTGGTTGCTATAATCATTGTCGTGGTTGTTATAATCGTGGACGTGGTTATTTTAATCACGATCGTGGCTGTTATAATCATGGTCGTGGTTGCTATGATCATGGTCGTGGTTGTTATAACCATGGTCGTGGTAGTTATAATCATCGTCATGGTTATGATCAAAGTCATGGTTGTTATAATCATGGTCATGAGTATTATAATCATAGTGTGGGTTGTCATAATCATAGTCGTTGTTGTTATAATCATGGTCGTGGTTGTTATAATCATAGTCGTGGTTGTTATAATCATAGACATGGTTGATATAATCATGGTCGTAGTTGTTATAATCTTGGTCGTGGTTGTTATAATCACAGTCCTGGATATAATAATCATGGTCGTCGTTGTTATAATCATAGCCGTGGTTGATATAATCATAGTCGTGGTTGATATAATCATAGTCGTGGTTGATATATTCAAAGTCGTGGTTGTTATAATCATGGTCGTGGTTGTTATATTCATGGTCGTGCTTGTTATATTCATGGTCGTGGTTGTTATAATCATAGTCGTGGTTGTAATAATCATGGTCGTGGTTGTTATAATCATCGTTGTGGTCATGATCATGGTCGTGGTTGTTATAATCATGGTCGTGAGTGTTATAATCTTGGTCATGGTTGTTGTAATCATATTCGTGGTTGTTATAATCATCGTCGTCGTTGTTATAATCATTTTCGTGGTTGTTATAATTAGGGAAGTGAGTGTAATACTCATGGTCGTGGTTGTTATAATCATATTCGTGGTTGTTATAATCATGGTCGTGAGTGTTATAATCATGGTCCTGGTTGTTAAAATTATATTCATGGTTGTTATAATTATAGTCATGGTTGATATAATCATAGGTGTGGTTGTTATAATCATTATCGTGAGTCTTATAATCATGGTCGTTGTTGTTATAATCATGGTCGTGGTTGTTATAATCACAGTCGTGGTGGTCATAATCATATTCGTGGTAGTTATAATCATGGTTGTGAGTGTTATAATCATGGTTGTTGTTGTAATAATCATATTCGTGGTTGTTATAATCATATTCGTGGTTGTTATAATCATGATCGTGGTTATGATCATAATCGTGGTTGTTATAATCATGGTCGTGGTTTTTATAATCACGATTGTGATTGTTTTAATCACAGTCGTGGTTGTTATAATCATGGTCGTGGTTGTTATAATCAAAGTCGTGGTTGTTATAACCTTAATCGTGTTTGTTATATTCATAGATGTTATTCTTATATTCATAGTCGAGCTTGTTTTAATCATAGTCGTGGTTGTTATAATAATGGTCATGGTTGTTATAATCATGGTCGTGGTTGTTATTAATCATGGTCGTGCTTGTTATATTCATGGTTGTGGTTGTTATAATCATAGTCGTGGTTGTTATAATCATGGTCGTGGTTGTTATAATCATGGTCGTGGTTGTTATATTCATGGATGTGGTTGTTTTAATCATAGTCGTGGTTGTTATAATCATGGTCGTGGTTGTCATAATCATGGTCGTGGTTGTTATAATCATAGTCGTGGTTGTTATAATCATAGTCGTGAGTGTTATATTCATGGACGTGGTTGTTATAATCATGGTCGTGGTTGTTATAATCATGGTCGCAGTTGTTATAATTTTGATCGTGAGTGTTATAGTCATAGTCGTGGTGGGTATAATCATATTCGTGGTTGTTTTATTCATGGTCGTGCATGATATATTCATGGTCGTGCTTGTTATAACCATAGTCGTGGTTGTTATAATCATGGACGTGGTTATTATATGCATAGTAGTGGTTGATATAATAATGGTCTTGGTTGTTATAATCATATTCTTTGTTGTTATAATCATGGTCGTGGTTGTTATAATCATTGTCGTGGTTGCTATAATCATGGTCGTGGTTGTTATAATCATGGTCGTGGTTGTTTTGATCATCGTCGTGGTTGTTATAATCACAGTCGTGGTTACTATAAACATGGTCGTGGTTGTTATAATCATAGTCGTTGTTGTTATAATCATGGTCGTGGTTGTTATAATCATAGTCGTGGTTACTATAATCATAGTCGTGGTTGTTATAATCATGGTCGTGGTTGTTATAATCATGGTCGTGGTTGTTATAAATACAGTAATGGTTGTTATAATCATGGTAGTGGTTGTTATAATTATAGTCGTTGTTGTTATAATCATGGTCGTGGTTGTTATAATCAAAGTCGTGGTTACTATAATCATGGTCGTGGTTGTTATAATCATGGTCGTGGTTGTTATAATCATGGTCGTGGTTGTTATAAATACAGTAATGGTTGATATAATCATGGTCATGGTTGTTATATTCATGGTTGTGGTTGTTATAATCATAGTCGTGGTTGTTATAATCATGGTCGTGGTTGTTATAATCATGGTCGTGGTTGTTATAATCATGGTCGTGGTTGTTATAATCATATTCGTGGTTGTTATAATCATGGTCGTGGTTCTTTTAATCATTATCGTGGTTGTTATAATCATGGGCGTCGTTGGTATAATCATGGTCGTCGCTGTTATAATCATAGACGTGGTTGTTATAATCATAGTCGCGGTTCTTATAATCATATTCGTGGTTGTTATAATCATGGTCGTGGTTCTTTTAATCATAGTCTTGGTTGTTATAATCATAGTCGTGGTTGCTATAATCATAGTCGAGGTTCTTATAATCATGGTAGTGGTTGTTATAATCATAGTCGTGGTTGTTATAATCATAGTCGTGGTTGTTATAATCATAGTCGTGGTTGATATAATCATAGTCGTTGTTGATATATTCAAAGTCGTGGTTGTTATAATCATGGTCGTGGTTGTTATATTCATGGTCGTGCTTGTTATATTCATGGTCGTGGTTGTTATAATCATAGTCGTGGTTGTTATAATCATGGTGGTGGTTGTTATAATCATCGTTGTGGTGATGAACATGGTCGTGGTTGATATAATCATATTCGTGGTTGTTATAATCATGGTCGTGAGTGTTATGATCTTGGTCATGGTTGTTGTAATCATATTCGTGGTTGTTATAATCATGGTCGTGGTTGTTATAATCATGGTCGTGGTTGTTATATTCATGGATATGGTTGTTATAATCATAGTCGTGGTTGTTATAATCATGGTCGTGGTTGTTATAATCATGGTCGTGGTTGTTATAATCATAGTCGTGGTTGTTATAATCATAGTCGTGAGTGTTATATTCATGGACGTGGTTGTTATAATCATGGTCGTGGTTGTTATAATCATGGTCGCAGTTGTTATAATTTTGATCGTGAGTGTTATAATCATAGTCGTGGTGGGTATAATCATATTCGTGGTTGTTTTATTCATGGTCGTGCTTGATATATTCATGGTCGTGCTTGTTAAAACCATAGTCGTGGTTGTTATAATCATGGACGTGGTTGTTATACGCATAGTAGTGGTTGATATAATAATGGTCTTGGTTGTTATAATCATATTCTTTGTTGTTATAATCATAGTCGTGGTTGTTATAATCATGATCGTAGTTGTTGTAATCATGGTCGTTGTTGCTATATTCATTGTCGTGGTTGCTATAATCATGGTCGTGGTTGTTATAATCATGGTCGTGGTTGTTTTGATCATCGTCGTGGTTGTTATAATCACAGTCGTGGTTACTATAAACATGGTCGTGGTTGTTATAATCATAGTCGTTGTTGTTATAATCATGGTCGTGGTTGTTATAATCATAGTCGTGGTTACTATAAACATGGTCGTGGTTGTTATAATCATGGTCGTGGTTGTTATAATCATGGTCGTGGTTGTTATAAATTCAGTAATGGTTGTTATAATCATGGTAGTGGTTGTTATAATTATAGTCGTCGTTGTTATAATCATGGTCGTGGTTGTTATAATCAAAGTCGTGGTAACTATAATCATGGTCGTGGTTGTTATAATCATGGTCGTGGTTGTTATAATCATGGTCGTGGTTGTTATAAATACAGTAATGGTTGATATAATCATGGTCATGGTTGTAATATTCATGGTTGTGGTTGTTATAATCATAGTCGTGGTTGTTATAATCATGTTCGTGGTTGTTATAATCATGGTCGTGGTTGTTATAATCATGGTCGTGGTTGTTATAATCATATTCGTGGTTGTTATAATCATGGTCGTGGTTCTTTTAATCATTATCGTGGTTGTTATAATCATGGGCGTCGTTGGTATAATCATGGTCGTCGTTGTTATAATCATAGTCGTGGTTGTTATAATCATAGTCGCGGTTCTTATAATCATATTCGTGGTTGTTATAATCATGGTCGTGGTTCTTTTAATCATAGTCTTGGTTGTTATAATCATAGTCGTGGTTGTTATAATCATGGTCGTGGTTGTTTTGATCATCGTCGTGGTTGTTATAATCACAGTCATGGTTACTATAAACATGGCCGTGGTTGTTATAATCATAGTCGTTGTTGTTATAATCATGGTCGTGGTTGTTATAATTATAGTCGTGGTTACTATAATCATGGTCGTGGTTGTTATAATCATGGTCGTGGTTGTTATAATCATGGTCGTAGTTGTTATAAATAGAGTAATGGTTGTTATAATCATGGTAGTGGTTGTTATAATTATAGTCGTTGTTGTTATAATCATGGTCGTGGTTGTTATAATCAAAGTCGTGGTTACTATAATCATGGTCGTGGTTGTTATAATCATGGTCGTGGTTGTTATAATCATGGTCGTGGTTGTTATAAATACAGTAATGGTTGATATTATCATGGTCATGGTTGTTATATTCATGGTTGTGGTTGTTATAATCATAGTCGTGGTTGTTATAATCATGGTCGTGGTTGTTATAATCATGGTCGTGGTTGTTATAATCATGGTCGTGGTTGTTATAATCATATTCGTGGTTGTTATAATCATGGTCGTGGTTCTTTTAATCATTATCGTGGTTGTTATAATCACAGTCGTGGTTACTATAATCATGGTCGTGGTTGTTATAATTATAGTCGTTGTTGTTATAATCATGGTCGTGGTTGTTATAATCATATTCGTGGTTACTATAATCATGGTCGTGGTTGTTATTATCATTGTCGTGGTTGCTATAATCATGGTCGTGGTTGTTATAATCACAGTCCTGGTTGTTATAATCATGGTCGTGGTTAGCATAGTCATAGTCGTGGTTGTTATAATCATAGTCGTGGTTGTTATATTCATGGTTGTTATATTAATTGTCGTGGTTGTTATAATCATGGTCGTGGTTATTATAATCATGGTCGTGGTTTATATAATCATGGTCATGGTTGTTATATTCATGGTTGTGGTTGTTATAATCATAGTCATGTTTGTTATAATCATGGTCGTGGTTGTTATAATCATGGTCGTGGTTGTTATAATCATGGTCGTGGTTGTTATAATCATATTCGTGGTTGTTATAATCATGGTCGTGGTTCTTTTAATCATAGTCGTGGTTGTTATAATCATCGGCGTCGTTGGTATAATCATGGTCGTCGTTGTTATAATCATAGTCTTGGTTGTTATAATCATAGTCGCGGTTCTTATAATCATAGTAGTGGTTGTTATAATCATAGTTGTGATTGCTATAATCATGGTTATGGTTGTTATAATCATGATCGTGGTTGTTATAATCATAGTCGTTGTTGTTATAATCATAGTCGTGGTTGCTATAATCATTGTCGTGGTTGTTATAATCGTGGTCGTGGTTATTTTAATCACGATCGTGGCTGTTATAATCATGGTCGTGGTTGCTATAATCATGGTCGTGGTTGTTATAACCATGGTCGTGGTTGTTATTATCATCGTCATGGTTATGATCAAAGTCATGGTTGTTATAATCATGGTCATGAGTATTATAATCATAGTCTGGGTTGTCATAATCATAGTCGTTGTTGTTATAATCATGGTCGTGGTTGTTATAATCATAGACATGGTTGATATAATCATGGTCGTAGTTGTTATATTCTTGGTCGTGGTTGTTATAATCACAGTCCTGGATGTTATAATCATGGTCGTGGTTGTTATAATCATAGTCGTGGTTGATATAATCATAGTCGTGGTTGATATAATCATAGTCGTGGTTGATATATTCAAAGTCATGGTTGTTATAATCATGGTCGTGGTTTTTATATTCATGGTCGTGCTTGTTATATTCATGGTCGTGGTTGTTTTAATCATAGTCGTGGTTGTTATAATCATGGTCGTGGTTGTTATAATCATCGTTGTGGTGATGATCATGGTCGTGGTTGTTATAATCATGGTCGTGAGTGTTTTAATCTTGGTCATGGTTGTTGTAATCATATTCGTGGTTGTTTTAATTGTTAGGTTCTGAATAATAAGTTCTATATACAGGAGAGAACACAAACACCTGTTTAGTTTTGTAGGTTCGGTTTACTGGATAAGAGTATGTACACAGAGGGAAGCAGCGGTCTCCCTGGCTAGGCTCCTTGTCAACTGCTATAGGCGACGTATGGCAAGTGATACATTAGCAGCTTCCATACGTCGCCAGGCACATTAATTAAGCATGTGGGATATGGTAATAACATTGCCACACGCTGCTAGCTACATAAATGGAGCACATACATAATATACATACATGATATATAATCCAGCATACATAATATACATACACCTCCCTCCCCCCTATACGCTCATAGCAAAGTCTTGAGCGGACCTTTTCTTTTGGATCCGTTCTGAGCGTCGAGGGACTTCATCACTGGGAAGGGTATGGGACTCAACACTGGTGGCGGGGCCAGCAGAAGGCATTGTTACGGGTCGGAGAAAACGGCGGTTCCTCCACCACACACGACCACTGGGTAACCGCACCTGGTAGTCCCGTGACCTGCCGAGACCCATGACTACGCCTACTTTGTCCCAACGTAGGGAGGTCGGGTCCTGAACACGGACTTGGGTGCCGACACTCAACCTGGGGAGAGAACGGGCGTGGTCATTGTAGCGGGCGACGACGTCCTGAACACGTTCGGCGGCTCGGCGATCACAATCCTCTGTCTTGGCCTGCCACTCCTTGGAGAAGGATTGAGGGTGAGCAGGGACACAAGAACGAAGGGGGCGTCCATACAAAACCTGGGCAGGGGAGCGTCCGGTGTAGTTAGGTGTGTTGCGGAGTTCAAGAAGACCCCTGTCGAAGGCCTCGCAGTCAATGTTCCCAGAAGGGGCCACCTTAAGGATGAGGTGCTTCAGGGATTTGACAGCAGCCTCAGCGTGGCCGTTGGACTGCGGGTAATGGGGCGATGACAACACATGCCGGACTCCCCATCGGTCAAGGAACACAGCAAAGTCCCGGCTTGTGAACTGAGGCCCTCCGTCGGTTCGCAGGCGTACAGGAACGCCCACGTCACGGAAGTAGTGGCGGAACTTGCTGATGGTGGCGGCAGACGTCGTGTCATTACCGCACTTGATGACAACCGGCCAACCAGAGAGACGGTCGACGATAACGAGGAAGGACTTTCCTGACACACAGAAAAAGTCGGCCGACACAGACTCAAAGGGGCGGGTGGGGTTGTCGTCACTCATGAAGGGTTCCTGCTGCTGGCTGGGTTGTAATACTTGGCAGGGCTCACACGCACGGACAACATTGGAGATGTCGGAGTTGATGCCGGGCCAGAACACAGTCTGTCGTGCACGTCGTTTGGTGGCCTCAGCTCCACGGTGACTGTCGTGAAGGCGGGCCAAGGCGTGGGGACGTGATGCAGCAGGGACAACTACACGTGCTCCGTACAGAACAAGGTCTCCGTCGCAGTAGAGTTCATCGCGGAGTTTCCAATACGGGAGCAGGGTGTTGTGAAGATCGTAGCGGTTGCTAGGAAATCCATTCCTCACACACTCGACGAGTCGGACATAGGAAGGGTCATCTCGGGCCGCTGTTCGAAGGTCCTCCATTGCCTTGTCGTCATCTGGTGACAGGTCCGAACGAAGGGATTGGACGGCATGGAGAGTGACCACAGTCCTGACGGAAAGAGCGAGGTCGGCGTCGAGTACATGGTCTTCTGGAGTAGGGCGGCTGACAGGGGAGCGGGATAAGGCATCAGGGATGCAGAGCTCCTTGCCAGCACGCCACACTGCAGTGAAGATGTACGCCGAGAGCTTCTCTTTCAGACGCTGGAGGCGAGGGTTCTCAACGGCGTCTAGCGTGTAGTGGTTGAGGATCGGGACTAGCGGGCGATGGTCGGTCACTAGGTGAAAGTGTTGCAGGCCTATGAGGTAAAACCTGCACTTGGACATCGCCCAAACCACAGCCAACAGCTCCAACTCAATAGTGGCGTAGCGCGTCTCAGTGTCAGCGAGGAAACGCGAGCCACACTGGACGAGCCGGAACTGCCCTCCACCATGATCCTGCAGTAGGGCGTATCCCACGCCATACAAGCGTGAGGCATCTGTCTGCAGAACTGTCGGCAAGGCTGGGTCAAACGTGGCGAGGACAGGTGGACGAGACAGGGCCTGTTTCACTTGCTGGAAGGCCTTGTCGTGGTCGGGGGTCCACAGGAATGTCCTCTTGGGGCTCATCAGGGGGCGAAGTGGTTGAGCAGCTGCGGAGATGTCCGACGAAAACTCTGCTAACTGGTTGACGAGACCGATGAAGGACCTCAAGTCAGTCAGGTTAGCAGGGGTGGGAAAATCCGTAATGGCGCGGACCTTTTCCGGGTCAGCTGCGATACCATTCCCTGAGAGGGTGTACCCACAAAAGTCAACTGAAGAGCTGGCCAGAACAAACTTGTCGGCATTTAGGGTAATGCCGTGCTTCCGGCACCTGTTGAGTACCTCGTAGATACGGCAGAGGTGATCCATATAATCCTCGTCGTACACGAGTATGTCGTCGACCACTTTCACGCAGTTTGCCAGACCTTGTAGAGCCATATCACCTCGAAGACAGAAAGCGTCTCCTGTAGCGGCGAATCCCATGGGGCCACGGCAATAACTGTAACGTCCATGCTGGGTGATGAAAGTTGTGAGTGGTCGGTCTTCTTCGGCAAGCTCTATCTGCCAGTATCCACACAGGGCGTCCATCGTCGTGAAGAAGCGCGCCTTCGGGTTCACGCTGCGTATGGCTGCAAAGGGCGTGGGAGAAGGGTGCGCAGGACGAGACACCTGATTGTTGAGCTTGGAAAGGTCAGTGGTGATCCGAACACCACCTTTAGGTTTTGCGACGACAACCAACGGGTGACACCATGGAGACGGGTCATCGCCGGTTGGTACAATAATTTCTTGGGCGACCATGGAGTCCAGCTCGTTTTTGACCGCCTCGCGGAAGGCCAGGGGAACCAGTCGAGGGGTGTAAATAGCGAATGGCTTCGCGTCGTCCCTCAGGTGGATCCTCATGGGGGGGCCTGCCATCTTCTTGAGAGGCTTGGATTCCAGAGCGGACTTGGTCACCAGAACGTCGCTGAATTCCTTCAGGAAGTACTTCCGAGCATCCGAAGGAGAGGTGTCACTGGCAAGAGGCAGGGGTAGGGCGGCAGCAGGGTCGTTGCTGCTCCCTTTTTGCACCCTGTTGGCGTGTTTTACCTCAAGAATAGGTTTGGGGAAGTCCTGGGAGATGATGGCCAACTCCTGACAATGTCTGTAGGACAGCAAAGGAGTCTGGACACCGTTATGCACATCAATCCAGGCTTGACACGACCTGTTGCCAAAGGTGACTTGTGCTTGGAGTGAACCCAGGGCCGGGGTCATCTGTGAACCATCTGCCATAAAGCGGAGATCCTTGGGGGGCGGTCCTAGATCACTTGGAGAGAGCCCCAGGCATTGCAAATGCTGGGGACCGATGACTGTAGCATCAGCGCCGGTGTCGGGCAACATCTGAAGACGGGATGACACACCGCCGTAGGTCACAGTGACACTGATATACTGAGGGATTTTGGTCCTGGGACGCTGGGGGGAGCACACATTCCTAATGTGGCTCGAGCGTTGTCAAGAGTCGTCGTACCTCTGATTGGAAGACTGTGGGCGGCCCTCTCTGGTGGAAGGGGGCTGAAGCTTCCGCCGACGCGGTCCCTTGGGTATGTTGGAAGGGCAACACTTGTCATAGTGGCCCAGACGACCACACACATTGCACTGGACGCGTTTGGCTGGGCACCTTACTGTGAGTGACCAGTGGCCCTTACGGTCACAACTGTTGCAGGTAGACTGAGCAGCTGGACACACCTGTGTTCCGTGCTGCTTACCACAGTTGTTGCAAAATAAACCGGGCGTGGACGTGGTGGGCGAAGGCGTAGGAACAGACTTCTTGTCCTTCTTGTACCGGGACACAGCGCGTACAGCTGTAGGGGGAGCACGGATGGCAGAGGTGGCACACCTGGCAGCCTCATAGGAGCAACATATCGTCAACACATCCTTAAGAGAAGAGGAAGAGTCGAGGGAGGTGAGGCGTTGGACAAGTTCCTCGTCCTTAACACCCATCAGGATCACCTGCCTCAACTGGGTCTCCTCGCACTGCTGGTGGTGGCCTGGACATATATCTACCTCTTCCGAGGCTCTCTTAAGACGCACGTAAAAGGCATCAAAAGACTCACCCTCCATCTGTCTGCAGCTAAACAATTCCCTCCTGTGCAGAGCTTCATTCTGCTGTCCTTTGATGTGCCGTTGTAGAACGTCGAGTACCTCCTCTA
This sequence comes from Homarus gammarus, assembly GCA_958450375.1. Taxonomy (NCBI): domain Eukaryota; kingdom Metazoa; phylum Arthropoda; class Malacostraca; order Decapoda; family Nephropidae; genus Homarus; species Homarus gammarus. The sequence goes on along the minus strand of CAUDMG010002350.1, from coordinate 645,310 downwards.
CAGACAGCAAAGAGGTTGGGGGTACCTGCAACGTATGTTCCAAGACACGCTGAATTTCCAAGGACAGGCACATACGCAGCTGGATGAGTTGTTTAGGCTGTGACAAACTCTGGAGGTCCACCATTGTAGAATAATCAGTCCACCGTCGCCGCCATTCACGAAAAGTCTGGAAAGTCTCATCAGGCTTCAAGATGGGCGGCGTTTGAGCTGCTGCTTTAGGTGGGGCTGGGGGGCGTGAAGGAAGCATGGATGAGGTATCTGAACCAGTCAGTACCGAGGCAGTGTTAGAGCCAGGGGCTTGGTTAACAGTGAGGCGAGATATCAAGGCTTCAAACCGTTCACTGTCTTCCAATCTCCGTTGGTTGTCTCGTTCTGCCTCTGCTTGCCTTCTGTGCTCATCCGCCAAACGTCTGTGGGCTTCAACCTCGCGTTTCTCATCTCTCATAAACTTCAGTAAAGCAATTATCTCTGGAGACAACGCTGAATATTGAGGTGAGGGACTGCGCGATGTGGGGGCTGGAGCGTCGTGGCCGGCCTGGTCATCCATCTCTGCGGGGCTATCACCCGCCTGAGTCATCCAGACGCTGGGTCCACGGCTACGTAAGGCGTGAGACATAACTACTTCCTCTGTGTACTATGTCTTAAATCAGTGTTGACCGGTCAGCCCGTCGCATCAACAAGATTTCAGACAAAAAATTAATTAAATACACAGATAAGTAGGTTATATATATAATATATATATAAGGAAGCCGCGCGGTCAGCGAGTGTTAGTACATGTATGTGTGTGAGTGTGTGTGTGGTGTCCCGGGCGGGCAAAGCGTCTCGCCCCAGCTGTGAGGGGGGGTGGAGGCGGCGCTGTGAGGGGGTGGGGGGAGAGGCGCGGCGACTCCCAGTCAGTCCAGTTACCCTCAGAACGCGGTCAGAGACGGGTGCACTGAACTCTACTCCTTACAAATGCCCAGAACGTGCCGTATACCTTGGGAATCCTTTAGAACAAGGTCACACATGAATGGCACGAAACACACAATGCGCTAAACACTTCACAGAAAATCACTGTCACTGACACTGCTCAAAGTTGCTGAAATTCTTCGAGGAGAGATGGCGCGGGAGTTGACCCAAGCGAGAGTCCATAGAGGCCATAGCCGGCTTTCCACAAAGTTTACGCTATCACTCGTAATTATCCAGTAAGATCGGATCACTGCGCCATGTTAGGTTCTGAATAATAAGTTCTATATACAGGAGAGAACACAAACACCTGTATAGTTTTGTAGGTTCGGTTAACTGGATAAGAGTATGTACACAGAGGGAAGCAGCGGTCTCCCTGGCTAGGCTCCTTGTCAACTGCAATAGGCGACGTATGGCAAGTGATACATTAGCAGCTTCCATACGTCGCCAGGCACATTAATTAAGCATGTGGGATATGGTAATAACATTGCCACACGCTGTTAGCTACATAAATGGAGCACATACATAATATACATACATGATATATAATCCAGCATACATAATATACATACAATAATCATCGTCGTCGTTGTTATAATCATTGTCGTGGTTGTTATAATCAGGGAAGTGAGTGTAATACTCATGGTCGTGGTTGTTATAATCATATTCGTGGTTGTTATAATCATGGTCGTGAGTGTTATAATCATGGTCCTGGTTGTTAAAATTATATTCGTGGATGTTATAATTATAGTCATGGTTGATATAATCATAGGTGTGGTTGTTATAATCATTGTCGTGAGTCTTATAATCATGGTCGTTGTTGTTATAATCATGGTCGTGGTTGTTATAATCACAGTCGTGGTTGTTATAATCATATTCGTGGTAGTAATAATCATGGTTGTGAGTGTTATAATCATGGTTGTTGTTGTTATAATCACATTCGTGGTTTTTATAATCATATATGTGGTTGTTATAATCATGGTCGTGGTTATGATCATAATCGTGGTTGTTATAATCATGGTCGTGGTTTTTATAATCACGATTGTGATTGTTATAATCACAGTCGAGGTTGTTATAATCATGGTCGTGGTTGTTATAATCGAAGTCGTGGTTGTTATAACCTTAATCGTGTTTGTTATATTCATAGATGTTATTCTTATATTCATAGTCGAGCTTGTTTTAATCATATTTGTGGTTGTTATAATAATGGTCATGGTTGTTATAATCATGGTCGTGGTTGATATAATCATGGTCGTGGTTGTTATAATCATGGTCGTAGTTATTATAATCATAGTCGTGGTTGTTATAATCATATTCTTGGTTATTATAATCATGGTCGTGGTTGTTAAAATCATGGTCGTGGTTGTTATAATCATGGACGTTGTTGTTATAATCATATTCGTGATTGTTATAATTATGGTCGTGGTTGTTTTATTCACGGTTGTGGTTGCTATAATCATAGTCGTTATTGTTATAATAATGGTCATGGTTGTTATAACCATGGTCGTGGTTGTTATTAATCATGGTCGTGCTTGTTATATTCATGGTTGTGGTTGTTATAATCATAGTTGTGGTTGTTATAATCATGGTCGTGGTTGTTATAATCATGGTCGTGGTTGTTATATTCATGGATGTGGTTGGTATAATCATAGTCGTGGTTGTTATAATCATGGTCGTGGTTGTTATAATCATGGTCGTGGTTGTTATAATCATAGTCGTGGTTGTTATAATCATAGTCGTGAGAGTTATATTCATGGACGTGGTTGTTATAATCATGGTCGTGGTTGTTATAATCATGGTCGCAGTTGTTATAATTTTGATCGTGAGTGTTATAATCATAGTCGTGGTGGGTATAATCATATTCGTGGTTGTTTTATTCATGGTCGTGCTTGATATATTCATGGTCGTGCTTGTTATAACCATAGTCGTGGTTGTTATAATCATGGACGTGGTTGTTATACGCATAGTAGTGGTTGATATAATAATGGTCTTGGTTGTTATAATCATATTCTTTGTTGTTATAATCATGGTCGTGGTTGTTATAATCATGATCGTAGTTGTTGTAATCATTGTCGTTGTTGTTATAATCATTGTCGTGGTTGCTATAATCATGGTCGTGGTTGTTATAATCATGGTCGTGGTTGTTTTGATCATCGTCGTGGTTGTTATAATCACAGTCGTGGTTACTATAAACATGGTCGTGGTTGTTATAATCATAGTCGTTGTTGTTATAATCATGGTCGTGGTTGTTATAATCATAGTCGTGGTTACTATAATCATGGTCGTGGTTGTTATAATCATGGTCGTGGTTGTTATAATCATGGTCGTGGTTGTTATAAATACAGTAATGGTTGCTATAATCATGGTAGTGGTTGTTATAATTATAGTCGTTGTTGTTATAATCATGGTCGTGGTTGTTATAATCAAAGTCGTGGCTACTATAATCATGGTCGTGGTTGTTATAATCATGGTCGTGGTTGTTATAATCATGGTCGTGGTTGTTATAAATACAGGAATGGTTGATATAATCATGGTCATGGTTGTTATATTCATGGTTGTGGTTGTTTTAATCATAGTCGTGGTTGTTATAATCATGGTCGTGGTTGTTATAATCATGGTCGTGGTTGTTATAATCATGGTCGTGGTTGTTATAATCATATTCGTGGTTGTTATAATCATGGTCGTGGTTCTTTTAATCATTATCGTGGTTGTTATAATCATGGGCGTCGTTGGTATAATCATGGTCGTCGTTCTTATAATCATATTCGTGGTTGTTATAATCATGGTCGTGGTTTTTTTAATCATAGTCTTGGTTGTTATAATCATAGTCGTGGTTGTTTTAAGCATAGTCGAGGTTCTTATAATCATGGTAGTGGTTGTTGTAATCATAGTCGTGGTTGTTATAATCATAGTCGTGGTTGTTATAATCATAGTCGTGGTTGACATAATCATAGTCGTTGTTGATATATTCAAAGTCTTGGTTGTTATAATCATGGTCGTGGTTGTTATATTCATGGTCGTGCTTGTTATATTCATGATTGTGGTTGTTATAATCATAGTCGTGGTTGTTATAATCATGGTGGTGGTTGTTATAATCATCGTTGTGGTGATGATCATGGTCGTGGTTGTTATAATCATATTCGTGGTTGTTATAATCATGGTCGTGAGTGCTATGATCTTGGTCATGGTTGTTGTAATCATATTCGTGGTTGTTATAATCATGGTCGTGGTTGTTATAATCATGGTCGTGGTTGTTATAATCATGGTCATGGTTGTTATAATCATGGTCGTGAGTGTAATACTCATGGTCATGGTCGTTATAATCATATTCGTGGTTGTTATAATCATTGTCGTGAGTGTTATAATCATGGTCTTGGTTGTTAAAATCATATTCGTGGTTGTTATAATTAGAGTCGTGGTTGCTATAATCATAGGTGTGGTTGTTATAATCATGGTCGTGAGTGCTATAATCATGGTCGTTGTTGTTATAATCATGGTCGTGGATGTTATAATAACAGTCGTGGTTGTTATTATAATATTCGTGGTTGTTATAATCATGGTCGTGAGTGTTATAATCATGGTCGTTGTTGTTATAATCATAGTCGTGTTTGTTATATTCATAGACGTGCTTCTTTTATTCATAGTCGAGCTTGTTATAATCATAGTTGTGGTTGTTATAATCTTGGTCGTGGTTGCTATAATCATAGTCGTGGTTGGTATAATAATGGTCGTGGTTGTTATAATCAAGGTCCTGGTTGATATAATCATGAACGTGGTTGTTATAATCATGGTCGTGGTTATTATGATCATAGTCGTGGTTGTTATAATCATATTCTTGGTTGTTATAATCATGGTCGTGGTTGTTATAATCATGGTCGTGGTTGATATAATCATGGACGTTGTTGTTATAATCATATTCTTGGTTGATATATTTATGGTCGTGGTTGTTATAATCATGGTCGTGGTTGTTATATTTATGGTTGTGGTTGTTATAATCAAAGTCGTGGTTGTTATAATCATGGCCGTGGTTGTTATAATCATGGTCGTGGTTGTTTTAATCATGGTTTTGGTTGATATAATCATAGTTGTGGTTGTTATATTCATGGTCGTGGTTGTTATAATCATGGTCGTGGTTGTTATAATCATGGTCGTGGTTGATATATTCATAGTCGTGGTTGTTATAATCATGGTCGTGGTTGTTATAATCATCGTTGTGGTGATGATCATGGTCGTGGTTGTTATAATCATATTCTTGGTTGTTATAATCATGGTCGTGAGTGTTATAATCTTGGTCGTGGTTGTTGTAATCATATTCGTGGTTGTTATAATCATGGTCGTGGTTGTTATTATCATGGTCGTGGTTGTTATAATCAGGGAAGTGAGTGTAATACTCACGGTCGTGGTTTATATAATTATATTCGTGGTTGTTATAATCATGGTCGTGAGTGTTATAATCATGGTCGTGGTTGTTAAAATCATATTCGTGGTTGTTATAATTATAGTCTTGTTGTTATAATTATAGGTGTGGTTGTTATAATCATGGTCGTGAGTGTTATAATCATGGACGTTTTTGTAATAAACATGGTTGTGGTTGTTATAATCACTGTCGTGGTTGTTATAATCATATTAGTGGTAGTTATAATCATGGTCGTGTGTGTTATAATCATGGTCGTTGTTGTCATAATCATATTCGTGGTTGTTATAATCATATTCGTGGTTGTTATAATCATGGTCGTGGTTATGATCATAATCGTGGTTGTTGTAATCATGGTCATGGTTGTTATAATCATAGTCGTGGTTGTTATAATTTTAGTCGTGTTTGTTATATTCATAGACGTGATTCTTATATTCATAGTCGAGCTTGTTATAATCATAGTCGTGGTTGTTATAATCATGGTCGTGGTTGCTATAATTATAGTTGTGGTTGTTATAATAATGGTGGTGGTTGTTATAATCATGGTCTTGGTTGATATAATCATGGTCGTGGTTCCTATAATCATAGTCGTGGTTGTTATAATTATGGTCGTGGTTGTTATATTCATGGTCGTGGTTATTATAATCATAGTGGTGGTTGTTATAATCATGGTCGTGGTTGTTATAATCATGATCGTGGTTGTCATAATCAAGGTCGTGGTTGGTATAATCATATTCGTGGTTGGTATAATCATGGCCGTGGTTCTTTTAATCATAGTCGTGGTTGTTATAATCATGGGCGTCGTTGGTATAATCATGGTCGTCGTTGTTATAATCATAGTCGTGGTTGTTATAATCATAGTCGCGGTTCTTATAATCATATTCGCGGTTGTTATAATCATGGTCGTGGTTGTTTTAATCATAGTCGTGGTTGTTATAATCATAGTCGTGGTTGTTATAGTCATAGTCGAGTTTCTTATAATCATAGTAGTGGTTGTTATAATCATAGTCGTGGTTGTTATAATCATAGTCGTGGTTGTTATAATCATAGTCGTGGTTGATATAATCATAGTCGTGGTTGATATATTCAAAGTCGTGGTTGTTATAATCATAATCGTGGTTGCTATAATCATGGTCGTGGTTGTAATAATCATAGTCGTGGTTGTTATAATCATAGTCGTGAGTGTTATATTCATGGACGTGGTTGTTATAATCATGGTCGTGGTTGATATAATCATGGTCGTGGTTGCTATAATCATAGTCGTGGTTGATATAATAATGTTCGTGGTTGTTATAATCATGGTCGTAGTTATTATAATCATAGTCGTGGTTGTTATAATCATATTCTTGGTTGATATAATCATGGTTGTGGTTGTTATAATCATAGTCGTGGTTGTTATAATAATGGTCGTGGTTGTTATAATCATGGTCGTGGTTGTTATTACCATGGTCTTGGTTGATATAATCATTGTTGTGGTTGTTATAATCATGGTCGTGGTTTTTATAATCATGGTCGTGGTTGTAATATTCATGGATGTGGTTGTTATAATCATAGTCGTGGTTGTTATAATCATAATCGTGGTTGTTATAATCATGGTCGCGGTTGTTATAATCATGGTCGTGGTTATTATAATCATAGTCGTGGTTGTTATAATCATAGTCGTGAGTGTTATATTCATGGACGTGGTTGTTATAATCATAGTCGTGGTTGTTATAATCATGGTCGCGGTTGTTATAATTATGATCGTGCGTGTTATAATCATAGTCGTGGTGGGTATAATCATATTCGTGGTTGTTTTATTCATGGTCGTGGTTGTTATAATCACAGTAATGGTTGTTATAATTATGGTCGTGGTTGTTATAATCATAGTCGTGGTTGTTATAATCATAGTCGTGGTTGTTATATTCATGGTCGTGGTTGTTATAATCATGGTCGTGGTTGTTATAATCATGGTCGTGGTTGTTATAATCATGGTCGTGGTTGATATAATCATGGTCATGGTTGTTATATTAATGGTTGTGGTTATTATAATCATAGTCGTGGTTGTTATAATCATGGTCGTGGTTGCTTTGATCATCGTCGTGGTTGTTATAATCACAGTCGTGGTTACTAGAATCATGGTCGTGGTTTTGTATAATTATAGTCTTTGTTATTATATCATGGTCGTGGTTGTTATAATCACAGTCGTGGTTACTATAATCATGGTCCTGGTTGTTATAATCATAGTCGTTGTTGTCATAATCATGATCGTGGTTGTTATAATCATAGTCATGGTTACTATAAACATGGTTGTGGTTGTTATAATCATGGTCGTGGTTGTTATAATCATAGTCGTGGTTGTTATAATCACAGTAATGGTTGTTATAATCAAGGTCGTTGTTGTTATAATCATAGTCGTGGTTGTTATAATCATAGTCGTGGTTGTTATCTTCATGGTCGTGCTTGTTATAATCATGGTCGTGGTTCTTATAATCATGGTCGTGGTTGTTATAATCATGGTCGTGGTTGATATAATCATGGTCATGGTTGCTATATTCATGGTTGTGGTTGTTATAATCATAGTCGTGGTTGTTATAATCATGGTCGTGGTTGTTATAAACATGGTCGTGATTGTTATAATCATGGTCGTGGTTGTTATAATCATATTCTTGGTTGTTATAATCATGGTCGTGGTTCTTTTAATCATAGTCGTGGTTGTTTTAATCATGGGCGTCGTTGGTATAATCATGGTCGTCGTTGTTATAATCATAGTCGTGGTTGTTATAATCATGTTCGTGGTTCTTTTAATCATAGTCGTGGTTGATATAATCATAGTCGTGGTTGCTATAATCATAGTCGAGGTTGTTATAATCATAGTAGTGGTTGTTATAATCATAGTCGTGGTTGTTATAATCATAGTCGTGCTTGTTATAATCATAGACGTGGTTGATATAATCATAGTCGTGGTTGATATAGTCAAAGTCGTGGTTGTTATAATCATAGTCGTGGTTGTTATAATCATGGTGGTGGTTGTTATAATCATCGTTGTGGTGATGATCATGGTCGTGGTTGTTATAATCATATTCGTATTTGTTATAATCATGGTCGTGACAGTTATAATCTTTGTCGGGGTTGTTGTAATCATATTCGTGGTTGTTATAATCATGGTCGTGGTTGTTATAATCATGGTCGTGGTTGTTATATTCATGGTCATGGTTGTTATAATCATGGTAGTGAGTATAATACTCATGGTCGTGGTTGTTATAATCATATTCGTAGTTGTTATAATCATGGTCGTCAGTGTTATAATCATGGTCGTGGTTGTTAAAATCATATTCGTGGTTGTTATAATTACAGTCCTGGTTGTTATAATCATAGGTGTGGTTGTTATAATCATGGTCGTGAGTGTTATAATCATGGTCGTTTTTGTTATAATCATCATGGTCGTGGTTGTTATAATCACAGTCGTGGTAGTTATAATCATATTCGTTGTTGTTATAATCATGGTCGTGAGTATTATAATCATGGTCGTTGTTGTTATAATCATATTCGTGGTTGTTATAATCATATTCGTAGTTGCTATAATCATTGTCGTGGTTATGATCATAATCGTGGTTGTTATAATCATGGTCGTGGTTGTTATAATCATGATTGTGGTTGATATAATCACAGTCGTGGTTGTTATAATCATGGTCGTGGTTGTTATAGTCATAGTCATGGTTGTTATAATCATAGTCGTGTTTGTTATATTCTTAGACGTGCTTCTTTTATTCATAGTCGAGCTTGTTATAATCATAGTCGTGGTTGTTATAATCATGGTCGTGGTTGCTATAATCATAGTCGTGGTTGTTATAATAATGGTAGTGGTTATTATAATCATGGTCGTGGTTGATATAATCATGGTCGTGGTTGTTATAATCATATTCTTGGTTGATATAATCATGGTCGTGGTTGTTATAATCATGGTCGTGGTTGTTATAATCAGGGACGTTGTTGTTATAATCATATTCGTGATTGTTATAATTATGGTCGTGGTTGTTATATTCATGGTTGTGGTTGCTATAATCATGGTCGTAGTTGTTATATTAATGGTTGTGGTTGTTATAATCATAATCGTGATTGTTATAATCATGGTCGTGGTTCTTTTAATCATAGTCGTGGTTGTTTTAATCATATTCTTGGTTTTTATAATCATGGTCGTGGTTGTTGTAATCATGGACGTTGTTGTTATAATCATATTCGTGATTGTTATAATTATGGTCGTGGTTGTTATATTCATGGTTGTGGTTGCTATAATCATGATCGTAGTTGTTATATTCATGGTTGTGGTTGTTATAATCATAATCGTGATTGTTATAATCATGGTAGTGGTTCTTTTAATCATAGTCATGGTTGTTATAATCATATTCTTGGTTGTTATGATCATGGTCGTGAGTGTTATAATCTTGGTCGTGGTTGTTGTAATCATATTCGTGGTTGTTATAATCATGGTCGTGGTTCTTTTAATCATGGTCGTGGTTCTTTTAATCATTGTCGTGGTTGCTATAATCATGGGCGTCGTTGGTATAATCATGGTCGTCGTTGTTATAATCATTGTTGTGGTTGTTATAATCATGGTCATGGTTCTTTTAATCATAGTCGTGGTTGGTATAATCATAGTCGTGTTTGTTATAATCATTGTCGCGGTTCTTATAATATAGTAGTGGATGTTATAATCATAGTCGTGGTTTTTATAATCATAGTCGTGGTTGTTATAATCATAGTCGTGGCTAATATAATCATAGTCGTGGTTGATATATTCAAAGTCGTGGTTGTTATAATCATGGTCGTGGTTGTTATATTCATGGTCGTGCTTGTTATATTCATGGTCGTGGTTGTCATAATCATAGTCGTGGTTGTTATAATCATGGTGGTGGTTGCTATATTCCTCGTTGTGGTGATGATCATTGTCGTGGTTGTTATAATCATATTCGTGGTTGTTATAATCATGGTCGTCAGTGTTATAATCTTGGTGGTGGTTGTTGTAATCATATTCGTGGTTGTTATAATCATGGTCGTGGTTGTTATAATCATGGTCGTGGTTGTTATAATCATGGACATGGTTGTTATAATCATGGTCGTGAGTGTAATACTCATGGTCGTGGTTGTTATAATTACAGTCCTGCTTGCTATAATCATGGTCGTGGTTATGATCATAATCGTGGTTGTTATAATCATGGTCGTGGTTGTTATAATCAAGATTGTGGTTGTTATAATCACAGTCGTGGTTGTTGTAATCATGGTCGTGGTTGTTATAATCATAGTCGTGGTTGTTATAATCATAGTCGTGGTTGTTATAATCATAGTCGTGGTTGTTATGATCATGGTCGTGGTTTGCTATAATCATAGTCGTGGTTATTATGATAATGGTCGTGGTTGTTATAATCATGGTCGTGGTTGATATACTCACGGTCGTGGTTGTTTTAATCATGGTCGTGGTTATTATAATCATAGTCTTGGTTGTTATAATCATGGGCGTCGTTGGTATAATCATGGTCGTGGTTGTTATAATCATGGTCGTGGTTGATATTATCATGGTCGTGGTTGTTATAATCATGATCGTGGTTGTTATAATCATGGTCGTGAGTGTTATAATCATGGTCGTTGTTGTTATAATCATATTCGTGGTTGTTATAATCATATCCGTGGTTGTTATAATCATGGTCGTGGTTATGATCATAATCGTGGTTGTTATAATCATGGTCGTGGTTCTTATAATCATGATTGTAGTTGTTGTAATCACAGTCGTGGTTGTTATAATCATGGTCGTGGTTATTATAATCATAGTCATGGTTGTTATAAACATAGTCGTGTTTGTTATACTTATTGACGTGTTTCTTTTATTCATAGTCGAGCTGGTTGTAATCATAGTTGTTGTTTTTATAATCATGGTCGTGGTTGCTATAATCATAGTCGTGGTTGTTATAATAATGGTAGTGGTTATTATAATCATGGTCGTGGTTGATATAATCATGGTCGTGGTTGTTATAATCATATTCTTGGTTGTTATAATCATGGTCGTGGTTGTTATAATCATGGTCGTGGTTGTTATAATCATGGACGTTGTTGTTATAATCATATTCTTGATTGTTATAATTATGGTCGTGGTTGTTATATTCATGGTTGTGGTTGTTATAATCATGGTCGTAGTTGTTATATTCATGGTTGTGGTTGTTATAATCATATTATTGGTTGTTATAATCATGGTCGTAGTTGTTATAATCATCGTTGTGGTGATGATCATGGTCGTGGTTGTTATAATCATATTCTTGGTTGTTAGAATTATGGTCGTGGTTGTTATTTTCATGGTTGTGATTGTTATAATCATGATCGTGGTTCTTTTAATCATAGTCGTGGTTGCTATAATCATATTCTTGGTTGTTATAATCATGGTCGTCGTTGTTATAATCATCGTTGTGGTGATGATCATGGTCGTAGTTGTTATAATCATATTCGTGGTTGTTATAATCATGGTCGTGAGTGTTATAATCTTGGTCGTGGTTGTTGTAATCATATTCGTGGTTATTATAATCATGGTCGTGGTTGTTATAATCATGGTCGTGGTTGTTATAATCAAGGTCGTGGTTCTTTTAATCATAGTCGTGGTTGGTATAATCATGGTCGCCGTTGTTATAATCATCGTCGTGGTTGTTATAATCATAGTCGCGGTTCTTATAATCATATTCGTGGTTTTATAATCATGGTCGTGGTTCTTTAAATCATAGTCGTGGTTGTTATAATCATAGTCGTGGTTGTTATAATCATAGTCGCGGTTGTTATAATCATAGTCGTGGCTGATATAATCATAGACGTGGTTGATATATTCAAATTCGTGGTTGTTATAATGATGGTCGTGGTTGTTATATTCATGGTCGTGCTTGTTATATTCATGGTCGTGGTTGTTATAATCATAGTCGTGGTTGTTATAATCATGGTGGAGGTTGTTATAATCATCGTTGTGGTGATGATCATGATTGTGTTTGTTATAATCATATTCGTGGTTGTTATAATCATGGTCGTCAGTATAATATTCATGGTCGTGGTAGTTATAATCATATTCGTGGTTGTTATAATCATGGTCGTCAGTGTTATAATCATGGTCGTGGTTGTTAAAATCATATTCGTGGTTGTTATAATTACAGTCTTGGTTGTTATAATCATAGGTGTGGTTGTTATAATCATGGCCGTGAGTGTTATAATCATTGTCGTTGTTGTTATAATCATGGTCTTGGTTATTATAATCACAGTCGTAGTTGTTATAATCATATTCGTGGTTGTTATAATCATGGTCGTGAGTGTTATAATCATGGTCATTGTTGTTATTATCATATTCGTGGTTGTTATAATCATATTCGTGGTTGTTATAATCATGGTCGTTGTTATATCATAATCGTGGTTGTTATAATCATGGTCGTGGTTGTTATAATCATGATTGTGGCTGTTATAATCACAGGCGTGGTTGTTTTAATCATGGTCGTTGTTGTTATAATCATAGTCATGGTTGTTATAATCATAGTCGTGTTTGTTATATTCATAGACGTGATTCTTTTATTCATAGTCGAGCTTGTTATAATCATAATCGTGGTTGCTATAATCATGGGCGTGGTTGCTATAATCATAGTCGTGGTTGTTATAATAATGATAGTGGTTGTTATAATCATGGTCGTGGTTGATATAATCATGGGCGTGGTTGTTATAATTATGGTCGTGGTTATAGTAATCATAGTCGTGGTTGTTATAATCATATTCTTGGTTGTTATAATCATGGTCGTAGTTGTTATAATCATCGTTGTGGTGATGATCATGGTCGTGTTTGTTATGATCATATTCGTGGTTGTTATAATCATGGTCGTGAGTGTTATAATCTTGGTCGTGGTTGTTGTAATCATATTCGTGGTTGTTATAATCATGGTCGTGGTTGTTATAATCATGGTCGTGGTTGTTATAATCATGGTCGTGGTTCTTTTAATCATATTCGTGGTTGGTATAATCATGGTCGTCGTTGTTATAATCATAGTCGTGGTTGTTATAATCATAGTCGCGGTTGTTATAATCAAAGTCGTGGCTGATATAATCATAGTCGTGGTTGATATATTCAATGTCGTGGTTGTTATAATCATGGTCGTGGTTGTTATATTCATGGTCGTGGTTGTTATATTCATGGTCGTGGTTGTTATAATCATAGTCGTGGTTGTTATAATCATGGTGGTGGTTGTTATAATCATCGTTGTGGTGATGATCATGATTGTCTTTGTCATAATCATATTCGTGGTTGTTATAATCATGGTCGTCAGTGTTAAAATCTTGGTCGTGGTTGTTGTAATCATATTCGTGGTTGTTATAGTCATGGTCGTGGTTGTTATAATCATGGTCGTGGTTGTTATAATCATGGTCATGGTTGTTATAATCATGGTCGTCAGTGTAATACTCATGGTCGTGGTTGTTATAATCATATTCGTGGATGTTATGATTACAGTCGTGGTTGTTATAATCATAGGTGTAGTTGTTATAATCATGGCCGTGAGTGTTATAATCATTGTCGTTGTTGTTATAATCATGGTCTTGGTTATTATAATCACAGTCGTGGTTGTTATAATCATATTCGTGGTTGTTATAATCATGGTCGTGAGTGTTATAATCATGGTCGTTGTTGTTATTATCATCTTCGTGGTTGTTATAATCATATTCGAGGTTGTTATAATCATGGTCGTGGTTATGATCATAATCGTGGTTGTTATAATCATGGTCGTGGTTGTTATAATCATGGTCATGGTTGTTATTACCATGGTCGTGGTTGTTATTAATCGTGGTCGTGGTTTTCTATTCATGGTTGTGGTTGTTATAATCATAGTCGTGGTTGTTATAATCATGGGCGTGGTTGTTATAATCATGGTTTTGGTTGATACAATCATAGTTGTGGTTGTTATATTCATGGTCGTGGTTGTTATAATCATAGTCGTGGCTGTTATAATCATAGTCGTGAGTGTTATATTCATGGACGTGGTTGTTACAATCATGGTTGTGGTTATTATAATCATGGTCGCGGTTGTTATAATTATGATCGTGAGTGTTATAATCATAGGCGTGGTGGGTATAATCATATGCGTGGTTGTTTTATTCATGGTCGTGCTTGATATATTCATGGTCGTGCTTGTTATGATCATAGTCGTGGTTGTTATAATCATGGACGTGGTTGTTATACTCATAATCGTGGTTGATATAATAATCGTCTTGGTTGTTATAATCATATTCTTGGTTGTTATATTCATGGTCGTGGCTGTTATATTCATGATCGTTGTTGTTGTAATCATGTTCGTGGTTGTTATATCATTGTCGTGGTTGCTATAATCATGGTCGTGGTTGTTATAATCATGGTAGTGGTTGCTATGATCATCGTCGTGGTGGTTATAATCACAGTCGTGGTTACTATAATCATGGTCGTGTTTTTTTATAATCATAGTCGTTGTTATTATAATCATGGTCGTGGTTGTTATAATCACAGTCGTGGTTACTATAATCATGGTCGTGGTTGTTATAATCATTGTCGTTGTTGTTATAATCATGGTCGTGGTTGTTATAATACTAGTCGTGGTTACTATAATCATGGTCGTGGTTGTTATATTCATGGTCGTGGTTGTTATAATCATGGTCGTGGTTGTTATAATCACAGTCCTGGTTGATGTAATCACGGTCGTGGTTGTTATAATCATAGTCGTGGTTGTTATAATCATATTCCTTGTTGTTATATTCATGGTCGTGCTTGTTATACTAATGGTCGTTGTTGTTATAATCATGGTCGTGGTTGTTATAATCATGGTCGTGGTTGTTATAATCATGGTCGTGGTTGTTATATTCATGGTCGTGCTTGTTATATTCATGGTCGTGGTTGTTATAATCATAGTCGTGGTTGTTATAATCATGGTGGTTGTTGTTATAATCATCGTTGTGGTGATGATTATGATTGTGTTTGTTATAATCATATTCGTGGTTGTTATAATCATGGTCGTCAGTGTTATAATCTTGGTCGTGGTTGTTGTAATCATATTCGTGGTTGTTATAGTCATGGTCGTGGTTGTTATAATCATGGTCGTGGTTGTTATAATCATGGTCATGGTTGTTATAATCATGGTCGTCAGTGTAATACTCATGGTCGTGGTTGTTATAATCATATTCGTGGATGTTATAATCATGGTCGTCAGTGTTATAATCATGGTCGTGGTTGTTACAATCATATTCGTGGATGTTATAATTACAGTCGTGGTTGTTATAATCATAGGTGTGGTTGTTATAATTATGGCCGTGAGTGTTATAATCATTGTCGTTGTTGTTATAATCATGGTCTTGGTTATTATAATCAAAGTCGTAGTTGTTATAATCATATTCGTGGTTGTTATAATCATGGTCGTGAGTGTTATAATCATGGTCGTTGTTGTTATTATCATATTCGTGGTTCTTATCATCATATTCGAGGTTGTTATAATCATGGTCGTGGTTATGGTCATAATCGTGGTTGTTATAATCATGGTCGTGGTTGTTATAATCATGATTGTGGTTGTTATAATCACAGTCGTGGTTGTTATAATCATGGTCGTGGTTGTTATAATCATAGTCATGGTTGTTATAATCATAGTCGTGTTTGTTATATTCATAGACGTGCTTCTTTTATTCATAGTCGAGCTTGTTATAATCATAGTCGTGGTTGCTATAATCATGGTCGTGGTTGCTATAATCATAGTCGTGGTTGTTATAATAATGATATTGGTTGTTATAATCATGGTCGTGGTTGATATAATCATGGTCGTGGTTGTTATAATCATGGTCGTGGTTATAATAATCATAGTCGTGGTTGTAATAATCATATTCTTGGTTGTTATAATCATCGTTGTGGTGATGATCATGGTCATGGTTGTTATAATCATATTCTTGGTTGTTAAAATCATGGTCGTGAGTGTTATAATCTTGGTCGTGGTTGTTGTAATCATATTCGTGGTTGTTATAATCATGGTCGCAGTTGTTATATTCATGGTTGTGGTTGTTATAATCATAGTCGTGATTGTTATAATCATGGTCATGGTTGCTATAACCATGGTCGTGGTTGTTATTAATCATGGTCGTGGTTTTATATTCATGGTTGTGGTTGTTATAATCATAGTCCTGGTTGTTATAATCATGGTCGTGGTTGTTATAATCATGGTCGTGGTTGTTATAATCATGGTCTTGGTTGAAATAATCATAGTTGTGGTTGTTATATTCATGGTCGTGGTTGTTATAATCATAGTCGTGGTTGTTATAATCGTAGTCGTGAGTGTTATATTCATGGACGTGGTTGTTACAATCATGGTTGTGGTTATTATAATAATGGTCGCGGTTGTTATAATTATGATCGTGAGTGTTATAATCATAGGCATGGTGGGTATAATCATATTCTTGGTTGTTATATTCATGGTCGTGGCTGTTATATTCATGATCGTATTTGTTGTAATCATGGCGTGGTTGTTATATCATTGTCGTGGTTGCTATAATCATGGTCGTGGTTGTTATAATCATGGTAGTGGTTGCTATGATCATCGTCGTGGTTTTTATAATCACAGTCTTGGTTACTATAATCATGGTCGTGTTTTTTTTTAATCATAGTCGTTGTTATTATAATCATGGTCGTGGTTGTTATAATCACAGTCGTGGTTACTATAATCATGGTCGTGGTTGTTATAATCATAGTCGTTGTTGTTATAATCATGGTCGTGGTTGTTATAATACTAGTCGTGGTTACTATAATCATGGTCGTGGTTGTTATATTCATGGTCGTGGTTGTTATAATCATGGTCGTGGTTGTTATAATCACAGTCCTGGTTGAAATAATCATGGTCGTGGTTGTTATAATCATAGTCGTGGTTGTTATAATCATATTCCTTGTTGCTATATTCATGGTCGTGCTTGTTATACTAATGGTCGTGGTTGTTATAATCATGGTCGTGGTTGTTATAATCATGGTCGTGGTTGAAATAATCATGGTCGTGGTTGTCATATTCATGGTTGTGGTTTTTATAATCATAGTCGTGGATGTTATAATCATGGTCGTGGTTGTTATAATCATGGTCGTGGTTGTTATAATCATATTCGTGGTTGTTATAATCATGGTCGTGGGTCTTTTAATCATAGTCTTGGTTGTTATAATCATGGGCGTCGTTGGTATAATCATGGTCGTCATTGTTATAATCATAGTCGTGGTTGTTATAATCATAGTCGTGGTTGTTATAATCATGGTCGTGGTTGTTATAATCATGATCGTGGTTGTTAAAATCGTGGTCGTGGTTATTATTATCATTGTCTTGGTTGCTATAATTATGGTCGTGGTTGTTATAATCATGGTCGTGGTTGTTACAATCATCGTCGTGGTGATGATCATAGTCGTGGTTGTTATAATCATAGTAGTGAGTATTATAATCATGGGCGTGGTTGTTATAATCATAGTCGTTGTTGTTATAATCATGGTCGTGGTTGTTATAATCATAGTCGTTGTTACTAAAATCATGGTCGTTGTTGCAATAATCATGGTCGTGGTTGCTAAAATCTTGTTCGTGGTTGTTTTAATTACAGTCCTGGCTGTTATAATCATGGTCGTGGTTGTTATAATCATAGTCGTGGTTGTTATAATCAAAGTCGTGGTTGTTATATTCATGGTCGTGCTTGTTATATTCATGGTCATGCTTGTTATAATCATTGCCGTCATTATGATAATCATGGTCGTGGTTGAAATAATCATAGTCATGGTTGTTATAATATTGGTCGTGGTTGCTATAATCATGGTCGTGGTTGTTATAATCATGGTCGTGGTTGTTATAAACATGGTCGTGGTTGTTATATTCATGGTTGTGGTTGTTATAATCATAGTCGTGGTTGTTATAATCATGATCGTGGTTGTTATAATCATGGTCGTGGTTGTTATAATTATGGTCGTGGTTGCTATAATCATATTCGTGGTTGTTATAATCATGGTCGTGGTTCATATAATCATAGAGTGGTTATTATAATCATGGTCGTGGTTGTTATAATCATGATCGTGGTTGTTAGATTAATGGTAGTGGTTGTTATGATCATCGTCGTGGTTGTTATAATCACAGTCGTGGTTACTATAATCAAAGTCGTGGTTGTTATATTCATGGTCGTGCTTGTTATATTCATGGTCGTGCTTGTTATAATCATAACCGTAATTGTGATAATCATGGTCGTGGTTGAAATAATCATAGTTTTGGTTGTTATAATATTGGTCGTGGTTGCTATAATTATGGTCGTGGTTGTTATAATCATGGTCGTGGTTATTATAATCATGCTCGTGGTTGTTATAATCATGGTAGTGGTTGTTATGATCATCGTCGTGGTTGTTATATCCACAGTCGTGGTTACTATAATCATGGTCGTGGTTTTTTATAATCATAGTCGTTGTTATTATAATCATGGTCGTGGTTGTTATAATCGCAGTCGTGGTTGCTATAATCATGGTCGTGGTTGTAATAATCATAGTCGTTGTTGTTATAATCATGGTCGTGGTTGTTATAATCATAGTCGTGGTTACTATAATCATGGTCATGTTTGTTATATTCATGGTCGTGGTTGTTATAATCATGGTCGTGGTTGTTATAATTATAGTCCTGGATGGTATAATAATCATGGTCGTGGTTGTTATAATCTTAGTCGTGGTTGTTATAATCATAGTCCTTCTTGTTATATTCATGGTCGTGCTTGTTATATTAATGGTCGTGGTTTTTATATTCATGGTCGTGGTTGTTATAATCATGGTCGTGGTTGATATAATCATGGTCGTGGTTGTTATATTCATGGTTGTGGTTGTTATAATCATAGTCGTGGATGTTATAATCATGGTCGTGGTTGTTATAATCATGGTCGTGGTTGTTATAATCATATTCGTGGTTGTTATAATCATGGTCGTGGTTGTTATAATCATGATCGTGGTTGTTATATTTATGGTAGTGGTTGTTATGATCATCGTCGTGGTTGTTATAATCACAGTCTTGGTTACTATAATCATAGTCGTGGTTGTTATATTCATGGTCGTGCTTGTTATATTCATGGTCGTGCTTGTTATAATCATAGCCGTCATTGTGATAATCAAGATCGTGGTTGAAATAATCATAGTTTTGGTTGTTATAATATTGGTCGTGGTTGCTATAATCATGATCGTGGTTGTTATAATCATGGTCGTTGTGGTGATGATCATGGTCGTGGTTGTTATAATCATATTCGTGGTTTTTATAATCATGGTCGTAAGTGTTATAATCTTGGTCGTGGATGTTGTAATCATATTCGTGGTTGTTAAAATCATGGTCGTGGTTGCCATAATCATGGTCGTGGTTGTTATAATCATGGTCGTGAGTGTAGTATTCATGGTCGTGGTTGTTATATTCATATTCGTGGTTTTTATAATCATGGTCGTGAGTGTTATAATCTTGGTCGTGGTTGTTATAATCATAGTCGTGGTTGTTATAATCATAGTCGTGGTTGTTATAATCATAGTCGTGGTTGTTATAATCATGGTCGTGGTTTGCTATAATCATAGTCGTGGTTATTATGATAATGGTCGTGGTTGTTATAATCATGGTCGT
This sequence comes from Homarus gammarus, assembly GCA_958450375.1. NCBI lineage: Eukaryota > Metazoa > Arthropoda > Malacostraca > Decapoda > Nephropidae > Homarus > Homarus gammarus. The sequence continues at coordinate 625,312 of CAUDMG010002350.1, read as the reverse complement.
GGTTGATATACTCATGGTCGTGGTTGTTATAATCATGGTCGTGGTTGTTATAATCATAGTCTTGGTTGTTATAATCATGGTCGTGGTTGTTATAATCATGGTCGTGGTTGTTATAATCATGGTCGTGGTTGTTATAATCATGGTCGTGGTTGTTATAATCATGATCGTGGTTGTTATAATCATGGCCGTGAGTGTTATAATCATGGTCGTTGTTGTTATAATCATATTCGTGGTTGTTATAATCATATCCGTTGTTGTTATAATCATGGTCGTGGTTATGATCATAATCGTGGTTGTTATAATCATGGTCGTGGTTGTTATAATCATGATTGTAGTTGTTATAACCACAGTCGTGGTTGTTATAATCATGGTCGTGGTTATTATAATCATAGTCATGGTTGTTATAACCACAGTCGTGGTTGTTATAATCATGGTCATGGTTGTTATAACCATGGTCGTGGTTGTTATTAATCATGGTCGTGGTTCTATATTCATGGTCGTGGTTGTTATAATCATAGTCGTGGTTGTTATAATCATGGTCGTGGTTGTTATAATCATGGTCGTGGTTGTTATAATCATGGTCGTGGTTGTTATAATCATGGTCGTGGTTGTTATAATCATTCGTGGTTGTGATAATCATGGTCGTTAGTGTTATAATCATGGTCGTGGTTGTTATAATCATAGTCGTGGTTGTTATAATCATGGTCGTGGTTGTTATAATCATGGACGTGGTTGTTACAATCATGGTTGTGGTTATTATAATCATGGTCGCGGTTGTTATAATTATGATCGTGAGTGTTATAATCATAGGCGTGGTGGGTATATTCACATGCGTGGTTGTTTTTTTCATGGTCGTGCTTGATATATTCATGGTCGTGCTTGTTATGATCATAGTCGTGGTTGTTATAATCGTGGACGTGGTTGTTATACTCATAGTCGTGGTTGATGTAATAATTATCTTGGTTGTTATAATCATATTCGTGGTTGTTATATTCATGGTCGTGGTTGTTATAATCATGTCGTGGTTGTTATAATCATGGTCGTGGTTGTTATAATCATGTCGTGGTTGTTATAATCATGGTCGTGGTTGCTATAATCATGGTAGTGGTTGTTATAATCATCGTCGTGGTTATTATAAACAAAGTAGAGGTTAATATAATCATGGTCGTGGTTGTTATAATCATAGTCGTGTGTTATAATCATGGTCGTGGTTGTTATAATCATAGTCGTGGTTGTTATAATCATGGTCGTGGTTGTTATAATCATGGTCGTGGTTGTTATAATCATGGTCGTGGTTGTTATAATCATAGTCGTGGTTGTTATAATCATGGTCGTGGTTGTTATAATCATGGTCGTTGTTGTTATAATCATGGTCGTGGTTGTTATAATACAGTCCTGGTTGTTATAATCATGGTCGTGGTTGTTATAATCATAGTCGTGGTTGTTATAATCATAGTCGTGGTTGTTATAATCATAGTCGTGCTTGTTATATTATTGGTCGTGGTTGTTATAATCATGGTCGTGGTTGTTATAATCATGGTCGTGGTTGTTATAATCATGGTCGTGGTTGTTATAATCATGGTCGTGGTTGTTATAATCATAGTCGTGGTTGTTATAATCATGGTCGTGGTTGTTATAATCATGGTCGTGGTTGTTATTATCATTGTCGTGGTTGTTATAATCATGGTCGTGGTTGTTATAATCATAGTCGTGGTTGTCATAATCATGGTCGTGGTTGGTATAATCATTGTCGTGGTTGTTATAATCATAGTCGTGGTTGTTATAATCATAGTCGTGGTTGTTATAAACATGGACGTAGTTGCTATAATCATGATTGTGGTTGTTAAAATCTTGGTCATGGTTATTATAATCATTGTCGTGGTTGCTTTCATCATGGTCGTGGTTGTTATAATCATGGTCGTGGTTGTTATAATCATCGTCGTGGTTATGATCATAGTCGTGGTTGTTATAATCAAGGTAGTGAGTATTATAATCATGGGCGTGGTTGTTATAATCATAGTCGTTGCTGTTATATTCATGGTCGTGGTTGTTATAATCATAGTCGTTGTTGTTATAATCATGGTCGTTGTTGTTATAATCATGGTCGTGGTTGTTATAATCTTGTTTGTGGTTGTTTTAATTACAGTCCTGGTTGTTATAATCATGGTCGTGGTTGTTATAATCATAGTCGTGGTTGTTATAATCAAAGTCGTGGTTGTTATAATCATGGTCGTGGTTGTTATAATCATGGTCGTGTTGCTATAATCGTAGTCGTGATTGTTATAATCATGGTCGTGGTTGAATAATCATAGTTGTGGTTGTTATAATCATGGTCGTGGTTGTTATAATCATGGTCGTGGTTGTTATAATCATGGTCGTGGTTGTTATAATCATGGTCTTGGTTGTTATATTCATGGTTGTGGATATTATAATCATAGTCGTGGTTGTTATAATCATGATCGTGGTTGTTATAATCATGGTCGTGGTTGTTATAATCATGGTCGTGGTTGTTATAATCATGTCGTGGTTGTTATAATCATGGTCGTGGTTGTTATAATCATAGTCGTGGTTGTTATAATCATGGTCGTGGTTGTTATAATCATGATCGTGGTTGTTATAATCATGGTCGTGGTTGTTATAATCATCGTCGTGGTTGTTATAATCATAGTCGTGGTTGTATAATCATAGTCGTGGTTGTTATAATCATGGTCGTGGTTGTTATAATCATGGTCGTGGTTGTTATAATCATAGTCGTGGTTGTTATAATCATGGTCGTGGTTGTAATAATCATAGTCGTGGTTGTTATAATCATGGTCGTGGTTGTTATAATCATGGTCGTGGTTGCTATAATCATAGTCGTGGTTGTTATAATCATGGTCGTGGTTGTTATAATCATGGTCGTGGTTGTTATAATCATGGTCGTGGTTGTTATAATCATATTCGTGGTTGTCATAATCATAGTCGTGGTTGTTATAATCATGGTCGTGGTTGTTATAATCATGGTCGTTGTTGTTATAATCATAGTCGTGGTTGTTATAATCATGATCGTGGTTGTTATAATCATGGTCGTGGTTGTTATAATCATGGTCGTGGTTGTTATATCATGGTCGTGGTTGTTATAATCATGGTCGTGGTTGTTATAATCATCGTGTGGTGATGATCATGTCGTGGTTGTTATAATCATAGTCGTGGTTGTTATAATCATGGTCGTGGTTGTTATAATCATGGTCGTGGTTGTTATAATCATGGTCGTGGTTGTTATAATCATAGTCGTGGTTGTTATAATCATGGTCGTGGTTGTTATAATCATAGTCGTGGTTGTTATAATCATAGTCGTGGTTGTTATAATCATGGTCGTGGTTGTTATAATCATCGTCGTGGTGTATAATCATGGTCGTGGTTGTTATAATCATAGTCGTGGTTGTTATAATCATGGTCGTGAGTGTTATAATCATGGTCGTGGTTGTTATAATCATAGTCGTGGTTGTTATAATCATGGTCATGGTTGTTATAATCATAGTTGTGGTTGTTATTATCATAGTCGTGGTTGTTATAATCATGGTCGTGGTGTTAAAATCATGGTCGTGGTTGTTATAATCATGTCGTGGTTGTTATATCATGGTCGTGGTTGTTATAATCATGGTCGTGGTTGTTATAATCATGGTCGTGGTTGTTATAATCATGGTCGTGGTTGTTATAATCATGGTCGTGGTTGTTATAATCATAGTCGTGGTTGTTATAATCATAGTCGTGGTGTTATAATCATGGTCGTGGTTGTTATAATCATAGTCGTGGTTGTTATAATCATGGTCGTGGTTATAATCATAGTCGTGGTTGTTATAATCATGGTCGTGGTTGTTATAATCATGGTCGTGGTTGTTATAATCATAGTCGTGGTTGTTATAATCATGGTCGTGGTTGTTATAATCATAGTCGTGGTTGTTATAATCATGGTCGTGGTTGTTATAATCATAGTCGTGGTTGTTATAATCATGGTCGTGGTTGTTATAATCATAGTCGTGGTTGTTATAATCATGGTCGTGGTTGTTATAATCATGGTCGTGGTTGTTATAATCATGGTCGTGGTTGTTATAATCATGGTCGTGGTTGTTATAATCATAGTCGTGGTTGTTATAATCATGGTCGTGGTTGTTATAATCATGGTCGTGGTTGTTATAATCATGGTCGTGGTTGTTATAATCATGGTCGTGGTTGTTATAATCATGGTCGTGGTTGTTATAATCATGGTCGTGGTGTTATAATCATGGTCGTGGTTGTTATAATCATGGTCGTGGTTGTTATAATCATGGTCGTGGTGTATATAATCATAGTCGTGGTTGTTATAATCATGGTCGTGGTTGTTATAATCATGGTCGTGTTGTTATAATCATAGTCGTGGTTGTTATAATCATGGTCGTGGTTGTTATAATCATAGTCGTGGTTGTTATAATCATAGTCGTGTTGTTATATTTAGAGACTTGCTTCTTTTATTCATAGTCGTGGTTGTTATAATCATAGTCGTGGTTGTTATAATCAAGGTCGTGGTTGCTATAATCATAGTCGTGGTTGTTATAATCATGGTCGTGGTTGTTATAATCATGGTCGTGGTTGTTATAATCATGGTCGTGGTTGTTATAATCATAGTCGTGGTTGTTATAATCATAGTCGTGGTTGTTATAATCATGGTCGTGGTTGTTATAATCATGGTCGTGGTTGTTATAATCATATTCGTGGTTGTTATAATCATGAGTCGTGGTTGTTATAATCATGGTCGTGGTTGTTATGATCATGGTCGTGGTTGTTATAATCATGGTCGTGGTTGTTATAATTATGGTCGAAGTTGTCATAATCATCGTTGCGGTGATGATCATGGTCGTGGTTGTTATAATCATATTCGTGGTTGTTATAATCATGGTCGTGGTTGTTATAATCATGGTCGTGGTTGTTATAATCATGGTCGTGGTTGTTATAATCATAGTCGTGGTTGTTATAATCATGGTCGTGGTTGTTATAATCATAGTCGTGGTTGTTATAATCATATTCGTGGTTGTTATAATCATGGTCGTAGTTGTCATAATCATCGTTGTGGTGATGATCATGGTCGTGGTTGTTATAATCATATTCGTGGTTGTTATAATCATGGTCGTGCATGTTATAATCTTGGTCGTGGTTGTTGTAATCATATTCGTGGTTGTTATAATCATGGTCGTGGTTGTTATAATCATAGTCGTGGTTGGCATAATCATGGTCGTCGGTGTTATAATCATAGTCGTGGTTTTATAATCATAGTCGCGGTTCTTATAATCATATTCGTGGTTGTTATAATCATGGTCGTGGTTCTTATAATCATAGTCGTGGTTGTTATAATCATAGTCGTGGTTGTTATAATCATAGTCGTGGTTGTTATAATCATAGTAGTGGTTGTTATAATCATAGTCGTGGTTGTTATAATCATAGTCGTGGTTGTTATAATCATGGTCGTGGTTGTTATATTCATGGTCGTGCTTGTTATATTCATGGTCGTGGTTGTTATAATCATAGTCGTGGTTGTTATATTCATGGTGGTGGTTGTCATAATCATCGTTGTGGTGATGATCATGATTGTGTTTGTTATAATCATATTCGTGGTTGTTATAATCATGGTCGTCAGTGTTATAATCTTGGTCGTGGTTATTGTAATCATATTCGTGGTTGTTATAATCATCGTCGTGGTTATGATCATAGTCGTGGTTGTTATAATCAAGGTAGTGAGTATTATAATCATGGGCGTGGTTGTTATAATCATAGTCGTTGCTGTTATAATCATGGTCGTGGTTGATATAATCATAGTCGTTGTTACTAAAATCATGGTCGTTGTTGTTATAATCATGGTCGTGGTTGTTATAATCTTGTTTGTGGTTGTTTTAATTACAGTCCTGGTTTTATAATCATGGTCGTGGTTGATATAATCTTAGTCGTGGTTGTTATAATCAAAGTCGTGGTTGTTATATTCATCGTCGTGCTTGTTATATTCATGGTCGTGCTTGTTATAATCGTAGCCGTCATTGTGATAATCATGGTCGTGGTTGAAATAATCATAGTCGTGGTTGTTATAATATTGGTCGTGGTAGGCTATAATCATGGTCGTGGTTGTTATAATCATAGTCGTGGTTGTTATAAACATGGTCGTGGTTGTTATATTCATGGTTGTGGTTATTATAATCATAGTCGTGGTTGTTATAATCATGATCGTGGTTGTTATAATCATGGTCGTGTTTGTTATAATTATGGTCGTGGTTGTTATAATCATATTCGTGGTTGTTATAATCATGGTCGTGGTTCTTATAATCATAGTCGTGGTTATTATAATCATGGTCGTGGTTGTTATAATCATGATCGTGGTTGTTATATATATGGTAGTGGTTGTTATGATCATCGTCGTGGTTGATATAATCACAGTCGTGGTTACTATAATCATAGTCGTTGTTGTTATATTCATGGTCGTGCTTGTTATATTCATGGTCGTGCTTGTTATAATCATAGCCGTCATTGTGAAAATCATGGTCGTGGTTGAAATAATCATAGTCGTGGTTGTTATAATATTGGTCGTGGTTGCTATAATCATGGTCGTGGTTGTTATAATCATAGTCGTGGTAGTTATAAACATGGTCGTGGTTGTTATATTCATGGTTGTGGTTATTATAATCATTGTCGTGGTTGATATAATCATGATCGTGGTTGTTATAATCATGGTCGTGTTTGTTATAATTATGGTCGTGGTTGTTATAATCATATTCGTGGTTGCTATAATCATGGTCGTGGTTCTTATAATCATAGTCGTGGTTATTATAATGATGGTCGTGGTTGTTATAATCATGATCGTGGTTGTTTTATATATATGGTAGTGGTTGTTATGTTCATCGTCGTGGTTGTTATAATCACAGTCGTGGTTACTATAATCAGAGTCGTTGTTGTTATATTCATGGTCGTGCTTGTTATATTCATGGTCGTGCTTGTTATAATCATAGCCGTCATTGTGATAATCATGGTCGTGGTTGAAATAATCATAGTTTTGGTTGTTATAATATTGTACGTGGTTGCTATAATCATGGTCGTGGTTGTTATAATCATGGTCGTGGTTGTTATAATCATGGTTGTGGTTGTTATATTCATGGTTGTGGTTGTTATAATGATAGTCGTGGTTGTTATAATCATATTCGTGGTTGTTATAATCATGGTCGTGGTTCTTATAATCATAGTCGTGGTTATTATAATGATGGTCGTGGTTGTTATAATCATGATCGTGGTTGTTTTATATATATGGTAGTGGTTGTTATGTTCATCGTCGTGGTTGTTATAATCACAGTCGTGGTTACTATAATCAGAGTCGTTGTTGTTATATTCATGGTCGTGCTTGTTATATTCATGGTCGTGCTTGTTATAATCATAGCCGTCATTGTGATAATCATGGTCGTGGTTGAAATAATCATAGTTTTGGTTGTTATAATATTGTACGTGGTTGCTATAATCATGGTCGTGGTTGTTATAATCATGGTCGTGGTTGTTATAATCATGGTTGTGGTTGTTATATTCATGGTTGTGGTTGTTATAATGATAGTCGTGGTTGTTATAATCATGGTCATGGTTGTTATAGTCATGGTCGTTGTGGTGATGATCATGGTAGTGGTTGTTAAAATCATATTCGTGGTTTTTATAATCATGGTCGTAAGTGTTATGATCTTGGTCGTGCATGTTGTAATCGTATTCGTGGTTGATATAATCATGGTCGTGGTTGTTATAATCATTGTCGTGGTTGTTATAATCATATTCGTGGTTTTTATAATCATGGTCGTGAGTGTTATAATCTTGGTCGTGGTTTTGTAATCATATTCGTGGTTGTTATAATCATGGTCGTGGTTGTTATAATCATGGTCGTGGTTGTTATAATCATGGTCGTGGTTGTTATAATCATGGTCGTGAGTGTAATACTCATGGTCGTGGATGTTATAATCATATTCGTGGTTGTCATAATCATAGTCGTGAGTGTTATAATCATGGTCGTGGTTGTTATAATCATGATTGTGGTTGTTATAATCACAGTCGTGGTTGTTATAATCATGGTCGTGGTTGTTATAATCATAGTCGTGGTTGTTATAATTATAGTCGTGGTTGTTATAATCATGGTCGTGGTTTGCAATAATAATAGTCGTGGTTATTATGATAATGGTCGTGGTTGTTATAATCATGGTCGTGGTTGATATACTCATGGTCGTGGGTGTTAGAATCATGGTCGTGGTTATTATAATCATAGTCTTGGATGTTATAATCATGGGCGTCGTTGGTATAATCATGGTCGTGGTTGTTATAATCATGGTCGTGGTTGTTATAATCATGGTCGTGGTTGCTATAATCATGATCGTGGTTGTTATAATCATGGACGTGAGTGTTATAATCATGGTCGTTGTTGTTATAATCATATTCGTGGTTGTTATAATCATGGTCGTGGTTATGATCATAATCGTGGTTGTTATAATCATGGTCGTGGTTGTTATAATCATGATTGTAGTTGTTATATTCACAGTCGTGGTTGTTATAATCATGGTCGTGGTTATTATAATCATAGTCATGGTTGTTATAATCATAGTCGTGTTTGCTATATTTATAGACATGCTTCTTTTATTCATAATCGAGCTTGTTATAATCATAGTCGTGGTTGTTATAATCATGGTCGTGGTTGCTATATTCACAGTCGTGGTTGTTATAATAATGGTAGTGGTTATTGTAATCATGGTCGTGGTTGATATAATCATAGTCGTGGTTGTTATAATCATATTCTTGGTTGTTATAATCATAGTCGTGGTTGTTATAATCATGGTCGTGGTTGTGATAATCATGGACGTTGTTGTTATAATCATATTCTTGGTTGTTATAATTATGATGGTGGTTGTTATATTCATGGTTGTGGTTGTTATGATCATGGTCGTAGTTGTTATATTCTTGGTTGTGGTTGTTATAATTATGGTCGAAGTTGTTATAATCATCGTTGTGGTGATGATCATGGTCGTGGTTGTTATAATCATATTCTTGGTTGTTATAATTATGGTCGTGGTTGTTATATTCATGGTTGTGATTGTTATAATCATGGTCGTGGTTCTATTAATCATAGTCGTGGTTGTTATAATCATATTCTTGGTTGTTATAAACATGGTCGTGAGTGTTATAATCTTGGTCGTGGTAGTTGTAATCATATTCGTGGTTGTTATAATCATGGTCGTGGTTTTTATAATCATGGTCGTGGTTGTTATAATCATTTTCGTGGTTCTTTTAATCATAGTCGTGGTTGGTATAATCATGGTCATCGTTGTTATAATCATAGTCGTGGTTGTTATAATCATAGTCGCGGTTCTTATAATCATGTTCGTGGTTGTTATAATCATGGTCGTGGTTCTTTTAATCATAGTCGTGGTTGTTATAATCATATTCTTGGTTGTTATAATCATGGTCGTAGTTGTTATAATCATCGTTGTGGTGATGATCATGGTCGTGGTTGTTATAATCATATTCGTGGTTGTTATAATCATGGTCGTGAGTGTTATAATCTTGGTCGTGGTTGTTGTAATCATATTCCTGGTTGTTATAGTCATGGTCGTGGTTGTTATAATCATGGTCGTGGTTGTTATAATCATGGTCGTGGTTCTTTTAATCATAGTCGTGGTTGGTATAATCATGGTCGTCGTTGTTATAATCATAGTCGTGGTTATTATAATCATAGTCGCGGTTCTTATAATCATATTCGTGGTTGTTATAATCATGGTCGTGGTTCTTTTAATCATAGTCGTGGTTGTTATAATCATAGTCGTGGTTGTTATAATCATAGTCGCGGTTCTTATAATCATAGTAGTGGTTGCTATAATCATAGTCGTGGTTGTTATAATCATAGTCGTGGTTATTATAATCATAGTCGTGGCTGATATAATCATAGTCGTGGTACATATATTCAAAGTCGTGGTTGTTATAATCATGGTCGTGGTTGTTATATTCATGGTCGTGCTTGTTATATTCATGGTCGTGGTTGTTATAATCATAGTGGTGGTTGTTATAATCATCGTTGTGGTGATGATCATGATTGTGTTTGTTATAATCATATTCGTGGTTGTTATAATCATGGTCGTCAGTGTTATAATCTTGGTCGTGGTTATTGTAATCATATTCGTGGTTGTTATAGTCATGGTCGTGATTGTTATAATCATGGTCGTGGTTGTTATAATCATGGTCATGGTTGTTATAACCATGGTCGTCAGTGTAATACTCATGGTCGTGGTTGTTATAATCATATTCGTGGTTGTTATAATCATGGTCGTCAGTGTAATAATCATGGACGTGGTTGTTAATATCATATTCGTGGTTGTTATAATTACAGTCGTGGTTGTTATAATCATAGGTGTGGTTGTTATAATCATGGCCGTGAGTGTTATAATCATTGTCGTTGTTGTTATAATCATGGTCTTGGTTATTATAATCATAGTCGTAGTTGTTATAATCATATTCGTGGTTGTTATAATCATGGTCGTGAGTGTTATAATCATTTTTGTTGTTGTTATTATCATATTCGTGGTTGTCATAATCATATTCGTGTTGTTATAATCATGGTCGTGGTTATGATCATAATCGTGGTTGTTATAATCATGGTCGTGGTTGGTATAATCATGATTGTGGTTGTTATAATCACAGTCTTGGTTGTAATTATCATGGTCGTCGTTGTTATAATCATGGTCATGTTGATATAATCATAGTCGTGTTTGTTATATTCATAGAAGTGCTTCTTTTATTCATAGTCGAGCTTGTTATAATCATAGTCGTGGTTGCTATAATCATGGTCGTGGTTGCTATAATCATAGTCGTGGTTGTTATATTAATGATAGTGGTTGTTATAATCATGGTCGTGGTTGATATAATCATGGTCGTGGTTGTTATAATCATGGTCGTGGTTGTTTTAATCATGGACGTTGTTGTTATAATCATATTCTTGGTTTTTATAATTATGATCGTGGTTGTTATATTCATGGTTGTGGTTGTTATAATCATAGTCGCGATTGTTATAATCATGGTCATGGTTGTTATAACCATGGTCGTGGGTGTTATTAATCATGGTCGTGGTTTTATATTCATGGTTGTGGTTGTTATAATCATAGTCGTGGTTGCTATAATCATGGTCGTGGTTGTTTTAATCATGGTCGTGGTTGTTATAATCATGGTCTTGGTTGATATAATCATAGTTGTGGTTGTTATATTCATGGTCGTGGTTGTTATAATCATAGTCGTGGTTGTTATAATCATAGTCGTGAGTGTTATATTCATGGACGTGGTTGTTACAATCATGGTTGTGGTTATTATAATCAGGGTCGCGGCTGTTATAATTATGATCGTGAGTGTTATAATCATAGGCGTGGTGGGTATAATTTTATGCGTGGTTGTTTTATTCATGGTCGTGCTTGATATATTCATGGTCGTGCTTGTTATGATCATAGTCGTGGTTGTTATAATCATTGACGTTGTTGTTATACTCATAGTCGTGATTGATATAATACTGGTCTTGGTTGTTATAATCATATTCTTGGTTGTTATATTCATGGTCGTGGCTGTTATATTCATGATCGTAGTTGTTGTAATCATGATCGTGGTTGTTATATCATTGTCGTGGTTGCTATAATCATGGTTGTGGTTGTTATAATCATGGTAGTGGTTGTTATGATCATCGTCGTGGTTGTTATAATCACAGTCGTGGTTACTATAATCATGGTCGTGGTTTTTTATAATCATAGTCGTTGTTATTATAATCATGGTCGTGGTTGTTATAATCACAGTCGTGGTTACCATAATCATGGTCGTGGTTGTTATAATCATAGTCGTTGTTGTTATAATCATGGTCGTGGTTGTAATAATCATAGTCGTGGTTACTATAATCATGGTCGTGGTTGTTATATTCATGGTCGTGGTTGTTATATTCATGGTCTTGGTTGTTATAATCACAGTATTGGTTGTTATAATCATGGTCGTGGTTGTTATAATCATAGTCGTGGTTGTTATAATCATAGTCCTTGTTGTTATATTCATGGTCGTGCTTGTTATAATAATGGTCGTGGTTGTTATAATCATGGTCGTGGTTGTTATAATCATGATCGTGGTTGATATAATCATGGTCGTGGTTGTTATATTCATGGTTGTGGTTGTTATAATCAGAGTCATGGATGTTATGATCATGGTCGTGGTTGTTATAATCATGGTCGTGGTTGTTATAATCACATTCGTGGTTGTTATATTCATTGGCGTCGTTGGTATAATCATGGTCGTCGTTGTTATAATCATAGTCGTGGTTGCTATAATCATAGTCGTGGTTGTTATAATCATGGTCGTGGTTGTTATATTCATGATCGTGGTTGTTAAAATCGTGGTCGTGGTTATTATAATCATTGTCGTGGTTGCTATAATCATGGTCGTGGTTGTTATAATCATGGTCGTTGTTGTTATAATCATGATCGTGGTTGTTATAATCATAGTCGTTGTTACTAAAATCATGGTCGTTGTTGTTATAATCATGGTCGTGGTTGTTATAATCATATTCGTGGATGTAATAATCATGGTCGTGGTTGTTATAATCTTGTTCGTGGTTGCTATAATCATAGTCGTGGTTGTTATAATCATGGTAGTGAGTATTATAATCATGGGCGTGGTTGTTATAATCATAGTCGTTGTTGTTATAATCATGGTCGTGGTTGTTATAATCATAGTCGTTGTTACTAAAATCATGGTCGTTGTTGTTATAATCATGGTCATGGTTGTTATAATCTTGTTCGTGGTTGTTTTAATTACAGTCCTGGTTGTTATAATCATGGTTGTGAGTGTAGTACTCATGGTCGTGGTTGTTATAATCATATTCGTGGTTTTTATAATCATGGTCGTGAGTGTTATAATCTTGGTTGTGGTTGTTGCAATCATATTCGTGGTTGTTATAATCATGGTCGTGGTTGTTATAATCATAGTCGTGGTTGTTATAATCATGGTCGTGGTTGTTATAATCATGGTCGTGAGTGTAATACTGATGGTCGTGATTGTTATAATCATATTCATGGTTGTTATAATCATAGTCGTGAGTGTTATAATCATGGTCGTGGTTGTTATAATCATATTCGTGGTTGTTATAATCATAGTCGTGGTTATGATCATAATCGTGGTTGTTATAATTATGGTCGTGGTTGTTATAATCATGATTGTGGTTGTTATAATCACAGTCGTGGTTGTTATAATCATGGTCATGGTTGCTATAATCATAGTCGTGGTTGTTATAATCATAGTCGTGGTTGTTATAATCATAGTCTTGGTTGTTATAATCATGGTCGTGGTTATTATGATAATGGTCGTGGTTGTTATAATCATGGTCGTGGATGATATACTCATGGTCGTGGTTGTTATAATCATGGTCGTGGTTATTATAATCATAGTCTTGGTTTTTATAATCATGGGCGTCGTTGGTATAATCATGGTCGTCGTTGCTATAATCATAGTCGTGGTTGTTATAATCATTGTCGTGGTTATTATAATCATGGTCGTGGTTGTTATAATCATGATCGTGGTTGTTAAACTCGTGGTCGTGGTTATTATAATCATTATCGTGGTTGCTATAATCATGGTCGTAGTTGTTATAATCATGGTCGTGGTTGTTATAATCATCGTCGTGGTTATGATTATAGTCGTGGTTGTAATAATCATGGTAGTGAGTATTATAATCATGGGCGTGGTTGCTATAATCATAGTCGTTGTTGTTATAATCATGGTCGTGGTTGTTATAATCATAGTCGTTGTTACTAAAATCACGGTCGTTGTTGTTATAATCATGGTCGTGGTTGTTATAATCTTGTTCCGGGTTGTTTTAATTACAGTCCTGGTTGTTATAATCATGGTCGTGGTTGTTATAATCATAGTCGTGGTTGTTATAATCAAAGTCGTGGTTGTTATATTCATGGTCGTGCTTGTTATATTCATGGTCGTGCTTGTTATAATCGTAGCCGTCATTGTGATAATCATGGTCGTGGTTGAAATAATCATAGTCGTGGTTGTTATAATATTGGTCGTGGTTGTTATAATCATGGTCGTGGTTGCTATAATTATGGTCGTGGTTGTTATAAACATGGTCGTGGTTGTTATATTCATGGTTGTGGTTGTTATAATCATAGTCGTGGTTGTTATAATCATGGTCGTGGTTGTTATAATCATGGTCGTGGTTGTTATAATCATGGTCGTGGTTGTTATAATCATATTCGTGATTGTTATAATCATGGTCGTGGCTCTTATAATCATAGTCGTGGTTATTATAATCATGGTCGTGGTTGATATAATCATGATCGTGGTTGTTATATTTATGGTAGTGGTTGTTGTGATCATCGTCGTGGTTGTTATAATCATAGTCGTGGTTACTATAATCATATTCGTGGTTGTTATATTCATGGTCGTGCTTGTTATATTCATGGTCGTGCTTGTTATAATCATAGCAATCATTGTGAAAATCATGGTCGTGGTTGAAATAATCATAGTCTTGGTTGTTATAATATTGGTCGTGGTTGCTATAATCATGGTCGTGGTTGTTATAAGCATGGTCGTGGTTGTTATAATCATGGTCGTGGTTGTTATATTCATGGTTGTGGTTGTTATAATCATAGTCGTGGTTGTTAAAATCATGGTCGTGGTTGTTATAATCATGGTCGTTGTGGTGATGATCATGGTCGTGGTTGTTATAATCATATTCGTGGTGTTTATAATCTTGGTCGCAAGTGTTATAATCTTGGTCGTGGATGTTGTAATCATATTCGTGGTTGTTATAATCATGGTCGTGGTTGTAATAATCATTGTCGTGGTTGTTATAATCATGGTCGTGAGTGTAGTACTCATGGTCGTGGTTGTTATAATCATATTCGTGGTTTTTATAATCTTGGTCGTGAGTGTTATAATCTTGGTCGTGGTTGTTGTAATAATATTCGTGGTTGTTATAATCATGGTCGTGGTTGCTATAATCATATTCGTGGTTGTTATAATCATGGTCGTGAGTGTTATAATCATGGTCGTGGTTGTTATAAACATATTCGTGGTTGTTATAATCATGGTCGTGGTTATGATCATAATCGTGGTTGTTATAATCATGGTCGTGGTTGTTATAATCATGATTGTGGTTGTTATAATCACAGTCGTGGTTGTTATAATCATGGTCGTGGTTGTTATAATCATAGTCGTGGTTGTTATAATCACAGTCGTGGTTGTTATAATCATAGTCGTGGTTGCTATAATCATGGTCGTGGTTTGCTATAATCATAGTCGTGGTTATTATGATAATGGTCGTGGTTGTTATAATCATGGTCGTGGTTGATATACTTATTGTCGTGGTTGTTATAATCATGGTCGTGGTTATTATAATCATAGTAGTGGTTGTAATAATCATATTCTTGGTTGTTATAATCATGGTCGTGGTTGCTATAATCATGGTCGTGGTTATTATAATCATAGTAGTGGTTGTTATAATCATATTCTTGGTTGTTATAATCATGGTCGTGGTTGTTAAAATCATGGTCGTGGTTGTTATAATCATGGACGGTCTTGTTATAATCATATTCGTGGTTGTTATAATTTTGGTCGTGGTTGTTATAATTATGGTAGTGGTTGTTATATTCATGGTTGTGGTTGTTATAATCATGGTCGTGGTTGTTATATTCATGGTTGTGGTTGTTATAATCATAGTCGTGATTGTTATAATCATGGTCATAGTTGTTATAACCATGGTCGTGGTTGTTATTAATCATGGTCGTGGTTGTTATATTCATGGTTGTGGTTGTTATAATCATAGTCGTGGTTGTTATAATTATAGACGTGGTGGGTATAATCATATTCGTGGTTGTTTTATTCATGGTCGTGCTAGATATATTCATGGTCGTGCTTGTTATAATCATAGTCGTGGTTGTTATAAACATGGACGGGGTTTTTATACTTATAGTCGTGGTTGATATAATAATGGTCTTGGTTGTTATAATCATATTCTTGGTTGTTATACTCATGGTCGTGGTTGTTATAATCATGATCGTAGTTGTTGTAACCATGGTCGTGGTTGTTATAATCATGGTGGTGAGTGTTATAATCATGGTCGATGTTGTTATAATCATGGTCGTGGTTGTTATATTCATGGTTGTGGTTGTTATAATCACAGTCGTGGTTGTTATAATCATATTCGTGGTAGTTATAATCATGGTCGTGAGTGTTACAATCATTGTCGTTGTTGTTATAATCATATTCGTGGTTGTTATAGTCATATTTGTGGTTGTTATAATCATGGTCGTGGGTGTTATAATCATGATTGTGGTTATTATAATCATAGTCTTGGTTGTTATAATCATGGTCGTGGTTGTTATAATCATAGTCGTGGCTGTTATAATCTTAGTCGTGTTTGTTATATTCATAGACGTGCTTCTTATATTCATAGTCGAGCTTGTTATAATCATAGTCGTGGTTGTTATAATCATGGTCGTGGTTGCTATAATCATAGTAGAGGTTGTTATAATAATGGTCGTGGTTGTTATAATCATGGTCGTGGTTGATATAATCATGGTCGTGGTTGTTATAATCATGGTCGTGGTTATTATCTTCATGGTCGTGGTTGTTATAATCATATTCTTGGTTGTTATAATCATGGTCGTGGTTGTTATAATCATGGTCGTGGTTATTATAATCATGGACGTTGTTGTTATAATCATATTCGTGATTGTTATTATTATGGACGTGGTTGTTAAATTCATGGTTGTGGTTGTTATAATAATAGTCGTGATTGTTATAATAATGGTCATGGTTGTTATAACCATGGTCGTGGTTGTTATTAATCATGGTCGTGGTTGTTATTTTCATGGTTGTGGTTGTTATAATCATAGTCGTGGTTGTTATAATCATGGTTGTGGTTGTTATAATCATAGTCGTGGTTGTTATAATTATAGTCGTGGTGGGTATAATCATATTCGTGGTTGTTTTATTCATGGTCGTGCTTGATATATTCATGGTCGTGCTTGTTATAATCATAGTCGTGGTTGTTATAAACATGGACGGGGTTGTTATACTTATAGTCGTGGTTGATATAATAATGGTCTTGGTTGTTATAATCATATTCGTGAGTGTTAGTATTATGGTCGTGGTTGCTATATTCATGGTTGTAGTTGTAATAATCATAGTCGTGATTCTTATAATAATGGTCATGGATGTTATAACCATGGTCGTGGTTGTTATTAATCATGGTCATAGTTGTTATAACCATGGTCGTGGTTGTTATTAATCATGGTCGTGGTTGTTATATTCATGGTTGTGGTTGTTATAATCATAGTCGTGGTTGTTATAATTATAGACATGGTGGGTATAATCATATTCGTGGTTGTTTTATTCATGGTCGTGCTTGATATATTCATGGTCGTGCTTGTTATAATCATGGTCGTGGTTGTTATAAACATGGACGGGGTTGTTATACTTATAGTCGTGGTTGATATAATAATGGTCTTGGTTGTTATAATCATATTCTTGGTTGTTATACTCATGGTCGTGGTTGTTATAATCATGATCGTAGTTGTTGTAACCATGGTCGTGGTTGTTATAATCATGGTCGTGAGTGTTATAATCATGGTCGATGTTGTTATAATCATGGTCGTGGTTGTTATATTCATGGTTGTGGTTGTTATAATCACAGTCGTGGTTGTTATAATCATATTCGTGGTAGTTATAATCATGGTCGTGAGTGTTATAATCATTGTCGTTGTTGTTATAATCATATTCGTGGTTGTTATAATCATATTTGTGGTTGTTATAATCATGGTCGTGGTTCTCATAATCATGATTGTGGTTGTTATAATCATAGTCGTGGTTGCTATAATCATGGTCGTGGTTGTTATTATCATAGTCGTGGCTGTTATAATCTTAGTTGTGTTTGTTATATTCATAGACGTGCTTCTTATATTCATAGTCGAGGTTGTTATAATCATAGTCGTGGTTGTTATAATCATGGCCGTGGTTGCTATAATCATAGTAGTGGTTGTTATAATAATGTTCGTGGTTGTTATAATCATGGTCGTGGTTGATATAATCATGGTCGTGGTTGTTATAATCATGGTCGTGGTTATTATATTCATGGTCGTGGTTGTTATAATCATATTCTTGGTTGTTATAATCATGGTCGTGGTTGTTATAATCATGGTCGTGGTTATTATAATCATGGACGTTGTTGTTATAATCATATTCGTGATTGTTATTATTATGGTCGTGGTTGTTATATTCATGGTTGTGGTTGTTATAATCATAGTCGTGATTGTTATAATAGTGGTCATGGTTGTTATAACCATGGTCGTGGTTGTTATTAATCATGGTCGTGGTTGTTATTTTCATGGTTGTGGTTGTTATAATCATAGTCGTGGTTGTTATAATCATGGTCGTGGTTATTATAGTCATGGTCGTGGTTGTTATTATCATGGTCTTGGTTAACATAATCATAGTTGTGGTTGTTATAATCATGGTCGTGGGTGTTATAATCATGGTTGTGGTTGTTATATACATGGATGTGGTTGTTATAATCATAGTCGTGGTTGTTATAATCATAATCGTGGTTGCTATAATCATGATCGTGGTTGTTATAATCATGGTCGTGGTTGTTATAATCATAGTCGTGGTTGTTATAATCATAGTCATGGGTGTTATATTGATGGACGTAGTTGTTATAATCATGGTCGTGGTTGTTATAATCATGGTCGCGGGTGATATAATTATGATCGTGAGTGTTATAATCATAGTCGTGGTCGGTATAATCATATTCGTGGTTGTTTTATTCATTGTCGTGCTTGATATATTCATGGTCGTGCTTGTTATAACCATAGTCGTTGAATTGTTATAATAATGGACGTGGTTGTTATACTCATAGTCGTGGTTGATATAATAATGGTCTTGGTTGTTATAATCATATTCTTTGTTGTTATAATCATGGTCAAGGTTGTTATAATCATGATCGTAGTTGTTGTAATCATGGTCGTTGTTGCTATAATCTTTGTCGTGGTTTCTATAATCATGGTCGTGGTTGTTATAATCATGGTCGTGGTTGTTTTGATCATCTTCGTGGTTGTCATAATCACAGTCGTGGTTACTATAATCATGGTCGTGGTTGATACAATCATATTTGTTATTATTATAATCATGGTCGTGGTTGTTATAATCACAGTCGTGGTTACTATAATCTTGGTCGTGGTTGTTATAATCATATTCGTTGTTGTTATAATCATGGTCGTGGTTGTTATAATCATTGTCGTGGTTGTTATAATCATGGTCGTGGTTGTTATAATCATGGTCATGGTTGTTATAATCATGGTCGTGAGTGTAATACCCATGGTCGTGGTTGTTATAATCATATTCGTGGTTGTTATAATCATGGTCGTGAGTGTTATGATCATGGTCGTGGTTGTTAAAATCATATTCGTGGTTGTTATAATCATGGTCGTGGTTGTTATAATAATGGTCGTGGTTCTTATAATCATGGTCGTGGTTGTTATAATAACAGTAATGGATGTTATAATCATAGTTGTGCTTGTTATAATAATGGTCGTGGTTGTTATAATCATTGCCGTGGTTGTTATAATCATGGTCGTGGTTGATATAATCATGGTCATGGTTGTTATATTCATGGTTTTGGTTGTTATAACCATAGTCGTGGTTGTTATAATCATGGTCGTGCTTCTTATAATCATGGTCGTGGTTCTTATAATCATGGTCGTGGGTGTTATAATCATATTCGTGGTTGTTATAATCATGGTCGTGGTTCTTTTAATCATAGTCATGGTTGTTATAATCATGGGCGGCTTTGGTATAATCATGGTCGTCGTTGTTATAATCATAGTCGTGGTTGTTATAATTATAGTCGCGTTTCCTATAATCATATTCGTGGTTGTTATAATCATTCTCGTGTTTCTTTTAATCATAGTCGTGGTTGTTATTATCATGGGCGTCGTTGGTATAATCATGGTCGTCGTTGTTATAATCATAGTCGTGGTTGTTATAATCATAGTCGCAGTTCTTATAATCATAGCAGTGGTTGTTATAATCATAGTCGTGGTTGTTTTAATCATAGTCGTGGTTGATATATTCAAAGTCGTGGTTGTTATAATCATGGTCGTGGTTGTTATATTCATGGTCGTGCTTGTTATATTCATGGTCGTGGTTGTTGTAATCATAGTCGTGGTTGTTATAATCATGGTGGTGGTTGTTATAACCATCGTTGTGGTGATGATCATGGTCGTGGTTGTTATAATCATATTCGTGGTTGTTATAATCATGGTCGTGAGTGTTATAATCTTGGTCGTGGTTGTTTTAATCATATTCGTGGTTGTTTTAATCATGGTCGTGGTTGTTATAATCATGGTCGTGTTTGTTATAATGGTGGTCGTGGTTGTTATAATCATATTCGTGGTTGTTATAATCATGGTCGTGGTTCTTTTAATCATAGTCGTGGTTGTTATAATCATGGGCGTCGTTGGTATAATCATGGAGGTCGTTGTTATAATCATAGTCGTGGTTGTTATGATCATTGTCGTGGTTGTTATAATCATGGTCGTGGTTGTTATAATCATGATCGTGGTTGTTATAATCGTGGTCGTGGTTATTATAATCATTGTCGTGGTTTCTATAATCATGGTCGTGGTTGTTATAATCATGGTCGTGGTTGTTATAATCATCGTCGTGGTTATAATCATGGTCGTGAGTATTATAATCATGGGCGTGGTTGTTATAATCATAGTCGTTGTTGTTATAATCATGGTCGTGGTTGTTATAATCTTGTTCGTGGTTGTTTTAATTACAGTCCTGGTTGTTATAATCATGGACGTGGTTGTCATAATCATAGTCATGGTTGTTATAATCAAAGTCGTGGTTGTTATATTCATGGTCGTGCTTGTTATAATCATGGTCGTGCTTGTTATAATCATAGCAGTCATTGTGATAATCATGGTCGTGGTTGAAATAATCATAGTCGTGGTTGTTATTATATTGGTCGTGGTTGTTATAATCTTGGTCGTGGTTGTTATAATAATGGTCGTGGTTGTTATAATCATGGTCGTGGTTGTTATATTCATGGTTTTGGTTGTTATAATCATAGTCGTGATTGTTATAATCATGGTCGTGGTTGTTATAATCATGGTCGTGGTTATTATAATCATGGTTTTGGTTGTTATAATCATATTCGTGGTTGTTATAATCATGCTCGTGGTTCTTATAATCATAGTCGTGGTTGCTATAATCATGGTCGTGGTTGTTATAATCATGATCGTGGTTGTTATATTTATGGTCGTGGGTGTTATAATCATAGTTGTGGTTGTTATAATCATGGTCGTGGTTGTTATAATCTTGGTCGTGGTTGTTATAATCATAGTCGTGGTTGTTGTAGTCATGGTCGTGAGTTTTATAACCATGATCGTGGTGGTTATAATCATATTCGTGTTGTTATATTCACGGTCGTGCTTGTTATATTCATGGTCGTGCTTGTTATAATCATAGTCGTGGTTGTAATAATAATGGTCGTGGTTGTTATAATCATATTCGTGGTTGTTATAATCATGGTCGTGGTTGTTATTATCATCGTTGTGGTGATGATCATAGTCGTGGTTGTTATAATCATAGGTGTGGTTGATATAATCATGGTCGTGACTGTTATAACCATGGTCGTGGCTGTTATAATCATGGTCGTGGCTGTTATAATCACAGTCGAGGTTGTTATAATTATAGTCGTGGTCGTTATAATCTTGGTCGTTAGTGTTATAATCAGGGTCGTGGTTGTTATAATCATAGGTGTGGTTGTTATAATCATGGTTGTGGTTGTTATAATCGTAGTCGTGGTTGTTATAATCATAGTCGTGAGTGTTATATTCATGGTCGTGGTTGTTATAATCATGGTCGTGGTTGTTATAATCATGGTCGTGGTTGTTATAATCATATTTGTGGTTGTTATAATTATGGTTGTGGTTCTTATAATCATAGTCGTGGTTATAATAATCATGGTCGTGGTTGATATAATCATGATCGTGGTTGTTATATTTATGGTAGTGGTTGTTATGATCATCGTCGTGGTTGTTATAATCACAGTCGTGGTTACTATAATCATATTCGTGGTTGTTTTATTCATGGTCGTGCTTGTTATATTCATGGTCGTGCTTGTTATAATCATAGCCGTCATTGTGATAATCATGGTCGTGGTTGTTATAATCATTGGTGTGGTTGTTATAATCATGGTTGTGGTTGTTATAATCGTAGTCGTGGTTGTTATAATCATAGTCGTGAGTGTTATATTCATGGTCGTGGTTGTTATAATCATGGTCGTGGTTGTTATAATCATGGTCGTGGTTGTTATAATCATATTCGTGGTTGTTATAATCATGGTCGTGGTTCTTATAATCATAGTCGTGGTTATTATAATCATGGTCGTGGTTGCTATAATCATGGTCATGGTTGTTATAATCATGGTCGTGGTTGTTATATTTATGGTTGTGGTTGTTATAATCATAGTCGTGGTTGTTATAATCATTGTCGTGGTTGTAATAATCATGGTCGTTGTGGTGATGATCATGGTCGTGGTTGTTATAATCATATTCGTGGCTTTTATAATCATGGTCGTAAGTGTTATAATCTTGGTCGTGGATGTTGTAATCATATTCGTGGTTGTTATAATCATGGTCGTGGTTGTTATAATCATGGTCGTGGTTGTTATAATCATGGTCGTGAATGTAGTACTTATGGTCGTGGTTGTTATAATCATATTTGTGGTTTTTATAATCATGGTCGTGAGTGTTATAATCTTGGTCGTGGTTGTTGTAATCATATTCGTGGTTGTTATAATCATGGTCATTGTTCTTATAACACTGGTCAACAAAGTTTTTGTTTCATTGCTATAAACACTTGATTCTACCTAATTTGGGTGTGCTGATCTCATATCTGAAGTTAGTTTCTTTCTGTAAGCTCTAGTTTTTTTGCAATCAAGGTATTTTGAAATTTCAAAATTTCGTCTTCGTCTTATTGACCTCGTCGTCTATCTTGAAAAATATGTCATTAAACTGTCATTAAATTAGCTGGGTAATAAACAATAAAATATCACATATTCTAAATTTATTCAACAACACAATTTGAAACATGTTCCATCTAAAACAAAGGTTGAAATTTGTATAAAACTCATTGTTAGGTAAGAAATTTGTTACTATGAGGAGACAAAGCCCAATCACATTTTAGCCAGGTAGGAATTTGCGCTTGAAGCTCTTGCGTTTGTGAAATGTCTCAGGGCACTCTCGTTTAATGCTCCAGCAGTAGTCTGCCATCATATGTTTGTCCCATCTCCCTTGGTAGCGGTCTTCCATGGTCTTGAGATCCTGATGAAACCGCTCGCCTTGCTCGTCACTTACTGCCCCTAGGTTCTCAGGGAATCTATCAAGATGACAATATAGGAAATGGAGTTTGACCCTCATATTGCATCCAAGGTCATGAAAGGCTGACAACATGGTTGCTACAAGGGTTTCATAGTTGTCAGCCTTTTTATTACCAAGAAAGTTTTCCATTACCGCCACAAATGAAAGCCATGCACCCCTTTCCTTGTCGTCCATCTTTCTGACAAAGTCTTGATCACGTACAAGTGCACGAATTTGTGGTCCATCAAACACACCTGCCTTTATCTTCTCAAATGACAAAGCAGGGTGAGCAGAGACTATGTGTTGGAAGCATTCACCATCAGTATTTAATGCTCTGACAAACTGTTTCATCAGGCCCAGCTTGATATGGAGAGGAGGAAATATGATCTTTTCTCGACTGACGATTGGATCATTGACAATGTTTGGCATACCAGCTTCCAGAGTCTCACGTAAGGGCCACTCCTTCAGGTTCCAATGCCTGTCTCTAGCTCGGCTGTCCCACATGCAAAGAAAGCAGGGATACTTTGTAAATCCTCTTTGTTGGCCAAGAAGGAAGTTCACCATCTTGAGGTCAACACAAATTGTCCAGTTGTGCTCATGGTATTTTAGCAGGTGAATCACAGTTTTAATGTCATTATACTCCTCTCGTAAGCACACAGAATGACCCACTGGAACAGCTGCATAGACATTACCATTATGTAGTAGCACACACTTCAGGCTACGCTTACAACTCTCTAGAAATAATCGCCAGTCATTTGGACTATACAATGGAATCCCTAATTCCTGGAGAAGACCCGGGATATTATGACAGAAAACAAACTTATTCTCCTCTGTAAAGAATGGCACAAAATCCTGTTCCCGCTTTCTGAAGTCTGAAACTTTTGTGGTCTGGTTCAGTAGAGCCTTTTCTTGCAACCTAGAAGCTAGAACTTCTGCTGCATTTTTGGAGAGACCCAAATCACGCACAAGGTCATTCAGCTCTGGCTGACTAAACTTCTGAGGGGTTGATGACTCTGGTGTACCATCAGAAGAATCGTCGGAATCTGCAAGTATTTCTTGAGTTTCATGTTCACTCTCTTGGTCTTTGTCGCTTCCCTCCTCTTCAGCTGGAGACAACCCATTAAAAACTGGAACTGGTAGCTCATCAGAGTGCAAAGTAGGTCGAATTGCTGAAGGGATACTAGGATACGATATTTTATGTCTGTTTTTCTTGCCAACACCCTTCGTATTGATCAGACAAAAATAGCAGTCAGTTGTGTGGTCCTTCGGTTCTCGCCAGGTCATGGGAATTCCGAACGGTAAGCCCTTACGTTTTCCTTTTGTCCAGTCACGCAGCATTTCTTCGCAGTTATGACACACAGCATGTGGAGCCCATTTTTTGTCTTGGTCGCCAAGAGTAAGTCCGAAGTACGCTTTATAGCCGCGCCTCACAAACGATGTTATATTGCGCCTCTGACGAATAAGCGTGAAGTATCCACAAATATAACAGAAGGCATCAGGTTTGTTCACACATTGATTTCTCTTTGTAGCCATGACCAAATCTGAAAGAAAAAACAGACAAAATTATATCTCCCTATTGATACCATAATCGTGTAATTAATTAATTTGACCGCAAACGGCTAGAATGTAAAACCTCAAATTACATGAAAACTGGAGCATGCAGAACAAAACTGGTTTCAAATATGAAATCAGCAGATCAAAAATGGTAAGAAACAGTAAAGAAATCTCATGCAACTGGGAATTATAAAAAATTTGTTGTCCTGTGTAATCATCGTTGTGGTGATGATCATAGTCGTGGTTATAATCATATTCGTAGTTGTTATAATCACGGTCGTTTTTTTTATAATCATGGTCGTGGTTGTTATAATCATGGTCGTGGTTGTTAAAATCATATTCGCAGTTGTTATAACTATAGTCGTGGTTGTTATAATCATAGGTGTGGTTGCTATAATCATTTTCGTGAGTGTTATAACCATGGTCGTGGTTGTTATAATCATGGTCGTGGTTGTTATAATCACAGTCGTGGTTGTTATAATCATAGTTGTGGTTGATATAATCATGGTCGTGAGTATTATAATCATGGTCGTGTTTGTTATAATTATGGTCGTGGTTGTTATAATCATGGTCGCAAGTGTTATAACCATGGTCGTGGTGGTTATAATCATATTCGTGTTGTTATATTCACGGTCGTACTTGCTATATTCATGGTCGTGCTTGTTATATTCATAGTCGTGGTTGTAATAATCATGGACTTTGTTGTTATAATCATAGTCGTGGTTGTAATAATAATGGTCGTGGTTGTTATAATCATATTCGTGGTTGTTATAATCATGGTCGTGGTTGTTATATTCATGGTCGTGGTTTTTATAATCATGGTCGTGGTTGTTATAATCATGGTCTTGAGTGTAATAGTCATGGTCTTTGTTGTTATAATCATATTCGTGGTTGTTATAATCATGGTCGTGAGTGTTATAATCATGGTCGTGGTTGTTAAAATCATATTCGTGGTAATTATAACTATAGTCGTGGTTGTTATAATCATAGGTGTGGTTGTTATAATCATGGTCGTGAGTGTTATAGCCATGGTCGTGGTTGTTATAATCATGGTCGTGGTTGTTATAATCACAGTCGTGGTTGTTATAATCATAGTTGTGGTTGTTATAATCATGGTCGTGAGTGTTATAATCATGGTCGTTTTTGGTATAATTGTGGTCGTGGTTGTTATAATCAGGGTCGTGAGTGTTATAACCATGGTCGTGGTGGTTATAGTCATATTCGTGTTGTGATATTCACGGTCGTGCTTGTTATATTCATGGTCGTGCTTGTTATAATCATAGTCGTGGTTGTTATAATCATGGACGTTGTTGTTATAATCATAGTCGTGGTTGTAATAATAATGGTCGTGGTTGTTATAATCATATTCGTGGTTGTTATAATTATGGTCGTGGTTATAATCATAGTTGTGGTTGTTATAATCATGGTCGTGAGTGTTATAATCAGAATCGTGGTTGTTATAATGATATCCGTGGCTGTTATAATTATAGTCGTGGTTGTTATAATCATAGGTGTGGTTGTTATAATCATGGTTGTGGTTGTTATAATCATAGTCGTGGTTGTTATAATCATAGTCGTGAGTGTTTTATTCATGTTCGTGGTTGTTATAATCATGGTCGTGGTTGTTAAAATCATGATCATGGTTGTTATATTGATGGTCGTGGTTGTTATAATCATAGTTGTGGTTGTTATAATCATAGTTGTGGTTGTTATAATCACATCCATGGTTGTTATAATCATAGTTGTGGTTGTTATAATCATGGTCGTGCTTGATATAATCATTGTCGTGGTTGTTATAAACATGGACGTTGTCGTTATAATCATAGTCGCGGTTGTAATAATAATGGTCGTGGTTGTTATAATCATATTCGTGATTGTTATAATCATGGTCGTGAGTGTAATAATCTTGGTCGTGATTGTTGTAATCATATTCGTGGTTGTTATAATCATGGTCGTGCTTGTTATAATCATAGTCGTGATTGTTATAATCATGGACGTTGTTGTTATAATCATAGTCGCGGTTGTAATAATAATGGTCGTGGTTGTTATAATCATATTCGTGGTTGTTATAATCATGGTCGTGGTTGTTATAATCATGGTCATGGTTGTTATAATCATGGTCGTGGTTGTTATAATCATATTTGTGGTTGTTATAATCATGGTCGTGGTTCTTATGATCATAGTCGTGGTTGTAATAATCATGGTTGTGGTCGTTATAATCATGATCGTGGTTGTTATATTTATGGTCGTGGTTGTTATAATCATAGTCGTGGTTGTTGTAGTCATGGTCGTGAGTGTTATAACCATGGTCGTGGTGGTCATAATTATATTCGTATTGTTATATTCACGGTCGTGCTTGTTATATTCATGGTCGTGCTTGTTATAATCAAAGTCGTGGTTGTTTTAATCATGGACGTTGGTGTTATATTCATAGTCGTGGTTGCAATAATAATGGTCGTGGTTGTCATAATCATATTCGTGGTTGTTATAATCATGGTCGTGGTTGTTATTATCATCGTTGTGGTGATGATCATAGTCGTGGTTGTTATAATCATAGGTGTGGTGGTTATACTCATGGTCATGACTGTTATAACCATGGTCGTGGTTGTTATAATCATGGTCGTGGCTGTTATGATCACAGTCGTGGTTGTTATAATCATAGTCGTGGTTGTTATAATTATGGTCGTGAGTGTTATAATCAGGGTCGTCGTTGTTAAAATCATATTCGTGGTTGTTATTATTATAGTCGTGGTTGTTATAATCATAGGTGTGGTTGTTATAATCATGGTTGTGGTTGTTATAATCGTAGTCGTAGTTGTAATAATCATAGTCGTGAGTGTTATATTCATGGTCGTGGTTGTTATGATCATGGTCGTGGTTGTTATAATCATGGTCGTGGTTGTTATAATTATGATCGTGAGTGTTATAATCATGGTCGTGGTGGGTATATTCATATTCGTGCTAGTTATAATCATGGTCGTGGTTGAATAATCATGGACGTGGTTGATATAATCATAGTCGTGGTTGTTATAATATTGGTCGTGGTTGTTGTAATCATTGTCGTGGTTGCTATAATCATTATCGTGGTTGTTAAATCATGGTCGTGGTTTATATAATCATGGTCGTGGTTGTTATAATCATGGTCGTGGTTGTTATAATCATGGTCGTGGTTGTTATAATCATATTCGTGGTTGTTATAATCATGGTCGTGATTCTTATATTCATAGTTGTGGTTGTTATAATCATGGTCGTGGTTGTTATAATCTTGGTCGTGGTTGTTATAATCATAGTCGTGGTTGTTGTAGTCATGGTCGTGGGTGCTATAATCATGGTCGTGTTTATTATAATTATGGTCGTGGTTGTTATAATCATGGTCGTGAGTGTTATAACCATGGTCGTGGTGGTTATAATCATATTCGTGTTGTTATATTCATGGTCGTGCTTGTTATAATCATAGTCGTGGTTGTTATAATCATGGACGTTGTTTTTATAATCATAGTCGTGGTTGTAATAAAAATGGTCGTGATTGTTGTAATCATATTCGTGGTTGTTATAATCATGGTCGTGGTTGTTATAACCATGGTCGTGGTAGTTATAATCATGGTCGTGGTTGTTATAATCATGGTCTTGAGTGTAATAGTCATGGTCTTGATTGTTATAATCATATTCGTGGTTGTTAGAATCATGGTCGTGAGTGTTATAATCATGGTCGTGGTTGTTAAAATCATATTCGTGGTTGTTATAACTATAGTCGTGGTTGTTATAGTCATCGGTGTGGTTGTTATAATCATGGTCGTGAGTGCTATAACCATGGTCGTGGTTGTTATAATCATGGTCGTGGTTGTTATAATCACAGTCGTGGTTGTTATAATCATTGTTGTGGTTGTTATAATCATGGTCGTGAGTGTTATAATCATAGTCGTGTTTGTTATAATTATGTTCGTGGTTGTTATAATCATGGTCGTGAGTGTTATAACCATGGTCGTGGTGGTTATAATCATATTCTTGTTGTTATATTCACGGTCGTGCTTGTTATATTCATGGTCGTGCTTCTTATAATCATAGTCGTGGTTGTTATAATCATGGACGTTGTTGTTATAAACAAAGTCGTGGTTGTAATAATAATAGTCGTGGTTGTTATAATCATATTCGTGGTTGTTATAATCATCGTTGTGGTGATGATCATAGTCTGGTTGTTATAATCATGTTCGTGGTTGTTATAATCATGGTCGTGATTGTTATAATCTTGGTCGTGATTGTTGTAATCATATTCGTGGTTGTTATAATCATGGTCTTGGATGTTATATTCATGGTCGTGGTTGTTATAATCATGGTCGTGGTTGTAATAATCATGGTCTTGAGTGTAATAATCATGGTCTTGGTTGTCAAAATCATATTCGTGGTTGTTATTATCATGGTCGTGAGTGTTATAATCATGGTCGTGGTTGTTAAAATCATATTCTTGGTTGTTATAACTATAGTCATGGTTGTTATAATCATAGGTGTGGTTGTTATAAATATTGGTCGGGAGTGTTATAACCATGGTCGTGGTTGTTATAATCATGGTCGTGGTTGTTATAATCACAGTCGTCGTTGTTATAATCATAGTTGTGGTTGTTATAATCATGGTCGTGAGTGTTATAATGAGGGTCGTGAGTGTTATAACAATGGTCGTGGTTGTTATAATCATGGTCATGGTTGTTACAATCACAGTCGTGGTTATTATAATCATAGTTGTGGTTGTTATAATCATGTTCGTGGTTGTTGTAATCATAGGTGTGGTTGTTATAATCATAGTTGTGGTTGTTATAATCACATCCGTGGTTGTCATAATCATAGTTGTGGTTGTTATAATCATGGTCGTGAGTGTTATAATCATGGTCGTGGTTGTTAAAATCATATTCGTAGTTGTTATAACTATAGTCGTGGTTGTTATAATCATAGGTGTGGTTGTTATAATCATTTTCGTGAGTGTTATAACCATGGTCGTGGTTGTTATAATCATGGTCGTGGTTGTTATAATCACAGTCGTGGTTGTTATAATCATAGTTGTGGTTGTTATAATCATGGTTGTGGTTGTTATAATCATAGTCGTGGTTGTCATAATCATAGTCGTGAGTGTTTTATTCATGTTCGTGGTTGTTATAATCATGGTCGTGGTTGTTATAATCATGATCATGGTTGTTATATTGATGGTCGTGGTTGTTATAATCATAGTTGTGGTTGTTATAATCATAGTTGTGGTTGTTATAATCACATCCGTGGTTGTTATAATCATAGTTGTGGTTGTTATAATCATGGTCATGAGTGTTATAATCATGGTCGTGTTTGTTATAATTATGTTCGTGGTTGTTATAATCATGGTCGTGAGTGCTATAACCATGGTCGTGGTGGTTATAATCATATTCGTGTTGTTATATTCACGCTCGTGCTTGTTATATTCATGGTCGTGCTTGTTATATTCATAGTCGTGGTTGTTATAAACATGGACGTTGTTATTATAATCATAGTCGCGGTTGTAATAATTATGGTCGTGGTTGTTATAATCATATTCGTGATTTTTATAATCATGGTCGTGAGTGTTATAATCTTGGTCGTGATTGTTGTAATCATATTCGTGGTTGTTATAATCATGGTCGTGCTTGTTATAATCATAGTCGTGATTGTTATAATCATGGACGTTGTTGTTATAATCATAGTCGCGGTTGTAATAATAATGGTCGTGGTTGTTATAATCATAGTCGCGGTTGTAATAATAATGGTCGTGGTTGTTATAATCATAGTCGTGGTTGTTATAATCATGGTCGTGGTTGTTATAATCATGGTCGTGGTTGTTATAATCATGGTCGTGGTTGTTATAATCATATTCGTGGTTGCTATAATCATGGTCGTGGTTCTTATATTCATAGCCGTGGTTGTTATAATCATGGTCGTGGTTGTTATAATCATGATCGTGGTTGTTATATTTATCGTCGTGGTTGTTATAATCATAGTTGTGGTTGTTATAATCATGGTCGTGGTTGTTATAATCTTGGTCGTGGTTGTTATAATCATAGTCGTGGTTGTTGTAGTCATGGTCGTGGGTGCTATAATCATGGTCGTGTTTATTATACTTATGGTCGTGGTTGTTATAATCATGGTCGTGAGTGTTATAACCATGGTCGTGGTGGTTATAATCATATTCGTTTTGGTATATTCATGGTCGTGCTTGTTATAATCATAGTCGTGGTTGTTATAATCATGGACGTTGCTTTTATAATCATAGTCGTGGTTGTAATAAAAATGGTCGTGATTGCTGTAATCATATTCGTGGTTGTTATAATCATGGTCGTGGTTGTTATAATCATGGTCGTGGTGGTTATAATCATAGTCGTGGTTGTTATAATCATGGTCTTGAGTGTAATAGTCATGGTCTTGATTGTTATAATCATATTCGTGGTTGTTATAATCATGGTCGTGAGTGTTATAATCATGGTCGTGGTTGTTAAAATCATATTCGTGGTTGTTATAACTATAGTCGTGGTTGTTATAGTCATCGGTGTGGTTGTTATAATCATGGTCGTGAGTGTTATAACCATGGTCGTGGTTGTTATAATCATGGTCGTGGTTGTTTTAATCACAGTCGTGGTTGTTATAATCATAGTTGTGGTTGTTATAATCATGGTCGTGAGTGTTATAATCATGGTCGTGTTAGTTATAATTATGTTCGTGGTTGTTATAATCATGGTCGTGAGTGTTATAACCATGGTCGTGGTGGTTATAATCATATTCTTGTTGTTATATTAACGGTCGTGCTTGTTATATTCATGGTCGTGCTTGTTATAATCATAGTCGTGGCTGTTATAATCATGGACGTTGTTGTTATAAACATAGTCGTGGTTGTAATAATAATGGTCGTGGTTGTTATAATCATATTCGTGGTTGTTATAATCATCGTTGTGGTGATCATCATAGTCTGGTTGTTATAATCATATTCGTGGTTGTTATAATCATGGTCGTGATTGTTATAATCTTGGTCGTGATTGTTGTAATCATATTCGTGGTTGTTATAATCATGGTCGTGGATGTTATATTCATGGTCGTGGTTGTTATAATCATGGTCGTGGTTGTTATAATCATGGTCTTGAGTGTAATAATCATGGTCTTGGTTGTTATTATCATATTCGTGGTTGTTATAATCATGGTCGTGAGTGATATAATCATGGTCGTGGTTGTTAAAATCATATTCGTGGTTGTTATAACTATAGTCGTGGTTGTTATAATCGTAGGTGTGGTTGTTATAATCATGG